>OZ007600.1:223158447-224408447 GCA_963931845.1 Maratus michaelseni
GAGTGTGTCTAAATTGAGGATACTATTCGTAGATCGTCGGGTTGTTGCAACCTGAAAAACAATCCTGAAGACCCATATACAATTTTCCTGTCTAAAATTGAAGTATATTAAGCTTTAACAATATCGTTTGGTACACTATACAAACTTTGAAAGATTTTCATAAATGTCCTGTATTTCTTCTCTCTTTGATTTTATATATTGTGTGTTGAGTTTTTTCTAGTATTATGCCCATATATGATATGTTAATGTTGAATAATGGTGCTCTGTTAAGTTTTCTTGGTTTTATAACAGTTAAAACTCTTGATTTTTGTAAGATATCTCAATATTGTGTCAATTTGTCCAGCAGGAGAATATATATAATGCATTGCATCCTGATTCTTCTGATTGTCTTTTTTTTGCCATTTCCTATAATTAGCAAATTGTCAGCATAGGCGTCGAAGCTGACACCTGCCGTCTTAAGCAATTTAAGCACAGTGTTCATGAAGACTCCCCACAGGAAGTATCCAAGGCACGATCCTTGTGGACAGCCCCGTACAAATCAATGTATAAAATTTGAGAAGTGCCAATTGAGAAGCTCCTCTAACAGGTAGATAGGACTTGAATAAGTCTAAATATATTGAATGAATTTATTCAACGTTTGGATAGCATCCAGTTCCCGAAGAAATATTTAATAGCTAGTCTAGATGTCATCTCTTTATACCTATCCGTTGACACCGAACAAGTTAGTATAAGAATAAATAAATGTATTGACAACCTAAGGAACATTACTGACAATATAAAAACAACATTAAAGAGTGCTCTTAATCTTATAGTTAATAATAACTATTTCACATTTGACAATAAAATCTATAAGCAAAATAATGAGGCCCCAATGGGATCCCCCTATATCTGGACTTTTAGCTGAATTCATATTAAGAGCTTTAGAAATCGGTATTTATAGTAAATTAGATTATACCCCTCATACATGTCTCAGATACGTTGATGATATTTTCATAATTTGGCAACACATGGATTCCTCACTTAATAGCTTTCTTGATCAGATCAATAGCCTTGATTCTATGATTAAATTCACTTTGGAAATTGAATAAAATAACACACTCCCTTATTTGGATTTGCTGTTAATCAAAACCCACCATGGAATTGAACGTACGTTATATAGAAAACCAATAACTAATCAATCCACTATTCCTAATAACGCTCAAGCACTTTTTCCTATAAAGTTTCTGCCTTTTAACATTTTATTAGAAGAACCTTTACTGTCTGTACCCCTAATCAATTAAATAATGAAATAAATAAAATACGTGACATTGGAAGAAATAACAGATACAAAGACAGCACCATCAATAAATTAATTACGAGCATGGATAATAAAAAAAAGAAAATTTTTAATGAACGAAACTCAAAAATATCAACTTTACAATATTTTCCAGGATTCTTTGAAAGATTAAAATATAAACTTAGAAAATTTAATATCTGCCTCATTGCAAAACCTTCCACAAAATAAAAAAAAACATAGTATGTATAAAAACAGATCCAATAGAACCTGATCAACTTACCGGTGTTTATGAAATCCCATTCACCAAGGCAGATGGAACAGTACAATGCTATATAGGAATAACAAACAGAAAATTTAAAACAAGAATAAAAGAACATATGGCAGATATCAAACATGACAGAAGAACCACTGCTTTAGCCAGACAATATAGAAAGGAGCAGTTGCAGATTGATTTCAAGAGTAGTACAACAATTTTTCAATCAAGAGCTTATTTCCCATCCATTATCCGTGAATCTGTAGAAATATATTTGCGAAAAGATTGCATTTGCAACGAAGCCGCTTCTTTTTAATTAGCTAAAATTTGGCACACGATGATCGATAGATTGAAAAATCAATAAAAATAAAAACAAATAATAATTTTCACGTTTCCCAGTTTGACCAATTTAAGCACCTGCTAGCCTTGGACATGCGATCTCGTGGTTTATGTTTACCATTTTCAAAAATATGCGAGAATATTATATTTATCATTTAGATCCGAAGATGTCACCGATAGTGGGAACGAAACATATGTAATCTACATTAAAAAGGTATTTTAAATATTACGTGTTATGTTTTTATCACTTTAACCATTATTAGACTTAAATTTAAGGTTAATAAGATATTGTATTATATTATTTAAGTCTAAATATGTTTGATTATCTAGCAATAATTCCAAGTATTCTATGGTTGCATCCCAGGGAAGTGTATCAGATGCATTTTTAAAACTATTGTTAATAATGATATATAATTCCTTTATCAACATTTAAATCTATTAAAGAAAATTTGAAAAGCCGATTCTGTAGATTTAGATTGTATAAAACTGTTGAGAAGAATGCAGTTCTTGCGAGTTTCTAATGAAGTAATTTATTCTAGTGAGGATTAATTTTTCAAATATTTTGCCATATTGGTTGTAATCAAATTGGCCTGTAGGAAAAAGCTTCCGCGTTCGGTCTTTTTTTTAATAAAGAAAACTAGTTTTCCCAGCTTCCATGCATTAAAAGAACGTAATATATTTGAAGTAACAAAGGCTGAAATTTTCTATGGAGCTTTCTTATTACAATATGGTCCGCATTATCCAAACCCGGAGCTTTGTTCTCATTAAAGTAGTAAATGGCTTTGGATAGTTCTTTATTTGTGAAAAGCTGTTCTGTACATTATTTAGGGGTTATTTTGTGGGATATAAATTGTGAGTTCTTGCTGGGGAGGATGAGAAGACATACAACTGCGATGTAAAGAAGTTGTGTAGCGCTACTTTTTCTGTTTTGTTGTATGGAGTTTCAGTGTTCTCACAAAAATCCAACCAAGAATTCCTTTTTGCTTCTGCTAATGGCCGTTTGTATTGAGATTTTTGTCTTTTGAATAGAATTTTATATTCATCAGCTGCTCAGGGATGTTTTGATTGTCTGTATAATGCCTTCATATAATTCCTTTCCTTTCTTAAATTATCAGACCACCAGTTAACTTTTGGTAGATGGTGATGTTTGTTTTCTTATGTTACTGATCGCAGTTCTTGATTATACAATTTAAAAAAAAATCGTATTTACATTCAAAATCTTTTCTAGAATGAATATTATTAAAATTTATTTCTCTGTTTTCAATATCTGATTTGATTGCTGATATTAATTTTTTAAATAACTCATTTTTAGTTCTTAATTAACTCTTTTTGAGTAGAAGAGGAATGATTATGTCTAGGGTTGTGGTTATTAAACGATGGTCAACAAAATGTAGATCTGTATGCACTTTCAATTCTTAAGGTATCCGAACTCCTTTAAAAGCCGATTTTTGGCCAAAATATCGATTTTTAGATTTTGGTATAATATAATAGCTGGACTCATTATCTTTCCAAATATGTTTGAATTTTGTTTGTATCTTATTTAGAAGTCAAGTTATTGCCTTTCTAAAATTACTAAGTATCAGTATTTTGAAACCGGAAGTATCGTTCTGCTCACCGGAAGTCAGCACGTTTTTCAATTCTATGTAAACCCAAAAGTAAAGAAGCAGAGAAAATTTTAAAAGAATTTGAAAAAGAAAAACAACAATTGTTTTAAACAAAATAGATAATATAGTGTATAAATTGAGTAACATATTAAGGTTTGCTTTTCAAAATAAAGGTAAGATTTTGAATTAAATTTTGTTTTTGCGTTTTCTGAAAATCAATTTTTTAACATTTTATGTTTACGCAAAACATCATAAAGGAAAAAATTATGGATGAATCTCTTTCAATTTTTTTTTGTATGCTTTGCAAAGTGCAATAAAGGAATTAACTACACTCGTAACAGTAAGTGTATTAGTTTTTTTTAAATTATTGATAAAGTTTCCAATTTGCAATAAATTTTTAGTAATTTTTGCTTCATCACTGATTAACTTTCTATAGAGTTTTCAATATTTGACTCACAAATATGAGAGTAGTTCATTCCCCAGAAAAAGGTTTAATAATTATAATAATGCTTACAAAATAAAAATATCTTGATTTAAAGTTGAGTTATGATGTTTTGCGGAAGTGATCTTTTTCGCTGTTTTTTGCTTATTTTTTCCCCAAAATATAAAAAAATAATTTGAAATGTATAACTTTTTCTGTTTTATTTTACTTTTTTAATCCCATCATGATACACAATGCAAAAAAAAAGTCATATTTTAAAATAATTTTAAAAAAGGCCCTCCGAAGGTATTCGGATACCTTAAGTAGCGAAGAAAGATTCAAATGAGACCAGGATTACATCCAGACTACCTTCTACGCAATCCGTTTTAAATGTTGCCGGGAAACAATGGAATCGGTTGAATCCGAATACTGACGTACCGTTTTGAAACTGAAGAAGTTACTTCTGCGCTACTAATGCTTGATAAAGGCAATATTTATTCCTTATACTCTCACACATTAACTTGGTGATTTTACCCTATCGACTCGTTTTAAAAATGGTTTAGAAATGAATGAACTGACTAATCCGTCCGCCGTTTTGTACAAGAATCTATATAGTTTTTATGACAGTTGTCTATAACATATTCGCCAAATGGTAGCTAAATCAATAGTACCATTTGGGAGATATTGTGTTCCCTCACATAAATACACACACGCATGAATAACAATCAGAATACTTTCCTCATATCATCTGTTTGGAGTGTAAAATAACTTACGCTTTTCTTAAAATTTTTCCACGTGTTCCAGAGAACAAAGTAGTCTTTTATGCAGTTTCCCTGTTTTAATGAATATACAAAAGAGCCCTATTTTACTTATCTAAATTAGAAGGTAACGTTTAAAGATGTACCAAACAAATGCTACGTAGTTTGAAAAAAAAAAGAAAAAGAAAAAAAAATACAACATTCTATTACCACATAGTTCTTTGAATTTTCTTTTTTGGTCGATCTTATTTGTTCTTTATCATGTTTTCTTGCTGTTATAATGACACTTTCGTTTAAAGACACTTTTACAGAAAAAAATACAGTTGTTATAAACTTTGTTAAATTTTTACTAAAAACATACATTTAACAATAAGAAAAAAGCAAGTAACAAGTAAAATTGATTGAGATAATAAAACATTCAAGCAAAAACACATTTTCTTTAACTTCATAGAGAGATTTATAGCGACAATTTATAGCGACTTAAAATAAAAGTATTATTGAATTATTTTTGTCATCTTTTTTCTTGGTCACCGGGTTTGAAATCATTTTTTATTTTTTATTAGTTAATGAAAAGCTATTTTTTTTTAAAAATTATTTCTCTTGAAGACTCGCTTTTATTTCTATTATGAAAAAAAATTCTTAATAGAATTTACAAGTTTTAATTCATGTCAAATTTAAACGAAAGAAGACTATGAAACACGATCCAGAATAATAACACCATAATTGACAGTAAGGAGATGATCAAAGATTTTAAAATAGTGTTTCATTATGATATGATAAAAAAATGAAATGGTAAAGAAATAATAAATGCTTTTCCTCTTTTCAAGATTTCTTTTTCTTTTAATTTTTTTGATTGATTTTACATAAAAATTGAAACTTACATTTTAGAAATGAAATTAAAAGATCATTATACGTACATTATACATAAAATATAGTGTTAATTGGAAAAAACAAATGAGATCGTGAAATTTTGACTTTTAAATAAAAAAAGCGAGAAGTATTATATATCTAGCAACAATAACTATGTATATATATATTTAATTTAAAAAAATCTCTTTGTTTGAAGATACATAAATAAATACCCTGTTACACTTTTTTATTTCTAAAACGATCGCATTCAGTATGTTTTGAATTTTTGAGGGTGAAATATATTTTTTAACAATATACTAAAATGTTACACTTTTCTTAAAACTATTTCCACGTGTTTCACAATATAAAATGATATTTATATTTTTTTTTACATTTTTTTCTTGTACTGTTCTTAATGTATCTAGATAAGTATTCCATTTATTTCTTTTAAGGCGGTACTAAAAAAAAAAAATATTTTTCCACGCTCAACAACTCAAAATTTTGAGACACATTTTCAGACTCATTTTTAAAAGTAAAAATATGAAACTTGGCGGCGTGATTTATGAAGAGATTTATAAGGGATCTATGTTTTTATTTTTTGTTCAATTAATTAGATATTGATTTACAAATAATTATTTTCACAGTACGATATATTTTTTTTTTGTTTCTAGCGCTATCGCTTCGGGAAATTCGGTTCAAAATGTCCACTTTGACAGCATTTTTTGGAATATACTCCTTTATAAATAAAAATCGACCAATTTCGGACATTATAAAGTTTCTGAATAAGAGAACCTGCCAATTGGATGCATTTTAGAGCAAAAATGAATTTAAAAATGTGTCTCAAAATAAGCAGTTCGGATTTGAATACACGCTTAAACAGACGTAACAATTCCAGATTCCTATTACAAAAATCTACGCACTTCCAAAACGAGAAACAAATGTTTGAAGTGAAAAGAAACATCATTTCGTTATCTTATAAATGATTCAACTTTATTTTAAAGGCGATTTTGTTTGTCCTTTGTCGTGTTACTTTTCTAGGCAAAAGTCAACAGAAAAAAACCTGTTCTAAACGATGTTAAAATTTATACTGAAAACAGATGTGCAACAATTACAAGCAAGAATATATCCTAATTAATTCAGAAAACATGACATTTAACTCAACTTGTTACAGAAAAAAAAAACAAAGAATGAAAAGAAAGTAAAGGTGCATGTTTTCTGGCTTTGTAATTTATTCTGATATTATTTAATTTTTGTTGTCTTATATTTATTGAGGTCTAGACAAAATTCATATTTCTTTGTACAATTGACTAGTTCTAAATATTAATACATTTCATAGCAAAAACTGAGAAACACGATCAAATATAATAAGATGACGTTTTAGAAATATTTTAAAATATACCCGTATTTGTTAAATTTATTAACGAAAGCTAATTTGTAACGTATAACAACAATTTCCACCCTTTTTGCTTTCTTTTGTATTTTAATTTTAGGCTATATTTAACTTTATATTAAACTTAGGCTATATATAACTTTAGTAACAAACATCTTTTACAATAGGAATCGGTTAGTTGTAAGTTAGTTTAAAATAATATTAATACGTAGTTAGCTTAATTACACAATTATAGGGTGTGTTCTTAATAGAAGTTTAAAATATAGGGTGGTCATATAATCTTTTCCTGATTACAATAATTTATTGCAAAAAAATATATATATAATTAAGCATATACTTGTTTCAATATATTGTAAAAACAATTATGAAGTTCTTAATACAAGTACTTACGTCAGTAAATTTCGATGTGAGCACCCTTGGTAGCTCGAAGAATGTCAAGAGGGTATTTCACTTCTCGCCACGTATTGCCCAACATTTCGGCTGTCACACTAGACACAGCACCTGTGATCCTGATCTTGAGTGTTTCAATACATTTTACTGGTGTTGCAAACAATCTGTTCTTTATGTACCGCCAAATGAAAAAAAATCTATAGGAGTTCGTCCATCCCGCCCGATCCATCTTACTGGAAATTGGTCATCAAGGAATTCACTAACGACGATAGAGATTGGTTAAAAAAACCTTAAGAACATGACTTTTCCATAATAAAAATTTTACAGAGTTACATTCAATGGTTATTTCGTAATATGTTTTTTGTAATCAGGGAAAGGCTTTATGACCAACCTGTATTAAAATGAATAAGGCCTCTAATATTTTAAAGTTTGCTTTATAAAACAACTTGACAGACGGACAATAAGTATGGAGTGTATTTAAACTGCTCATTATTTAAACGTGTTTTTTGATTTCAACCTTAATATCCACAACGCCTTGCACCAAAACAATATTTTCCATGGACTGGAGAACAACTCAAATTTTTTTTTTAGTTGCAAAATTGTCTCATTCTCATTAATGGATTTCTTGGTTTCTATTAGCAGATTTATAGGTTCTTCCTTGCGCATACCTTTATTATAAATTTTTGACGCCATTTTCCCAATGTCAAATCAAAATAACTGAAAAGGGAATCATTTCCCCCTGTAATTGAACCCTCTAAGCGTTTTGCCCGTATTTTTTCGTTTCCCCAAAACAACTTAAATCGTTTCTAGACAAAATTGTATTTTAAGATCTATGTAAAATAAAGAGATATGAAATGTATTTTAGAAACAAACGGGAAAGAAAATTTAAATTATTTTTGAGTTTTTCAAATATTTTATGAAAATGAAAGAAAGCCCTCAGACGCTCAAAGGGTTAAAAATCTGCTTCATAATATAAAAGGAAATATCCCGTGAAGAGTGCCCACTTTGTCGTATTTTATGGTATCTAGAAATGAATTAACGATAAAAGTTCATCTTCGAAGACAGATTTAATTTGTAGGCAGAACACAAAACAGGCATCACATTCCAAGATAAAGCAAAATACTTCAATTCTTGCTCAAAACTGAAACTGTATCATCATAAGCTACTCATAGAATAATAATAAGTTGCATCTGGTCGTAAAAAAAAAAAAAAAAAAAAAAAAAAAAAAATGACAAAACCATGCATGCGACCTACTTGTCAAACCGCCATCACGCAACTCCAAAGACATAAACACAACAAGTTTGTCGCCTTCTGGAAACAGCAATGCCCGCTTTTATACAATTCTTCACAGAGTGCTTTAAAAATAAGTTTTGTTTATCCTAGAGTAGTGTTCGCCTGATTAAATCGCCGTTTTTGTCTATTAAATAAGGGGAAATGCACTATTCGGAAATAGTGCTTTCAATATCTATAATTCTTGGCACCTATGTATAAAAGCAGAATGTCATATTCACAATAATAATGTTTAAACATATTTTATCTTGTTATAATTTGGTCATTGGACTATATCGTTCTATTGTTATTGACATTTTTTTTGTAATAGGTTTGTTTCTTCCTCCTTTTGAGTGGCAACAACAACAACAAACGATATAAATTTGTCTAAACATGTAAGCCTACCTTAAAGAAGACGTTTTCAGCAAAAATTTACATTTAAAAGTATCGATTTATGTAGTTTTTTTTCAAATGACATAATTGTGGTCGTTGATAAAAGAGACACAGAAAAATCATTTCCTTCCCTGAAAAATAAACGTTTAAATTTTGAAAAAAAAAAAAATCACAGATTATTTAAATTTATTCCAGTAAGCTATACCTAAATAAAAACTTTTGTACATTGCTAACAATATGTTCAAACAAAAATAATATATCCCTTTACACTGAGCTTAAATTTTCTCGAAACATTTTATATTTGTTTAATTTAACACTGTCCATTTTAAATATTTTCTTAAACTATTCAGGCAAATATGTATTATTTTCTAATCACAATGATTCCATGAAGATAATTTAAACTCAAAATATTTTCCTGCGAATTTTGCACAAAAATTAAGACATATTTTGTTTCCAAAATTTGCTTTTGGAATTTTAATCTAAATATAAGATATTTTCAACGAACATAAAATGGCTTTTTAAGGTTTTTCTTGCAAAAACAAATTGCTTTTATTCCGAGAATTAAAGACAAACAATTTTAATGAGTTTTTATACGATTCTGGCATTTAAAAGTTTTCCATTCTTTCCAAAAAATAAAGTAAATAAAGGTTAATGTTTTTACAAAAATAGTACTTTATTTTCTATTTTTTTAATAAATGTAAATGTCTACCACTGTTACCTACGAAAGCTCTACACATTGAAAGGGGAAAATGTGAGGGAAAAAAAGTAAACATTATTGCATTATCTTATAAGTGATTCGGTGCTATGCGTACTTTCTGAAACAGTAAGATTGACATTATTTTTCTTTATAAAGCATTTCTCACTAAAAGCTGGGTAAAAGGCAACTCACAAATGTATTTTTTTTAAATTACGTTTTTAAAGTGAATAAACCTAATATATATCATTAAAATTTTCTCAAAAACATATGTATAATTATAAAATCATGTATAATACCTAATGTATGTACCAGATGTATAATACCTAAAATCAATGTTGAATGATTTTATATTTTTAAATGAATATCTATCCAAACGAACTGAAGGACAGTCGTTATAGTTATTGCCGATTTAATGTCGCTTTAATTTCTGACATTTTGATATATTAAACTTTCAATTCTGACCAAAAGCTCCTGAGGAAACCTAAATAATATAAAGCGCTCTCCCACCTTTCCTCTTTTAAACTCAAAATAATGTACAGTATTGCCCAATTTATTAGTCCCATTCGAAAAAAAAAATCCAAAACCTTGTTTCTAAGATGATTATATTAAAATTAAATAAAAAACATGCACTCGTGGCATCATAATTCACTTTTATATTTTAACAGAATAGTAAGGCTACTATAATTTGTGACTCGTGCTATAGCCAGTATACGTCATGGGCGTTATTATTATCTTTTTACGCGTGAGGATTTCGCTATGGTACTCCATAGTGAAATTTGTTAATTTTTGAAATTCAATATTTGAAAAACTGCAGAATCATCAGATTTGAAATTTATATCAAGAAAAATACAATTTTTTTCCTTTCTAACGCAGTTTGTCTCACAATTTTCTGACAAATACTTTTCGAACTACTAATTTTATCAGGAATTTCAAACGTTTCATTTTCCGAGATTAATTTGTGGCAACGATTACCGAAAATCCCAGTCGTCATTCAACGCATAGCTTTTTATTAAAGAGGATACAAGTTAAGTTCTTCAAATTAAGTTTAACCCTTTCAGGGGCAAAGTACTTCCATTCCTAAACTGTTGAAATTAATGAATGGTACCGGAATTTAGGTACAAATTTATTTCGAAATAAGAAAAAGCTATAATTCCCAAACATAATAAACAGAACATTTTATACTAAAATTCTGGTGCCATTGTGGCATTTGGGTATTATATTTAAGTGGTTTCATAAACATACCACCGCCCTTGAAAGGGTTTTAAAGTTGTTTTTGTCAATTTATATGTGTCTGCGAGTCTATTTCTCCCTCTCTCTCTCTTTCTCCCCCCCCCCCTCTCTCTCTCTCTCTCCCCTCTCTCTCTCTCTCTCTCTCTCTATATATATATATATATATATATATATAAAGAAACATTTTTTAAACTCTGTATTAGATAGGTGGCATTTTTGAAACTGTACAGAGAAATGAAATTTTGAAAAACCTAATGTAATTAGGCAAATATCTAGATTTATTTTGTAATATTTTGCATAATTTTATTTGTGTTTACTTTGCAAATTTAAGATTAATAATTCGAATCGTAAATTAAAAGAGCATGACGTACTACACAGAAAACAATTTTAAAAATATATAATGACTAATAACATAAGGTAAAGTATATATAATAATATAAAATTTATAAAGTTTATTATTTACCAGAATAGAATTCCCTTAATCTTTAAATGTCCACATATTTCTTCCTTTCTTCCCTGTAAAAGAAACAAATATTTCGCGAATTAAGTATTCCATTTATTTTCTCGCATATTTCCATAATATTCTTCGTGTTTGAATAAATATTGTTTGAGTATTAATTCTAAATGGTAACAAAAATGTTTGTTTTATTTCTCAAATATAAATTATTTTTAAAGTTCAATGTAAGTTTATGTTTAAGTATATTTAAAAATGTTTCCCGTCGGGTTGGTTATTATAACATTAATATTAAATGCAGTTATACTCTAACGTGTTTATAAACTACATTGCATAAATCTTCAATAAAAAATTTTTAGTGTTAAGGCAGAAGATTTACTTACGGTATAATGGTTGCTAAATAGAGAAAAGAGGTTGATTATAATTAAGACATATCATTAATCAGCTTAAGAACAAAATACCTTCTTGACGCTCAAATAGTATATCCAATCAATATGCTTTTTCAAAATTGTAATCCATAATCGTTAGGAAAATGACAATGGAAGAGATTTTTTATTGACATATTAAGAAATTAATGACATATTTTCGAAGTCTGAGAAAAAATGTGATTTTTCGGACAAGAATTAAATAAATGATTGGATGTTATACAATATTAAATTCAGTTATACATTCAAGCGCTATAGTTCATAAACCTTCCTTAATATTTTGACATTATGTCAGAAAAATTATTTATGGTATATCGGTCGTTATAAAGAGACAGGAGTCAGATTAAGGTATATGTTTAATCATATTAAGAACAAAAGACTTTCTTGACAGATAAATAGTATCTTCAATCAATATTATATTTCAAAATTGTAATACACAATCTTTAGGAAAATGACAGTGGAGGAGAATTTTTAACACCATATTAAGAAAATGAGGTACAGATGTCGCAGACGTAGCGGAGTTTCTATTTGGCGCCAAACTGGTGACTTTTGCATGGCGTGGAATCACATTCATTTTAAGCCCTCTTGTGTTAATAAGTTAGTCAATGTTATTCTTGACATTATGTGTATTTTATATTACACTCATGTTCAAATTTAAGAGAATTTGCATACTTTGTTGAATTTCATATATAGTACTGAACGAAAGGCATGCTAATGCTTCGAAACAAAGATGGAAATATTTAGTGTTGAATACGTAAGCGTACACGTGTGTATAGGTGAGAGAGTAAAGAAACATGCTTTATAAGCGCGTGTGGCAATTTTCGCGATTCGTTCGCTCGCACACCTCGCAGAATATCTTGTTTTTTTTTAGAGGGCGGGGGGGGGGGCAACATTTGGTGAAATTCAAAAGCAAACAGTAAAAATGAGTAACAAAGCAACGTTTGGATGATGGAATGAAGTGGTCAATCGTGCAGCGACTGGAAGCATGGCAGTCTCAAGTGCAGATTTTTAGAGACTTCAGTGTAACGCCAAGCGTCGTGTTTAGCTTATGGAAACAGTTTAAGTATACTGGATCCAGAGAGAGAAAGCCTGAACAAGGTCATCTAAGAGCCATGTTGGCCAATGAAAATCGTTATTTGTCCATTACAGCGGGGCATTACAGGAGTGCAACAGCTTCTGATCTCTATCGTGACCTTTATTCGCCCACAGAAAGACGAGTTTCAAGAGTTACTGCTTCCAGAAGGCTACATGATAGAGAGATGTTTGCAAGAAGACCCGCTGTTTGCGTCCCGCTCACTTCTGCACAAAGTAGAGCCCGTTTCGCATGGTGCAGAGATCATCGACTTTTGAGCAGGGATCAATGGGGAACCGTTCTGTTCACTGATGAGTTTCGATTCAGCTTAAACACTGATTCTCAACGTACTTTCATCTGGAGAGAACCAGGGACCCGCTAAATGCCCTCCACTATCCGAGAAAGAGAGCACTATTGTAGCGAAGGTTTGATCGTCTGGGCAGGCATCATGTTGGATAAGCGCACATTCCACCTCCCAGAACCACTCAGGACCTGAAAACAGCATTCCTTGAGGAGTGGGACCAACTGCCACAGGGACTCATAAACTGCCTGATTTGCAGTATGAATTCGCATTGTGAGAGCTGTATAGCTGTAAGAGGGGACCATACACCCCATAAATTTATTTTTTTGTTCAATTGTAAGCTGTGTTTATACCTTCCGACGCTGATGAGTTTTCCGCAAGATCATGCGCGTGTATTATAACTTTGGAATGATTTGTTATACATTATATCAACCTATGTACATACCTAATTTTATTAAAATCGGACCAGTAGTTCTGGTGATAATCTACCAAATCTGAAAATCTCTTAATTTTCAACATGAATGTAATTTAAACATTGCGTGTGTTTTATAATAAATTAAACATTGTGTGGGTTTTAGAAATTAATTTGTGTGTGATCTATAATAAAATTGCTTGTGCTTTATAACAAAATTGTATGCGTTTTATAATTAAATTAGCAGGATTCGCCCGCTATGCTGATTGCTTTTAAACCTTAAATCAAACGAATATTGTAGTGAATTTGGCCTTGTGTTTTAAAGAAATATGGATCTTTACCTAGAATGTCCTTCTGCATTGGCGAAAACGATACGAACACCACTTCGCTATTTTCGCATATTTTCTAATGTTTCAGCCATATTTGGGCTGTTAAGGACTCTGATGAACTAAAAAAGCGTTGTTTAGTTATAGAATTTTGGGGAAAAGTTCTATAATCAAGTGAATCCGATTATGAAAGATTAGCCTTTTTTTCATACGATTTGGACTGTTAGTTAGTAATGTTTGAAAGACGTTTTTAGTATATTGCACTCTAATATATTATTTATTATTATTGTTATTATAAGGCTCTCTGAGTTCATCATTTATAATAGGATTTTTAAAGAAAGATAGTATGACATGCAATATACTAAAACTTTCCCTCAAACATTAATAAATAACAGTGCAAATCTCATCAAAAAAGGGATAATCTTTCATAATTGGGTTCACTTGATTATAGAACATTCCTCCATATTTTTATAACTAAACAACGTAGAACTATATGTTATCTACTGACACCTCCCCTGAAAAATTATCTAATGAACAATTCAAGTCTCACTAAAATCCATTGGGCAGATTTTTTTTTTTTTTTTTTTTTTTTTTTTTTTTTTTTTTTACAAAGTGTAATTTTTCATAATCGGGATCATCTGATAATAGATCTTTACGCACAATTCTATAAGCATTGTATAACTATATACAATACACTAAAACTTTCCCTGAAAATTTATCTAAGTAACAGTAGAAGTCGAATCAAAATCCATTCAGTAGAACTCAAGTTATAAGCAGCCGGTACGAAATTTCCATTTGCCTTTTGTATTATAGTAGATTGTGTGTATTTTATAATAAATTTGTGTATTGTTTACAATAAAATTGTTTATGTTTCATAATAAAATAAAACAAACATGCCTGGTAGGCCTAAAATGTATTCAAAAACGGGCTTTTCTAAACAAAATGGCGAAACATATGGTGCCGACTTTGGGGCGTCAGCGCATCAGTTCCAAAACCGAAGGCATATTTTTCATGTCTTTGAGAAAAAAATGTAATTTATGTAACAGGAACTAAATAAATAATCGATCAATCAAATATAATTCAGATAAAACTTTTGATATTTCTTGCCGAGTAATTGGCATTTGTGAATACTATTTCTACGAGTTCATAAACAATAGTCATTTCGATAAAATTGATGGATTTTTTTTGTCGAAATTTTCGATATTTGATTTTCCAACACATTATAATAATTAAATTACTAAACAATCTGTTTCATTTGTATTAAAAAAATCTGCTAAAATGCAATTTAAAAACAGCTTTTGAAATATTAATATTTATGTCCTTGATTAAATGGCTTACTTTATTATTTTTAATTAAAAAAATGTTTTTATAACACAGCCCATTTAAACGTTGTTGTACAGAAATATATGTATTGTGACTCTGATCTTCTAACGATTCTTTCAACAAGTTTCCAAAATAATTAATTGATCTATGGTTTTCTATTGATGGATAATTTTTAAGAGAAATATACAGAAAATAGTGACGGACATTTAAATAACGATCTTCGTTAATGTTTATTTCGAGATGGCTTACATTGAGTTTTTATGTTCCAAAGTCGTGAAAGTTAATATACATTAAGAGAGTGACAGAAGGCAATTAACTCATAAGTGAAACTAATATAGGAAGTGCCTGTGAATTTGAGCAGTCTCCCATGATTCATTCTGTAAATTTAATATTATTTGTTAATATTATTTATTTATTTTTAATATTATTTACTTACATTAATAGTATTTATTTATTATATATATATATATATTATTTATTTATTATTAATAATATTTTTTTATTTATGAATTTTTTTTTTATTTATTCATGTTATTTATTTTTTATTAATATATTTTTGTTTATGAATATATATTTTTATTTATTAATATATTTTTTAGTATTATTTACTAACTGAAATTATTTATCTACCCTATATATATATAAAATCCTAATGAAACGAATTTGTGAAACGATTTTATGAAACGAATTCATGAAACGATTTTATGAAACGATTTTATGAAACGACTGATTAAACAACTGATTATGTTTCAGGGCTATTTTTAATAAAATATTAAACGCTTGATGGTGAAATTAATACCAATTGTTCATAAAAATCCGCGGATGTCAAAACTGGTAATAGAATTTTGAAATTGGAATTAGTTTTCGAGATATTAATTTTTTTTCTAATTTTAATGACATTTCTGTAATGATGGCAACTAATTACTCAGTTTTTTTGTGACAAAAAAGGGAAAAAAATTGAAAAGGATCCCGATAGGGATTATTGATTTCTTTTTATTCGTCATTTTCAAATTGAAATTGAATTTATCTTTTATTTCAATCGATAATGAAGACAAGTATAGATAATGGAGACAAGATTGTGATTAAATTATGTTTTTCAGGAAAATTTGAAAAAAAAAATCACATCTCTATCGTCAGGATTCAATCGTCTGTCAGCATTTAATTTAATTTATAAACTGAAAATATTTTGAATAAATTCGTCCAAATGACGTCATTTAGGTAAACGCAAAAGAAAGGGAGGAAAAGGAATTAATAGTAATTATTATTTATTGATATCATTTTGTTATTTTTTTGTAAAATTTAATTAAACGAATTTATAAAATCATTAATTCGGATATTTGAAACTAATATATAAAATAATTGTCCAACTGAACGGAAGAATAAAATATCCTGATTGGTTTTTATCCTGCTTGGTTTTTTCCGCCAAACTTTTTAAAAAAGCGTCAAGACCCCTATAATAGAAAAGCAGCAAAAGTGCATTGGGTTTGTTTTCATAACTTTTGGCAACAAATCTATGTATATTAAAGAATCTATCCCTTTTTGATGCTCGAATTACTCCAAACCTAAAAGCAAAGGATCCTATACTGGAAAATTACTCTTATTTTCTTATGGACAATATTCAAGTGACATAACATGGTGTAAAATTATCGCGGATGGCAAATTTGTTTAAATATCTCATCAATTGATGCCGAATAAATGCAGGCATGCATGCACAAAATATTTAATTTTGTATGATAAATAATTATTATAAAATTCGTATGTACAAATAAAAAAAAATAATTTACATATTTAAATTAACATGAAAATATGCATGATGGTGCACTAAAATAGAGAGAAAATTAAAACATGTTACTGAAAACGTCTATAACATAGTACTTTTCAATACCGTGGTTCTTAATGTTATTCACAAGTAGATGGAATTTTTCTCATCCTTAAACGCAAAGGAAGAATAGAATACACATCGTTGTTATAGATGTCCGAGAGGTAGCCACAATTTAAACCTAACCATTTTATACAAGCTGGATTTCAAGTTGTAATTGATTTTACTTATCAATCCCGAAAACAGTCGTCAGTTGTCGCAACAGCTGTGTATGAGGCCATGATAATCAAAAAATGCCCATTAAAACGTTAAAAGCATGGCAACCCAATTACAGATTTACCAATATTTTTAAAATAAAGCACGCTGTCATGTTTTTAGAGGCCTCGAAGTCTGAGCGGGGGTTGGCGAGCGTAGCTTGCAGGGGGTAGGCCCCCTAGTTATATTATAATATTATTTAATTTAATTTATTCTATAGTAATACTTAATTGCTGTTAGCTGTTTCACAGACCGCTGCTTTTTAAAAAAATTCACTGTTTAATTTGTAATTTTCAGTTGAACTAGAATTACTAGTGCATTTTGTTTGGGTTTGGAGCGCTAGTATGAGAGGCAAGTATGTCACAACAAATGAAATTGATTTGGGAAACATCTGAGTCAGAGAAGACTTTACTGGTTCAATATGTAAATTTAATATTATTTATTACTTATTATTTATTACTATTATTTATTACTATTATTTAGTTTAATCTTATTAACATAGTTAACATGCCGGTAATTTTGTAATGACTATTAATTTGTATTCTGCTCGCATTATTAATAATGACGAATATCCAACTAATGATCATCTCTAAGTTGTAATTAAAAATGACTTACATGTCCATTTATCTGATACGAAGTGCAATAGCTTACGTAAGAAAGAGAAGGGAAAATAACTACTTAGACTCAAAAAAATGAAATTGGTTTACAAATTGTTTATATTGGTTGGAAAATATTCAAGTAAATTTAAAAAATATATATGCGTCAATTAAATTTCATAGATTTTCAGTTTGAGTAATTTTTTTCACTCTGCAGAATTGGCCGTAGACTGTGCTTGTGTGCGGCTATGCTGCGTGTATGTAAGATAGAGACCGAATCTAAAATGTAATGGTGGACCGGCATAAAGTGTAGTCGACTTGAATGAAACAACTTCACAGATGCCTTGACGGATGAACATGTTTAAGATTCTACCATCGATTAGCTAGATTGTCGACAAGAAATTTATTTTATTTATTTATTTGTGTGGGGAATGGTACACTTTATATTTCTTGAAACTTTGGTTTCTATCTTATATATGCACTGTAAAAAATGACTAATGTTTCTTATTTTATGAAAATATGCTATAACGACGAACGAAAATATAATATAATCTTCTGAGTTATCCGAAATTTCAAATAGCATGTTACATTGTCTTTTGAATCCCCAGAAACGAATACATTTTCAAAATTTAAAGAATAATTTATAAAAACAAATTATTTTTAGCTGCGCGAATTTTTCAGAAACGTTTCCGAAGAGATTTTAAAGTGTATTAATTAGTGTCCTCAGCCTGGAATACCTGCTATTCGAATGCTATCAATTCTGAAGTAAACATTTTCATGCTCAAAAAAAATGTTTAACAGACAAACATGCAAAATTAACAGCGTTAACAATAACATTAAAATTAAGATTATTTCTTTACTCGTTCATGTATAAATTAACTTATGCGGCTGAAAACGTGTACTTGAGAATGGATAACATTCGAAAAACAGGTATTCCATCCTGAGGACACTAATTAATATAGTATAAAAACCCTTCGGAAACGTTTCTGAAAAATTCGGGCAGCTAAAAATAATTTGTTTTTATAAATTATTCTTTAAATTTTGAAAATGTATTCGTTTCTGGGGATTCAAAAGACAATGTAACGTGCTATTTGAAATTTCGGATAACTCAGAAGATTATATTATATTTTCGTTCGTGGTTATAGCATATTTTCATAAAATAAGAAACATTGGTCATTTTTTACAGTGTACGCAGCATAGACGCACACAAGCACAGCTGCGGCCAGTTCTGGGGAGCGAAAAAAAAACTCAAAAAGAAAATCTATGAAATTTAATTGGCGCATATATTTTAAACTTATCTGATTATTTTCCAACCATTGTAAACAATTCGTAAATCAATTTAGTTTTTTGAGTCTGAGTAGTTATTTCCAATTCTCTTTCTCATGACAATATATAGCATTTAGTATCAAAGTAGAAAAGTAAGACTACATTATATTTAGGTGCATAACCAATGCAATTATTTAAAAATTTTAAACATAAGTATTACATTATTGTGCTTTAATAAAATAAAATTTCACCCTAAACTAGTATGCATAGAACTTTAAAAACATAGAATATACCAAAATAATTAAAATTTATTAAAAGTAGTGTATTAATTAATTACGTAATTTTTATAATTAAAACTTCTGATATGATAAAACTCTTTTTAACAGGTTTTTATTTTCTCTTACTAAAATAATCAACACAAATACTAATAATCTACCAGATTACTATTTAAATTTCTCAAGAAAAGAAAATGCTCGACAGATGTTTAAGCAGAGTAAAGTATCTGACATCAAATTGTTAGTTTAAATTAAAAAATAAGCTATGCATTATTAACTAAAGATAAGCTATTCTTTATACAAATAATTAAATTAATAAAATGAGTAGTTTTATTTTTTAAATATTCCATTTTGTGACTTGACTGTGCTGTTTAAATTTAAATTGAAAAATGGATTAAATTTGAATATATTAAATTTTATATCAATTCTCTGAAACATCGATATGTTTCATGCATTTATAAATTAAAATAAATCTCTTGTATCTCCAAGAAAATTGTATTTTCGAATTAATTTTGTATATTCCTTATTATTTACTCAAATTCATATACATAGATCTCTAACATATAAAATGTACCAACTTCCAAATATCAAATGCAAATATTATTTCAAGTACAAATATATTTATCAGGGAGTATTTGAATGTAAAATTTCGCAGAAAACAGCAAAATAACACAAGAATAATAATATGAAAAAAAAGATATTTCATACGTGTATCCTTCTGAAATATTTTTTGTTACAAAAGAGAAGAAAATCTTCACGTGATATCAAACGTGAAAGTTGAAGCTTTTGAATCCAATCCATGTCTTTGAGAAAAAATATTCTACTTCTAGAAATATTTCATTTTTTGCCGAAATATTTTCTGAAATGTTGAAATGTAACATAATGCGTCATTTTTGGGTGTTTGATTACAGTTTTTGTTTTCAATGTCCATAAGGAAAAAATATATTAATTTCTTTAATGGGTATTTTATTTATGCGTATTAGAAGAATTCCAGGATACAAAAAAAATAATAATTATGTAAAAAAATACCAAAAAGAAGAAAATGTATATTTGTGGATAAATTTATTTTTGAACGTATATAAAAGTGATACCTAATTCACAAAAATTCTTTGAATATATTACAAAGTATACCAAAGCAACAACAACAAAAAAAGTAAGTAAAGGAAAAATAAACTTTAATTTTAACTGTCATATTTCGAAAATGTAATTTCATAACTATGTGATAAAACGAAATACTTGCCTAATTACACGTAAGATATGCTCTAGTTGAAATACGTGGTCGGCAACGGCAATTCGTGTTTCAGGAAATAATCTCAATTCTCTCATTATTGCATGTCAGATTTCTTGACGAGTAGGTAACGTGATGAAACGTGCTTTAATGTCAAGGAATTCCTCAAATTTACGCTCTGTACTTCGTACAGTTTATGTGGTTTGAAATATTTATTACATTTTAGAAGGTTAAAAAAATACATAAATCTTAAGAAATTAGAATTTTTAAAGTTATTAAGCATATTAAGCTTTAAAAACACCTTGTTATAAATCACTTATATCATTTGATGTCCTAAGGATACGAGATTGATTCATCGAACACTGTGATCTGCAACCTGTCTTTCCAAAATATCCGCACACACTATATGCAGTCATCACACTGGCCAGTTTTTCTAAAGTTTTGAAGAAAATTTTCCAGGGTAGGTTTTTACAATATTTGTAACAAAAATTATTTTCGAGTAGTTTTCTACTAATTTCATAAAAAAACAAAAAGACGAATTTTTGTTGAAAAAGTTTGTAACAGCCATGTCGCTGTTATGTGTGTTGGTCAGTGTTAGCTAGCCGGAAAATGGGCACAAGTTGCGTAAAATCAAATCACTTTTACTAAAATCTTAAAAGGTCAGGGATTTGAGAAAAGCACTGCTTATTTTACTCAGGTCGAAAGAAAACAATTCCCAAAAGACTTTACTCAAAAAAGTAATCTTCAAATTAACAATGTCAGTAAACAGGTAACTTAAAATAACTTACGACCTCACGTAACGCACACGTCTCTTAAGCTGTCTTTCACAAGAGTCCACTTCACTAAGTGAGCCAGTTAACGTAGTTAACTCCAACAGCAAGATTGCTAGAAACGGCACTTCGTGAGTGCCAAATGCTTTTATTTAATTCACACCGAATCAAAGTAAAATCATTCTTACCAACGGCCAATACTCCTTCTTTGCTACATCTTAGTTGAGGCAACTAAAGCAGATCTTGAGGTACGAACAAGTGGAAGAACCGATCCAAAGGTCCACTTTTCCAGCGCATGCGAGCTCTTAAATAAAGCTATATCGATTGACCAGATGCAGAAATTTGCATAAATATCGATACGAAGAAGAAAATCACAAGTTGCGAGGTTTTCAAACTCATTCATCGAAAGTTAGAGAAAGATAGCTTCGATAACTTTTACACACATTGACTATTATTAGACAAAAACTACGTTCACAATTGAAATTTCGCCTACTCTTATAAATCAGAGTAGTCGACACATCATAAGTTATATCCAAAAATCGGACCGAGGTGAGAGGTCTGTAATGAGATCTAACAACTTTGCAGGTCGTTCACTGAATATGTAGAATTATTTTACTCTGTAGGTATTTTTGACTTAATTAATGACTGTACAGTCTGCTTACAGACATAGCATATATGTATATATTGCATCAATAAAAGCCACACGAGTGTAGGCATTAATCGCACTATCTGACAGCTATTATGAGTGTAGCAGACAAAACTATGTATAGATTAGAGTGCTAGTCGTTTTTGTTCTTAGTCTCACTAGAAGTCTGTCTCGCCTGTACTTTCTAGTAGTTTCATTGCTCTATATCGAGTTAGCGAATGACTCAGAGGGTTAAATTGGCTGTTATTAAAAAAAATATTTCACATATCTTGGATCATATTCTGATGTTCATTGATCCAATGAAACCTTGATCTATCGTATGATTGTGGCTGAATACAATAAGTTACTGGTTTTGCAATCAGTCCGTACGTATAACATCTACGTATTTTGCTCCTTCCTATATTAGCGCAAAACTGCAAAGTTAGTTACTGTTTTGTATTTAAATGACGAATCACTACTTGATGCCCATGATTTTCTCCATATAAAAGCCCGTCCAGAAAAAATCTGGATTTAACAAATCAAAATTATCAGTAGCGTGTACCTGATCATTGAATTTCTGTTCAATTTTTCTTAATATAATCCGCTGTAAAATTTACTTTTTCAACAATAATTTTTCAATTTCCAAAATTGTTTTCATCAATTCATAACAAGACTTTTTTAACTAGTTGTCATGTAGTTTGTCTTCTACAATTTTAAATAAAGCTTTTCAATATAAAGGCCTCACTATAGTAAATATGTATGAAAATTGAGATCTGCTTTACATAGCAATTTAACGTAGTCCAAATGCGTCTGAATTTTATTTCTACTTAGCTAATCGTTACTTGGTATGGCCCATTACGTAACTCAATTATTTCTGACCAGTCTTAAAACTCAGTACTTTTTACAAACATGCTTAAATATTCTGAAAAATTCCACACTTTTTCGAATAATTCATAAAGTAATAAACTTTAAAATCTTAGAAAATATAAGTATACAATCTCTTATAATTTTATGAAAAAACGTATTTAATGGTCCTTTTCAAACAACAAAAGAGACAAGATATTCCTTTAACAATTGAATCCATTTGGACACTACACTGTTAAATAGTATTTTAAAAACACAAATTGCACAAATTGTGCTTATTAGTTGCTAAAATCAGTGTAAAATTTGTTTTAAACTCATAAAAGAGCTAAAATCCTACATGTTTCGGCTTTAAACTTAAAGCCATCATCGGGGAAGAGGAACAACACAAACGACTACTGATCTTTTAATTTTCGACACGAGAAAATTGAAATTTAAATAAAATAAGCGGGCGCTCTCTGTTGCCAAAGAGTGAAAAACAAAATAAGTAATTAACAAGGGGTTAAAAATGTATCCCATAAACTAGGTATGTTGAAAGAAAAGTTATCATTACAAATACAATTTTTTCTAATTTTAATTTCCAATGATTCCCTAATGGCGGCTTTAAATGGGTTATTGAACCTATGGATAATTCTTGCTTTATCGAAATTAATTACAGTATCATTATTTTTAGCGTAAAACCGGGAGAGTGCAGTGGATAACTTTCCAAATTTTATGTCTTTTTTATGCTCTTTTAACCTTTCCAAAAACTTTCTTTTAGTCATACCAATGTAAAAAATTATACTATTATTATTTAAGCTAATGGGGATTCTCCCATTTAATGCCTCTACAACTTTCACTTATAAGATTGCTGCCTTCAATTCATTCATCAAGCGTGCTTTTCTGGTTTGTTCAAGTGAATTCATCCAAGATTAACTTAATTTTATCAGAGATATCGCCATTGACCATGGTTTCCCCGCTCATCACGTACAGAAAATTATAGAAAAATTCAATGGCCATTTAATTCAGCATCCTGTCCCTAGCAATAATAAACCAAACTATCGTAAATTCCAATATATACCTATTATATTCGAAAGGATTAAAAGGGCCCTCCGTAAATACAATATCCATCTTATTGCTGTCCCTCCCAGAAAATTGGTTGACTTAGTTTCATGTAAATTAGATCCTATCCCCCCTGATCAATTCGCAGGTGTTTATGAAATCCCCATTAGCTTAAATAATAATAGTATAATTTTTTACATTGGTATGACTAAAAGAAAGTTTTTGGAAAGGTTAAAAGAGCATAAAAAAGACATAAAATTTGGAAAGTTATCCACTGCACTCTCCCGGTTTTACGCTAAAAATAATGATACTGTAATTAATTTCGATAAAGCAAGAATTATCCATAGGTTCAATAACCCATTTAAAGCCGCCATTAGGGAATCATTGGAAATTAAAATTAGAAAAAATTGTATTTGTAATGATAACTTTTCTTTCAACATACCTAGTTTATGGGATACATTTTTAACCCCTTGTTAATTCCTTGTTTTGTTTTTCGCTCTTTGGCAACAGAGAGCGCCCGCTTATTTTATTTAAATTTCAATTTTCTTGTGTCGAAAATTAAAAGATCAGTAGTCGTTTGTGTTGTTCCTCTTCCCCGATGATGGCTTTAAGTTTAAAGCCGAAACATGTAGGAACTTTGAACTTTGAAGGGAGGTGGGCTTTGAGACCTATAGCTACAAGGCTGTCGTCTCGAATGATCCATATACATTTATTTTTAATCACAGAAACACATACACGAATTCAACAATCACATAAATCTGGACGAGAAAGTACAATGAAATTTTACAACACCAAGAGTTACATCCGGGAGCTCCACAAAGTGTGTGCAATGGAGCTGGCGGGAGTTGAACACCGCCGGCCTTGCTTCCTACGCTATGAAGCGATTAGCGGAGTGGTGCCTTAACCACTCGGCCACGGAGGCCCAAACATGTAGGATTTTAGCTCTTTTATGAGTTTAAAACAATTTTTACACTGATTTTAGCAACTAATAAGCACAATTTGTGCAATTTGTGTTTTTAAAATATTCCTTTAAGTTTAGAAATTCATTGTTTATGACATACCAGACCAAATGTAGCATATTATTAGAAAACTAAATATTACAATTTTTACAAAAGCATAAACAAATAAATTATTTAAGAGATTTGAAGATTTATAAAATGTATTTATTAGTATTTATCATATGATATTTTAAAATCTAAAATAAAATTATGTTAAAGTTTAAAAATGAGTTAAATGAGATTAAGTATACATAAATATGTTTATTTTTAGAGCATGGCAAAAATTAATGGTATAAAATTTCCATAATTACTAAGTCATGACAGAAACTAAAAGAAGATGAGAACACCATCACGTAAAATATTCAAAATTTCATACATTATTCATCGTTTGTGTATTATTCAGTCTCTATCTGCTGAGCAGAAATTTCAAACTGTTTTGTTTATTTTGATTTGATAGAACTTTCAAGGAATTTCAATTAGAAAAAGGAAATAATGTCTCGCAAATTCTAACGAATGCCACTGAAGTAAATACAATAAATAAGTTATTTTCACGGGAGGATAATTTACCTTTTCGTCTAAACAATTTATTTTCATGATATTCTAATTTCAAAAATTAATGCACGATAATGGAAGAAATTTAGATGTCAGATTGTTTATTTAAGATAATTTTTTAAAGAATGTTCTTATTTTTTTCCCACGCAAAACAACACATGGTTTTCTGTCATATTCAATAAATCATTTTCATGCCTATCTTCTTAAGTGTTTCTATGGGTATTAAACGTATTTTTGCGGCGTAAATGGGTAGTAGGATCACATTAGACACATTTTCCTTTTTTTGTACTCAAATTATAATAGAATTTTAAGTGCACCAATGCACAGAATTATTATTTTTTAGGATTCCATACCTCAAAAGATAAAAACGGAACCCATAGCGGATCGCTTTGTTGTCCATCTGTCCGTCAAAACCTCTTTTTCTCCGCAAAGGATGACGATATCAATTGGAAATTAACATCAAATAGTAAGGTCCATGGTCCTTTTTGTGTCAAAAGTTTCATTTTGTAACTTAATGCGATAAATATTTCCGGCCTTGAAACAATGGAACTAATGGAAAACTAATGGAAATCCCGATTGTGACAAATTCACACAAACAAACATGGAATTATAATATTCTAAATTTTAATTGCTTATAAGGCATACAGCCAACGGAGTGAAAAAGTATCCAAGCCGGGACTCGAACCCGGGTCATCAGTTTGAGTCCCGGCTTGGATACTTTTCACTCTGTTGGCTATACGCCTTTTAAGCAATTAAAATTAGAAATATTATAAATGCAAGGCCTCAGCAATATTTATGGAAACATTTCTAAGTATTAAATAGATTTATTGAATTGTAAATTAAACATTTTCAGATTTTTTCCTTTATATGTGCTATAAAAACCTTCTTTAATGCCAAATTTCAAGGTTCTAGGTCTACGGGTAGTATTCAATAGATGTCGAGAATAAAAATAATAGGATACTTCCCATTGACCTACAATATTGAAATTTGGCACAAAATGACGTAAAGTAATGTATAGCATATGTAAAGAAAAAAATCCGAGAATCATTAATTTCTAATTCTATTTCGATTTTTTAATCCCCAAACTCGTGAATTTCCATAATCGGTACTGACGACAAATTCGGAGTCATATTTTCGTATTTTATGAGTTTTACTGAACGCTGTTGCCTCCGGAACATTTATATAATTTTTGTATCTATTTTATTTGCTAAAATATTATTTTTGGACCAATAAAATCAAGTACAAAGTTTCGTTCATAAAAATGATATAGCCTTCTCTTTTCGAGAATCATTTGTGACAGAATTACTAGAAAATTTAAGATTGGTCTTAAATAAGTCACAATTCAGAGTATTAATGTAATTTTAGTATAAGAGCAATTTACATATTTATTTTGATATCTTCCCTAATTTTTCTAACAACAATACTCCAGTTATTTAGTGTAACGCAAATTATCACATTTCATTACCCCAAAATATGAAATCTCGTGCATACATGATTTTAATTGTAATGATGTAAAAAACAGGGGAAACATACAAAAACGTTTTAGGGAACTAGTCGTTAATTGAGAAAAATAAAAAGGTCAATAACAAAGTAAATAGTCCTTTTAAGTTATTCTTTCTATGAAATTCATTTTCTCAACTTATAATATGGAAAACAATGTTTTTTATGCAATCTATAACAGAGGCTCTTTCAGTCTTTCTAAATAAAAATTTCCTTATAATTTAAAAGCAATTGATAGGGATGAACTGTAAATTTATCCATCTGTATTTTCGGTAGTTAAAACTATTTTCGTTTAAAAGTTAATGTATCTCGCAATTTATACTCTTTCCTTAAAATAGTAATTGGTTAATTACTTTCCATAATTAACAATTTTCTTGTCAACCTCTAAATATCATGGAATATGTTCTTCTTTTCGTTGCAAGTAACAGTTGAATTCAACTTAATAGGTTTTATAAACGCAATGCTGTGAATAATTTTTACCCCTTTTAAAACTCCATTCTTAATTGTACAACAAAACAATTGTTTTGTTGTTACTATTCTATTGTTTCGATTAAAATATAATCACACCAGAAAGGTTTTCCAAGAGATGTTAAAACAAAAGAAAATAATATTTCTCTTCACTGATTATACTTTTAAATGTCACAGTCGTTTGCAGGTAGACTACAAATTAAATAATAGGACTTTTTTAGATTGATTTCGAAAGAATATTTGATGTAGATTCATCGTAATACATTCTAATATATAGCAATATGTTAAAAGAAATTAACAATAAATCTGAATTTTCCTATACTCTCTGCAAAATAACTTTTCTTTTCTAAAAAAATGGAGTAAAAGATAAAACTCCACAAGCGGTAACTTTTTTATTATTGCGTCAAATTCCATTTATTTTGCTACGCGGGTAAAAAATTCTAGACAGGCATGATACGGCTAATGTAGCACGAAACGCTGATGTCATAACGCTGATGTGAACGACTTGCGGTATCGGTAACGCTTTTATCGGTGATGTACTAATTTCAAAGTATTGCATAATTCAAATTTTTGTATCATCAAAAAGAAAAAAATACACTTTCCAATGAAAGTTGCTTGAAAACTGAATTTCACTTTAGTGACTTTTAATGACTTTTAGATAATTTTCAAGCATGAGTTTTTTTATGAATCAATCTAAACAACGAGCATTGGTGTGCAAAAATAATGCAAATTTAATAAAGGTAAAGTATTACCACATTTCCTATTTAATTGCCTAAATAAATGTTTTTAAAAAAGTCAGTTTGTTTCATTCTGATTTATATTCTGTTAAACTTCCGTTATTGAGTACACTTCAAAGCAATGTCATCATGGCCGCAATATTCTTTAATGTGATTATGACTACTTTAAATATAAAAAACACTTTTGCGCCAAATCATATTTTCCCAAATACGCCATTTGGCTGTGTACTTGATTACGAAAGAATGACCGCAATGTCAGATTAACTGGATTTCACAACTGATACCGCAAATTGTCGCTAAACTGAAATCTTTCATCTGAGAGCCAGAATTTTATTTTATCTTTAACATAAATTTAATATCAAGTATGGTTGAGTTGGTAATAAAAGGTACGCAGCTTCAGAATGTATTCTGAATAGCTGTGTCACTTTATCTTTATTTTCTGTGATACTCCATGCATTTGCTCACAGAAAATAAGCTATTAGAAAGCTAATTGACATAATATAGAAACAATTTATCCTCCATTGTTATTTTAAATTATTCTAAAACGTATTATTTTAATTTTATTTTTAATTTAATTTAATTTTTGCATTTCAAAAATAAGCTACTGAAACAGATTTAATACAGAAACTTCATTGTTATTTTCTCTTCTTGTACATCATTTTATATTAATTAACACGTTAAAGGGAAATCGCTTGAAATTATTATTTTTTTTCTGTAAATACGGACATTTGTTTTATTGCATAAAATTTTAGCAATTAATTTCATACTCTCAATATTTTCTTTTATTTCCTAATGTAAAATATAGCGTATATAACTACAAATTTTACCATCGAAAAATATTTACAAAGAAAATAATATCATCGAAACAATAATTCACATATCGTCATCATAAAAGTATAAGATTAAAATAAATGCAAATGGGAAACTGTAACATTACCAAGTCCAATAGTATATTTCAAATAAATTAAAATATTTATTTTATAAATATATGTTTGCTCTTTTTTTTTAAATATGTTGGTGCATCTTGATATAACTCTTCCAAAAATAAGGCTGAATAATTAAAAAGAACACCAAATATGCAAATGTTTCAAAATATTAGCCTCTCTGACATTAGCTAAATTGTATCTAAAATGTATATTGCACCTTATGAATTATATTATGTTACATACGGTGATGGAATAATAATTTTAGCAGCGAAGAACTATGCCAAATCAGCAAAGAAAATTATATCCGTGTTCGTTTTTTTTTTTCTTTCAAAAAGAAAATTTTTATTTAGGATATATAATATTTTATACATTTTAGTGAAATATGTTTAAAGGCATTTTCCAAAAGTGCCATGAAATACTTTATATTTTTTCATAACTTTCTTTATCATACGAAAGCATAGTTGTTGGAAAAGTAGCTGTATGAAACCTCAGACATTTGTAAACAAACCTGAGATTGAAATATTATTTAATATTATAACATATGAAATATTATTTTTATAAGTTTGATAAGCTTTCCAAATACTTATTTTTTTATTTTTTATTGAAAATCATCTTACATTTTTGCTGGATCTTCCATATGCTATACCAGTAAAAAAATTTTCCGACAAAAATTTCTGTCAAATCTGTCGAGTATTAAATTCACGTTTATCTGAGATTTAAAAGAATTTATGTCACTTTGAATGGATTTCTATAGTGTTTTATACTATTTAAATGTAAATTATATATACAGGGTGTTTCAAAAATGACCGGTATATTTGAAAAATCAATGAAAACTAAACGGGCAGCGATAGAAATACACCGTTTTCCGATATGCTTGGGACAACAGTAAATTTTCAGCCAGACAAACTTTCGAAATTAGTTACAGTTTTCAACAGCAGATGGCGATGCAGTCTGGAAAAATCTAAACCACGATATTTTCCACATATCCACCACGCGGAGCAATAATATAGCGTAGTCTGTGAACGAAATTACCAGAAACATTTGTAAACCTGTAACTTCTTTCTGTGGGGGCACTTGAAAGACCAGGTGTTTGTCACAATCCAGAAACAATTGAACAACAGTAGATATAAAATAAGAGTTCTACATCAGAGGCGTACGAGGCGTAGGCTCAAGGTTGAAGGAAGGTCACCGGAAGGGACAGGTGTGGACACCGGAAGTCGCAGGTGGGGATAACAGGCATGTTGAGACAGGAAGTGATTAAGGAAGTATGATCGGAAACGCGAAAGGAAATTTAACAGGAAACGCGACAGGAAGTGAATGCGATAAGGGAGAGAGGGGGAGGGCTTATTTTTGTGGGGGGCTTATGCTAACCTGAAATAAAAACGGAATTATTTCTTACTTTGTAAAAATTTAACATAAAATGTATCTTTTTTTTTTTTTTTTTTAACTTGAAATAATTTTTTTTTTTTTTTTTGCTAACTAACACATGAAAGAAAATGAAAATCTTTCTGACTTTGTTTTACTTTATAAAAGTTAGCATGAAATTTATTTTAAGACTGGAAGCGGGATTAGACATGTTTATTTACTTATTTATTTTTTTTTAAATGGTTATCAAGAAGCAGGATGTTTGGGAGCGTGTTCGAACAGGCAAGGTGATTTGTAAGACCGGACGTTATTAAGGTGTGAGTGATAAGGAAAGTATAGTTTTATACACATAGATTTTGTTCTTTGTAGAGGGTTAAATTATGTTTAGATGTTATTTATTTTTTAGTGTTTTGAATTTTATTTATTCTTAAACCGTTATAAATTATTTTTTTTCTATCATTTTAATTTTTAATGACACCAATTTTAGAAGTAATTGCTCATTAAAAGAATTATTTTTCAACGCTGGCACAGGCAGGAATTGAACCCACTATCTTCTATGTGGAAGACCAATGTGTTTATCCACTGTGCTAGCGGGAACTTGTAATGTTATCTGTTTAAATGCAAGAGATGGGGACTTCAGACATGTATTGAGATATCTTTACGGTCATTTATTGTACTTTTACTGAATGAGATAAAGTAATAGGGCGAAATTTTCTTTAGCTATTGAGTAATTTGAGAGTTTTGGTTTAATATGAATGCTATTACATCTATTTGTTTAATTTACAAACACATTTCTTTCACAACACTCTGTCAACAGATCATTTCCATATTCGAAATAATAATTTAGAAGGAAAATTTTTATCTGAAAATACTATGAAATGTTATTTATAGAGATTGACAAAAATAGCATGCTTAATTCTTTCTTGTATTAACCTTATAATCATTTATTTTAGAAATATAGGTTTATAGTTTTGTTACGAAAAATAACGTGTTTACATATTTTAAAAACGAAAGCAAAGTGATTTTTACAAATGTAACTATAAGCTATACACCCACGCATTTATGTTATTGAATTAAATTACAAGGCTTAATATTGTATTCACCATACTATTTTCCTGCAAAAGCCGTTTCACAAACTTGTGTACTGAAATTAATGTATCATTTTTAGGGAAAAAATTAATTCATGTCTTTGAGACTAATATTTCAAAGGAAAAAAAGATTTGTCATACTTTCTCTTACATTATATCTTCCGTTTTTTTTTAAGTTTACAAATTTGTGGAGTAACTTAAATAATTGTTTTTATGCTAATTAAACAATATATATATATATATATACTTTTTAATTATATAATTTTTTTAATTGACTTGTAATAGTTTCTTTTTTTTTCTTAAAAGGGTACTGTAGAATAACTTATGTCACAAATACTACATTCTTCTTTAGTTAAATATGTTTCACTTAAGACAAGACAAAGTTTCTTAGAAACATTTCATTTTGGAGTTAAGTGATTAAACAAGAAAAATATTATTTATAAAAACACAACACATAAGACTAGCGGCTGAGAGGTTCTACTCTCAAAGCTGATAGATAGAAGGTGTTAGGTTTAAACCTCTCTCACGGTCGTCGACCTTAACCGTTCGAAGTTTTCTTCGAAACTTGTCAATATGGGTAAGAACACCTTAGAAAGATCTACATGGAGACACTTATCCCTAACGCAGATAATCAACCCTATATTTAACCAACCAGTCACAACACATAAGACATTTTAGATCATTACATAAGACATTTTAGATTATTATATTTAGTTAAGAAGTGATTTGACGTGCAAAATATTATTTATAGAAACATACAATATGATATATACAACACACTAAACATTCAATTTTAAAGATTCTTTCCCTTTCATATGAACAATTTTTAGTGATTATTTAACTTGTTGAAGAAGGCGATTATTTTGTTTATAGTTATACGATTAAAATAAATTTTCAATAGATTTGATTTTATACAACCAACCTTTTTAGAAAAGAGAATGGAATCTAGTTTTTATAAATTAACATATTTCAATTTTACAAATACTTCACACCCCGTCTTTTTTCCCCTCTTTTGGTAGACTTTATACACATAAGACATAAAAAGCGTTTTAGAATACATCATTTAGAAATTAAGCAATTTGATAAGTAAAATATTATTTATAAAAGCAATAGATACAAAAGTAATAAAGATTTTTACTTACAAATGTACGAACTTCTGATAGGTAAGACTTTCTAAATCATTGTGCAAGAATTAAGTGGTTATTGAACTTATAACATTATAGGATGAAATAATCACGTGACGTATTTTTAAACCAATAAAATGTCAGTATTTTTAAACCAATAAAAAGTTAGTATTTTTTTACACGAGCGCCCTCTATTACTATATAAATTTCAATGAAACGAGTTCAAAACATTCTACTGTGACCTGGTATCGTTGTAATAGGTTGTATTTTTCGTTAAGTTAGTTTTCATTTAAGTTATTATGGAACGAGTTATGAATTCTTATGTTGGTGACGTAACCAACTTGGAGTGTCAACACTCATCACCAAAGTTAAATAATCAAGAGATGGATTCTACACTTTTATCCAAAGAAGGACTCGTTTCGAATTATGAAGTGAAACCCACCTCATCAGGACTAAAGAAACAGAAGTTACCCCATGTGTGTAAGACGTGTAACAAAGCATTTCCTCGAAAAGTTAACTTAATGTTTCACATGAAATGTCATTTAAAGGAAAAGTCTTTTCATTGTGAGGTGTGTGCTGAAGTTTTTTCACAAAAGAGTGATTTACGTAATCATCAAAAGATTCACAAATCGCCCAAACAATACAAGTGTAGTGATTGCAACGAGATATTTTCAAGAATGGCTGACTTATTGAAACATAAGAAGACTCACAAGTCAGGAAAGCAACATTCATGTACAAAGTGTAGCGAAATGTTTGATTGTGATTCAGATTTAGTACAACATTGTGATACTTTACATAAAGTTGTGAAATCACCCTATTTGAAAGATTTGTTATTTGAAAAAGTGAAACATTTTAAAAGACAACATGATGTGCGAAATATTTGTACTAAAACTATCATTGTGTCCAATGAGATGAATCAAAAAGACTTTCGTTCATTTTTTAACAGTGTTCGATCGGATGTTTTAAACGAATTAAATTATCAATTGCAAATGAAAAAGTCAATAAAATGGTACGCAGCCGTTAAAGTGGATGTATATCGTGAATCACAGGATGGTGACTTAGAGAGAGCAACCCCCTTTTTCCTTTCCAAAAGTGAACTAGAATTAACAGAACAAAACATACATGTACATGTTGAGAATGCCTTTCTAAAGCTGTACAACGGCTTTGAAGATTTCACAGAACGTGTGTTTAATTGGACATTACAAAAAATTTTGAAATTAGAATTGATTACAGCTCAATATGACAGGCTTATTTGATTTGTATTACTTTAAATGATTAATAAATAGTTTTAATATGAAAAAGTATAGTGGTTTTTTTTTTTTAGTTGATGTAAATTACTTTGAACAGTTTGACAATGCAACATAAACTACTGTTTAACATTTTGAATGTCATAGACAAAATGGGAATGAATTTGTTGAAATTATGTAAAACATGATGAAATAAATGTGATGTATTTATTATATGTTACTTAAACTACAAGAGAAATGATTGGAAATGTGTTATTTTAAATCTATGATACTTTTAATCACTAACAAAGTAAGACGTGACGTTATGAATCATCGATGGGTTTTCCTTTGAATAGGTATTAATCTTACTTATTGATAAGAAAGTTGAATTTTTCTCTTCGTTTAAACAATGACACTACATGTTTTGATAATTTTCTCTCAACAGTCAACATCAATGTTTTTAACCTAGTTAAGAAAATTTTTAACTTAAACCGTCACTGAGTTTATCCTAGATAAGTAAATTTTTATATTTAACCTACATATAAATTAAATGATTAACTATAACCATGACTGTTTTTAAAATCTAGATAAGAAGACGTTTTTATGAAACAAATCCAGTGTTCTGCTGACTTTTATCGAGATTACATCCGTTAGTGAAGCAGATTAAATTGTATAAAAATATTTTATGAAATGAATATGCGATCCCACGAAGAAGTGTTTCCACCTTCAAAGCGTCCACGCTTAGAAAAAGGTATGGAAAAATAAAATACTTGTGAGAAGGAGTTAAAAGACCCAAGATTAAAACTTTCTAAAATGGACAATGACTGTGTAACTATATCACGTGATATCTCCTCTACTAAGAACTTACCAGATGTGAAACCTGAGATCGCTATGAATTTTTCAAACTTTACCGGTGGTTACGATGCAACATCTTTCGAGAATCAACATCAAGAGTCAGTTTTTGCCCAGGACTATTTAAATACATTTTTCAAAGACATGAATTTTGAAAATTTAGATTGTTCTACCCCCTTAACCTCGCTAAAGGATGAACCCTTTCAAGAACCTACGAATAATATCTTACAGACTACTGTTAAACATGAGATGAACGAGCTACAAGCAAACAGCCTTTCGCAAGCAAGTGGTGAAATACAAAGCATCACTACACCTACATTTGCCACTAAAAGTGACAAATTATACAATTCCAATGTGTTTCACAAGGAACTAAGTGACTGTTTCTACTTAACTTTGAAGTTAAAAAATAAACAATATTCTATACATATACGAGAATTTAAACGCAATGTATCTACTAATGAAGAAATCCCAACCAAAAACGGAGTTAATATGGATATTCATAGCTGGTATGAGTTTCAATATAAAATCCTTGCATTTAATTTAAGATACAAAAGTGCATCCTTTGTTTCTAATAACACAATTTTAGTGTTAAATCAAGATTCTATGATGCGAATTAAACATTTGAAGAATTTTTCTCATGTTGACTTAAACGAACAACAAATGGAAAAATTAAAAGAAAGTACCTCACACTTAAATACTGTACTTTTACAACATATGTACACAAAACTATTACCCTTTCTCATTAAACAGAAATGCGTGGTGAGTAACAGATCCACAGAAAAAGAACCTGTGTTATGGTCTAAACTTAATACGTGTATCGAGAATAATATGGTAACAATACTTAACCAGTTGTATGAATGTACAGGATGTATTTTTCGACATGCAAGTCAAAGCCTTCACTCATGCTTCGCATTTAATAATAAGGAAAAATTTAATCAACTAGGTGAAGCTTTGTTAATGCTCATCGATTTCGATTATGTAATTTCAACGTTTTTGAATGGAGTTTATAGTGTTAGTGAAAACTTTGTACATAAGCTTCATGAACAAACTGTTTATAATGAATTGTTTAAGACAAAATAAATGATTTGTTTTGTTAAAGATCTGTGTGTGTTTATTTCTACAAAGTGTCTCTATGTGAATTTATTAGTTTTTTATCTAATCGAACTTTTAAGTGAAGAGATGTAATTTAACTTTTTTGTATATTCCAATTCAAAAATTTCAACAATTGCAAAAAAGATTAAACTATTGAAAAAAAAATATCCACGTTAGAAAAAAATTTTGAAAAAATTATTAGTTAACAAAAATAAAATAAAATAAAATAAAATAAAATAAAGTTAACAAAACAGCTTAAAAACATTAAAGTTAACAAAAAGTTTATAAATGTTAAAAGTTAACAAAAAAAATAAGTTATGTTGAAAAGTTAAAAAAACAATAAAAAGTAAACAAAAATATAGTTTTTAAATTAACATTTTTTAAAGTCTTCAAGTTAATCAAAATTAACTTTTTACTTTTAACTATTGAGAGACTATGATCTAACTGTTTATCCTCGCAACCAACTGGTGCATATCAACTACATACTCTATATCTGCATATGCGCAGAAAAACATAGACATTTACACTAACGACTTTAAATTCGACTTTAAATTCGTTAAATTTGTTCGACTTTAAATTCTTTGCCAACTTTTAAGTTTAATTACTATACACAACTCGATTACATTTCCCACAAAACACCTTTCAGAAACAAAACAGAAATTAACACTTACCGAAAAACACGTCCAATTTGGGTGTTAGTCTTCACTCAACTAACGTTTCTCCCTTATCTTTGCTAGGGGCGCTGCAATCGCCGCTAGAGGCGTTAGTAGTCTTCAGGTGTGTGATAAGAATAAACTTTAAATCCAACTTACACTCGCTCAGTCATTCTTGCTTCTCTCTACCTTGCTAACAACCGTTTGCTGCTGGCTCATTGTTTGGTTGTTTAAACTTGTTGAATGACGTCATCATGTGTTTGTCTAAACTTGTCCAGTCTTGTTTTTATGCAGTACGTCTATTTAGATGAGTCATCACTCGCTTATCTTGGTTGACTTGTCCAAACTTGTTTTTGTGTGGCACGTCTATTTGGGTGAGTCATCGTTCGCTTATCTTGCTTTACTTGTTTGAACTTGTCTAGTATCCACCACCTCATGTCTTTTGTCATAGCTTGAATATACTTTACACCAATCACTTAAATATAAAAGTCTTGTCACAACTTACTTAAACTTTGATAAAAATATTAATTATTTATAAATTTCATCAAATTCTTATTTTTCTGATACATTTACTATGTAATTTTCGTTCAAAAATATGGTAAAGCCCGATTTTAAATCGAAGTCTAAGATAAATTCCCCAAATTTGTAACATTTTAACAAATGGAATTTAAACATATTTTTATAAATAAACAATTATAAATACTTAAGTATTTTTAATTTAAATTTATAAATTTAAAATATGTTACTAAGTTTTTAAATCATGGTGAATCGTTTTTAAATATGGTGAACCGTGTGTTGAATATTGCAACCTTGTAAGATAATGTGTATAAATTTTTTACTAACAAAAATATAAGAACTATTCTAACTACTCCTAATATCATTCGTTTAGATATAATGCTTTGCATTTCAAAATAATATATAAAGACACGTAATTAGATTTTCGTTTAACACTGATTTTAGTTATATTGAAGTTTTGTATCATGGGACATAACGAGTTAGCTATAAGTAATATTATTTTTACAAACCTTGTATGTACTGGGTGCTTACAATATTTATTATTAGTGTTAAAATGTTACAAATTTGGGGAATTTATCTTAGACTTCGATTTAAAATCGGGCTTTACCATATTTTTGAACGAAAATTACATAGTAAATGTATCAGAAAAATAAGAATTTGATGAAATTTATAAATAATTAATATTTTTATCAAAGTTTAAGTAAGTTGTGACAAGACTTTTATATTTAAGTGATTGGTGTAAAGTATATTCAAGCTATGACAAAAGACATGAGGTGGTGGATACTAGACAAGTTCAAACAAGTAAAGCAAGATAAGCGAACGATGACTCACCCAAATAGACGTGCCACACAAAAACAAGTTTGGACAAGTCAACCAAGATAAGCGAGTGATGACTCATCTAAATAGATGTACTGCATAAAAACAAGACTGGACAAGTTTAGACAAACACATGATGACGTCATTCAACAAGTTTAAACAACCAAACAATGAGCCAGCAGCAAACGGTTGTTAGCAAGGTAGAGAGAAGCAAGAATGACTGAGCGAGTGTAAGTTGGATTTAAAGTTTATTCTTATCACACACCTGAAGACTACTAACGCCTCTAGCGGCGATTGCAGCGCCCCTAGCAAAGATAAGGGAGAAACGTTAGTTGAGTGAAGACTAACACCCAAATTGGACGTGTTTTTCGGTAAGTGTTAATTTCTGTTTTGTTTCTGAAAGGTGTTTTGTGGGAAAGGTAATCGAGTTGTGTATAGTAATTAAACTTAAAAGTTGGCAAAGAATTTAAAGTCGAACAAATTTAACGAATTTAAAGTCGAATTTAAAGTCGTTAGTGTAAATGTCTATGTTTTTCTGCGCATATGCAGATATAGAGTATGTAGTTGATATGCACCAGTTGGTTGCGAGGATAAACAGTTAGATCATAGTCTCTCAATAGTTAAAAGTAAAAAGTTAATTTTGATTAACTTGAAGACTTTAAAAAATGTTAATTTAAAATCTATATTTTTGTTTACTTTTTATTGTTTTTTTAACTTTTCAACATAACTTATTTTTTTTTGTTAACTTTTAACATTTATAAACTTTTTGTTAACTTTAATGTTTTTAAGCTGTTTTGTTAACTTTATTTTATTTTATTTTATTTTATTTTATTTTTGTTAACTAATAATTTTTTCAAAATTTTTTTCTAACGTGGATATTTTTTTTTTTCAATAGTTTAATCTTTTTTGCAATTGTTGAAATTTTTGAATTGGAATATACAAAAAAGTTAAATTACATCTCTTCACTTAAAAGTTCGATTAGATAAAAAACTAATAAATTCACACAGAGACACTTTGTAGAAATAAACACACACAGATCTTTAACAAAACAAATCATTTATTTTGTCTTAAACAATTCATTATAAACAGTTTGTTCATGAAGCTTATGTACAAAGTGTTCACTAACACTATACACTCCATTCAAAAACGTTGAAATTACATAATCGAAATCGATGAGCATTAACAAAGCTTCACCTAGTTGATTAAATTTTTCCTTATTATTAAATGCGAAGCATGAGTGAAGGCTTTGACTTGCATGTCGAAAAATACATCCTGTACATTCATAAAACTGGTTAAGTATTGTTACCATATTATTCTCGATACACGTATTAAGTTTAGACCATAACACAGGTTCTTTTTCTGTGGATCTGTTACTCACCACACATTTCTGTTTAATGAGAAAGGGTAATAGTTTTGTGTACATATGTTGTAAAAGTACAGTATTTAAGTGTGAGGTACTTTCTTTTAATTTTTCCATTTGTTGTTCGTTTAAGTCAACATGAGAAAAATTCTTCAAATTTTTAATTCGCATCATAGAATCTTGATTTAACACTAAAATTGTGTTATTAGAAACAAAGGATGCACTTTTGTATCTTAAATTAAATGCAAGTATTTTATATTGAAACTCATACCAGCTATGAATATCCATATTAACTCCGTTTTTGGTTGGGATTTCTTCATTAGTAGATACATTGCGTTTAATTTCTCGTATATGTATAGAATATTGTTTATTTTTTAACTTCAAAGTTAAGTAGAAACAGTCACTTAGTTCCTTGTGAAACACATTGGAATTGTATAATTTGTCACTTTTAGTGGCAAATGTAGGTGTAGTGATGCTTTGTATTTCACCACTTGCTTGCGAAAGGCTGTTTGCTTGTAGCTCGTTCATCTCATGTTTAACAGTAGTCTGTAAGATATTATTCGTAGGTTCTTGAAAGGGTTCATCCTTTAGCGAGGTTAAGGGGGTAGAACAATCTAAATTTTCAAAATTTATGTCTTTGAAAAATGTATTTAAATAGTCCTGGGCAAAAACTGACTCTTGATGTGGGTTCTCGAAAGATGTTGCATCGTAACCACCGGTAAAGTTTGAAAAATTCATAGCGATCTCAGGTTTCACATCTGGTAAGTTCTTAGTAGAGGAGATATCACGTGATATAGTTACACAGTCATTGTCCATTTTAGAAAGTTTTAATCTTGGGTCTTTTAACTCCTTCTCACAAGTATTTGATTTTTCCATAGCTTTTTCTAAGCGTGGACGCTTTGAAGGTGGAAACACTTCTTCGTGGGATCGCATATTCATTTCATAAAATATTTTTATACAATTTAATCTGCTTCACTAACTGATGTAATCTCGATAAAAGTCAGCAGAACACTGGATGTGTTTCATAAAAACGTCTTCTTATCTAGATTTTAAAAACAGTCATGGTTATAGTTAATCATTTAATTTATATGTAGGTTAAATATAAAAATTTACTTATCTAGGATAAACTCAGTGACGGTTTAAGTTAAAAATTTTCTTAACTAGGTTAAAAACATTGATGTTGACTGTTGAGAGAAAATTATCAAAACATGTAGTGTCATTGTTTAAACGAAGAGAAAAATTCAACTTTCTTATCAATAAGTAAGATTAATACCTATTCAAAGGAAAACCCATCGATGATTCATAACGTCACGTCTTACTTTGTTAGTGATTAAAAGTATCATAGATTTAAAATAACACATTTCCAATCATTTCTCTTGTAGTTTAAGTAACATATAATAAATACATCACATTTATTTCATCATGTTTTACATAATTTCAACAAATTCATTCCCATTTTGTCTAAGACATTCAAAATGTTAAACAGTAGTTTTTGTTGCATTGTCAAACTGTTCAAAGTAATTTACATCAACTAAAAAAAAAAAACACTATACTTTTTCATATTAAAACTATTTATTAATCATTTAAAGTAATACAAATCAAATAAGCCTGTCATATTGAGCTGTAATCAATTCTAATTTCAAAATTTTTTGTAATGTCCAATTAAACACACGTTCTGTGAAATCTTCAAAGCCGTTGTACAGCTTTAGAAAGGCATTCTCAACATGTACATGTATGTTTTGTTCTGTTAATTCTAGTTCACTTTTGGAAAGGAAAAAGGGGGTTGCTCTCTCTAAGTCACCATCCTGTGATTCACGATATACATCCACTTTAACGGCTGCGTACCATTTTATTGACTTTTTCATTTGCAATTGATAATTTAATTCGTTTAAAACATCCGATCGAACACTGTTAAAAAATGAACGAAAGTCTTTTTGATTCATCTCATTGGACACAATGATAGTTTTAGTACAAATATTTCGCACATCATGTTGTCTTTTAAAATGTTTCACTTTTTCAAATAACAAATCTTTCAAATAGGGTGATTTCACAACTTTATGTAAAGTATCACAATGTTGTACTAAATCTGAATCACAATCAAACATTTCGCTACACTTTGTACATGAATGTTGTTTTCCTGACTTGTGAGTCTTCTTATGTTTCAATAAGTCAGCCATTCTTGAAAATATCTCGTTGCAATCACTACACTTGTATTGTTTGGGCGATTTGTGAATCTTTTGATGATTACGTAAACCACTCTTTTGTGAAAAAACTTCAGCACACACCTCACAATGAAAAGACTTTTCTTTTAAATGACATTTCATGTGAAACATTAAGTTAACTTTTCGAGGAAATGCTTTGTTACACGTCTTACACACATGGGGTAAATTCTGTTTCTTTAGTCCTGATGAGGTGGGTTTCACTTCATAATTCGAAACGAGTCCTTCTTTAGATAAAAGTGTAGAATCCATCTCTTGATTATTTAACTTTGGTGATGAGTGTTGACACTCCAAGTTGGTTACGTCACCAACATAAGAATTCATAACTCGTTCCATAATAACTTAAATGAAAACTAACTTAACGAAAAATACAACCTATTACAACGATACCAGGTCACAGTAGAATGTTTTGAACTCGTTTCATTGAAATTTATATAGTAATAGAGGGCGCTCGTGTAAAAAAATACTAACTTTTTATTGGTTTAAAAATACTGACATTTTATTGATTTAAAAATACGTCACGTGATTATTTCATCCTATAATGTTATAAGTTCAATAACCACTTAATTCTTGCACAATGATTTAGAAAGTCTTACCTATCAGAAGTTCGTACATTTGTAAGTAAAAATCTTTATTACTTTTGTATCTATTGCTTTTATAAATAATATTTTACTTATCAAATTGCTTAATTTCTAAATGATGTATTCTAAAACGCTTTTTATGTCTTATGTGTATAAAGTCTACCAAAAGAGGGGAAAAAAGACGGGGTGTGAAGTATTTGTAAAATTGAAATATGTTAATTTATAAGAACTAGATTCCATTCTCTTTTTTAAAAAGGTTGGTTGTATAAAATCAAATCTATTGAAAATTTATTTTAATCGTATAACTATAAACAAAATAATCGCCTTCTTCAACAAGTTAAATAGTCACTAAAAATTGTTCATATGAAAGGGAAAGAATCTTTAAAATTGAATGTTTAGTGTGTTGTATATATCATATTGTATGTTTCTATAAATAATATTTTGCACGTCAAATCACTTCTTAACTAAATATAATAATCTAAAATGTCTTATGTAATGATCTAAAATGTCTTATGTGTTGTGACTGGTTGGTTAAATATAGGGTTGATTATCTGCGTTAGGGATAAGTGTCTCCATGTAGGTCTTTCTAAGGTGTTCTTACCCATATTGACAAGTTTCGAAGAAAACTTCGAACGGTTTATTGTCGACGACCGTGAGAGAGGTTTAAACCTAACACCTTCTATCTATCAGCTTTGAGAGTAGAACCTCTCAGCCGCTAGTCTTATGTGTTGTGTTTTTATAAATAATATTTTTCTTGTTTAATCACTTAACTCCAAAATGAAATGTTTCTAAGACACTTTGTCTTGTCTTAAGTGAAACATATTTAACTAAAGAAGAATGTAGTATTTGTGACATAAGTTATTCTACAGTACCCTTTTAAGAAAAAAAAAAGAAACTATTACAAGTCAATTAAAAAAATTATATAATTAAAAAGTATATATATATATATATATTGTTTAATTAGCATAAAAACAATTATTTAAGTTACTCCACAAATTTGTAAACTTAAAAAAAAAACGGAAGATATAATGTAAGAGAAAGTATGACAAATCTTTTTTTCCTTTGAAAGATTAGTCTCAAAGACATGAATTAATTTTTTCCCTAAAAATGATACATTAATTTCAGTACACAAGTTTGTGAAACGACTTTTGCAGGAAAATAGTATGGTGAATACAATATTAAGCCTTGTAATTTAATTCAATAACATAAATGCGTGGGTGTATAGCTTATAGTTACATTTGTAAAAATCACTTTGCTTTCGTTTTTAAAATATGTAAACACGTTATTTTTCGTAACAAAACTATAAACCTATATTTCTAAAATAAATGATTATAAGGTTAATACAAGAAAGAATCAAGCATGCTATTTTTGTCAATCTCTATAAATAACATTTCATAGTATTTTCAGATAAAAATTTTCCTTCTAAATTATTATTTCGAATATGGAAATGATCTGTTGACAGAGTGTTGTGAAAGAAATCTGTTTGTAAATTAAACAAATAGATGTAATAGCATTCATATTAAACCAAAACTCTCGAATTACTCAATAGCTAAAGAAAATTTCGCCCTATTACTTTATCTCATTCAGTAAAAGTACAATAAATGACCGTAAAGATATCTCAATACATGTCTCAATACATCTCTTGCATTTAAACAGATAACATTACAAGTTCCCGCTAGCACAGTGGATAAACACATTGGTCTTCCACATAGAAGATAGTGGGTTCAATTCCTGCCTGTGACAGCGTTGAAAAATAATTCTTTTAATGAGCAATTACTTCTAAAATTGGTGTCATTAAAAATTAAAATGATAGAAAAAAAAATAATTTATAACGGTTTAAGAATAAATAAAATTCAAAACACTAAAAAATAAATAACATCTAAAAATAATTTAACCCTCTACAAAAAACAAAATCTATGTGTATAAAACTATACTTTCCTTATCACTCACACCTTAATAACGTCCGGTCTTACAAATCACCTTGCCTGTTCGAACACGCTCCCAAACATCCTGCTTCTTGATAACCATTTAAAAAAATAAATAAATAAGTAAATAAAAATGTCTAATCCCGCTTCCAGTCTTAAAATAAATTTCATGCTAACTTTTATAAAGTAAAACAAAGTCAGAAAGATTTTCATTTTCTTTCATGTGTTAGTTAGCAAAAAAAAAAAAAAAAAAAAAAAAATATTTCAAGTTAAAAAAAAAAAAAAAAAAGATACATTTTATGTTAAATTTTTACAAAGTAAGAAATAATTCCGTTTTTATTTCAGGTTAGCATAAGCCCCCCACAAAAATAAGCCCTCCCCCTCTCTCCCTTATCGCATTCACTTCCTGTCGCGTTTCCTGTTAAATTTCCTTTCGCGTTTCCGATCATACTTCCTTAATCACTTCCTGTCTCAACATGCCTGTTATCCCCACCTGCGACTTCCGGTGTCCACACCTGTCCCTTCCGGTGACCTTCCTTCAACCTTGAGCCTACGCCTCGTACGCCTCTGATGTAGAACTCTTATTTTATATCTACTAACAACTGAAGCAGTACATCTCTTCTGTATGTGAAGCCATCCCGCCTGACACGTTTACAAAGGTTTCTGGTAATTTCGTTCAGAGACTATGCCATATTATTGCTGCTCATGGTGGATATGTGGAAAATATCGTGGTTTAGATTTTTCCAGACTGCAACGCCATCTGTTGTTGGAAATTGTAACTATTTTCGAAAGTTTGCCTGCCTGAAAATTTACTGTTGTTCCAAGCATATTGCAACAAACGGTGTATTTCTATCGCTGCCCGTTTAGTTTTTATTAATTTTTCAAATATACCGGACATTTTTGAAACACCCTGTATATAACTAAAATTCATTAAGAAACAATTAAATGTAAAGATATTGCTTGAAGTTGCGTAAAAACATACATAAAACATTTAAAAGCACATTAAAGTCCTTTTAAAAAATTCCAAAACGTTTTCAACCGATCTATTCGGTCATCATCAGTGGAAAAACTAAAGGACTTTTTAAAAGGATTTTAATGTGCTTTTAAATGTTTTATGTATGTTTTTACGCACCTTCAAGCAATATATTTACATTTAGTTGTATCTTAATGAATTTTAGTTATTAAACAAGGTGAATTTGCACTGAAATTTTAACTTTTTATTACCCTGTATATATATATATATATATATATATATATATATATATATATATATATATATATACATTTGTTATGAATTACTATATTGTGAATTGATTGATTACATAATGACCCATTACACATTCCGATTCGAACCAGATCAAATTTTTTAATGCGGATTCCTGATTTAAGGTTCAGATACCCATTTGGGGTAAAAGCGACGGATAACGTTTGAAGTTGACTAATTCCAGTCGTTTGACATTTTTTTTTCTTTTTTTGTAATTTGTGATTCTAACCGGGTCAAACACCATTATATATACTGGGTAAACCAAAAATTCGTTAAAAATTTAAAAATTCATAAAAAAGGAAGAAATTATGATAAAAAGTGATAAAAATTATGATAAAAGAAAGAAAAAGCTCACAAGGTATTCGGATTTTTCTTAGCAGCAAAATTGTTTAAGCTAAATAAGCCACATGTAGATGGCGCTAACATGCAAGGGATTCAGCAGAATTATGCAAATTAAACCTGCAATAAAACACCGGGATACACGAGGATTTCTCATTCGCTTTCAGATTGTTATCATTACCTGATGGAGCGTTGTTGGTGAAGTTGTTCTATTTGAACGGAGAGTCAGCAGTTTCGTTGCGAAAATTTCGCACGGCGAAAAGACTGAAGACGATAAATGGTGTGCTGGAATACTGAAGCTTGTCAAATGGTTTAAAGAAACTGGCTCTTTAGAGGATCGGCCACGAAGCAGAAGATCTTCGTTAGCAGAGGGCCGAATTATTGCCGTGCAGATCACTATAAATCATTTAGTGGCGGAATCGTCCACGGGGAGTAGCAGTGCTCATAAAGCTGGAAAGAAATTGGATGTGTTTCAGTAATCGATTCAACGTATCCTCTACGGGATATTGCACCTCTATCCCTACAAATTGATGTCACTCCAGTACTTACAACCGGGAGACACAGCTATGAGAGAATCATTTGCCGAATGGGCTATAGCAAGAATTGAAAATTACCCTCAGTGGTTATTCGAAAGTTTTCTGAACGAATGAGGCGAACTCCCCACTACACGGGGATGTCAACACTCACAACACTGGTATATTGGCAACGTCAAATCTTGGTGAATACACGACGAAATCACTGCATTGCATTCAGCCCAGTTGACAGTCTGGTGTGCTTTCAGCTCAACTTGCATTGTCGGACCATTCTTCTTTGAAGAACCGTGTCCCATATTGGTCTGGAAAAGTGCAGAGTAACCACTGAGCGTTATATCATTCTTTGGCGTTACATAGTCGTGCCCACATTAAATCATAGAGTGTGTTGTCTGTAATAAGCTTTATACATGACGGCGCACCGCCGCATTATGCCAATCCAGTGAAACGATTCCTATTGAGTACCTTTGGTGAAGACAGACTGATCAGTCGAGGTTGCAAAAACGCATGGCAAGATCGCATGGCCTCCACGCTGTCTCTACTATTAAAATATTTTACGCTAAAAATCTGACAATTTCAAATAATTTTTAAATTTTTATTAATTGTGACTTTTCTGCTGAGTATGACTTTTGAGTATGACTTTTTGAGTATGACTTTTCTGCAAATCAAGCTGGGCTGCTTTGTCAAATATGTAATTATTTTTTTTAAATAAACTTGCCAAGCAGGGCTTGCAGGGGCTAAAGCCATATGGTATGCCTCCCTGCTTGGTTCAATCTGAATCTGAATCGCATGGCCTCCACGATATCCCGAGCTCAGTCTAGTCGACTTTTGGGGGCTATTTGAAATCACTTGTGTACCGCTCATCATCTTCAGTTGTGGCCAAACTCAAAGATTCTATCTGTCATGATGTTTCTTCAAATCATTCCGACATGGTGCATTCAGCTGTAACGGGCGTTGGGAGTCGCCTTAGTTGTGTCGTACAATGTTCTGGAGGTCATGTTGAACAATTGTTATTGCAAGAATAAATGGATGGAGCGTACTGTTGTCCTGTTCATTGTATTTCGGGTCATCAGCGCCCTCTATCAGTGACATTTTTAACTATTTTTTTTGCTGCTAAAAAAGATCCGACTACCTTGTGAGACCTTTCTTGCAAACAACACTTCTTTATGATAACTTCTTCTTTTTTTTATGAATTTTTAAAGTTTTCACGAACTTTTGGTTCACCCGGTATATGTCGAAACTCATTTTGTAAAAAAAATATAATTCTAATTTCAACGGTGTCTTTTTTCGAAGAATACCAGACGTACAAGGTTATGTTACAAATGATAAATGACAAAATATTTACAATTTTTTTTTTTATTTCTATTATATTTCTTACAAAATCATTTCCAAAGGAACATTTTCATTCTATCTCAGGAAAAAAACATAATAGCAAACATGAATTTTGAAATATTTTCCTACACATCTAGAATAATTTAACATATTTACGACTTTTAATAAATTGAAAGATGATATAAAAGTTAAAAAAAAATTAGAAAACGCATAGCACATTTGGAAAGGAATTTCAACAATTAACATAAATAATTGGAAAAATATTAGGATTATTATGTGAATCCCTGCATATGATTTATAGATTTGTATGCACCACATAGTATGCTAAAATTTAGTTCAGTTAGGTAAAGTATAACACACTTGAAAATTTCCCTTCAACATTTTCCAACAATGAAAGAGAATGTATTCGAATTCTTTTTGTGCAGCCCTGTATATTATCTATACAATTTATACACAACAAGTATTATGCAAAACAAAAGTTAAATAAAAAAAATCATACCACAGTTGTCTTACTAGTATGTATCAATCGACGGCGCTTTAACAGAATTCTATTCTCGATCCCTTTCTACGATCCCTTTCTATATTATATACTATAGTAAGCATCTTGTAGTACTGTATATCAATTTCAATATGTTTGACGTAGTGTAACATCATTAAAATACATTACAAGCGACTTTTCCCCATAGACGATAATGTAACAGAATTATTTTAAGTGTCCCTGTAAACGAACACTACAATTGTTACATACTTCATGTTCAAACATGCCATAGTAAGCCTCAATAACATCTATAATTACATGTCAATACAACTATATTTACGCAAGTTAAAACATGAAGTAGACAGACGGCCAGAGAAACCGAAGTTAAAAACACTTTTCAATTATGTTCGAAAGTGCTAAAAATACAATAAAACCTGCCAAGGTGGAAGTGCGAAGAACAGTCTTTTAGACAGTTTGCTTTTTTGGCAAGTACACAATCTAATTTAATCCCATAATTTTTTTTTTAATTTTTCATGAAAATTGCTGTTTAGGGCAGGATTCCCTTATAGATAGGTTTTTTTTTGTTTTCACATGTTGTAACTGTATTTAATAGTAAAGTATATTTAGAATATTTTAAAATTTGTTCACATGTACTGAAAAATCCCTTTTGCCAAGTATTATTGCGACAAATGTCATTAGTATGTTTTTCATTTGTTTATTCATTCAAAACTTGTTAAATTTCGGTTTAGTATTTACGTCTGGTTTAATAATTAAAAACTGTATATGTCCAATTGGTTCAATTAAACTGCAGCCTATCGGTGAAAAATATTTTTAGACAACCGATCTTTAGAACAATTGACGATAATACTTAAAATTAACTAAAACAATTCATACGACGGAAATTCTTTTAATATTACATATTAAATAATCTCAGAATTTAGTTTAAAAGTAGATTAATTTACCTATTGCAACATGAATGCAGTTAAAATTTTTTAAAGGCTTAAATTTTAGAATTTATGGTAAAAAAAAAAAAAAAAAAAAAAAAACATTTCTGTGATTAACAGTTAGGTCGAATTAAAAAAAAAACTTCTTAAGTATAAAATATCTATTTTATAAAATGTTGTTTTTTTAATCGAATATTTAAGAAAAATAACCCATTATATTATATAATATGTTAAAAGTAGTTATTTTCTTAGTAATAGCATAATTTGTTTTTAACCATCTAAATTTTAAGTGTACCACATTTGGAATGCATTAAAAAATACGTTATATGTAGAATTTCGGGAATGCAACTTTTTGATGTAAATAAAGATGATATAAAAATAAATGCTCATAAGATAAAAAGGAAATTATTATTCATATATTTTTAGCATTTTACAAATTTCGTATACAATAGAACCAGCGCATTTCCTTTCTACTGAACGTTCTTTTTCCTTGTAGTAGTAAAATTTATTCAGAATTATATTTTTTTAATAGATGGAAATATTTAATTACAAATACATAAATTACATTACTTAAAAATCTTGATTTATAATATTTCAATTCTACGATAAAAGCTTTTAAATTTTTAAATAGGCGCTTTTCGAAATGATTTTTTTTTCAACATTTTGCATTAAAAAAAAAAACTACTATTTTCATTTTTAAACATTTAATCATTTTAAACCACAAAGGAATATAAAATAAATAAAATGATCATGCGTGTTGGTTTTAATTAGAACAAAAATAGTAAACAATTTTCACATTTTCTCTTTTTTAAGAAAGTACACTTAAAATACACTTTTTTTATTCATTAAAACGTGGAATCAGAAAAAAAAATCCATTTTAAGCAAATTTCTGTTGTAGAATATACACAATCTATTAAGATTATATCGTATTATTTTTGCTGGAAGTACGAAAAGTTTCATTTTTTAGAATGATACGTAAACAGATTCTGTTCTTACAGTAAACTGTTAATTATCTGTACAAATAAACATGAAACATTTCATAAAACATAAAAATAACTAGAAAAAATATTTATACATTAAATACATTATAAATCTGGTTTAAAACATTCATATTTTTACAACCTAAAAAATAAACTTTTAAAAGTCATTAAAATGCATGTATATTTGCGAGTACATGAACGAAGTTATCAATGTAAAAATTGAATAAGAGGTAACAGAAAATAAATTCCATTGGGCCTGGGAAAAGAAAGGAAAATTATTGTTAATGGGTTTTTAACATTTTTCAAATTTTGTTAGAAATACCTTCCATGCATTTTCTCTGCATTTACATACATTTTTATAAAAGTAAACATTTCGAAGGCCTTATGAATTAAAAAGAAAATTATAATTACTATTGTACAAACGCATTTTCTTTAAAATGTGGTATTCCACACCCCAGTTGCATAAAATAAGTTAAATTAATTGTTAACGTAAATCCTTTTTAAATAAATTTATGCATTAGCGTTTGACATTTTAAAAATTACCGATCTCTTAATAAAAGAACGTGTATTTATTTCCAAACTATAAAATAGGCAAAATAATTTTGCTATATAGATTTAATAGTAATATATATATATATATTAAATAAATCCATAATAACCATTGTTATTTTAATAAAACAAATATAATTTTTTTCGGAATATGTAATCAACTGAAATTAAAATGTGTATGCATTTTTTATTTAAAGTATGTTATTTAAAATGCAAATAGGTATGTTAAGAGTTGAATTAGCTATATCATGTATTTGACATGCTCTGAAATTGAAATGTAAACTTTGAGAAAGCCATTAAAATATGTCTGTATGTAATATATTACTAGCTGATCCACCCGGCCTTGCAAGGTGCCGTCAAAATTAGTACGAAACGCGAAAACACTCTAAACATCGCTGCACGAATTCCGAAAAAACTTTATTGAAAAGAGATAAAAATTACTGTATGGATCTAGAAGATTGAAACCGGACTTCTTTTGATATTGTGGAAAAACCACAGCGAATCGCGAGAAAACGCAAACAGTCATGAAAATGTACTATTTCAAAATTCGCAGATGACAAAGTTTACTATACTGTGCTAAAAGATAAAGACAGTTTTTATTTTACGAATGTCGAAAAATTGTCGCGAAACAGAAAAAAACTCTAAATATTGCATAAAAAATTCGCTAAAAATTCACAAATCGCTGAATGAATACTAAATAAACTCTATTGAAAAAAGAACAAAATTTACAATATTTTGCTAAGAAATGAAAATCAGATTTGTTTTAAAAATGTAGGAAACTCATTGTGAAACTATCAATAAACCGCTAAGAATCTCATAAGAAATTGCTAAAAATACAAAACTCGCAGAGGACAAAATTTACTATTGTGGCCTAAAACATTGTAATCGGAATTCATTCACGAACGCGAAACGTGAGAAAACGCTTAAAATCGTATTGTAAATCATGAAACATAAAATGTAATATATTAGGCTAAAAGTTTGAAACAGAATTCTAGTTGAATGAAACAATTACCGTTAAAATCTGTACCATAGAACCTGAGAAACAATTCGACGTTACTGTTTTAGTGGTAACTATTTAAATTAGTGGTTTAATTAATGTGGTTTAAATTTGTGGTAACTGAAGTCTGTATGTAGAAAAACATATTTTTAAATGTAAATAAAGGGGAGTTCAATGAACACATTCCCGTTGAAATCGGGGCCATGGAACCCGAAAAAATAATGCGACGTTACTGTTTGAAAATGGTGGTAACTATATTTAGTAAAACATATTTTTAAATATAAATAAAGGGACAGTTGAATGATACAATTCCTTTTGAAATAGGGTCCATAGAACACGGAGAAATAATGCGACGTTACTATTCGAAAGTGATTGTGACTGAAGTCCATATTTAGGTAAACATACTTTTAAATGTAAATAAAGGGGGGTTGAATCTGAAATGGTCCCAAAATGTCTCCCTTTTCCATCCTCAAATTCAAATCTATACCTTAATTAATTATCATAATTTTCGCTTATTATTAAAAAATTCTAAATTATTTCCTTTCATTTTCGCAAAGTAAATGGAGGGATCGGCTGGGGACCAGATCTGTTTGCCGTTCAGATTTTAATGAAAGCGGACCCCTGTCTGGAACTTTTTAATATTTTTTTCCACTGACGTCCTCAGAATTTTGATTTTTTTGCAAAAATTGAGAAACATTGCTGACCGTTTTTTACAAAAAATGATGATTCGCACGCAAAAGTTTTTTCTGCGTATCTATGGCGCATTTCAAAATAGATACTTCCAATAGTTTTCTTAATTTTCACTAATTAGTGAAAAGTTTCAAATTCATTCATTTCTATATTAAACGTTCAAGACGTGAGTATAAAACATCACAAATTTACTTAATGGTGTATACAAATGTCCAATTTAAAATTTATACATACATTAAAATTAAAAATATCGACGTTTCGACCAACTTCTGTGGTCATCCTCAGGAAACATTTGTTATATTGCTTCTAAAGTTTCAAAGGCGAAAAACAATCCGTCCGTTGCCACATTATTATTGCCGTCCACAAATTAAAAAATTAACTAGGTTAACCATCAACCATCGTACCAACCAACAACAAGTAGAAACGATGCCGAAGCACCTCCTAACGGACATAATAACAGCTGTAAATGTATTACCGATGAAGAATGGTCAGGCACCCACTGTCGGATAACCAACTTCAGAACAAAAAATATAGCAAGTTGGTTGATGGTTAATCCAGTTATTTTTAACACTTTCCAACCTAGTTGTTATTAACACTTTCCAACCTAGTTGAAAAGTGTTTATGACTTCGGTTTGTCTGGCCGTCTTTCCGTGCTCTAACTCCCGTAAATATGCTCGGATTGCCCTGCAATTTTTATATGTTATAATCGTTATCTATAGCATGTTCCCTATTTCAACGGAAGTGTGTAGCACTTATAGTTTTTTTACAGGGGCACTCAAAAGAATTCCGTTACATTGCGGTCTATGGGGAAAAATCATTTGCGGTTTATTTAAATAATGTTTCACTATTTTAAACGCATTGAAATTTATATATATCACTAAGGTGCATTAGAAGAAGCTTAATATGGAATAGGGTGTGCATAGCACTTATACTTACTTTACAGGGACAGTCAAAAGAATTCCGTTACATTACGTCTATGGAGAAAAATTGTCTGCGGTTTATTTAAATAATGTTTCCCTATATTAAACGCATTGAAATTTATATAAGGTTCATTACAAGAGACTTACTACAGAATAGTGTGTGTATAGCAGTCATCGTTCATTTACAGGGACACACAAAAGAATTCTCTACTGTATGTTAACAATAATTCCTGGAAGTGCGTTTTAAGTTACTGAACACGATTTTAATTTTAACTCGCTTTTTGTATATTACGTGGTGTGTATAAATTCTGTAGATCCTATACAGGGAAGCACAAAAGTTCGGGAACACATTTCCGTATTATTTAACTCCAGACGGAGAATTTTAAACTGTGCTACGTGTTTCCTAACTGAACTAAATTTTAGCATCCTATGTAGTATATATACAAATCTATAGATCCTATACAGGGCTGAATAAAAGTATTCGGATTACTTAGATGTTATCTTTTAGCTTATTAAAGAGTATGATTCGTAAAATTATTTTGGAAGCGTTGGAAAGTGTTACATAATCTATGCTTGACGCATGATTTTTCGTTCTTGTTTTAATTTGTGGGCGGCAATAATAATGTGGCAACAGGCGGTTGTTTTTTGCATTTGAAACTTTAGAAGCAATATAACAAATATTTCCTGCGGATGACCATAGAAGTTGATCGAAACGTCGATATTTTTAATTTTAAAGTATGTATAAATTTTAAATTTGACATTTGTATACACCATTCAGTAAATTTGCTATGCTTTATACTCACGTCTTTAATGTAGTAATGTCTCATGGTGTAATCGTCCAGCATTTATATTTATATTTACATTTATATTTATATAATTCATTTCTGCTTGCAAATAAAGAGCAGGTGTGCATTTCTTTTGACGTTTCGAGACACCAGATCGCTTTTTTTATGAGTTTATATTTATTATCAAAGCTAATTGCGGTCCGATTTCTTTGAAAATTTAAACTCCGGATTTCCAGCAATTTTTCGCAACCATCGGTACCTTGAGCCCCCCACAACACCTTTCCCTGCTAAACGTAAAAACAACGCTAAAAATAGCTTAAAAAATTAAATTAGAAGACATATAATTAAAAAAATCCAAAATCGGCCTTCGTGTTGCAAAACATAGAGGTACCTTTCTGCTAAATTTTGTAGATCTGCCTGCAGCAGTCTCTTTAGAAGACTGTCGACAGACACAGAAATGTCTTTCCTTATTATTGTAGATTGCATGGACAATTTTATCTAAAAATAAATAAAAGTGATTACAACATATCTATGCCATTGTTCGCAAAATACAAATAAAATTCTTGGTTATATTCGTTTAATATACATATAATTTTTTAAGCAATATTTTTACTGCATTTCCTCCCCTGCCCTTTTTTTAAATGTATATATATATATATATATATATATATACTTTTTCAGAAATTGAATTATTTAATTTTTTTATACTTAATATACGTAACATATGTTGTTTTTTAAATGGAACAAATGTTCGTTTTTTTTCTATAGAAGATGATTTTCTATGTTACAATATCTAATTGTTTCAAAATTGATGTGAAAGTATTTATTAATAAACATGTAATAATTCAGAAAATAGTGTACAATTAATAAAATTATCGTATATCATAACTGAAAAAATATACGAAGACAAATGTTTAGTTTTAGGAGCGTTTCTGAAATATTTATTTTGCAAAACCTTTTTATATGTTATATAAATATCTAAATTATGCATATCTATATGCTTTATCAATATCCATATTTAAAGTAATGCGAATTTTCATCAATAGTTGTTTAAATTGGGAACTGAAGAAAATGTAAATAACATTTAAGTACATCATAAATTTTTATATCAAACATTTATTTATTAGTTAAAGAAAATTGCACAAGAATTTCGAAAATAAATAAAATATATTAATTTCAGATCGCATATATATTAGGCATCATAAAATAGTGTTAACTGATTTATTTATCTTTAAAACGGGCAAGCTTTTATATATTTGTATTACATTTAATGAAGATAGGCATGTTTTCTCAAACCGGAATTTCAGCTGTGAATTTGAATATGTGTTACATTTGTTTGCATCATGGCGGGAATTATTGAAGGTAAAAATTCATCTATGTAAATGTTAAACTTATATTATCGTATTTTATAAAGAATCCTCTTTTTAACTAACTCAATATTTATTACCGTCTTTTCCGGACATTATCAAAAGCTTAATATGCAGTCGGCAAAATAAAAGAAATTATGAACATCCAACACATTTTAATCATGAAATTGTCCCAACAAAAACCGAATAAAATAGTCATTTGACTGGAAATTATATCTTATTTAAATTTATTTTTTTAAAAAAGCTTTGGGTGTCGCATTATTACTCAAATTGTACCAAACTCCGAAATGTTCAACAAGAAAATCAGATTTTGACAACATATTTCGCTCTTTCTGTAACTTTTACCTTAGGGTATCAACCAACAACTCATTTCGCCAAGCAGGTTAAGAATTATGAAGGATTAAATTTTTTAACTCCATGCATCCCAACGATTACAAAGGATTGTATCTTTATAAAGATACAATCCTTTGTAATCGTTGGGATGCATGTATTTTTTAAGCATAACTGAGGTACTGCTTGGCTAAGTGCGATGTAATTTTGGATTTACATATTTAAAACTTCTAGAAATTGATATTTGTTGACAAATTTATAGGTTACAAATCATAATGTTTTTAAAAATTTATTAAAAAAAAAATCTAAACTAATTTTCGGAAAAATTATGAATTGAGGGGGTTGGGGCAAAAGAGTGCCAAGCCACATTTTTGAACTTCTGAGATATTTCAATAGTAATATTTGATCAAATACTTAAATCAAGATATATATCATAAAGGTTTTTTTGCCAATGTCTTAGTAACATTTGAGATATTCTGGGTAACAATATGGCATTACTTTAAGGATAATACTATTAAGTTCTTTGTAAATTATCTAACTTCATTGGAGGCATAAACATATGGGGCAAAAACGAAACCTGGGACATATGCTGCCACCAATTGCTGCTAACAAAATAATATATAGGATATTATAATTTACAATATTAAGCAACAAATTACAGTGCTAGATTTATTTCACTAAAAATGTGGCTTGACACTTTCTTGCCCCGACCCAATCAATTTTATCCTATGTTTTTTAAAAGAACTCAATTTTAAAAGCTTTAAATATGCGACTCCTAAAGTACAGCTCTTTCCACTATGTAGTTCTTGACTTATGTTTCAAAAATTGCCCGCATGACAATGGTTTTTAAAATGTATTCAAATATATTTAACATTAGGTTTCACAAAATTTTAACCGTTATAATTCCTATATTACTTCAGTGACTTCCCATTTGGTATCCTAAGTTGAAATTTAGCGTCAATGACAAATATTATTTGAAAATTTGGTGTCCGTATTGAAAATTTCAGAGTTCAGTACAATTTCAGTACGAAGACGGCTTCCTAAGCATATTTTAAAACTAAATTGTAAAAAGACACAATTTCCAGTTGAATAACTATTTCTGTTATGCTGTTGTTGTTGTTGTTGTAATTTGGGTATTTAAATATATGATATGTTCTCTCTCTTTTTTTTTTGAGGAGTGTATGTCTTTTTTTTTATACATAAGTTACAGAAATACAATTTGCAGATTTAAATACATTTTTTTGGTGTATGAACCCAAAATTTTTATTTTAGTTGTTGCATTTATTTGTTTTCCAATTAATTCCTTTCAAACATGCCCTGTGTTGACTCTACGATAATTGGCATCTTTCAAAATCTATTTTGACACCATTCGTCTCTTTAAATCTGCGAATTTAACAAGATACAAGTTTATTGGTTGTATAGTTTTAAATTGCACGAAGTCCTTTACAAGGCACAGAAATGCATTTTTTTGAAATTGTAGTTAAAAAAAATTATGTATCATTTTATCGAAACTGCTGCTCCTAAGCGCAAAAATGTTGAAAGTACATTCTTTTTGTAAGATACTGACTACAATGATATTTATATGGCATTTATGTATTAACGAAGTCTGTCTGTTAGAAATAGAAGATTTGAAAGCGATATCTATTGAATATTATGTCTACGAATGTTTACGTTAAATATCAATACATGATTTCTTATAATATAAAAATGGTATATTTAAATCATTGTGTAATTAACATTATGATATGAAAATATGAATAATTTATATTTGGCAGATCAAAAACACGTTTTATTGATAAATGTCTCTACGCAAAATATAAATTTTGTTGTCAATTATGAAGAAAGAAAGAGTTAGCACGACTGAAGTACTTTTCTGAGTGATAGCACTATTTTTTTCCTTAATCATCTTATGTTAAATGTCTAACTCTCAATTTTCATATGAAGGTATAGCAATCTACTCGTTTTCATTACAAATTGTATAAATTTTGGTATTTATGAAACTTTAAACAAAAAATACAATTTTTTTATTTTATAAAATAAAAAATATTTTATTTATTTTTAAAAATATTTATTTATTATATTTATTTATAATTATTTTTTATTTTTAAAAATATCCTCTGTATGTTGAACAATACAGAGGAAAAAATCATCCTTTCTTATGCTTTCTTACTCGATTTTAAAAGCAGTAAAAGTATATCCATACAATCAATAATACCTTTGAAATATTAGACTGAGTTCGGAATTATTTTTTTAACTGAAATTGAAAATATCGTTTCATTTTCTGTAATAGTACGTGAAGCAATAAAATCAAAAGTATAAAAAAATTAAAAATTTAACTTCCCACAACTAACTTTCAATCATTTTCAAGTGTTTAAGTGTGTAAATTAATATTGAAAACGAGAAAATAACATTATATTTCTGTGACTTATAGTATGATACCAAAATGTTAGTAATCTATTTTTCAGGGTTAAAAGTAGTTTCTTTATACTTGTATTTTCTGGGAAGGAAACGATAGAGATTTTTTTAAAGAAAATGACTGGAGTGAAGAAATAAAATTTATTTTCTTTTGACAAGAGTACAGTTTTTTGACAAGATCATATACTCAATGTATAATGGTAAAATTTCGCTTGAGGCTAAAGCAATCTGCCCAATTTCCTTCAAAGGATATATGGATTTGGCATTCAAGACATTTTATGAAAAAATAGTAGAACAAGAATGATAAAAGTAAACCTTAAAGAAAACTTTATCATGTCAAACTTTAGCACAAAAAGCTATTCATTGAATCTCTTAGCTTTTAGGGAGCAAGCACCTCAGGCTAAAAGAGAAAAGTATAGAAAATGTTCCGATTATGTTAATGCAAACTACTCTTGGAACGCAATAGAAATGACAATAGGTGATACTGTCGCTTGAAATGTGGTTTTATGAAAAATAAACAATTTTTTATTTTTTAATTGTTCAACTATGAATTTTTGATCTATTCAAATATACTATACATTTTAAGGATTTTTTTTTGTAAAAATTTTAACAGAAGTCAAAATATTTTTCAATAAAATACCAATATTTTATTTGTTGGAATTTGGGTTGATATGTTAAAATAAGATCGCAAATGGATTTTACATTTTCTGTTATGTGAAGCATTGCAAATAAATAAACAAATAAGTAAGAAAAATAAATATTTGAACTTTCCGACTTTCAATAGTACTTTATATAGTGCGAAAGTTAAAAGGACTCAGAAGATTTAAAATGTTGAAATGTAAAAACAATTGACCATTACTGTCATTTTTATATTAAAAAGTATACATTACAGAATCATGATATATAAAGGCAGCTTTCATGTTAATTTGTTTCAGATCACAAAGAGGATAAATTAGTTGTTAAACTTGAGTTTACAGATTTTTAAACTCGTTGAGCAGAAAATTGGCAATATGTGACATTGTCACCTGAAATGTGGTTTTATGAAAAATAAGCTATTTTTTATTATTTAATTCTTCAATTTTGAATTTTTGATCTATACAAATATACTATAACTTTTAAGATTTTTTTTGTTTAATTTTAACAGAAGTGAAAATATTTACAATAACAAAAATCCTACCTTACGGCAGAATATAAATTGGCCACCCCACGTCTTTTTTCGTTGAGATTTTTTAGCCAAGTCTAACTCGTCAAAAAAAAAAAACTTGTTTGTTAGGTTTAACCAGTTTCTCGTGGTTCACGGGATCTTTTTGAGTGAGTTTGCACTTCTTTCCTTTGTTAAACCCTTTCTCATTTTCAAATTACTCCCTTGTCAAAATGTGAGTGTCGACGTTCAAAGATAATGCCGGAATCAATTCAAACCATTGCAGCTCGGCCGCAGACAAATAGGGATGTGACAAATAGAGTCGGGATTCCCTACTGTCGCATTGCGGCATACACACGTTTCTTCTCGTTTTCCCAATGAGGAGGTGCATTTTTTATGTTTTTAAGGAATTTGTAGCCGTCATCGTGCTGAATGAGGTCGCTCACAAAAATTTCATCGAGTAAATTTTCGGCCGAGAGTCTTCCATCCAGTGATTTATTTTTCCGAACGGAAATGGCGATAGAATTCTTAAGACGAAAGTGATAAATTTACTGTACGCGTACAGCAAATGATCGGGTCGGACTGCCCGGGAATTTTGAGTTTCATCATATCACCGTAACACGTTTTACAGAAAGGGCCATCATCGCCAATATTTTTATAAAATGTCAGCTTTAGAAATTGTTCGGTCGCTCCTTTAGACCCATCTTTAATCTCGATTTCGAAAGCGGTCGAATCGAAGTTTTAAACCATAGTCGATCGCATCAGTAACATTTGTGGTACGGACCATCGGATATAGTGTCAAAAAAACAATTTGCTATTATTTGAAATTCTGGTTGTTCGCAGGCCCAGTTGAGATCGATGTTCCGTTTTTGTCGTTTGACATCTGGCGCATCGAGTGGACATACTAATTTATTACGTTTATGAAGTTTATTACGTTTATATACCAATATATTATTCGACTGAATTTGGGTCGGTATGTTAAAATAAGATCGCAAATGGATTTTACATTTTCTGTTATGTAAAGCATTGCAAATAAATAAACGAATAAGTAAGAAAAAGAAATATTTGAACTTTTCACCTTTTAATCATTTCATAGTACTTTATATAGTGCGAAAGTTAAAAGGACTCAGGACACTTAAAATGTTGAAATGTAAAAACAATTGACCATTATTGACATTTTTATATTAAAAGGTATACATTACAGAGCCATAATATATAAAGGCAGTTTTCATGTTAATTTTTTAATAGTTGTTAAACTTGAGTTTACAGATTTTTAAACTTGTTGAGCAGAAAATTGGAATCAGAGCTGTGTGTATGATTACAAAAGAAGTTCTGAATGTAAAACAAATTTTTGGTATTAATTTTACTTGAGAGTATTTTACCTACACTGAACCCAATGAAATGCTTATAGCATTTTTACACGTTTTTAAAACATAATTTTGTCTTTCTTATATAAAATTTCCTAAATTTTAGCAATATAACAGCAAGAAAGCAATTTTTCAACAAAAAATTAGGAAATATTTATGTTTACTTTATAGAAACTACATATATATCCTAAAAATCGAATGAAAAAATATGTTTTTAACAACTTTGCGCGCATTTCTCCAAAATCACATTTTGAAAAAAAATGGCATTAATGTTCTCTCTTTAAAAATATTCCATATTTAACAACTATTAACATTGCTACTAATTTTATTTTAATGTGTTCAGAAATTATTCAATTTTAGTATGTATTTCTTTTTAAAAATTGAATGTTTTGAAGGCAAAATGGTCATATGTGGCATTAAATTACTATTTAAAACACATAAGATAGAAAGGGTATAATATGTATGAATTAAAATTGAATAAAAAATGGATCTTTATAGGATATTTATATAATAGTAATACTAATTTCGCGGATGAAACAGCATTTAATATATACCCACGTTTACATTTGAAAATAGTTGATTTATTAATTAATAACACTCTCAAAATACATTTCGTCAAATACAGTAAAAAATACAAACAGCAAGTTGCCAGAACACCCCTGTGATTGGAAGAGATTTTTCTGTTATTTGAAGAAATTTCTGTCTTGTGACTGGGGAATTTCAGGAAAATTTGACCTTCGTTTCTTGAATTTTACGTGTTTTAAAGAAAAAAAAGCATACGTAAAAAAAAAAACATTTCTAATATCGAAAAGTAACACGCAGCACAGTTGCCGGTACACCCCTGTGGTTTGAAGAAGCTGGAGACTTAGATTGGAGAATTTCACGTATATTTTATGTTAAATTGGTGAGTTTTCCATATTTTTGGGGAAGCGAAAGCAAATCAAAGCGGAGATTTCCGTGTTTTAACGAAAAAAAGGCAACGGATTCTAAAAACAGTATTCTAAGAAAGGAAAAAAAAAGTATTTCAAAATTTTTTATCACAACACAAAAAAAAACAAAAAAACATGAAATAAAGCTAGTAAAAACATATCTTTGCTTTTAGTAAGTACCTTCGGCTAAAAATATATATATATATATATATATATATAACCATAAATGAAACATTACCATAACACCAACTTAAAATATGAAATAATGATTAAGTATGTAATAATGAGTTGACAATGAAAGTATAGAAAATAAATGTAACACACAAAAACAATGGGATTTGTGTAATTCATATAATGAATCGTGTGATAAAAATAATGAATCAATTATTGGAAGGTCCTATAATAAGGTATCAGATATCTACAAAGTAGAAATCAAATATAAAATACACAAATGATAATGCGCAGTTACAGCAGAGATCAAGGCGTATAATATTTAAAAGATTGCTAAAATCAATTAGCACTATTATTTATATATTTAAAAATATATATACGATATCATAATGTATAAGAAAAAAGATCAAGATGAATTGTTGAAATTCAAAATGAAAAGATATCATAATATAAAGACATCATAAATGATATATATATATATATATATATATATATATATATATATGTATATATATATTGAGAACTTTCCCGTGAGTTAATAGAAGATATATTTTTTATCTGAGTTAAAATGACAATAATTGACATCATATAAAGAACTTTTCCTTGCTAATATTATATGATTTTTTGCACTTTGAATAAAAGGAAAACAGTAGACATGTAAAGAAAACAAATTTTTATCACAGCACAAATAAAGTATGAAATACAGCTATTAACCAAATAGCTTTGGTTTTATTAACTAACTTAGTCTAAAAAATAAATAAATTTATTGAGAAGCTTCCTGTGACTAAAAAGGAGCTATATTTTTTATTTCTGAGTAAAAATGACAATCAGTTAGATTCTATAAGAACATTCAAAAGTAATATTTTTTTTCACACATAATTATGCATTTTTCTTTTATTTAAATGCATTACGTCTTTTGTTTTTAATTTCTAAAATGGAAATCTGAAAGTGAAATCTAAGAAATACTGATATCTTTAAGATGTTATAGGGAAACAATGCTCAAATCTTATCTTATGTATGTATTGAAAGAATTTTGGTTTATAGTGAATATACTGACTGAAATATTGTTTTAATATTACATTTGGCTATTTATGGAGCTAATATTCGTAAGAAATATTTCATCATTTTATTGCCAATATTTCCAATGTGAAGGCAATATTTCTGATACTACGTCGTTTCATTAAACATGGCTCCAATATAAAGCTATTAATTTTATAATAGTTGTTTTTGTTGTATATAGTTTTATAGTTGAATAGTTGTATATATTGATATGGTTAAACTCTGAATAGAATAAAATACAAAGATTAACTCCTTTTAGTAATTCTCACTGTTTATGAATTAAAAGAGTAAGTATACATAGATCTAAAATCAACTTTTATTAACAAATTGTTTTAAAATATTATGCAGAACAAATAACTTCTATTTTGAAAAGAGTATTATTTGACGTAATTGGCTTGGAATGGAATTGTTTATATTAGTTATATCTTTGATGATTTTTTTTATAGTAATTTCAACTTCAAATCTCATTTTTATCGATGATGAAAATAAACAAACTGTTGTTTGATTTATACTATTTTTTTTAGCTATCTAAAAATATCCTTCAAATAAATAGACGCTTCCTCGATTTCGGTTATTGATTTTGAATATTTCATTTAAGAAGCTATGAACCGAGAAAACAAATATACATTCATATATTACTCTCTGTCATGAAAGTATATGGTTATCAAACTTTCCAATTTGTTTTATTTGATGCATGAAATGTAGTTTGTTTTTTCATATATATTATATGTGTGTAAATATGATAGAAAATAGAAATGCAATTTAGATTTTTATTTTCATAGTAGAATCAGAAGAAATATACACATGTTATTTTACAAATTATCCATACATTTTAGAAATTTATATTAAATATAGCTTATATATTAGGCACATCTAAATCATAGATATTTTAGTTGATATAGTCAAGTCAATTTCAATGCAAACATTATTTTGTTAATTTTCCGAAAACATACCTGTGATATTAAATTTCATAACACGTACATACAAAATTGACTTCTGTAATACATGGGATTGCTGCAAGTTGTTTAAAATAATCCCGGGAAACAATTCAGTTCAGAAAAAAAATTATTTCGCACAATGTGTATTTAATTGAATTTTTTATGTTAGTTACATGTTTTACTGAATGGTTTTTTGTAGTTTTCAAGTGATAGCAATTTCTATCGATAAGAAAATGTAAATATACCTTAGCATTTAAATATTTTGCTAATGATATATGAAGCTGTATGTGTGAGAATCTGTGTTATATTTCTATAAAATATATCCCTCAGCTTAACCCATTTTTGAAGAAAGATAAAATAAAGACTGCTGTTTTGTTCTCTGTTTACGAAATTCTACGATTATAAAACATTTTTTTTTTAACTTTGAGAAAATGTGGATACGTAAAAATATTTCACTAGTCTAAAATTATAGCTCTATTTATGCGACTAGTAAATTGAAGACTATACCGTGTATCCTTTTACATAAAAAAGTCATTAAAAAATTGTCTTGAAGTGCTGTTTGCTCAATACAACTTGTTATAAAATCAGATTTCCTGTGAAAAAAAAGTTTAAGGATGTACAGATTTCAAAGTTTTCTAAAAAATAAACAGATTGAAGAGCGTTTACGCCATAAGACCTGCCTAATAGTCGAAATGGTTGAGTAAAAAGTGAAAAAATAATTTAAACAGTGCATTGATTATCACATTTCAAAAAATCAAAACATTTAACAGACTATCATATCGGAGCGAGTTTGCAGTATAAAATTTGCTAAAAAGTGCAAATTATTGTGACAAGAAATAGTTAAAAAATTTATTATTTTTTTCATTTTGTCACAAAAATGGGATACAAACAGCACTTCGATACAATAATTTATCACACTACAAAATGATTATAATTTGTTTTCAAATTTTATGATTTTTTTAAATGTGCGGTAAAATAATGTAAACTATAAATAAATGTATGGTTTAAATGTAAACTATATCTGAAGTTTTTCGAAAATGAAAACATTAAATAAACATTGTATATTTTTTGACGAAAAAAAAGAATTCTAACCTATAAATTTTTTTATTGAAATTGATTTCTGCAATCTTCTTCCGATATGCTAATAAACAATGACCAGGGCCGTACAGAAAGACCTCGGGCCTTGGTAATAATTCCAATGCAAGCCCCCTCACCCTATATTGGATACAATAAAAACTGCATAGATGAAAACGCAAATAACCTGTGAAACATTCCGTTTTAGACAGCTTTTTTTTAGCCTTAGAAGGTATAATTACATGTATTTGTCGGACCGTGATTTTTTTTTAGTTTATATCAAGATTCCGTTATAAATAAGCCTTACTGTATTAGAAAATGAACGTGCTGGATAATGCTTTTTTAGAAGATCTATCTAGTATTTGCTTATTATTTTATTATTTTTCTTTTAGAGTACTGCAGTTTATGATGCATTTGTAACACTTTTTCATCTAAAGGTTTTAAATAGAAATGATTCCTGCTTGCACGTCTATGATATATGATGACGAAAATGATAAAATCAATTTCATGTCATTAAATCAGGGGCTCCATTTCAAAACTTTCTTGAGGGGGGGGGGATTTTTGAGAACAGTTGAGAAGTAATTGACCCAGTTTTATTCTCACATTTATTTATAAAATTAACCAAAGTACTCATTATTGATAAATGTGCTTCATTTTGAGAACGTTGCCATAGGAAGGCTTCAGCAAACATTATTGTTATTTATTAATTCTATGGTTAAAGTGTTTAGTTAATATTAATGTTTCGATGTTGATCAAAAATGACAAATTATATTAGCTTTTGTGCATTTTCAGATTTTATAAAAATGATGTGTGTCAATTGCTACACTTCAAAATGTCAAATTCCTTGAGTGAGTAATTAATTACAAAAAAAGAAAAAAAAAGACGACTGAAAACAATGAAACCTCTTCAAAATAGCGGAAAAATTAGTTGTATAAGATTAATTTGTCATGCACTAATATATATATATTTTTAATTTTGCAGATATTTTTTTTCTATAAAACATTAATAAATAAATGCAAATAAGATATTTATGAATACTTACCCCCATAAGATTAACATTAGCAAGCGGGTGTTTTCACGTGAGTGAAGTAGCCGCTTAAATCTCAACGGCGCTGACTGTCTGACGCCTGCGTCTTTTCTATTTGCAACCTGCTGCTTTTTAAGGGGACAGTGGACGTTGAAATTAATTTTTTTTTATTTTTCATCACAGATATATGAAATTTTGTGCATATATACATTTCACCATAAGTATATAGAATACCTTAAAAAAAAATTTCTAATCTTAATATAAGTTTAAGATTTTTCTAAAAATTTAAAATTTATAAATCTAATTTTAAAATGCTCCTTGCGTCTTAATTTTTAAGATATTTCCTCTATTTGGCATTTGGATCACTTAGAACTATATTACAAACAAATCTGTGTATCAGTTATTTAATCCTTTGAATAGTTAATTTTTGAGAGATTTTTTTCTGAATTCCAGTCCGATTTTCATCAAAATTTAGCATTTTAATAAGTTATAAATCAAATTTAACTATCTTACCGAAGTCTAATTCTAAAATGCATACACAGTTTCTTTATAAACAAAATCAGGATTCTTCCTTATCAATTTCATGAATTTTGAACAAAAATTAAGACGCATGGAACATTTCAAAAATCTAAAAAACGTGTGAAATCCGTATTGAGAAAAATAGGTCTAAAGTTTACTAAATCACCGAAAACTTGATTGTGCACATAATTCTAACGCTTATAACTTTGCGAATAATCATCGCAGATACATGCAGTTTTTCTCAAATGGTTCAATACAAACTGAAGAATAATAATACACACAAAAATTTATTTCAATTTTTGGGTCGATTTTTGATCAAATAAAGGTCCACGGTCCCCTTAATAAAAGCTGGACTGTTTTTCGAACGTAAAATATCCAATTGTTAAGCATTTCATACATATGCAGGAGTACGTGCCCTGACCCCCCCCCCCCTTCTGACCGATCCGTAAGAACATTCTAGCAAATTTGGACTTAAATTTTAATATCTGATAGTTATTTTAATTTAAAATTTTTACATAAAAAAGTACGAGTCTACTTTTTTGGTATTTTATATAAAAACCAGGACCGAAGGCGGGCCCCCCAGGAGAGCCGGGCCCCGGTAATTTGTACCGGCTCTCCTCCTCTGTACTGACCTGACAATGACATATCATTCAGGTATGTTGTTTTTGAGTAATGCTTGAAGAAAAAGAAATTACGTTACTTCAATATCCACTACAAATTATTACATAGCAAGTAGCATTACTTTTTAACTGATATAATAAACTAAAAAAAAATACCCATTTTAATACTTGTTTAGAAATACATTAAGAAATAATTTCGTAATTGCTCAGATGTCGAGACTTTTATATTACAAAAATATTTTTAAAATAAATGAATTGAACAAAAGAATCACTAAAAGTTATCTTTTGCCATAGATCTTCTTTTTGAGAACTCTTTTCGAGCTAAACTTATTAAGCTTAAGTTTTTCTTTAATAAAATAATGTCAGGAAAAAAAAACAGAAAGTTGAGAAAAGATTTGAGTTAGAAATTTTTTCAGAGATAATTGATAAAAATGATTGATATTATATTTACTCTTTTTAACACTTTCCAACCTAGTTGAAAAGAGGTTATGAGTTCGGTTTGTCTGGCCGTATGGCCGTCTGTCCGTCTGACCGTGCTCTAACTCGCGTAAAAATGCTCGGATCACTCTGAAATATTTACTGTAGCATGTTGTTTACTATAGCATGTACCCTATTTCATTTGAAGTGTGTAGCACTTATAGTTTTTTTACAGGGACAGTCAAAAGTATTCCGTTACATTAAAGTCAATGGGAAATAAACATTTCAAGTGCACTTTGACGATGTTACGTCATTTGAAACATGATGAAATTGATAAAAAATTATGAAGCGCATTAAAACATGCTTTTTGTAGAATAGGGGGTGCAAAGCATTAATTATTAATTTACAGGGTCAAACAAAAGAATTCTGTTACACATTTTTCTATGGGGAAAAATCGTTTTTTAGTGATATTTCTCTATTTCAAACATAATGAAAATGATATGCATTACTGAGGTGCACTATAAATTGCTCTCTTGTGTGCATTGCGTTTATTTACAGGGACACACAAAATATATTGGTTACAGTACATGTGCGATATTTACAGTCTATGTGCGATAAGGGAATTTTCAATTTTGGTTTGCGTTTTTAAGTTTAACTAACTTTTTTCATAGTGCTGTGTGTTTATATACTCGGTTGTTCATATACAGTGCAACACAAGGGAATCCGTAAGTATTACAGAGTATGGGAGTGAATTTCTTAAGGGTAGTTTTTAATTGTGTTACGCATTTTCTTGCTGAACTATAATATATTTAGTAGACTAATAGATGTTTGTGGAATATAAATAAATTCATATACAGGGCTACACATATAACAGCATACATTGTCGTTTACGGTTAGTAATTGCTGCGAGTGAGTTTTAAGTTGCCTTTTAGCTTAATATGTGGTGTGTACAAAAGCCTTCAGATAATATACAGGGCTTTACAAAGGATTTCGAGTACATTTCCATTGATCGAAGAAAATTGCTAAATGTGAATATTCTATCTGAACTAAATTTTATCATTCTATATATCCACATCTATTGACCATATACAAGGCTGCACAAAATAATTCGACTACTTTTTTGACACTGGAAGGTAATTTCGAAAACTGTATTTTCAAATGTGATATATGTTTTCTGAACTGTGTACTTACATATTTTCTTTCACCTTATTTAACGGTGAAGATTCGTTACAGTTTTCTGGCTGTGTTGGAAAGTGTTTCATAATCTATGCTGGACGCATGATTTTTCATTCCTGTTTAAATATTACAATTAGTATAAACAACTGGGTAATACTTATAGAAATGTTCTTAATAAAACAATAAAGAACAAAAAAAGTTTTATGAATTGCATCTTACTGAAAGTTTTTTTTTTTTTTTTTAACAATTTATATTTAGTTATACCGAGGTTACATTTAAAGACAGAATGAATAATAATAAAAAAAAAATCTATTAAATGTTATCTTTCGTCATGGATCTTCTTTTTGAGAACCATTTTCTGGCTAAACATATTAAGCTTAATTTTTTCTTTAAATGAATAACATCAGAAAAAAAAACTCAGAAAGTTGAGGAAAATATTTGAATTAGAAATTTTTTCATAGATAATTGGTAAAAATGATTGATATTCTATTTACCTTTTTTTGAAATATTAAAATTAGTATAAGCAGCTGGGTAATACTTATAGAAATGTACTTAATAAAAACAATAAAGAACAAAAAGATTTCTACGAATTGCATCATACTGAAAGTTTTTTTTAAACAATTTATATTTAGTTATACCAAGCTTACATTTAATAAAAGAAAGAATAAAAAAAAATCTATTAAATGTTTAAATGTTATCTTTCGTCATATATCTTCTTTTTGAGAACGTTTTTCTGGCTAATCACATTAAGCTTATTTTTTTCTTTAATTGAACAATGACAGGAAAAAAAATCGAAAGTAGAAGAAAATATTTGAGTTAGAATTTTTTTCAGAGGTAATTGATAAAAATGATTGATATTCTATTTACTTTTTTTTTAAATATTAAATTTAGTATAAACAACTGGGTAATACTTATAGATATGTACTTAATAAACCAAAAAGAACAAAAAGTGTTCTATGAATTGCATCTTACTGAAAGTTTTTGTAAACTATTTGTAGTTATACCAAGCTGACATTTAAAGAAAGAATGATTAAAAAAAATCTATTAAATGTCATATTTCGCCATAGGTCTTCATTTTGAGAACGTTTTTCTGGCTAAACATGTTAAGCTTAATTTTTTCTTTAATTGAATAATGTCAGGGAAAAAAAACAGAAAGTTGAGAAAAATATTTGAGTTAGAAATTTTTTCAGAGATATTTGATAAAAATGTTTGATATTCTATTTACTTTAAAAAAAATATTAATATTGTACAAACAACTGGGTAATACATATAGAAACGTACTTAATAACGCAAGAAGGAACAAAGAGAGTTCTTCTATGAATTGCATCTTGTCTGGAAGTTTTTTTAAACAATTTATATTTAGTTACACCGAGCTTACATTTAAAGAAAGAATGAATAAAAAAACTATTAAATGTTATCTTTCGCGGTATATCTTCTTTTTGAGAACTCTTTTCTGGCTAAACATATTAAGCTTAATTTTTTTCTTTAATTGAATAATGTCAGAAAAAAAACAGATAGCTGAGGAAAATATTTGAATTAATTTTTTTTTTGTTCGGAGATAATTGATAAAAATGATTGATATTCTATTTACTTTTTAAAAAATGTTAAAATTAGTATAAACAACTGGGTAATACTTATAGAAATCTACTTAATAAACAGTAAAGAACAAAAAAACTTCTCTGAATTGCATCTTACTGAAAGTTTTTTTTTAACAAATTTTTATTTAGTTATACCGATCTTACATTTAAAGAAAGAATGAATAAAAAATATATATATTAAATGTTATTTTTCGTCATAGATCTTCTTTTTGAGAACTCTTTTCTGGCTAAACATATTAAGCTTTAGTTTTTCTTTAATTGACTAATTCCAGGAACAAAATAACAGAAAGTTAAGGAAAATATTTGTATTTGAAAATTTTTCAGAGATAACTGATAAAAAGGATTGATACTCTATTTACTGTTTGTTTTTTCTGAATTATTAAATTAGTATAAACAATTGAGTATTACTTATAGGAATGTACTTAATAACGCAAGAAAGAACAAAAAGAGTTTTCCTATGAATTTTCTCTTACGAAAAGCTCTTTTAAACAATTCTTATTTAATTATACTGAGCTTAACGGATCTTGAAAAAGATAAAGGATACTTTGTAAAAAAATATTGTATCATAAGTCTCTTTCAGAAATAACAGAAATAACCCTCAATATTATCCTCCCAAGAGTATTAGAGAAGAGTAAGAAAATAGAATAATTGAATTCAATCTGACAAAATAGATTTTTACATCATTCATATATATTTTCGGTATATAAGACAATTAAATTTTTTTAATATTATTATGATATTTATGTATTGTACAAGCGAAAGTTATTAAGTAAGTCACAAAAGATAATTAAATAATAACTTACGATGATATTCACTTCAAGACTATTTTTATTTCTCAACATATTCTCCACCAATATTTATTCACTTATATCACCGTTTTATCAGTGCCCCAACACCAGCTGCATAAGATTCTTTGGGTTGCTGTCTCAGCCACAATAGGACTTCAAGTTGAATCTTTTCATCATCTGGGAACATCATATTGCTTCCAAGAGGGTGTTTTAGTGGACCAAACAGATAAAAATCGCTTGGGGCTAAGCAGGGATGAGATTTCTCCGCTTTTTTACATACCAGTATAATCTTACAGAAAATGTTCTTTTATTTAATCGGAACATTCTGCGTTTTAACAGAACAACGTTTTCTCTAAAATTATACTGGTATGCAAAAAAGCGGAGAAATCTCATCCCTGGGGCTAAGTCGAAGCAGTCTGGTGGATGTTGAAGAAGTTGCAAGATGATGTTCACAGATGATGAAAAGGTTCAACTTGAAATCCTAATGTGGCTGAGACAGCAACCCAAAGAATCTTTTGCATCTGGTGTTGAGGCACTTATAAAACGGTGATATAAGTGCATAAATATTGGTGCAGAATATGTTGAGAAATAAAAATAGTTTTGAAATGAATATCATTGTAAGTTGTAATTTAATTATCTTTAGTGACTTACTTAATGACTTTCCCTCGTATTATAGTCTTATGTGACAGATATCCTGACACATTCAAATCCGTAGAGAATACCGCTTTATATATTACAAATTCACCACGATTATGGAATTAACTATTGTTGTAGGGATTAATATATTGTGAATTTGGATAAAGGCTTTTTGGTTAAAAACTCGTCAATAATCACTATGAATTTAAATTTTTGAGTAAATGACTATCGAATGATTTGGAAGTTGAAGAATGTGTGTGCAATGTTTGTATTATATAGGTGGTTCGAAAAGTTCCTGGCCTCATAATGAAGGATCAAGATTTTTGACATAATTTCATTTTATTTTTCAATGTAGTCCCCTTGCAGTTCAATAAAGTTTAAGACACACTCTTGTGTGCGAATTCTTTATTGCAGCCCAGAACGAGGGTGATTCGGAAAGCATATCAAAGAAAACACAACCTTTTTGAAAAAAGTTCATTTTATTTTTCAATTTTAAACACAATACATTTGAGAACACTCTTGAGAAATGTTCATTCTTTGGCGTTTTTGGTCGATGTTCAACAAATGCGGCCCGCGTCAAGCAGAAAGCATTTTCATACCCAAAACATCGTGTTACCCGGTCTATCGAGATGTTTTCTATGTCAGCAGCAAGTTTGCGTATCTTCAGTCGGTGATTATTCAATACGGCATTGTAAAGTTTTTAGAAGATTTCTTCGGCCGTAGTGGTTTTTGGGCCTCCTGCGCGTTCATCATAATGAATGGATTTCTCACCATGTTAACACATTGACAGACACTTGCGGCTATAGCCGTCAAAGCGAAGTTCACAATGTGGCATGACGGCTATAGCAGCACAAAGCGAAACGGTCGTTTTTAGACACTACGGCACATTTGTGCTGCTATACACAAATGTGCATTTACCGGCGTACAAGTAGAAGCCCAGTGTCATGTTTTGGAGACAATTTTTTAGGTTGAAGTTCGTTTTCCACCTGTTATACGAGTTGCAGCTTCAGTATGCACGTGCAGGGTGGCTAGTGGTCAGGGAAAAATACAGTAAATAAAAATGAGAATTACCAGTATATTCTTATAGAAAATTTCAAATTGAACGGTTGAACAGTTTATTTGGATCAATGGGGTTCCTTGTTTGAGATAACAACTTCATGTGTATGAGTAATTGCATATCTTATCCTGTGAATTTCAAATTGATTATTTAATCGAATAATCAACATAAATTTTTCTATAAGAATATACTGGTGTTTATCACTTTTTTTGACTGTATTTTTCCCTGACCACTAGCCACCCTGACATGGATGTGAAGGGAGTAGTGTAACCTAATGAAAGGTGCTGAATTAATCTAAATTAAGTTTATTTAAGCAGAAAGAATAAAACTTCTAATATTCTAAAAATTACAAAAACATATAGTGTCAATTTTCGAACTTCACTTGTTCCTACTGTCCGTCAACGTGTTAAATTCAGCAACCCACTGCCGACTAATTAATAATACTTTACAAAAGTCATTGTCATTTGTTCATACCTGTACCATTTTTGTGTCGGGCCGAGAACTTATCGAACTACCGTATATCTATATAAATATATGAAATAAACATGAATGCTATTTTTTTTTTCACTTAGAATGACTGTGAAAATGGTTTTAAAAGTTTTATATAGCTCTTTTAAATGTTTTCTGATTAATTTTACTGAATTCAAACTATATCTAAAAGGGAAAGAATACTCTGTAAAAATAGAATAATATAAAATAACATTTAGGATAACTGATGAGAAACATTGTGATTATCATTAAAATTGAAAGCTATAAAATATAATAATTGTAGTATATATATATATATATATATATATATATATATATATATATATATATATATATATATATATATACTACAATTATTATATTTTATAGCTTTCAATTTTAATGATAATATATATATATCAGTGGCGCAGCTAGGGTGGGGGTTTAGAATCACTGGATACCCCTTTTACTAAGAGTTTTTTTAACTTTTTATTTAATAGGAAAAATTCTTCAATTAAATTAGATATTTCGAACTTTAAAACCACCATTCTCTCTGCATCCCTGTATATGTATATTTAATGCCTGAATTATGAAACACATTTTTTTATATTATTTAAATATATATTTGGTGTGCAAGAGCAATAATACACAAAAATCAAAGTTATAAATATATTGTCTAAGAATAAAATGTTATTTTGACATAATGTCAATTATTTCAGTTCTTTATAAAATGTGCGTTAAAACTATTTTCTTAAATTGTATGCTTGCGTATCAGTCAAAAGCTTTTAAATAAATTTTGAAAATTTTTATGATTAGATGCAACATTTTACATTCAAGATTACATTATATTATATTATTTTTAAAAATTGAAGTTTATTATGCCGTATAACTTACGTTTCAAAGCTTTGGGTAATATTGTAATTGAAATTTCGTTGTTCCTTCCAATAATGTGTAAAACATACTGATTGTCTAACACACAATTATCCAAGATGTTTTTTCTATTATATGTCTTCAGATTTTGTTTTGAAAAAATTAATTTGAGGCCGCCATAGGAGAGATTCCTGAAATATGTTTTAAAAATAAAACAATAATTATACTTAAGGAAATAATAACGATAACAATTCAACAAATAAATTTGACTGGGGTAAATTTAGTATAATAAAATGACGTGATATTAAATAGTTTCCACATGAGTTGTAATAACACAAAATAAAATTATTTTTCTTATTATTTCCCCGAAAGGCAATAAATACTATAGTAAAAACTGTTTAATTTAACGGATATTGCAGAATTGTATTACGTAGTTTTTACATGTGATAGTTAGTAATTCTCGAAATTAAAAAATTCATTTTACAATATTAGAAATTAGCTAAATACACTGAGATTTTGAAAAGACAAGCTGTACAGTGTTGAACAAAATCGGATATTAGAATAAATTTTCCTTAAAGAGGTAAAAAAATTAAAAAGCTTTGAAGACATTTAAAATTTAGATTAATATTCAGACTTTTCATTAAAATAAGAGAAAATCTTCATAGATTATTATTAAAAAATTAACGTATTTTCCTAATTTCAAATTGCATTTATGTTATATACATTTTTAAAAGAAACTAAAATTATAAGGGATAATTTTTGTACGCATTTCAAAGTTATTTTTTATATTATAAACATTTACATTGCGTTAAAAAATTGTGTACTAAAATTTATCCATACATAGATTAGAAAATAATCTATACTAATTAATGAAAGTTTCGCTCTGTGTGTGTGTCTTTTGGCGATGGCTAGCAAAATCTAGCCCACCTAGAAGTCTGGAAATTTAGGTGTGGATAGTCCAAGGTGTGGCCATGTGCACCTGAGCCTCAGAATTTTAAAATTTTGAAAATTAAATTAGTTATTAATTAAAAACTGATCAAAGATCACAAATAAAAAAGTCATTATTCTGAAGCTAACTGGCGCCTGCGCAGAAACCAATTTCCGTATCTTCCGGAACAGAAGAAACAAGTTGGAAATTGTACGTCAAACGTTACAAACGAGGTGCGTTCGTACGCACGTTTTAGAATTAAATTCATGATATCCCGCGCGTAGAACGGGTTAAACAGCTAGTTAAGAATATATTTTATGACACTGTTCATACAAATATCTTAACTAGTTATATAAATATTCAGATATATATGTATCAGCTAGTTATATAAATATTCAGATCTTGATGATTTTTAATTCTGTGAAATGAATGATATCGTCTGCAGATTAATTTCTGTAATAAAATAAGTATCTCGGTCGCTTCACGATTAAACTTCGGAAGCTCCTATAACAAAAAAGCACCGATTAAAAAAAAAAATTCAAATTTCTTAATAAATATTTTTATTAATATCTCCTAAAGTTTTGATTCGATTTTAATAAAATTTGAAATGTCTCGACAAAATTCTGCAAAGATAATATATTTTAAATTGCAAACCATTTGGTTGGGTAGTTTTTGCGTTGTTATATGCGGACAGACAGACAGACGGACGGACAGACAGACGGACAGACAGACAGACAGACAGACGGACGGACAGACGGACGGACCAAACGACGACTATAGGTGCTACGTATTTATATAATTACGAACGCACCTAAAAAGCAGAAGACATTCCGTTTTTTTTTAAAGTATTTCTAAATTCGCCATGGACAAACGGCTAAAAATACGGAAAAACCGTCTACATATTCTAAAAGAACATACTTTTACGTCTCGAACTATCTGGTTGGTTTGAAAAAAATTTACACTTAACCCTTTCAAAAAAAATAATCAAAAAGCATCGAATTCATGTTTTTTACTTTTCACCCGTTTTCCGAGCCTTACATCTACCAGAATACAAAAGATACGGAAAAACGAAGGTCACCAAATTAAAGAACTGTTTTTGTCCTTTTTCAAGCCACCTTTGGTTTTAAAAAATACAAAAATTAACCCTCCGAAAAAGTATATTTTCTGTATGCCGTTTTGCGATTTTTGCGATTTTGGTAATTTTAAAAAAATTGCATCGGCGATTCAGAGACAGGTACGAAAAACTAAAAATACCAGACAATATCTACATTTATTCCTTTTTCGACATCTGTATTTGTTTTTGAAAAATACGAATATTAAACATTAAAAAAAAAATTCGTGCGCAGGACTCTCTTTTGCGAATTCCGATTTTCTGCTATATATTAAATCTGGCATCGGCTTTTTAAAATAACCAAACAAAAAGCAAATACACCTAAAGACATCTACATTCTATCGGGTTTAGGCAGAAACCTTTAGTTTAAAAAATAAATCACGTTAACCCTTTCGAAAACGTTTTTAACCGTAAGTCAATTTCGCTTTTTTAACTATTTCTCCTATCTTTCAAAATCGAATTGGCGTTTATAAACAAGATACGAAAAACTAAAAATACCGTGCCTAATCTATATCCCTTTTTTTTAAAATCTGGTATCTGTTTAAAAAAAAATTAATTTTAACCCTCCGAAAAAAAAAATCCTTTCCAAAACTCACTCACGCAATTTCCCTTTTTTTGGTCCAGATTTAAAAATCGGCATCGACTCGGGAAATGCAAGTAGACTCCAGATCATAGATACGTTCATTTTCTTCAAAATGCACGGTTGGGTTTTAAAAAATATCTACATAAACCCTTTAGAAACCGATCGATTACGTAACCCACTTTCGCGATTTCCGCTATTTTGGCAATGTTTACCCGTAGTTAAATTTCAATTCTACTAGGAAATTCGGTTGGGTCAAGTGTTCTAAAAAGGCCTCTTCCAGAACAGACTGCGCCCCCTGGCGGTGGAAAGTGGAACTATAGGAGTTACGACGGGGTTAGGCTCATTCGACTTGATATCTATAGCCTTAAATATTTTAGCTGCACTTTCGACCGCCAGGATGCGCTTTCCGATCTTGGGTTTTAAGAGCCCGATTACGACGGGGTTTGCCTCATTCGACTTGATTTCGATAGCCTTTCAGATTTCAGTCATATTCGTATAGAACAGATTATTAATATTTCGGGCCCGGGCAACGCCGGGCGGATTAGCTAGTCTATATTAATAAAAGAAAGTTTCGCTCTGTGTGTGTGTCTGTGTGTGTGTGTCTGTTGGTGATGGCTAGCAAAATCTAGCCCACCTAGAAGTCTGGAAATATAGGTGTGGATAGTCCAAGGTCTGGCCATGTGCACCTGAGCCTCAGAATTTTACTATTTTGATAATTACTCCAGATATTAATTAGATTCTCATTAACCATTGCTTCTAAAATGACATCTTTTAAATCTAAATGGCGAAAGAAACGAACCGGTGCATTGGACTTGGAAGCGGAAATCAACGAATTCGAAATTATTTTACTAATTAGCGAATTTTAAGAATACTAATTGAGATATCAATTTTAAAATTTCTGTGCACATGTAAAAAAAAATCTACATCTGACTATGTGATTTTTGAAGAATTCGGTCGGTAATTTTTTTTAATTTATGCAAAAAACTGCCAAAAATCTGCCGGCGCCAGTGAAAACGATCCGAAAAAGTTTCAGACAGGGATCTGCTTTCATTAAAAACTGAACTACAAAGAGATCTGTTTCTCGGGCTGATCCCTCCATTTAGTTTGCGAAAATGAAAGGAAATAATTGCCAATTTTACTAATGAACAAAAATTTAGGTAACTAATTAAGATATAGATTTGAAATTAAGGTCGGGAAAGGGTGTCATCTGCCGGCTATTTTAGCGTAGCGTCTTCGTTATGTTCTAATTATTAGAAAAATGTAATTCTTTTTTTTTTTAATGATCGCGTTAATGACGGTGTTTCTCTTGAACAAATTATTCATTATATTTGCGGGTATCGGGAAGGAGGGGGTTAACGCTTTTCTCTGAGATTGTAATTATCTCAGGCCCGGGCATCGCCGGGCGGGTTAGCTAGTACATATATAAAATCTTGTGTAATGACTCAAAATTAAAAATAAACAATTAAATAAAAACATTTCATTAATTTTCTAATTAGTGTCTCGTTTTATATATTTTTTAAAATAATAAACATTACATTTAAAAATAGTGTTTATAGAAAAATTAGTAAAATATATAATAAATAGGTAACATTATAAAGTTCCCTTTTTTTAAAGTAAATAATTATTTCTTGACTTCTTTTTTGACCAAAAAATTTTAAAACCTGATTTAGTACGGTTTGAAAGTAAGAACTTCCGCCAATTTTCAGAAATAAATTAAAGTAATAGATGCTCAGAAAAGAATTAATTCTTATTTCTTGCAAACAAAAGCAATAAAATTCATACTTTGACTTATTTCGTTAAAAAACTTATAAATCTCATTTATTTCGTAAAGTTTGCATTCTGAAGCAGTTGCAAAAAGCTTGAAATATAAGGAATGTTTATAATTTTTTTTTGTATTTATTTATTTATTTATATTTTGCCATTTATTACTTCCAAATTATGCCATTAAATAATGAAAAATTTTAATAATAAAAAAAGATAAAAAAGAAAGAAATATTATATGATATTTTAACTAATTTTTATCGTAGAAAATTTTAATTGGAGATAAAGATGATATATACTGCATTTATTCACGGAATATGTTTCCTAATATAGCTATTTATAATGCTAATTACGGAAAAACATTTCTTTAAAGAAACACCGTAGTCACAATTTAATTAAAACCTCATAAAGTGAAGATAGAAAAATAAAATTTTTATGAAAGAAATAAAAATAAAGATAATAAACAATAAAAAAATATTAATGAATATTTATAAGTAACAATAAAATAAAAAATATTTTAATTACTCCATTTTTTAAGATATAAATAAACATAGAATATTTTTCCTACTGTATATTATAATTTTAAAACACGCTAATGGTAATACATATTTTTCAGCTGTTTTCCATTCGAAAAAATAATGAGTTTTCTTTCTTTTAAATAGACCAATTTTAACAACTTTGTAAAGCTTTTTAAATTTGTGTTAATTACACATTTTCTTTTTCAATATTAAACGTTGTTTATTAATTTTTTTCCTAGATATAGAAAAATGACAGATTTTAAAATTGCTTCATGAATTTTGTAGGATAGTAATAAAATTCAGAGTAATAGAATGATAAATTTTAAGCATATATTTTATCAATTTTTTTAACTTGGAAATATTTTCAACGTAACCCGAATGTAGAAAAATAAAGAAATACTCAAAATATACGCAGATATATCCAAAATATCTTGTGATAGCATTGAAATTGCTTTACATATTTTTGCCATTTCTTCGATATTTAATCAGTAGTGCAGTTTATTACGATACCACACGTAATATCATACGTAAATTACGATACCACAATATCAGTACTGGTTAAATTTTTGATAAAATAAATGTCAATGGATTTTTATTACCGGTTTCCCATAATTAAAATACCCCTACTCTGATCTGCATATATATCGAACTACTTAGTGTAAAGTCTTCAAATTTTCTGAACATACTACTCAAGAAATGGGGAAATGGATTTCGCGAAAACAAATTTCCAAGAATACCGATAGATGGCTCTGTACAACGAAAATATGAAAAAAAGAGAAGTGGAAGAGTTGAAGTGGACGCATCATGACCATGGCAGATTCTTTGAAGCGACGAGGTGCATTACCACTTCAGTAGAACAGTGAGCACCCATAACTGTAACATTTGGGAAACTGAAATCCTCGGTAACTTCCGGATTCCGCTCCATTCACCGAAAGTTGCCTGGTGTGAGTTTACAGTGTATTTTACTTTTATTCTTCTACCTTTCATTTCGAACAGGCTAGTTGCAATTGCCGTGTAACGTGCATTGTGATGGCCTAAAGATACAAATGGATGTTCGAAACTTTTGTTGCACTCCATTTGCAAGAGCAGCACTGTCTTGACTTAATTACCTTTATGCAAGATGGAGCGCCTCCACATATTGAACTCGGAGTACAGCAGTTTATACGGCAATGTAACTCGTTCTCCGGATTTTAATCCGTGTAAATTTTGGCTGTGGCGCCAATTAAAATTCTTGTTTATCGAGGGCGTCAGGTAACGTCGGCAGACTTGAAACTAGTCGTTGGGGGCCACCATAATACTTACACATCATGGATATGCATAATATAAAATATGAAAATAAAACATGTGTATAAACTATTTATAAAATGCATTGCAATTCGAATAAAATCGTGGCTTGATGACGTCATAAACTTTAAATGCTCGATTACTGAATTGCGTAAAAGAAACATCCTAGTAACTCCAAAATTGATAATCCTATTAACTTACGGTTTACTGCGTCGGATTAAGCGTAGCATTTCCAATTAAAATATATCCTTGAATTGAAATTTGAATGAAATACAGGGTAATGAAAAATCGAAGAGTGTGGAAAATAGGATTACAAATATCTCGGCAACTCATTATCCGATAGATTTTATTCTTTATGCAAAATTTATGTTTTTATATTGTTTTTTATATTTACTCCTTAAAATAAACAATTTCGAAATTTTTTTATATACATTTTATCAGAACGAATATTTCGAGAGTCTGAAATAAATAGCTCCGGATAATCGAGGTTACTGAAATTCAATAAGCTTCTTCCCCTTATTACATATTAAGTACATGCCACATTCCAAGTCTCTATCTCAATTTGTTCGGGAGATAGACAATTTACAGACTCACAGACATACAGACAGACGGGCGGCATAAAAATATGGTTTTCGGAATCTCCAGTGTCTGAAACGATTAAATCCGTCAATTTTTTTTTCCGATTTTCAAAACGATTACAAGACCTACCCATTACTACGTATGATGGGTAAGTGAAAGGTATCACTCTGGATGTAAGAAGCATCTCAGTCGACCCAATTACGATCCGAAGTTGAACAAGCTGACAACAAACTGCAGATTTTACATCTTCAAGAACGGGACAATATTGAGCAGCACTCCCAGCGTTGGTCAGGTCCTTGCCACATGAATGTTTTATACGTCCACTTAGAATGTATTTTCGTGTCTTTCCAACATATGCTCAGATTGATAGAACTATTTTTTTTTTGCGTAACCAGTTTCCCCATGTCTTGAATGGTATATGTTCAAATTTTGAAAATTTATACATTTAGTAGTTTAATAAATAGAAAGGTCGGAGTAGGGGTGTTTTAATTCTGGCCACCCTGTATATATTTTATATCAATTTCTTTAATGAACTATTAAATAAGATGTTATCCAATTTATATAATACCCCTAAATTTAATATTAGTTTATTCTGATGTAAGTTTCAGGAACAGCTTCTTGAGTGTTGAAATCTCAAAGCACAATTAATGTACACATACTAAGAAAAAATTAACAAAAAAGAAAATGCATTTAAAAAGTTTTTTTGGTCACAGAATTTTTTTTATGATACTTCCACTGGGAGAATTGAGCACAATTTTGTTTTGTTTAAACTGAGTAGATTTTCGAAAAAAAGCAAAAAGTAAGTAAAAATATTAGCGAAAATTTTTTCAGAAGTAATTGAAAAAATCAATAATCTTTTCATTAAGGTTTTTCTGAATATTAGAATAAATCAGCAAGAAATGATTTACTGAAAAGTGCTTAAGATAAGTACAAACAAAAGAACAAGAATGATTTTGCTGAGTATTCTAGCTTTTTAGAAATACTTTTTTCTATTTTCACTGTGCACGTTTTAGAGTTTAGATGTACATTCCGCATTATTTAATACTATTTTTTTAATTAAATAAAATTAAAAATAATGTTAAAAATTGATAAAAATGAATATTATAAAACATTTTTTGTGTCACTTTAATATGTTTATGCAAACATATCTTTTTGATGTTTTATTTATGATAAAGCATATATATTTACAGCTATATGCATATATTATACACATATATATATACAGATAAGTCAATCAACCGTTCTTTACACTATATAAGAGTTAACGAGGATTTGCTTTTTAAAAATGCAAAAATAATTAAATTAATTTTTCTGACAAGTTTATTTTAAATATATATATGTGACGATTTAACTGGAGTCACCATACTTTTGTAGACTCCTATTCAAGGCAAGGGAGGTTTCTCCGAGGAGATTTTCAGTCGAGCACCGAGACTTACTTCATTGTGTACGTATAAGCTACAGAGAAGAGGCAGTTCGTTCCAGTTCACACTTTATTCGAAAAATTTAAAGATTAATCGATTAAGCTTTACTCTATTGAAATCTCACTCCATGCACTGCTAATTTTAGGGTCGTGGCGAAACTTGATGATTTAAATTTAAATATAAGAAGACATCTTAGTTAGTACAGGCAGGTATTCTTTAAAATCAATCGGCGGCCAAGGAGAACCTTCGAAGATTTAGGAAGTACATGACTAGTTGCATCCACCACCGAAATCCCGGAACATTCTGCTCTAAACGCGGGAAAAATCCGTATATCATTTCCCGAGCGCGCCAGAATACATTCTATCTAAAAATCCTCTAGGCCAATCAACGCTCACGGCTTAACTTCTTCGGCGAATTAATATCGAAGTGAACTTACCGAAGCTGGCAAAAGCGCGCCAAAAAATGTTCTAGAACAATCTCGTGCCTTCTACTTCCTTCGAATAAATAAAAGCAGAGAGAAAAGGAGTACATATGTTTTTATCAAGTATGGCAATATGCCAAAATAATTTTTACATTGAGATTAAAATCTTTCAGAATTTGAAAAGTAATATTTTGTCAGGAATCGTAGGGAAATAAAAAATAAAGAAAAGAAATTCATAGGTTGTTATTTCTTAAAAGTAAAATATTTTTAGCTGGGAAATGGGTATTTTTTGAATTATTAGATTCTAGGATGCTTTTTATTTAAAGAAAATAAAAGTGCGTAAATTTAATAGAACATTCTATCAGTGCCATTTTTTAAGAGAATGAATTTGGAATAAACTATATATTTCGCTAGATGTAATTTTGACAATCGAATACTGGAGCGAGAAAATAATTTAGAATAATGGGATTTACACAGAATTATAGTCTTAATGAAGTCAACGACGAAAAAAAAATTTTTTTTTTTTTTTTTTTTAATTTGTTTCATATATATATATATATATATATATATATATATAATATAAAGTTTTATATATGTTAAACAGAAGTGTATTTTTTTTTTGTTTTCAAGATCATTTCTCGCTTCATCAAAGTCTACATTTCTCTTCTATGTCAGACTGTTAAAAATCTGCAGCAAACTATGGCGTCATTGAAGAGATTTTATTGATAACGGTTACTTGATCGTATTACAAAGCCTTCTCATTGGTCAGAATGAAGATAAAAAGGGTTAAATAACCCTTTTCTATAAAAACGGTTGAATGACTGAGAAATTTGCTTCGTACTTTTAACAGTGTACCGTCACCACATACACATGCAGACATACACAACTACACTAGATGTGCTCCTGGGGATTTAATGCTCGTTCCCACCAGCAATTTCTAGTATTTTGTCTGATATGTTTTCTAGGAATATTTTACGTTTAAAAAATTCTGATGATCATCCCTAGATTCGGATGCAGGAATTGCGTAATACACAAGGTGATCATAATTAAACTTACATTACTCAGCGTGTTCTGTAGCGTGATCTAACTGCGAAAATGACGCCACAATTTATAAGATTATTATACAAGACAGAGGATGAAAGATTCTGCAAAAAATTGAGCCTTACATCCCCTAGCGGTGAATTTTTGAATTATTTTTTCACAGAATACTTTGTCCCCAGTCTTTTTTAATCATACTACAAAAGTTTGTTCAATTCTCGCAAATAAATCGCGTTACAGAAAACCATGAGAATGTAAAATTAAAAAAAGTATATAAAGTGGGTGAGCTAAAGGTGGTCAGTGTTCCTTACGTAGACCACCACTCAAAAGTAGAATTAATTTAATTTTTAATCACAAAATGGTGCTACTGTATTGTCAATCATATATCTACAGTGCACGTAGCTGAATTTAAAGAGATCACCTTGATCCTCAGACATTTTATGCAGTGATTTCACTTTTGAGGAGTTGTTATTCGAATTTCCAGGTAATAAGATATTTTAATTTACACGTGTTTAAATTCTTAGATCTTTGAGTTATGATACGTTTTCTGAAAGCATATTTATTTCTCTTTAACCACATTTATTTCAATTCTAAGAAATTAATGAGATTACTACTTTTGTGTCGGCAAATGGTGACCATACGCATGCACGAAGAAAATTTAACATTCTCAAATTAAATGGGTTATATTTTTATGTTTCTTAATGAATGAGTTCAAAATATTTTCTATATTCTACGGAAGTTTTAACGTATGTAATTTAAATTAGTAGGAGGCTGGGGTAGGAAATCTTGCCAACAATAAAATAAATATCTTTCTTTGATGAATAAACCATGTATTTCAAGAAATAAATCATTCTAACTTCGTCTGCTACGCTTATTTATAACAACTGATAGTAGAAGAACGTCACTAGTTCCGACACACGTCCAGCAGCTCAAATACATATACAGAGGTGCCAACCTCTCATTAATATTCCGTAATTTGTGGGTTAATTTGACCCAGGTTTAACACGTTTCGCTCCAGAAATTTTTTTTAAGAAATGATATTAAATAAATTTCACGAGGAAACCTTAAATTAAATAAATAAAGATTCATCCAAAAAAATTTCCGGTTTGAAGCGTTGTTAAACTAGGTCAGATTAAACCACATATTACGGAAGATTAGTGGGAACTTGACACCTATGCATATACGCTGTCTCTTAAACGTTAAATCTTTGATTCATAAAATTTATTAGAAAAGATTCAATAGTATTCCTTTTTTTATTCGCTATCAAAATTTATTCGCATTTTTCCGTAATATTTTATAAACATATCTTATTCCAAATTTTCTGATCAGTTTAATTAAATACAGATAAATTAAAGTAGAGTACATTCAGGTTAATTGGGACACATTGGTTTTAGCCCACTTTGTACAACTAACACGGTGGGATTAACCTGGATTTACACTAATTGTTTTCCAGCATGATTCAGATTTTTCTTTAAATATTCCACATTTTTTTGTGAGGTTTACAGCAAGCTTTTCTGTCTAATATACTCCAAAAAATCTGAGACATTCAAATCGGAGGAATTAGTGAGCCAGGTTTTGTGTGTCATTAAAACGTGCCTAATTGCCTATCTTGTGTAGCCTTAACTTTATGGTTTGGTACAAAGCCTTGTCAGAAAGTACAGATCTTTCTCTCAAAGTGTTTACCAGCTAATGCAAGTAAAGCTTCAATTACAAAGTGCTTTTTAAAATATTCTTTATTTTTTTAAAACGAACCGCAAATGTTGTCCAAAATTTTTTGGGTCACACTGTTGTGTTGTTAGTTTGATGAGTCTATCGTCTTTTGATAATAAAAAAGTAATTCATTTAAAAAAATTATAGAATAATTATAATAATTTTCTTTAACTCGCATTATATCAAAAATTCAAATTTGTAATTTCAAGTTTGAAATTAAATCTAAAATCATATATCGTCCTTTTACATAACAGTGCATACTACAGTAACAATATGAGCAATAATAACAGTACTCACAACAAATTAATCCCTTTTGTTAAGTTTTCTTAGCTCTACTTAACTTAAAACAAAATCATTCCCTCTACTTAACTTAAAACAAAATCATTCCCTTTACTTAACTTAAAACAAAATCATTCCCTCATTTTTACTTTACAATTTATACATTCTCCTACTTCCGCAATTTCTGATACAACATGAATAAAAGATAAGTAAATATTTTATGTGAAACGTATCATATTTCCCTCTCCAAAAGTTGCAGCATTTATAATGCAGACAATTTTTAATATGTGCAGAGTCTAAAATTTAAGACTTTGATTCTCAAAACCAAGAAAAAAAGCTGCAGTATCTTTTATAGTTATTCGCATTTGTGGTTAACATGAAAACAATATTTTCAATCAAAATCATATAATTCCCCAAGAAAGTTTAAAAAAAAATCATTTTTCTTCCTTTGTCTGTATGTTAAAACAGTCTATATAGAGATATTAGTCTCTGCAGAATTGAATGAAATTTAACATTTAATTGGTATTATGTGAGTATACTGGATAAATTAAAATCATATTACATTGCGAAAATATTTATGTTGAATTTACCAACTTACTTTTTATAATTATTATAATAAACGTTTTAGAAATATTTCACGTTGAAATTAGTAAAATGAATTACTTCAACTTTAACGTTCATGCGCATTGCTTTAATATTTATATATATATAAAATATATTAATCAAACTGAAAAAAACAACTGCAATATGGGTATAGCAGGTTATTCTCGATTAGCATTGAAACGACCATATTCAACCTTCCATATTCAAAAGTCCAACACATATTCAAAAGTCCTGGAAAATAATTTCTAGAACATATATATCTATCTGTCTATATGTCTCTCTCTCTCTCTGTATATATATATATATATATATATATATATATATATATATAATTATAATATCTATGAATTTAAAAAAACATATCAAGTTCTATTATCATTCTACTTAAATCTCCAAAGAGATAATTAATGATATTGTGTATACAGAATACCACATAGCTAATAATTAACATGTGCAAACATAATATTACCATAGCTTGTGCTTCAATGGTAATTGGCCAAATTTTACTCATACCTAAAGAATACTGAAAAAAGAAAAAAAGAAATAGAGAGAAAGGGAAAAAAAAATTATAAATTGGAGTTGCAATTAAGTAAATACAAATGGATTAATAAATTAAATATGAACCATATACAATTGAAAATTGGACCACATGAGAATTAAATATGAATTGGATATGAAAAAACACATGCACATGTACTCATCAGCCTGGATGCACCCACATGTGTTTTAAATAATAATTCAGTGTTTCATAATTCTACTGGCATAATGCTAAGATCAGTAGAATCATCCAGGTACACTGAATTATTACCAGACAAAAATTGGAAATATTAAAATTTGGAAATATTTAAATAGGAAATAAAAAACCATTAAGAATATACAATATATTTCACTCACATCGATTATCCCAAAAACTGTATTTAACACCTCAGGAAATTACCACGAGATAACAGTTTATATATATATATATATATATATGTGTGTGTGTGTGTGTGTGAATGTGTGTGTGTGTGTGTGAATGTGTGTGTGTGTGTGTTTGTGTATCGACGTATTAAGTTCTCTTTTTTATTCAATTATAAATGGATCACTGGAAATGGCATAGATTTATTTTACAGAACGTATAGCGTATCTTTGTTGGTTGATGCTAAAAAAATAAATCCATAAGAAAATTAATCCATTACTTCCGGGATAAAAAATATCTTATTTTGCATGCATCATATAAGTAATTCACAAGTAAGCTTTTGTTACTATGAAGTATAGCATTTTAGTCTTTAACAGCAGACATTGTCTTTCAAATTAACCGATTAATATGAATACGGAAGTAACTGTAATGCAATTTTTAAAAAATCGTAACTGTTTTAAGAATATTTTTTATTTAAAAGAATATTGTAAGTAATATTTAAAAAAAAAATCCTTACTAGGATAAAACATTTTTTTTTGTTTGAAGAAGAAGTTTCTTTGCAATTACTAATTACTTTGTAGCAAGCAATAATAGGAAGCAACTATAATGCATTTGTTTGTAAAATTGTTAAGTAATAGTAATAATTGTCTTCATCTTTATCCTTAAATTACATGAAATTTTGTATATTAAAATTCAAAATGATTTTTTAATGTATAAAGTTTAACATATAAAGATTGTGGATAATGGACTCAATATGAAATACATATAACAATGAATGTTATATAAACAATAGTTTCAAACTAGGTTAAACATTATGAGCAAGGATAATCTGATATTTTCTATATGGACGTAACATGCATGTAATAGAAGGGGTGGTGATACGGATCAATTATATTAAATTTGTTGCCTGCCTCTGTTACACTACCATATTTATCTTACCTCTTCAATTACCCCTTTCCATTTTTTACTATATTATATAAATATAATGTGTTGCGGTCCGGTCCATCTAACATAGAAAATATATACTTGCAGCACGCGAGTAAAAAAAAAAAAATGAATGCCTGCTTTAGATCAGGACACATCCTCACATTTTGTAGTGTATAGACACAACAAGTGTTTAAAGTTCCCAAGAGAATATCCAAGAACCCTATAAAAAGTGGTTATATTATTAACTGTTTGTATATAGCTTGTATTAACTGCTTGTATGTATAGATTAACAAGGACTTCCTATTTGAGAGTTTCCTGCTTGAATTTTAGATCAATATAGCTTTTATCTAAACAAATTCTGCAACATCTAAATGGCAAAGACTTTGGCTTGAAAACATTAGAAATACAAGATAAATGCCTACAATGGAATAACGCAGTCATAATACGAAGAGAGTATAATTATTTTTGTTAAGAAAATCATATTAAAACTTGCAGAAAATCAAATGGAAAATACAACAAAATACTCTAACATAAGATAAAAGTTGAATCAATTCAAAATTGGGATTTTTCACACAAAATAATATGGAAAGCAATTGCTCTCGTGTAATATTCGAATTGATATTATTCTCTTTTTCTGAAAATTCCTTTAGCGTATAAATAAAAATAGATAAAAATAGCTTTATTCGTAAAATGCTACTATTTACATTCCAAAGATTGTAACATTTTCGCTGAGAATATATTTAATGCATATTTTCTCAGAATACATAAATGATTGAAGCAGAAACTTTCTTTGAAGATATAGATTATCGTTAAACCTATATACATATATCTTAAAGAAAGTGTGTAATTTCACCTAAGAGTATAAACAATTCGTATAACATTATATTGTATATTACAAAGATTGTAACAATTCCGCTGGAAATATATTTAAATGCATATTTACTCAGAATATATAAATATTTGAAGCAGAACTTTCCTTTGAAGATATAGATTTTCTTTAAACTTATATACATATATCTTAAAGAAAGTGTGTAATTTCACCTAAGAGTATAAACAATTCGTATAACATTATATTGTATATTACAAAGATTGTAGCAATTCCACTAAAGATAAGTTTCTCAAAATATTAAAAATAATAATAAATCAAATGATTCATGTAAAAAACTAGAGAAACTCTTTAATCTTGTTTTTAAACTGTATGAAAGCAAATTCCTGTTATACTATAAAGTAATATATTTTGTGAAAAATGATACATTTAAGATTCCAAAGCTTACATCTTTTGCTATGAAAATGTATATTTTCTCAGCATATTACATAATATATAAAATCGTAAAATTGTACTATAAAATACAGATTGTTATATCAAAGAAATCCAAATAGTTTTATTTTATCAAGATACCAGAAAATGCTTTTTTCATTCATTATTACGTATAGATTACAATTGAATGTTTGTGAAACTTGACACAGTTTAAATTTCATTTCTGTTATAAGAAATAATGCGTATAAAGTTTGTATTAATATTTAAAAAACAGAGTGCATTATTACTCGTAAAGATGTAAATTCTTCAGAATATACTTAGATAGGATTATAAATACTGGAACTCAAAATATAGTCCGTTTGTTATACGAAAATTTAAGTTTTTACAAATATGTATTATTATAAGTTAGGCATAAGAAAGTATATATATTTGTAAAACATATTATTTCATTTTCAAAATTATATAAACAAATTACCCGAAAGCATTTTTATATTTTCTCTAAATTTGTTGTTTATACACTTTTAAATTGAAATATTTAACATATTCATATATATAAAAAGCAAAAAATTGCGTTGTCTCCTATTTTCTGATGTTATTTTTAGCACATTTTTACGTATTTTGTTCTGTAAAAAAACACTTTTATCATTAACATTATTATGTATTAAATCATAATGTATTCCAAGGATGTTTAAAGAAACTAGTTAGGAGCATTTAAAAGAGATTTTTATATGCTCATTGTAAAATATTCATTTTAAGTAAAAATTAAAAATATTTGTATTACATGAATATTCATTATTGTTATATTACAAATAATAGTCTGGATGAAGTATTTTAAATAAAGTAATTAAATAATGGAATAACAGAACATCTATTTATAAAAGAAACCTCCCAAGAAAATCCATTCAAAGTCCAGAACATTTAAAACCAGTCGGATGTGCCAATCCCAAAGCTTTTTTCTTTCTCACACAGCTTTTGCAAACACTAAAAACGAATCAGCGCCGATTTATATCAAGGTCTAACTGAATCTAAAGTTTTATTAAATTCCGTGCATTACTTCTTGATATATGACTATTGCAAAAATCGTGTAAATCCTGCAAAATATAGCATAGCAGTGCCACCTGTTGGGAGAGTTTAACCAAAATGTAATCAACAACAACTTATGTCAACGTCTAAATGAATCTGAAGTTTGATGAAAATCCGTACATTAGTTCTTGAGATATGGTTATCGTGATAAAATGAAAAAAACATAGCATAGCAGCGGCACCTTTTGGGCTATTTACGTCAAAACGTAAGCATAATCAATAGATGTCAAGTTCTAACAGAATCTGAAAGTTGATGAAATTCCGCGCATTAGTTCTTGAAATATAGCTATCGTAAATACCCTGAAAAAGGTGGTACAGCAGCGCCAGCTGTTGGGATAGCTAATCGAAAACGTAATCAGGGTCTATTTATTTCAAGGTCAAAATGAATCTGAAGTTTGATGAAAATAAGTGCATTAGGTCTTCAGATAGAGTTATTGCACAAATCGCAAAAAATCAGCATAGCAACGCCAACTATAGTAGATTTTCACCAAAAACCAATCAGCACCAATTAGTATCAGGCATTAACAGAATATTAAGTTTGATTAAATTTCGTGGATTAGCGCTTGAGATAGAGCACCCACAAATTTTTGTCACATACAGACAGACAGACAGACATTTTATAAAAACAGTCAACGCATGTTCAGGACATTCTAAAACGTATAAATCCGTCGAAAACCGGAAGTCGGACAGTTAAGGACTTTCAAAATACACATAAAGTTGTATAATGTAGCCAGATATCGTGAAATTTTCAAGACATGCAGAAATTTGGTAACATATATTTTTAATTCATACGTTTGAAAAAACAATTACTTTTTACATAATTCCATTTCCCTTAAAATAGGTGATTGCCTTTTTATGAACTTGCATACTTATATCAAACAGCTCTTTTAAAGTTTGTTGTCAAATAAAATCATTGTTTTATAAATTTAGTTTCAGCTTTGCTATTAGTACTTAATAAAATATTTCAAACAAATTTAATCTGTAAAAATTCTAAAAAGAAAAAATACTTTTTTTTTACCCCAAAAAACAGTTAATCATTTATTCTAAAATCTATGCTATTTCAAATATATAAATTATATTGTATTTTATTTTTCAGCATTTTCTGCTTTATTTTAATACTTTCTACTTAGCATAAATCATATAAGTTAACTTCAATCTTAAAATAGTGCGTTTCAGATTTAAAAAATTGCAAAAACGTTAAATATGATGTATTTAATCAACGTTGTCTCAAAAAAATTAACTTTTTCATTCATATATTTTACTGAAAAGCTCACTCTTTTCTCGGTGTTTTATTCACATTTGTCATAAGTATGAAATAGAAATTTCTTCAGAATCCTAGTTTTTATTCTTTCTTCTATCTCATTGTTCATTCTAAAAAAGCGACATATGTATTAGAAGAGGAATATTTAACATTCTGTTGCAAAGAATAATAAAATTGCAGATTTTGCATATAAAGTGTAAAATTACTTTTGACAGAACATACATTGTTTTCTGTCTTTTGTAATAGTATTCATTTTCAGAAATATAATAATACGTATGTCACTTGAATTAGAGAATACTTTTTACTGTTCTCGAGGTGTGTACACCCTTTATATTTCCAAAGGAAACTGAAAACATTTTTTTAGATTAGAAATTTTTGATTTAATTTAACAAAATTCGGATAGAGACAGCTAATTAAAAAAACAGTAATCAGTTAAACTACGGTCAGTGACAATTCATCCTGACAAGAAGAGAACCAAACCCAAGACTCGAGTGAAGCATTTAACCTTTTTAGTGCGGGAGTCGACTAATATCGACATCTAGGAGTTTGGTGCTGTAGACTACATTAAGCGTCGACAAAATTCACCACGGATATTCATTCACGGCGGGTATTGTGCTCACTGTAGTGCGTCATGGGATTAGCAGTGATGACGTATCGCGCCTGCGTAGTGCAGTAATTTGCCTATAACCAAAACCAGTAGTGTGCTTTTCGTATAACCATAAGATATGATTTTTAGTTTTGTATTGGGTCGTTCGGAAAGTCGTGTCCCTTTGGGAAAATCAATTCGTACCGGAAAATTCTGCCCGGTAATCAGATAAATAATGTCGCTTTTTTGGTCAAAATATTCCGCACAGGGCATTAAATTCCCCCAAAAAAATTCCGCACAGAAAGGGTTAAGAACACAAGATAAGATCAAATTGTAAACCCTACCAGTAGCGACGAACATATAGTAGTTACCAAAAGAAGGTCAGTATCTCACATCCGCTCAGCATGGACAAGCTGCGCTTTGCCGTGCTTAATAGACTCAACAAAAGATCAATTAGCAAAGGGCCAACTTAGAAGAACTAAGAAAGACAACAAGTAACACTGCAGCCACGACGGCCTGGAGATGTGTCATGTAGAACTCAGCCATGCGGAGATCAGACGTTGCTAGGAATAAACCCATTTAGCTGGGCAAAATCCCGGCAGGTAAAGACCTAGTCCGCAGTATAAAAATGACAAAATTAGTTAGTTCTTTCATTTAATCACAGATGTTTTAATTGTTTTCGGCGATACTAAAAATTCTATCGAAACGCTGTAGTAAAAATGTACGCACCATTACTATGTTGTGTATGATTAATACCACGTAACCACGTAAAACATCTTAATTTTCTATTTTTCTAATCAAAAATATTTTTTATTAAGTAAACACTTTCATTTTTCCCTGCTGCTAACATGGACTTTACAATTTGGCAGTTACCGGCTGAGGAGAAATCTGCAACAAAACTGTTTCAGGACTAAGAAATTATACATAAATAAAATATTTTTCTAAATAAATCATCAAATGAAATTATAGATGAGTTAGGAATTTTTATCCGCAATGCAGATGTAGCTTACTATCATACCGAGAAAGCATAGGAATAGAGAGGAAAACAAGGATTGAGCAACATAATCATGGTCAGATTACGATGAGACTTATGTATTTGTGGTGCAAAGACCTGACATCGATTGACATTTATGAGCTTCAACTCCAAAGGAACCACAACACGGTAGTCGATTGGAACAGCTATATGACATACTTTTGAACCATTATTTTGTGTTCACGATCAAATGAAAAACATAATGATCCTTTGTCACCAACTATTACGCTTGGCGATATTGGTACCTGTATAACGGAAAAGTACTGACTGTTTTGACAATATTATTGGACAATACCATTACATCTGCCTATTATTTCTCAGTATATAGTGCTGTCAAAATTTCGTTTCATTATTTCTTTACATTTCCATTTCGTTTCATATTTCCATTAATGTAGAATTATTCCAATCTGCCAGATGCCATGGATACCATCAGGTTTTTTCTATATTACATTTTCGCTTTATATTTGTTTTAACATGATAAACTTACATTCTTGAATATTCTTGTGTCTGTATATATTCCTTCATCCGTATATTCAGTGTATTTTACTGTATTACCAATTACAGAAACACACAAAGAGCACATTGGAAAAATAACACACATAAGAATAATTAAACATGAATAATTACTAAGAATTAATCGAAAGAAATATCTTTCTTTTTTGAATTAATACTAATATTTCACATAAATTTATTTTAAATTTATCTTTATTTAAATGTTTCTTTTATCTTTGAGCATTTCGCATAAAGATTAAGTTCATTATATTCTGACGGAAAAAGCATAAAGATAATTGTGTTATCTTAAACTTTTCTTTATGCACTAAGCATGAAAATTTATAGCAGTCATAAATTATCGGGCAATCTGCCGAAAAAATCCATTATCTTCCTGTTGAAAACAATATAAGTAAAATATTTGCATGGAATAATGATATGTTCAAATATTTCATTACAAGTTCTTTTGACATCTTAAATTAAAGTTTTTGTATATTCTCTAGTTATTTAAAAGCGGCAGAACTATTTAAATAATTTTTAAATGTTTAAAACATACGTAATTAAATCAGTAATATTTTGTTGGAAAAATCTCTTCGGTTATGTTATTTCATAAGGCCGTATATATAGAACAAACAATAATTTGAAATAATGCGCAACAATGCTATAGAAGGTTGTTTGAACATTATGGCACGAGTCTCACAATTAAATACTGTGTATAACTTCCGTATTTCTGAAAACGTTTTACTCTATTTGATACTATTTACTCTTAGCTATAGCTCCTTCTGAAATTTTTATAGTATTTTTACTTGATGTTATAACACTCTTGCCAATTTTATTCCACGAATCTTGGACGGCCTTCTGATGTATTTTCGACGTTCATGAAAAACGTCTTCCTAAAGCTTGTTTTAAAAACGTCAAGCTGGTGTTAAATAAAAATTTGGGATATCACGTGTTGAGTGTTATTTAAAAAACTAAGTGGGCAGTTTGTTTACCAACAAATAGAAGAAAAAGCTCAATAAAATCGGTTTATGAATGTAAAATGAAAATTTTTTAGGGATTCAGGATTGCTGATGGAGGATTTTATTACAAAGGTTAATTAAAGTTCAAAAAGTATCAATCGAAGCTAAAGAAAATTCATTTTATTACCAGAAAAATATTTTAAAACCCCTTTTCGAAAAGAATTTCAGTTTTGTATGGGAAATGTATTAATAATATAGAACTTAATATGACAGAAAATCGAGTCAAACTTCCAAATTAACTGACGCATAGTTAGCGAAAAACTAATCAGAAACGGGAACACATTGGGTTGAAAACTAACTCTACATCTACTTGTTGCTTTTCCCATGGGCTATTTTGTATTTTTCTTGTTCAATCAACTGTTAGGAAGACGCCATTTATGAACATTCGAAAAGTTTTGTAAATCAAGACCATGAAGTGTGAGATAAAATTAACATGACGGTACAAAGAAAATGTATACTATGATAGAAATTTTGATACATAACTGCAACCATTAATTAATTCAAAACGTTTTAAGAAAAACGGAATTAATGCAAAAACATTAATTTTGAAAATCATTTTTATAAAGTGCGACCGACCTTTTGTATTTTGTTATCAGATGAGAAAATCTCTTGTATTTTAATTACAAACGTATTTCAAACAAAACGACTATTCGTAATGTATTCTTTTTTACATTAATACTATTTATAAACAAAATAATATTAAATTGTTACATATTTAATACAGATGTATTTCTGGAAGCAGCAATTCTACAATTTGTTTTTATTTAAATTTTCACAAACAGTTTGGAAATTTGATTCAACTGATTGAAATAATTTTAAAAATTACATAACTGGAGATAAAAAAAAAAATATATAAAGCATTATTGTCTCACAAGCATTCTTTACTGAAAACACCTGCACATAAATTTATACATTCTTCTTTTTTAACATATTGGAGAAAAGCCAGATAAAAAGTTTCTAACAGACACTTTTAATCTTTAAGTGTCTGCTATCTTTTACTTACCCATCATACGTAGTATAGGGTAAGTCTTGTAATCGTTTTAAAAATCGAAAAAACTTTTTTGACGGATTTACACGTTTCAGACACTCGAGATTACGAAAAGAATATTTTTAGAAAAAAAAAATGCCGTACATCTGTGTGTGTGTGTGTGTGTGTGTGTGTCTATAAACGCTCTATCTCCTAAACACTTTGAGATTGAGACTTGAAAATTGATATGTACTTAGTATGTAATAATGAGAAGAAGCTTATTGAATTCCAGTAACCTCGATTATCTGGAAATATTTTTTTCGGAGTCTCAAAATATTCGTTCTGATAAAAGTTCTATAATAATTTTCGAAGTTGTTTATTTTAAGGAGTGAATATAAAAGACAATAAAAAAACATAAATATTGTATAAAGAATAAAGTAGATCGGATAATGAGTTTCCGAGATATTTGTAATCCTATTTTCCACACACTTCGATTTTTCATGACCCTGTATTTCATTCAAATTTCAATTCAAAGATATATTTTAATTGGACATGAGACACTTAATCCGACGCAGTAAACTCTTAGTTGATATGATTATCATTTTTGGAGTTATACGGATGTTTCTTTCACGCAATTCAGAATAGAGCATTTAAAGTTTATGACGTCATCAAGCCAGCATTTTTTCGAATTGCAATGCATTTTATAAATAGTTTACACATGTTTTATTTTTATATTTTATATTATGCATATCCATGATGGGTAAGTATTACGGTGCCCGCAAAGACTAGTTAGCAATCTAGATAGTAAAAATCATTTCAGAAGAAAATCAGCAGGAACAAAAACAATTATACTTAGTTTTCTTGGAACAGCAAAAAGATAATAATTATTATTTTAAGACATTGTGGCAAAATGCCAAATAAATACATTTCTCTGGAATAAGAAACAAATGAAAATTCAAGAGATAATTTGTATTACATGATTACAAACAATATCTAAAGAAAATTAATTAAAATTATCCTGGAATATGTAATATTGTGTTACCATTGCTGTGATTACACACTTATTTTATTTTAACGCGCATCTCCAGTGAATGAAATATTATTCAAAATATTATTCAATTTCTTTATTATTTCCTTTACTTTTTTCTCCCAAAACATGCAATACCATAACTGCAATATGTTGTCTTTTTTTTTTTTTTTCAAATAAAATAACCGCATTTTGTACAGGAAAATTTACTTTATAAAATTTTTCTTAATAATCAAGCAACAATTGCATATAAAGACAACCCATTTTGTTACATCAGTTTTCTCTTTCGACTTTTTTTTTTTATCTTGAAAACCACCTCGAGGTTTGTAGCGATGCTATAGAATCTCTAGCCCAATTTTCCTTTCTGGAAATTGAAAATATTTTAGAGAAAATCGACTGAACGGAAAGGACAATTTTTTAGAGAAAATCGACTCAACGTGCAGGAAATATTTCACTTCTACTATTACTAAATTACTACAATCTTGACTTTCTCTAGCAAACGATGTAATCTTGTAGAACTGGCGATTCATATTGCAATAAAGGTTAACTTTCGGAAATATTATAATCTTCCTCACAGATAAAAACATAGCTCAAAATATTGAAAGCAATGATAGAAGTAAATAAATTGAGCTGTTATTATTTTTTAAACGCAATGGAAGAATAAAAGAAAAATCGTATATATATATATATATATATATATTAGTAATCGTAGCGAAAATTTGAAAAAACTATATAAAATTATTTTAATTCTGAATTATTGCCACATTTTCACCCATCGTCAATAGAATAGGTACCGTGATTAATACTCATCTAAAATCAGATTGCTCTCGTTTTAGACTTTAAACATAATAATTAGTTACGTTAATAATAGTTAGTAATAATTAGCTTATAATTAGTTTTTGGAATACAAATACTGGACGGATTTATATTTTAAAATTTAAATATGGACCATTTTGGCAAAACAACAGTTTTACGATAAATTACAAATGGAATAACTTTTTGAAATACTTGTTTCAGACTTAGATTTAATCGTTTTCTGCAATGTTGCAGTCCCTAAATCCCTGGATTTAAAGGATTAGAAGTCCGATGAGATCCCGGAATTTCGGAATTGAGCATCCAAAGATCATGATTAGTACAGGAAAATCTATAATCACTTCTATTTCGCAATCCTATGTATCCACTTTTGGATTAACATTTGTTTCGTAACATGCAGAGAACGAGTTCTAGAGAACTACTCAGTCATTATGCAATTAAAAGTTAGCTTGAAAACTAAATTGCTTTAAAATAACCAGACTTGTTTGTTGCATGACAAATGGCACTTGTGATGAAAATTACTCTGAATAAATATTTTTTCCAGTTTAAAAACAAACCAGTGTTTCTTCTTTCTATTAAAAAAGAGTCATACTTGTGCACTCGGTTTTTTAGAAGAAATATTGTGTTCATGGACATACTTTTCCCATGGGCGAATGAGGTTGTTCTAACGAATGGGTAAAGTATAAAACACATGCATGTTTTTTTTACAATTTACGAGATAAAATTTGCAATCTAGTAAGAAATGAATTATTCTTTGTCAAAATCTTACTTTAAAGGAGTTTTAAAGAATGTGCTGCAACTATTTCCCTCGTTTATGTAAAAATAGTGTGTATTTCAAATTACAATAATAGAAACTTCGGAAAATCCCTGTAATACGTCAAAACATTTATTTGAATAACATTTGGTCAAGATTCATTATGACATGTAAAGTACGTTAGTATTTACTTGTGATGTTTGTTTAAATAATAAAATCAAAATATGACTTAGGTTTAACTTTCTTTACATTTTCTTTTCTAATCTATCTAATAATTCTGTGCATCACATTATTTTAACTTGAGCATTTTTAGATGATACTTCAACTGAAAAATGCTGAATTCAGCTCTTTACGTATTCTTGAACTTCATATAATTAATTAATTGCTTTTTAAAAAATATAATTATGTTTATTCAAAAATAACAAGCTTATAAATACCCTATACGAATATAAACGCGTATAAATTCTCTGATATATATAGCAAATATTTTATAAATTTTCCTTCTACTTTGTTTGTCTAAATTACATTATGTATTTTAATGCAAATATATATTAGAACAGTCAAAGGAAAATAAACGGAAAACTCCTAAGCATGCTTCAAATGTTTCCCACATATGATTGGTATGAGTTAGAAATAAATTATATTACAATTTATTCATATTCTCTGATAATACTTAATGATATCATTATCAGACTAAAACAAATCTCCAATTATAATCTATTTATTTGCGCTTCAAATAAAGATCAAAGTCTTATACGCGCAATTAAGAAGTCTAATATAATAATTACTTTAAATACGCATTTGGATTTATCGGAAATATTGTTAAATCAGAAATATTAGGATAATTTTAAGTGTCATTATATAACCGAGAAACACGTTTATGTCCCTAATAAAGGTCGATATTATTATTTAACAAAATGTTCGGGATTGTTGATGGAAGTACTGGTGAAATTATCGTTAATTTAAATTGGTATTGCAGGTTAATCTTTAAATTAATAACTATTCATGCAAAGTAACATCCTAAAACACTATTCTACAGAGAAGATAATTTAAATTCTTAAAACTAAATGTACTTTATTTATTCAGTTTTACTCATATAGAAAACTATTTTTAAAGAGATATAAATTAAAATTTACAGAAACAATATTCAAACTTTTAAGTCGATGATGAGTCTGTGAAACAAATCTTGTGAAAAAAGTGTGACTGTATAGCAAACAAATAATAATTAATTTGAAAAAAATATATCCTTATTTCAGCATGAATGAACACACTTATCTCAGGAATTTTTAAAGAACACACGTTTTACATTTACCGAAGTTAAGGCATAAATTATTTGTTCCCACTCTTTTTGATAATTTTAGAATTGTTACATCATGCAAACATATCGGCGAGAAGATGATTCAAAAACATTGTTCCACATCCTTTTGAAGCAAATCTAATGCTGTGTGTTTATATTACATAAAATGGTTATTGTTCTGTCCAATAATTTATGAAGTGAGAATTTCTGCAACAGAAGAAGGGATGATATCCGGAACGTGTGCAGTGCAGTTTGACTTAATTTTTAGACTACATTTTTTTTATTTAGATGGATTGTAAGAATACATGATCCTGACGATTGCATACTCAATGTAATCGGCAGCACTGTTTTTGCTATACACAATAACGCACAAGATAAGTTAAGAAAAGGTGATAACTGCGTTTGAATTGTTTGTTTATACTTGTAAAAAGAAATATTGTATGGTTCTTGTGTATTTGAAACAGACGTTTTTGTGCTTGTATAATATTTATTTATTTATTTATTTATTTTCTAGAGTACATTACACCTCAAATATCAATTTTCAATAATTTGTATATGCTAACAAAAAAAAATATCTTCCGACTTTTATTCATTAATTAAAAAGTGCATAATAATGTGATATAATCTACACCGAGGCTAACGAAAAAGAAAGGCTACCGCAGTGCTTTACGCGTATCTTTTTTTACAGACCGCGGTAGTCACGTGATGCTCGAATGCACCAATGCAGGTGTACGAAAGAGCATCACGTCACTTTAGCGGTCTGTAAAAAAAGATAAGTGGAATGCACCGCGGTACCCTGTCTTTTTCGTTAGCCTCAATCTATAAAATCTAGACATAATATTCACAAGTTAATATATTCTAAGTGCGTAAACGAAATAATGGCTTACGTAATATAATTTTCAGAGTACGGGATTTTTTTCCTGCTAAAACATCTCCAAATATTCTATAGGTTATGTCTTAAGTGAGGTAATGCACGTTGTAATAAAATAATCGAGCATTTAAGATGATTTTGTAAAACCAGAATTGTGAATAGTGTATGTGGATAATTACTTTTGTCACAAAATGCACGAGGCTTTTCCGGTAATTCAAACTGTTTTGCAATACATTTACTTCACACTGTTAAACATTTGCAGCAAACTGTACAGTCATTTGACCGTTTTTGTAGAAAACGTTACACAACCGTAATTTAAGTATATTCGGACTGTATTATTGCTCATTTTATGGTCAGTATATAGTTAAATTGCGGTTATGTAACCGTTTTCTACAAAAACGGTCAAATGACTGGACAGTTTGCTGCAAATTGCAAATTTTGAACATTGCAAGAACGGGAATTGGGTCAGCGTTTCCAACAGTTAAATACCATTATTTCAATACAGTAATATTCGCATTTTTTAATACCCAAAAGTATTATACAAACCTATATTCAAATACTGGTATTAAAATGTTGAAGTGCATAAAAATAGTACGAAAATCGTGCGAAAAATTAATTCGCACTATTCAGTAATGATGTAAAAACAGTACGACTCGTGTGCATAATTCTCATCCCTGTTACATATCAATGTGAAATACTATCCGATTTATAGTTAATGTATGTTAACGTGCAGTTTTTAAATCAATGTACCAATTCTAATACTGTTTGTTTAGTGCAGGGGTGCCAAACTGTGCCCCGCCAGATACCACTAATTTTTTAAAGAAATAATCTACATATTGAATCACAGAAATTTGATGATTAGATAAGACAAACTTTACTTTTTTTAATTTCTGCATTTGAGTATGGGTGTTACTTTTATAAAAGATTCTGGTGACGACGTTTGATTGCCGTGTGTCGCGTGTGGGTGAGGGGTTACTGTATATAGTGTATTTCAAAATGTTATTGTGTGTAAATAAAATTGTTTATATTTTATATTGTAATTATATATTGCAATAATTTTTAAAAATATATTCTACGTCTAAATGTTATTGTATACGTATTAATGCATTCAAAATGTACAATTGTAAATAATTGTCATTACAATGCTAATCTCAAAATGCTATATAAATAACTATAACTAAAGTTTATGTAAAATATCAATTATTGTAATAATTTTAACGTTCGCCCAGCCTTGTGGCAAAATTGGGTAACGTTTAATACTTTGTAAAATTGTAGTTTAACTCGTAATTATTGTAGCTAGCACCAGATAGTAATATTTTTCCCTCCCTAGGGTTAGGGGTTCGTACTAGCCATTAGCCAAAAGCTGGTCCCTAGGGTGAGCGCTGTCTGTCTGTAAAATTTTAGTGGTATCCGGCGAGCCGCAGTTTGACACCCCTGGTTTAGTGGATTAACCACGAAAAATGTCTCGAATTCGTTAAATTCCATTATCTTCAGACTTGTCACTGTTAATTTTTTTTTATTTATTTAACGTTCAGACAAACATTCCAACTGACGCAACAAACAACGCTATTTGAAAAAAAAAATGTTTCATTGTTAAAATCGTAAATATTAAGTGAAAACAGTTCATTTTGATTGATTACATTTTATTTAATATTTTTTTTTTGATAAGGTAAAGCTAGGAGAGTCTGCGCACAATTCAAAAGAATAACAATAATAAATGTAAGTATTAATTTTTTGCTAAACTATCCATGAATAATTTTTATTTCATTTTTTTTTTATGCATTTCCATTGCTATTTTGTTGTTATGTTGTAATTTAATAGAACAGAGTCACGAGAGCAGAGTCACGGTCAAAAGCTAGTTATTTTAGTATAAGGTAAAGCTAGGATAGTCTGCGCACAATTCAGCAGAATAATAAAAATACATATAAATATTAATTTTTTGCTAAACTATGCATGATTAATTTTGACATTATTTGTTTTTTATGCATTTCCATTGTTATTTTGTTGTTATGCTGTGATTTAATAGAACAGTTGTAATAAAACCAAAAAAGAAATTTAGCGCAATATGTCCTTACAGGGTTGGTGTGAGTACGCACATGGGTAGGAGAGATTGTTACTAATAATAACTACAATTAAATTGTTAACAATAATAATTACACTTAAATGGCATTGTTGTAAGGTTTTTGTGAACAAATATTATTGTATTAGGAGTGAATATTTCAGCCTAATGATTAAAGAATCAGAAAAAGGAAATAATTTTACAAACGGTTAAAAAATTTTAATTAAAGGGGAAAAAAATAAAGAATCAGAAAAAGCAAGTCCAGATAAGATTACAAAATAAAATTAAGTTACTTCATAACACAAAAACATAAAATTTGTCCATTTTCATTTTTCATTTTTTTAGGCAAATTTACCAATAAACTGCGTAATCTCTCCTAGCATGGAAACTAATGGAAACAATGCGCCATCTCTCCTAAGTAGCAGATGCGCAAACTCTCCAATTTCGGTAGGTGAGATTGCTCGGCCTTTTATATAAACATGGCCGCTACTAAAACGAATCGTTGATGTTCACATTCTTAGTGTAGATTAGTAACTTATGAGAAATCGTTTAAGTTTAAAATATATTGTACTACTGATATTTTATAGAAATTCTGACGAATAGCTATGAAAATTCAAGCACTTACTTTGGGAAACCAAACAAAATAGCAATGCTTTGCCTTAGACGCTCAAAACAATCAACGTGCACTTTCAAGTAGACACTCCACGACTGCTGTTGTAAAACTACCTGGAGTCAGTGCGCTCACTCTACTCCTTCCCCCTGAATCTCTATGTGCGCAATCTCTCCGACTGCGCCATCTCTCCTGGCTTTACCTTACATAAAAATTCTACTCGAAATTCGTTACAATTCCGTTATTATTAACTGAACGATAAAACATCGTATTGATTTATTTTCTCACTTTGCATATAACAATTGAATTATAAACACCCATCTTAAAAACTCTACTTTACAGAGATACATTTTCAATCGCTGATGCGAAAACTTAAGCTTTTCAAGCACAAATATTCTAAAGCAACACTTTTAGAAATTCAGACATCTAACTTTGGGCCATGGAATTAATTTCCATGCACACATATTTATATAATCTCTTTTCAAATTACAAACTCCTAAATTTTGAGAAGAATTTAATTTTTTTTTATACACAAAGGTGCCTGTAATGGAAATAGGGTGGGAAGTTTTGCGACATACTGGCAATAAATAGAAGTTAATAAAGTTTCATTCCCGAGAAAAGCATCATATTGCTATTTGTTATGCAAATGAACTACCTGGGATTTAAATACTCCAGCTGGAGAATTTATTTCATGAACCATAACGTTATTTCAATATTTTCCGCTTGTACAAGAAATTAAATACGAATCTTTGGAGAATATTTGTTTATTTTATATTATGCATACTTGTGATGGGTAAGTATTACGGTGACCCCCAACGACTAGTTCATTATTAAAATCGTAACTGTTACGTGAATACAGTTCATTTCTTTTGATTACATTGTATTTCATACTGTCTTTAAGCAATTATTGATACATAAAATGTCCAAACAAATTTTGTTACAATTCCGTTATATCAATTAACTGAACTATAAAATATCGTCTTGATTTCTTTTCTTACATTCCATATAACAATTGATTCATAAAAATCCATCTTATAAACTCTACTTTACAGAGATACATTTTCAATCGCTAATGCAAAATGTTAAGCTTTTCAAACACAAATATTGTAATGCAACACTTTTAGAAATTCAAATATCAAACTTTGGGCCATGGAATTAATTTCCATGCGCACATATTTATATAATCTCTTTTCAAATTCCAAACTCCTAAATTTTGAGAAGAATTTAATTTTTATACACAAAGGTGTCTGTAATGGAAATTGGGTGTAAAGTTTTGCGACATACTGGCAATAAATGGAAGTTAATAAAGTTTCATTCACGAGAAAATCATCATATTGCTATTTGTTATGCAAATGAACTACCTGGAATTTAAATGCTCCAGCTAAAGTATTTATTTCATGAACCATAAAGTTAGTTGAATATTTTCCGCTTTTACATAAAATTAAATACGAAACTTTGGAGAAGATTTGTAAATTATTAAGTTGAAGAAAAGTTTTTAAAACTTTCTTTGAAATTACAATATAAAATCTATAAATTAATTTGTTAAATTTTCATTTTTTTTTCATTTTAACAGATTTTAAAGCATTAAAAAGTATAAAATATAGCCATTGTGTTCCTTTTTAATATACAGGGTGATTTTAAATGATGGATTCACATTTATACGGTTTTAATTATTGTTATATTCATTGTATATCAGTGGTTTAAATTACAATTGATTAAACCGGTATTAGAATTTATTAAATGTTCACTGTGTCTTCTGTTGTTTCGCGGGCGTCTGGACTGTGGGTAAATTTTTTTTTCAAACCAAATGACAAATGTTTTGTACCACTATATTAACCACATCTCTGATAAGATATTTTATGTCATTCAACGTCATTACTACAGGTAGTGTATTGACTGTTTCGTTTACGAAGCCTAACGAAAATAAATTCTTTTTATTCGTAATTCAAGAATAAAAATAATCATCGTCTACATATTAGCCGTCTTGTTAAAAGTTAATGTTTCTGTGCGCTTAACAAGATTTGCGATTAGCAACTTACGTGTAGTACTGGAAATGCAGGACATCATTTTTGAAATGATATAAAAATTATTCAGTTATTCAACAATTATTTTAGCCTAGCCAAATTCAGTTTATATCTAAGAAATGGATTTTATGAAAACAGAAAGTTTTTGAATATTTACTCTAATTTTAATTATTGTCTTATTTGAAAAGAGTGCAATTTCTGATTCAATCGAACTGTATATCCTGTTCACTGTTAAATTATTTGCCTGTTGATTTGTAGTGTTCATACAAAGAGTTACATTTTCTGTTTGGGTAACACATAATTTTCTATTTTACAAAAGGCAGTGTAACTCGCATTTTTTTTTGTATTTCCAAAGTACTGATAAAATGATTTCAATTGTTACAATGAATTTTATTAAACTTCTTGCTCTCTTTTGATTCGTAACCTGCAATTCATTTCAGTGTTTTCGCATAAATTATTTTTTAGCATTTTGCTGATATTTCTGATATTTTGAATTATATTGCCGTGAAAGTTTGTGTTTTTTACAAATAGAGCATTGAATATTTTCTTTTTTAAAAAGGGTCATAGTGTGTACCACAATAGTTGGGAAATTATATTATGATTTTCAAGAGATAATCCTAGGAACTATGTCCTTCTTATGCACATACATTGCTGCAAACATTCGGCATAAACAAAAATACAGTCTTATATTTGAAAATACACGTAGACTTTTGAAATAGCAATAGCTATTATTCCAGCAATTTTGTATTTCAAGTAAAGTTGAAATAATTACTGAAATGTTTTAATACTTTTTTAAACCCGATATTGTCTTTTGAAGTCGAGATTCAGTTAAAACACATTTATAATTAAGCATATTAAATATAATAATATTTCTAATAACAGGTAAAAAAATAAAGTGTATTTTCTGAAAATCCTCCTACAGTTTTAAAATTTACTAATTTAATGCACTCGTAACTTATAAATTTAATAGTAAACATAACATGCAAGCAATTAATATAAAATGTTTCAGAAGCACTGACTGTTACGTGATTTTGAACAAGATGAAAATAAACATTTCTGCTTTTGTATTCAACTGTATAAATAGCGACATTCTTTTCAAACATTTAATCTGCCTGCTATATGATATATTCAAATACATTTCGGATTTAATCAGAAGATATTAAACGATGGAAATAATCTGATGATATGACTGCTTCTAGGCAAATTTCCTTCTTTTATCTCCTTTAATCTTTACGTCAAGCATCAATGAAGAAGTGTCATATTTATCTGTGTTCAAGATATTATTAGAAAGTGAATTATATATGAGGTATTAATGCTTCTGATGCAGAGAAATAGGTTTTCAAATATCAATGTGTTTGTTGTTAAATATATACGGCAGAAAATTTACAGTGTATTGATATTTCTAATTTAAAGCATCATATTTGATACCGTTGGAATCAGGATTTCATCAACAATAAAAATCAATTGAGACTTATTGGAAATCACCAATCGATAGAAAATATATGCATTTGTTTTTATAATATCACTCCTGTTACGATCATTGTTACGTATACAATAAATACACTCTCCCCAGCAATTTTATGACATTAATTGAAGTCGGTCACAATATTCTCCAACAAAGTGTCATCTCCGATTTACAAAACAATTGGACAATTATCCAGAGTGCTTCTTGACAGCAGTTTTATGATGACACATTAGGGTAAGCTGGTGAATTGACCTCCATTTCCCCTGCCAGACAGTGAAATTAAGCAAAAAAACCGCTTTATAAAAAAAAATAAAATGACTGTAAAATAAGATTTGTCCAATGTTATACTTAAAATTAGATGATGTGAAAGAATATGGAAGTTTTTTGAATTCTCGATTGTAAAACGATTTTTTATGTGCATTTATGTAAATGTCAATACATTTTTTCCTCTGCGATTATATATATGTTACGGTCAACTTGATAAATTTGGTTATTATTAATAATTACCAAATAATATGCAAATAAACCGATTAATATGACTAATTTGTGAAGATTTTTCTAATTAACCGGTTATTATTAATTAATAACAATCAAGTTCGGTTAATAAATTTCAACTAGTTTAGCTTAAGATTTTCATTACGCATGCGTATATTACAAGCATTTCTTTCGAAGAGTGGTACACAATGGGGATTTCAAGTGCGCATGCCAGGGAATAATCTCCTTTTTTAGGAGGGGTCACACGTATAGGTAGAGTTTATTGGCCCACGGCACAGGCCTCTACAGTCTAAGGAGTATTAACAAACAGTTGATTTTTTTAGATATTGCATGTTTGATTAAAACTAATGTAAATGCCCATCCTAGGATGTTGGGTAGAAATTATTGTTTTCTTTTGAAATTTGAAATAATTGATAAACTTATTCACATACTATTGATCAACAATAAAAAAAAATGGCATGAAATGTTAAGTTGAAGGCCCGGTTAATGCATGGACCTCTGGGATTTTAACAATAATTTTTTAATCTGATGTAAATAAGATGAGGGAAAATTACAGATGAATATTAATTAGTAAAAATAAACAGACATATATTGAATTAAATATCAGTACAAATAGTTTTTACTGATTGTCTTGTACTCTAAGTAATATAGATATGTTTACATACTATTCTTCGACAATAAGGAACGATTACCTGAAACGTTAATTTCAGATACTCTGGAGTTTTGACAAAAAAAAATTTAATCTTGTGTAAATAACATTACAGAACAGAAAATAAATTACAGATCTTTCTTACTTAGTAAATGGAAACAGATAGGCATGCTACTTATTTGGATACAGATGTCACAGTCTCACAGGGGTTTGGTGCTAAAATGGTGATTTTATTCCTGGGCAACCCGGTTATTTTGGCGAAATTTTTGCTTTGCATGGCAACCCGGTAAAACAGATTGTTTGCGTTTTATATTAAATTAAACATTGCACATTTTATATAAAAAAAATAATTGTGAGATAAAGTAATTCGATGTGTTTATAATAAAATTTTTGTGTTTTTTATTATAAAACTGTGTGCTTATTACCGTAAAATGAACTGTTTGATTATAAAATAAAACTAACATGTTGTTTTAGCAAGCTAGGCATAACAAGTACCCTAAAACGTGGTTTTCTCGCCAAAATGGCACAAAACCAGAATATCGCCAACAACGGTGCGTCTGCAACGTCTGTTCCCTAATTTGTGCTTTATTATGAAGTCTTAAATTTGTAATGGAATATTAGTCGAAAAAAAAAACACTGCGCTATTTATATTGTTTTAAGTGCAAATGTGTTAATGTTCCTTGATCGCTTCAAGCTTTTTTTACCATAACACTAATCTTAATAATTTTATTTTTCCTGAAATCCTCTACTTTTCTGAATTTTTTTATTCAAAAATATTCATTTTACGTATAATTTAGTTTATAAAAAACATGTAATCAGGATATGCAATCAAGATGGAGTATACATTAAAGGCTCCAGTTCTAATTTTTATAATTAAAAGTTGAAAAATCAGTGAAAAATACATTATGGATGCACAGTCATAGCAAATTTTGTTTAGTTTATCAGTATAAGATACATTTCAAGTTACGCATAACGTCATTTTCACCTGCACAAACTTTAAACACGTACTATATATGCGTACTTTTATGCTTAATGACCATCAATTCAAATAAAAATATTTTTTCTATTTAATTGTAATGAAGCAAAAATGACATAAATAAAGTTACAATGTATACAGATAAAATAAACCCAATAGACGCTACCCTCTTGATAGCACAGTAAATATGAATTTTTATTGACTTATAAAAACAAAGTAGCACGTACAGAAGAATTTTTAGCGAAATTTAATCTGCAAATAAAAAAAACGTCCAAAAAGCCACGTGTCTGAATATTTTGATTATTTCACTTTTCTCTAAAACCATGGAAGTATTCAATGTTTCCCATCCATTGTTTTGATGAGAACATGAATCAACACACAGTGTTTTTTATATTTGGATATAAATATTTTATTTGAGAAATTTAATAATATAAATAAAACATCAGATTTAATAAAAAAGGATAATATGAGCAGTAAGAAAAAACATTTTTCTACACATTTCAGCAAAATTGCATAAAAAGTTAACGATGAATGTGAAGTTGAAGTAATTGAAAACATACGAAATTCGTTAATGCCGCGATCACTGTAACACAAGTGAGATCGATTTGCGAACATGAAAGCGAAAAAAAATAACTAGATGCAGCAACATCGTTCTATAGGATAGCCCAAAAATACACGAAATTCGTTAATGTCGTGATAACTGTACCACATGTACGATCGCTTCAGAACATGAAAACAAACTAACAAAAATAAAAGCATAATAGATGCAGCAAACTCTTGTATTGCAATCCGAAAAAATACGCGAAATTCGTTAATGTCGCGATTACTGTACAGCATGCATGATCACTTCGCGAACTGAAAACCAAAAAAACATCACTGGATGCAACAATCTCGTTCTACTGGAATCGAAAAAATACACGGAATTCTATATTGCCGACATCACTGAGAAATGGTTTGAGTAATTCATAGATCTGAAGAAACATTAGCCATGGTCCGGTCTAAGTCGTCATTGTATTAACAATAATTATAAAGAAAACAAGCCATAGCATTAAAATTTGAAGATAAATGACCAGAAACACATGCCGCGATCAGGAGCTAGTGTAGCGAGGCTAGACATTAATTCTTCTTTCCCGACCTCCTCCTTTCGTCTGTCTCCACTTTCTATATTGGGACTTTTTTGAATGGAAGATTCCGCTGCATTGTGCGCCACACTCCGAAAAAACCGTTAATGCGTATACTTATTATGTGTGCTAAAAGTGTGCATTTTAAAACTTTATTAAATATTTTTTAAATATTTCAGTGTTTCCGGGGGAGGTTCTAACCTTCTACGGCCTGGCTTTGCTGGGCCGAGTGGCCTCCCTTAGGCATTGAATATTTCAGTGTTGGCGTTCCTAATTGGCTCATAAATTTTCAGTTCCTAATTGGCTCATAAATTTTTAAGGTAAATCATTAATTTTGCCCTGCGTCTTCTTAATAGGTGATGTCTTTTGATTGAGCATTATTGTATATTAGCAATTATTTTTGTTAGCTTCATATAGTAATGATAGCACGTGTAAAGGGCATATTCGTTACTATGCTTAACTAATCATACTGACCGAACTTTACTGGTAATTTTTAATAATAACAGGTTATTATTAATCAAATTCACCATAACATAGATATATAGTGGTCAGAGTACTAAAGAGTATCTACCAATTGTCAGAGTATCTAACAATTTGAGATAAATCTGTGGTATCTATAGGAGAGATTGAGAACTAAAAAATTAAAGCGTTGTAAGTAAATTCCCGATTTCACACATTAATCTTCCTCAAGAACAATACCTGTCATCGTTTTATTCCTATTGAAATTAAAAATTCGTCAATCTATTTTAAGAACACACTATATAATGAAATGACTACAAAATTTTAATATGTAAATATTTCAGTACACTGCACCGATATGAATCAGAGTTTGAGTATGTTTTAGCCTCTACAAAAAGGATTAAAATTTCTTTTTAAAAGTACAAAATTGATACAAAATTCCCCATTTTTTTATGGTATTTTAAAATTTTGTGCACTCGGAGAATTCCTGATAACATGTTTATGATAGTCAAATACATCAACTGTCTTTGAAAAAGTTTAAAAAAAACGGTTCAAACGTACTTTTTTATTTACATCTTTAAAACTACTAAAATGCACAGTTAACAGCATTGTAAACTCAATATTTTATTATAATGCTTTCTGCTAATAATTTAATTTTTACTCTACACAGATTCAAAATAAGTATTTTGCGTTAAAGTAAGATGTCTAATACAGTTTTTGTTAGTTACTTTTAAAATACCGTTGGTAAACTAAAAGAAAAATCTTGGCTTAACTAATAAAATTATTTTTGTTTACTTCATTAAACCTTAATTATTATATGCTTTCATTTCATAGCAAAAATATGCTCTAAAAAAACTATAACGCATGTAGCATTTTATATGAAAACTCTTTTATAGAATAACTTAATATATAATAACTAAACTAACATACACGAAATATGTTTTATAATTTTATTTTTAATATACAGTATTGATACATTAAGAGATTTTATTTCAGAACGTGTTTTCAGTGATGTGAATTTTTTTAATACATTTCATTAAAAAAACATTTACACGGTAAAGAATATTTTATGGGTATATATTTTAAATAAATAAATCAACAAGGACAAAAATAACAGAATTTTTTACAAAGCAAATGTGCAATGCAATCTTTGTGCAACAAAAGACATGCTTCTTTTCGTGTGTATAATAAATGTTGCACGCATGGCTCTATTTTATAGATTATTGCATCAGAAAAATTATAAATTTAGTTATTTAAAATTTCCTTCTGCATGGAATGAATAAAAACATTTCCAATAAATAAATTATTTACTATGTTTTTTAGCATAGTTTGTTTATCCATTATTCATGAAATTTGTTCCGAGAATAATTTTTTCTCGCATCATAAATTATAAGGAAAAAAGGAATTTTAAAATCACTTTTATTACTTTACTTTTTAGCAATGAATACTTGCAAAGAATATATTGGAGAATTTTAGAATTTGATAAGTATATTTTTTAAGATAAATTATTAAACCTTATTTCGTCCAACAAATTCAAGATTCAAAATAAGAAATAAATAGCAAAGATATATAACACAGTTTTATAAATTTAGATAATTTTGTGTTTGTAATAATATATTTATATTGTCAAATAGGATACAAAAAATTTTATAATTTTTTTCGGCATTAGAAATGCCTGAAATCTAAAAACTTTACGTTCATTAAGTTCAACTTTAAGTTCATTGCATTTTTAACATTTCCAAATATATTTATAAAAATATATTTAAAAATATATTATAATATAAATATATTTATAACTTTGGTTCGTCTGGGTGCTTCTCTGTGTATTTCTTGGATCTCCAAATTAAAAAAATCATGAAACACTACGAAATTTAAATGCATTATTCAGTGTCACTGTAAAATATGTCTGAATAAAATATTGTGAATATTATTTGGTGTCTTTTTTTTTTACATGGTCGCACAAAATTATTCGTATATATTGAATCCTGTGGATAGCAACTGCTTCAAATGCAATTCAGTAATATTAAACAATTCAAAAAGAAGAAAGAAAAATCCTGCGTGAAACATTGGGTATGAAACACTTTAAAACACATTGAGAATACGGCAACAAAATGCCACAATAAAATAAGGTGAACGATTTCTAAGTAAAGAATTTGGAAAACCCCTAACAAATTTGAAAACCCAGAGAAAGTAATTACCGTTACTAATTAGAATATTATCCTATTTCTGTTGTACAGCCATATATAGGATCTATAGATTAGTACATATACTCGTACTACACAATTTTCTCCAATTTACAGCAGTTAGGAAACGATAGCATAGTTGAAATTCCCCCTACAACTAATTCAGACAATAAACGCAAATGTACCCGAGATATTTTGTGAAGCCCTGTATATGATTTATAAAATGCATATACTCAAAATGAGATAAATTTTAAAAAGTGTAACACAATTGAAAATACACTTCCCGGAATTCTTATTCTTAGACAGTTACAATTCCAGCAATTCTTATTCATAGACAGTACTGTAACCGAATGTTTTGTGTGTCCCTGTAAATGAACGATGAAAGGTATGTACACCTCATTCTATAGGAAGCTTCTTGTAGTGCACCTCAGTGGTATGAATCAATTTCAATTTGTTCGAAATTGTGTAACATTGTTAAAGTACACTGCAAATGATTTTTCTCATCGACCGTAGTGTAACTGAATTTTCTTGAGTGCCCGTGTAAATTAACTATAAATGCTGCACACGTCATTTGCAATACCGAATAAAACACAGTAAACCTCAATACATATATCAATTGCATGGCAATCAGAGTATATTTACGTGCGTTTGAGCACGGAAATACGACAGACACGCGGCAGATGGGCAGACATCCGGCAGACACACAGACAGACAGACGAAACTGATATTACTAATTTTAGAACAACACATTCTCAATATAAAATAATGAATATGACTTTATAGAATTCTTACAGGTCTGTACAAATCAATTACATTATTTTTATGATATGGTTTTTCGTGCATAAAATTTTATAGTAGATTTAATGCATGACATTTAAATTATACCTATTATTAGCACGAGAGAAAAAAAAAGTACCCCACTTAAAAGAAAAAAAAAATCTACATTATACTTAAAAACACAAAAAATTGCGTTTGAAGTAATAATTTTTGGTATCGTAAGGGATGTATGTATATAATGCATTTAGAAATTATTAAATGTATATAGGTAATAATTATCCTACTTAACCTGTGAGCATGTTTATTTCTTGGAACAAGAACTTTCTATATGCAAATCTCCCAATTCTAATTTTAAATGAAAAAAATCTAAAGCAATACCTTAGAAAATTTTATGAAAATCCCTTTTCGCGTGAAAATATATTGCAGAGTATCACTCCAGTAAAAAAATGTTATCTAATAAAGCAATTACTTAAGAATTTTTTTCTATTTCAAAATTAAATTTCCTCAAAATGTTTTAAGAATGTGTCAGCATCCTTTGTTTTAAATGTTTTCTCAAATAGATTCAAGACTTTTAAATCTTTATAAGAGCTTTGACGTGGTGATTATTAATTATAAATATCTCAATTCCTATATTTAATTACACAAGACACTTCTCAAACTTTCTTACAAAATGTTAATCTTCTTATGAGTCATAAGTATTAGCTTTCAAGTATTTCTGTCAATTATGCTTTATGTTTACGAAATGCATGATTTTCTGTAACATTTTTCTTACTTTCTCTTTCAGTACTTATCTTAAAATACACAGTTTAATCATTAAATAACACTTAATGATTCTTTGGAAACACTTGAAGATTTTATAATTATTGTTAAGTCTGATAAATTTTTCGTGAAATTTAATGCAACTGGTAAATGCAAATAGATAAGAAAGCATCGCTATATGTCATTTTAAATATTTGCTTTTTGAAACTAACTTTTAAAACCTATTTGATTTGCATGCAAAAGGGTAAGCTACGTATTGTTCAACATGCTTTTAAAATAAAGTCTTGTAGCAACAAGAATCTTCAGATGGAAATTTTTCTTCCGATAAATTGGGTTTATTTTTTAGTAATAAAAATAAAATTAATTAGATTTAGATTTCAAAAAATTAGGATAGAAATTAGTATATTTATTTCTGAAGATTTGACATCGCCCAGAGATACATAAAGGTTGATGAAATTTCCTACTTGAAATATGATTACAATACGAAAATTAGCTAAATATTGATGGGATTTAAAAGTGTAGACAAATTAAACGATTTGCTATTTCGTTATACAGTGATAAAATGAACGCTTTCCCCGCTAAAAGTCTTGGGATTGAATAACGAATATAGCGTTTTAGTTTGATTATTTGGTATGGCAATCACTTGACTTTAGCGAGTACATTTCTTGAAAAAGATAAGCTTTATAATCTAATTCTTTATTATGTAATGCTCTTTCTGCACTACTTATGTGACAGCCAACTTTACTCTCTATAAAGTATTGCCATAATATAGGATCGTAGGTCGTCTTTTCTGAACTAACTGTACCAAAGTGCAATATAAAAAAATATTTTCTCCAAAAAACGAAACAGTTACGCTACACTGTTAAAATTTGCAGCAAACTGTCCAGTCATTCGACCATTATTATAGAAAACGGTTATATAACCGTAATTTAACTTTATTCTTACCGTAATAGGGGTAATAATACGGTCAGAATATAGTTAAATTACGGTTAAGCAATCATTTTCTATAAAAACGGTCGAATGACTGGAAAGTTTGCTGCAAAGTTTTAACAGTTTAGCAGTGTTACTTGAAATCTCGAATAAAATTAGTTTCTATTAAATTTTAACTTTGAATCAAGAATTTTTTATTTTTATTTACTTTCGATTAAAAGACGTTCAAGTTCATAGAAATCAATGGACACAAGAAATAGGAAACGGCTGGCGGTACATTTGCCGTTAATCCTGTGGGCATATCCAAACATAATATAGCGCTGATGCAGAGGTTATCACAGTAGGCGGTTGATTTCTATGTGGATGAGATACATAATCTGGTTGTACGATGCCTTAATATAGGCAGAAATTATGTTGAAAAGTATATTAAGCTCCAGGCTTTCATTTAAAAAGTTAAATTGTTAAAATAAAATGGCCTTGCGTTTTTTTAATATAAAAACGGTACTTAAAAAACACGCCTCTTATTTACTTCGGAGGTTTATTTTTTGTAACTTACTATTTTAAAATTATAACTTAAAGATTTATCTCAAAATCAAACGCGTTAAACAATTGATTAAGCTTAAAAAGAAACAGAGAAGTAGTGACATCTATCAACAGAGTTTTTTATTAATGTCGGTAGCCACAAAATAATAAATTATATGAACACCAAAATACCTTTAATAATAAAAGAATATTCAAAAGGAAAGTTTCGCTTTTGCACAGACGTCCGATAAAAACATATGTACAAATGTCTTAAAAACTTTAAAATGCTAGATATTAGTAGTACATGGCAATTTCCTAGCGCTTTCGGCCCTAATCTAAGCCATTATCAAGGATTTCAATCAGTGGAAAACAGAACTCTGATGTTGTTCAAAACTAGAACTCAAAGTGACAGGAGAAACCATTATAGACATGCGCCGATGGATGGACCCATTTTTGGTGAGGGGGAAACACAAATCACGACTCTTTCGGGAGATCATACTTTCCCGTAGCAGTTCGTACCAAATGCTTGGTATTTGGTATGATAATACATCACTGCAACAGTTGCTGGCCTGCGATAAACTTTCTGGGGAAAGATTCTCTAAGCACTAGGAAAGTGTTATGTCCTACTAATATCTAGTTTTTAAAAGTTTTTAAGACATTTGAACATATGTTTTATCGGACGTCTATTTTAGTAATGTGTAAAATAAATCATTTTTCATAAAAATTTGTTTCTTAAATTATATGAATTTTAGAAATCTCAAGTATTAGAAAGATTAAAATATGTTATCAAGCAAACAAATAATATTTAATGCAAAATGCACATCCAGATAAATATTTACTACAAAGGATTGCGCATATCGGCAAAAGTGGTAAAATGAAATATCAGTAAATTATGAACAATAAAATGACGTCAAATCCGATCGAAAAGGCTGGCAGTAAACTATTCTAATAATCTTGATTTATTGACATTACACACAATCACCGAATTATTTTAATGCTTTACTTCCAGCAAAAGTCATTCATGAAATATTATCATCATTTGTTAAGGAAATGGTACGTGATATTGTCATTACAGGATTTTGAATAAAAAGATATTTGAAAATTGTCCCGAGTCATAATGATTCACCCCAGGATGTAGTAAAAGTAAATTTTTCCTTTTGTCTGGTTTAAGAAAATGAATATGCAAATTTCAATGTATTCACAGTACGTAAAGTATAAGATTTCAACGAACTATGCATTTTCATTAACAAGTGTAAATTTATGATTTTGTGCTCCGCAAAGATTTTGTTTTGCATTTTTCTAGATTTTTCACAAGTATAATACATGAAAATGGCTGCGGAAAATTGGATTTATGTTGCCGCATAAAAATGTATATGTCAGCTGTAAGTATTATATAACATTTTATTCAATGTCTTAAATATAATGTCAAAGCGCTAAATGAATGCAAAAAGAATATAAAGCACAAATATATTGTTTAAATTTCAATATTAATTTTTAATTCATTAATTTTATAAATAATAAAAAACAATATTTGTTATTATTTTTGAATTACCACAAGTAAACTTAAGACTAATGAAAATAATTCCGTGAGTAATCAGTTAAGGTGTTATTTCTCATCAATAATTGCCGAAAGTATCATCTAATTTCTAACAAAAAATAAAAGTTGTAAGAAGAAATGTTGCAGAATATGGTATTGAAATTTTTGGCTTAGTTCTAAAGATATACTGCATTATACAATTAAGGAAAAATGGAAATGGAAATGCAAAATTCACACACACATTGCACATTGTAAGAAATCTACTAAACAATAAATATTCATAAGGATTTTTAGATTTATTGTTTCCAAACCTACGGTTTCCTTAAAATGTACGCATATAGAGTATGAGTTAATCTATCCTAACTAAAATACAAACTTTGGTACACGAGTAATAGTTGTTGTTAATATGTAAATATGATAATCAAAAGCTTCTTTCACTTTGAAAAGGCAAAAAACCTATAAATAGAAAAATGCAGTTTTAAATAGAGGGTGTGCGTCATGCGCCGGACGTCGCAAAATCTTTTTTTTTTCCTAGAAATTATAGAGAGAAAGTGTAGCTTTATATATACATGTATATATAACATACTTTTTCAAGAGATGATTATTTCCTATAAACAGTGCTTGACATATGCCAAGTTCTTTTATCTGGCGGCGTTTTTTTTCCTTTCTTATTTTTCTTCAAAAATTTACCTAATAAATGAACACAAACAACTTATTTTCTCTTCGCCCAATATTAAAAATAAATTAAAATAGAAACTATATTCAAAGAAAAATATATTTCACTTTTATTTTTAATTTGAGAAAAATAAGTTCATCAAGTGCAAATTTTTAAGTAATAAAATAGGAATAATTTGACTAACTTCAATAGAAGAAAATCAAAATATTGTTTTCCTGCTGCACTATTTCATCGATGTCTCCATCATCACATATAGATTTTGCAGCCCTCAACTATCCGGACATTTGAAATATTCAAGTAATCATCATTTTCAGAAAATGTCGCTTAATTCAGCCTTTGTAATATTTCTTTTCCTTTTTTTCCAGATATATGTAATTTTGATAAGTTTTATTAGAAAAAACTTAGATATTATCTTTCTAAATTATGTACTATTCTAAAGTATGCTTGTCATTATTTTTTCTCAATTAATTCATAAAATGCTTTTGCGCTTTTGAATATCGAAGTCGGGGGAGAGGAATGGTGTAAATTATTATACCATTTGCAATTATCATTCTTGCGAGTTGTATTTGTGATACTTAAATTCCCTACTTTCTTTATCCGTTAGTATATGCATTTTTTGTACTTTGCCTGAAGAATTTGAGACTTTTTTCGACCTATTATCAAGAAACATTCGGTTTGTGCCCTTCTTTTTCTAAACTCTTTCCGTTTTCAGTGCTATGTTACTATGTAAGATGCATTGTTTCAAAAATAATTACGAATAACAAATCTTAAATAAAATTGTTTTATACTAATTTTTGTGAAAAACAAATTAAGCGTTGGGAAAATTTGGGTAAAACTGAAAACCTTATAATTAGTTTCTTCCTGCAGCAAGAATTTCCAACAGAATGTAATATAACTTTGCGTACAAGGTCTGCACTTCTTCTTGTATCAAAATACCATGAACAGGGAAGACCGATCCATGCTTGGTCAATATTAGCTTTGAGTTCAAATATCATGACCCATGACCAAAATAGCCCACTAATAGAAATTTCTTGAACACTTGACCTTGACCAACAGTAATCTCGTTCCCTAAAACTTTAAAATACTAATTTTAGTTCAAATCCTTTGAGCCGTTTTTAAGATAAAAATAGCTTGACCGATGAACAAAATGACATACTTATCGAATTTTCGTGAACATGTGACCTAGCCCAACCGACTTCTCGTGCCCTAAAACCATAGGATGCAAAATTTAGTCTAAATAATCCAAGCCATTTTTAGATAAAATTAGCTTGACCACAGTGACCCAAAAGGACCCACTAATCGAAATTCCTCAGACTTGTGACCTAGCCCAATGATTTTCTCGCGCCCGAAACTCGTAGGATACAAAATATAATCAAAATCGTTAGAGCCGTTTTTTAAATAAAATTAACTTGACCCGCGTTGACCCAAAAATCGGAAGTTCTCGAACATGTGACCTATGCCAATAGATTTCTCGTGCCCCAAGATGGTAGGATACAATATTTAGTCAAAATCGTTTGAACCGTTTTTTAGATACAATTAGCTTAACTCTGACCCACGGTGACCCAAAATGACCCTCTAATCGAATTTTCTCAAACATGTGACCTAGCCCAATAGTTTTCTCATGCCCCAAAATGGTAGGACACAAAATTTCGTCAAAATCGTTAGAGCTGTTTTTAAGATAAAATTTGCACATATACATATATATATATATATATTACTACACAACAAGACACACACAAGAGATTTGCTCTTTTTAGAATATATTATTTGAAATACATAATTGGTTCATCATATTTTTTTAATACAAGATTTTTTTAATTAAAAAAAAAAAGTAAAATCATCCGGACTTATATATCCGGTAGGATACACAATTTCATCAAAATCGTTAGAGCTATTTTTAAGATAAAATTTGCACATATACATATATATAACCACACAACATGACACACACACAAGATTTGCTCTTTTTAGAATATATGATTTTAAATACATAATTAGTTCATAATATTTTTTAATACAAGATTTTTTTTATTTAAAAAAAATAAATTCTTCCGGACTTGCACATTTTATCGATGGCATAGAGCTGCATTGATATTTTTTATATTAAAGGAAATAATAATTAAAAAGAAGCAATTTTTTTAAACAGGAACGATTTATTTGATTTTAATCTTTAACTAAGCAATTAAGCAAAGAAAATTGAGTTATAAGTCTAATATTTTATTTTTTAATATAATATAGGTTGTTATCTTCATTATAATTTGAGAAACTGCAGAAAAGTAGTTCGTATCGTTATCAGATTTATAAAAATCATAATCAATCTTGTCTATGCAGTTTTGATTGCATTTTCTCAGAATATTAGGTATGCCTCTCCAATAGTGGTTATCCTACATCCATTTTTTTATTTTACGTAAAATTTCGGGAATTTCCTGAAAAGATTGAGAGACGTAAGCAAATCATAAAATTTCATCTATAAATAAATGCTGGAGAAATTTTCATTTTATTAAATATAGCCTTCATTAAATATGCAAAACACAGTAATTTTAAAAGTTTCAATAACTTTGAATGTAATAATATTTAAGATTTTTGAAAACAAGTATACATTAATATATATATATATATAAACCTTTCCAACACAGAAACTACACAAATGCCAGTATACCAATACCGCTAGAAGTTTGCTCAAATTGTGTCAAATTGAGATTTCACCTGACAATACGGCTTTACCTTACTTCCACTAAACATTTTAATAGGTTTTCAATATTTATTTTTCCAAATAAAAATCCGAAAAAAATCTAGCATTTAATGTAAAATAAAACTCTAGTCAATGTATCAACTGTAAAAATTAAAATAAAAAATAAAGTATTAACTGCAAATAAACAAAAGAAAACTTAACCAAAAACTATTCGCGCATCCGTTTAATCATTGAAGTTAGACACAATGGCCAAATTATGTTAATGTCATCATTCAATAAAAGATATTTCATGAAAATAAATATAATTTGTTCTAAAAAATACATATGATGTGGGCTGAATTTTAGGAAAAACGAAAGGAAGATTTCAAAGGACACTAAATTTATTCCAGAGTCAAATAGAGATATTTTTTCATGAAAGTATTTAAAATGGAATGTATCTTTTCTTTTGTTGTAAGAATTTTCTTTTTATATAATACCCAGAAACATTTTTTTTCGGGATTGTCATTATTTATTAACAATTTAATTTTATTATATCAAGTTTCTTATATTATTTCTTTATATTTCAACTTTTATCGGTGTTTAAATAAATACCTTTATTTAGTTAAAAAAGAAATTGGTAACGGTTGATTTATATGTATTTCATGCTTTTCTATTATATAAGTGCATTAATACTGCAATCATTTACACAACAGAGTTGCCAAGTCTCCAGCTTTTTGGACACCAGTATTTTAATACAGAAAATGTTGGTTTATGTAATCGGAACATTCTGCGATTTAAAAGAACAACATTTTCTCTAAAATAATACTGGTATGCAAAAAGCCGGAGACTTGGCAAGCCTGACACAACATATGTTTAAATATTGCGATCAGAAACATAATTCTTATGATTCCCTTTTTTTAAACTCTATCAGCGTTTAAATGAGTATTTTTATTTGGTTAAAAGTGAACGTAGTTTATATTTATTTATGTATACGTATTGTTTTTCTGTATTATACACATATTACTTCTATTATCAACACAACAACATATTTAAAAGTTATTATACAAGTTTATTATGAATGCTGTAAAAAATGTAAAGACTCATGTAAGAGATTTTTTTTTTCATACGAATGATCTATAACATTAAAATTAAATTTCCTAATAGATTTTCATTTCCGTTTCCTCTTTTTTAGAGTCTTTAACCCTTAATTGCATAGTGATGTAAATTTCCATCACTATTTACTTAACTTTTAATAAATAAATCAACTTCTCGGCCACCACTATATTTATATAGAAATATTAATCCAGTAAATTGCCCGTGAATTATGTTGCTGAACAAAGTTAAAAATCTATCTTAAAATTTCTGATGTCCAATATTTAAAATATGTATAAAAAACACAATTGTAAAAGAAAAACTCATGCAAAGAAGGGTTAAGTTTAATTTGTTACTAAATACGTTAATTTGCTATTTTAGTTTTTTTTTTATTTGTTACGTTCTGTTCATTTCTTTATAAACATGACTAAAGCAAAATTAATCATTTTAATAAAGTGCAATTGAAAACAAAACAATTTCTTTTTTCTTTTATTGTTTAAACAACTTTATTATTGCTGTTTAATAATCAATATTTAACTCTTGTTAACGGAAAGCTAAAGTTTGAATTTACATTTTTAGAGTATTTTAAAATAGATATTGTAAGAATATCAATTTTAGCCATTGTTGTCTATGACAAAAAAAAAGCATCTCAATATATTTATTTTTTAAAAAACATTCTGTGATTATATTGTGGAAATCGTGTTGACATGTTAAAAATGTTTTTTATAAGTGATAAATCTTGTTTAAAGGTACTGAATTGAATCTTCTTATTCATATTTAATACGAAATAAATTCTGATAAATTAAATAAAAAATTTTAAGTAATTTCTCTTAATGTATTAAGTATGTTTTTTATGAAATTATTGCAATTAAATTACTGAAGTTTATTCATGAATTCGATTCTTCAAAAAAAAAATGTCATTTATGCTATTCAATGACTTTCCATATGACACGTTTCATAAAAAAGTTTAACGTCTTGAGTTTAAATACTATTAAACAGATACAGTTTTAATTTATAATTCAAGTTTATGCGAATTTTATAAATGGTATAATAAAAATAATTAAGGAGAAGATATATCCTGTTTGATGCGATTTAGATACCAATATTTTACATGAAGTAGTTTATAGAAAACTTACTTCGCATTGGTGTTAAAAACAATTATGTTTAAAGCTTTCTATTATCTTTCTTTGATATTTTTGAGTTTTGCCAAATGTGAAGGAATTTGTATATTACAGAAAATAGACGTTGAAGTTCAGAATAAAATATACACATTGAGATTTTCTTTAAACATATAAAAAAGACAAATGTTTATAAATTTCATAAACTTTTTACATTGTTGTCTTTCCAAAATTTAATTTTATTACCTTATTTTATGTAATGTGAATTTATCCAGGTGTTTATAATTAATATATTAAATTTATTCACTTTTAGTAGTGACCAATGAAAATAAATATAAGTTAATCTCGCTAAATTGTATCAACTGATGCACTCATAATTTTCATAAATTCCATTAAAAAAATCATTGCATTCTAAATCATTCTATTCAGAAAAGTATATTGTGTCACCATAACACATATATACATAAACGTATTAAGCTAATATGATATACTTAAATATTTCACGAATTCTTCTGTAGAATTAAAAAAAGGATTCTCTTAAAAAACCCGAAACTTTATTGAAAAAATACGTCGTTTTTTCTTGAATTTATTTATTGCACAGAAAATAAGAATATTTATATCTATTTTTGCCAATGAAGTAGAAACCATATTTCGTTCAAATGCAATCTGTAAGAATTCTAAAGGACGTAAATTCTGTTTATAAAAGCAATACATATTTTATCAAACATCGTCATTGAAAATATTTCTAACATATTCTCATTCCGCCTTTTAACTTTTATATATTGAAGAGAAATGAGCATAAAAAATAAGAAATTTTAAAAATGTTACGCTCGTAAATCATTAATTCTAAAGCATTTAATTTTTTTTTAAGTGTTCAGTGCTTTAAGGCAAATGTTTAAAATGTGCAATGATATTTAAGAATACAGTTTGATTTTCAAGTAGAATTTTAGAATTGATAAATAAGTAGTACATTGAATATGTAGTACCACTGAAACTCATGAAGTGTTACCAGTAATCTCAGAGCAGACAAAATACAGCTTATTTATCTTGTCACATAATTATTCTAAAGTGGCTATCATTTGATGACTCCTGTTAATACAGGAGCGTTTCCCTCTGAGCGTTTTGGAAAAGGGTAAAATTGTAATGTTGTTTTCTCTGCATTTTGTTTTAAATGCTAAAAAAATATGATTCTTTCAGCATTATAAATAAAATTTAATTACAAATATGAATGTAACCCTTGAGAGTATTAATCATTCTTCAATGTTTTGAAAATTCATTAAATCTATAGAATTATATTATCTTAAACATTGCATATATTGCAGTGAAACCTGGCGCTTGGTGAACGGAATATAACGTTCCACACGCCTAGAGGGTTAAATGTCAGTAGCGTAATTTTATTGTAACTGTTCAAATAATAGAACATGCCAACGGCACAGTGAGGCATAAGATTTATCTTCAACGTCACGTAACGAAAACTACAAAAATAAGTAGTATTTGAATATGCAGTGTCAATATAACTCTCGAATTATTACATGTATCTCAGAGCTGGCAAAATGTTGCTTATTTATCTTGTCACATAATTATTCTAAAGTGGCTAGCATTTGATGATTCCTGTATTAAATGGCAGTAGCGTAATTTTATTCTAACTCTTCAAATAGTAGAACATGCCAACGGCACAGTGACATGGATATGATTTATCTTCAACGTCACATAACGAAAACTACAAAAATAAGTTGCAATTACAACATTATAAATACATAATTTGAACACATTTTAGTAACAGGTTTATAAGAGATTTTATGTGGAGAAAAAATCAGTCACCATTGTTATATATCATTTATTTTTTGACTTTATGTTTTGTCTATTACAGATGTACTAATATAATTTGCTGTATTCATGAAACAGTTGTATAGTGGTAGGTTGCCGATTTGTAAAATCGCGACCTACGTTATACACGACCGGTTCATGACGTTCAAAATGTCACACGGAGTGGATCATTTTTAAGCAGCGATTGGTACAAAGAGTCGCACCCATCGTTTTGTACCAATCGCCGTATAAAGAGCATTCACTCGGTGTGACTTTTTAAAAGTCATGAACTGGTCGTGTATAACGTAGGTCGCAGTAAAATACCCATTTCATTATTTCGACTCCTGATATGCGTCAAGTTGTTAACTGATATATTTAGTAGCATGGGTAAAAGACTGTAGTATAAAAAATCCCTGACGGCTCGGCCTACAGGCACAAGTCGATTTCGAAGATGCATATCGTGGGGAGCCAGTTTATTGAGAATTGCAGAAGAAATGACCTTTTTGCTATGATGCGGCAGTTGGGACCGCCCACTTCGAAATTTACCTAGGTTTGTAGGCGGAGCCGGCAAGGATTTTTATGTTTTTAATTTTTTTGCTGTAAGAGTTGGTCCTATAAAAAACTTGCTAGTATAAAAGTTGTAGATAATATGAAGACGATTTATAAAAAAAATTAAGCGGATTTGATATCTTGTGAATTAAGGAATTTATGAATTTTTTTCGTCTTAAACTCCTATTCCCCCTCCCCTTGAGGCCATTTTTAATTATATGATGATTCTGTCATACAGAAATTTTTGGCCCTTTTCCTAGAAGTAATAATAACTTTAAACGGATTCGATATGTATCATAATTAAGAAGGTATGAGTTTTTCTGTTTTTACAAACAACCCCCCACCATTCCCCCCCACTTGGCCCAATTTTGCCCATTAACGAACTTTCCCAAGATTTTGTGTCCCTTGATTTTATGTATAAGTTTGGAAGATATTTGTGCAGAATTATGGAAGTTATTGTGTCCATAAAAAAGTGATATATATAGATAGATAGATAAAGTTTGAAACTGGGGGTGGTTTTTGGTTCTAGGTGTCATGATCGGCGTAGATCTGCAAATATTTTTCAGAAATTCCAACATAGGGGAGAATGTAATAGGCAGTATTTCTTACAAAATCTTCCTAATAATAGTTTTAGTGGTATATCAAGGTTTGTTTGCCACCAACTCTGTTTTTTTCGCAATTAATTAGCCCCTGAATTAATAAAGTCTATTTATCTGAAACGTTATTTGACAATTTAACACAATCAAAGGGCAAACATGTTTACTAAAATTCAAAAATTAACAACAGTGTGTTTCACAAATGCCTTTCCTAAACTTAAAATTCAGTAATTTCTTACCTATAATAAAATTCAAGATGAAGTAAGTGATGTATTTTTCGCGTAGCTGTTAAATTTTATATACAAAATTTTAAAAATTGTAAATGTTTTCATCAATGCATGGTGTTGCACTGTCTCAAGATATAAAAGTCCTTCCGGCCTGTACTGGGAGGAAAAGGTAGCTTTCATATTCATGTTTTTAAAAATTCAACTCATATTACTCAAACACCCGAAGCTAAAATGCTTGGAATCCGATTATAGAAGTTTCAATCCCGGTTTCCGTTACTACTGAATTTGAATGCGAATTTCAGCATGAGAATTACATCATAACAAAAATCAGATTATTTCAAAATGTCAGCCACCCTAGAATTTCAAACCGACATATCTCAATCATTTTTTTATTTTTTAAGATAAAGCCAAAACGAAAAAAAAAATGCGGAATCCTTCTAACATGATCTAACATTTAACGGAAACAACTTTTTCAATTTATAATTTTTTATACATCTTTTTGAATTAACAAAAATAATAAAAAATTTAGTTGGCCGCCATAAACAAGATGGCGCATGAAGCTTGCCAACGAACTCGGTCAAGACCTTGGTGTGTTCTGTATTCATGATCAGTCACATTCATATCGGTTCACCAATACGAGAGTTACAACATAACAATTATTAGATTGTTTCAAAATGTCAGCCACCCTAGAATTTCAAGCTGCCATATCTCAACCATTTTTTAAAGTAAGGCCAAAACAAAAAAAATTACGGAATCCTTCTATCACGACCTAACACTTAAAGAAAACATTTTTCAATTCATAATTTTTTTTGTACATCTTTTTGAATTTTTAAAAATTTTAAATGTTTAACTAGTCGCTACTTTGAAACAAGATGGCGGATGAAGCTTGCCAACGAACTCGGTCAAGACCTTGGTGTGTTCTGTATTCATGATAAGTCACATTCATATCGGTTCACCAATACGAGAGTTACAACATAAGAATTATTAGATTGTTTCAAAATGGCAGCCACCCTAGAATTTCAAGCTGCCATATCTCAACCATTTTTTAAAGTAAGGCCAAAACAAAAAAAATTACGGAATCCTTCTATCACGACCTAACACTTAAAGGAAACATTTTTCAATTCATAATTTTTTTTGTACATCTTTTTGAATTTAAAAAAATTTTAAATGTTTAACTAGTCGCTACTTTGAAACAAGATGGCGGATGAAGCTTGCCAACGAACTCGTTAGAGACCTTGATATGTCCTATATACATACTCAGTCACATTCAAATCGGTTCATAAATAAGAGAGTTACAGCATGACAAACACCTGATATATATATATATATATCAACATTTGAACGGAGGGTGGTTTTAGGGTCTGTGGGTCATGATCGGTGAAAATTAATTTGAATAGCTTTCCTCCGAACGACTGAAATAGGTAGTTTTTTGTAATGAAAGCTACCTAAAAGTGCTGAAGTTATTGAGTAAAATCGAATGAAAAATCTCTGACTTTTGACATTTATTCTATTTCAGCTATTGTAAAGCAAACAAAGTATTTGTATCTTAGAGTCGTAGTTTAAGACAGTACACTGTCATCTATTGATATAAATAAGAACTTTTTATAAAGTACTGTATAAAACATTTTTTCCAATACCAGATATATGCGCCACTTATATATCATGTTTAATTTATTATTGTTAAATAATTATAGAATTTAAAATCTAAGATGTTCTTCTTGAAACACACGATAAGTAATTTAATAAACAGCTGACTTGTCGTAATATAAACCTGTAATTTTTACTTATTGAATGCCGTCGCAATGCAAGTTTTTGAAAATCTGCTGAATTCCAATGATTTACAAGTTAGAATTAGCGTGTTTCTACGTGTGCGATTTTTGTCCTATACTGTATTTTTGCTCTAGTGTTGTATATTATTTGAGTCTTTTGTTTAGAGTTTAAAAAAATCTTCTCTAATATACCCTTTTCTGAATTACCCGCTAATATTCTAAAAAAGTTTATATTTATCTTTAGAAGCCCCAAAGTCAACAGATTTCAGAAAATCACTTTCTGTTTAACTGTTTTCAAAAACTTAATGCCAGCTTTTCACATTCATTTTTATAAACATATTATTTTTTCTCTTTAAAGTACTTTAATTTCCTCATAATTATGTTTCCGGTACTCACAAAATTGTAAACAGTTTGCTTAGATGTATCGAAAAAGTTACGAATTTATTTTTATCAAACTACCATAATTTATTACTGAAAACCTAAAGTTGTGAAATACGGGGGAATATTTTTATGGATGCCAATAACGGCATTCCAGAGTATAGATCTAAGTGCAGATATATGATTTTCGCATACCCCAATATTTTTATTTGAAAGCGTATACTTTTCATATCTCATTATTTGGTATTTCAATCATGTTTTTGTGGAAAGAGCAAAAATAAATTAGGCACTATGAACGCATTAATGTTATATCGTAAACAAAAATAAAATTATGCAAAAATATTTTACAAAACTGTGAAATAAATTTAACTGCATTACAGAGTATTCAGGTCAAACATTTGCCTATTTCATGTCTTGTCTATCGCCATTTTACTAAAAGCTTATAAATGATTTTTTTTTTATCTTAACATTTAAAGAATATTCAGAATGCAGAGTACAACGCCAATATATAAAAAATGCCAAAACAAATGATGAAAAGGTACCCATTTAAAGACTATATAAACTGTAAATATGTATGAAATAGTTAAGGGCTGCATAGTCATTCGGTTTTAGAGCGGACGAATAAAGACTCAAAACCAGTTCAAACTTGAAATATATACTGAAATAATGGAAAGTAAATCAAAAGGTATTTTAAACACATCCCGTACAAAAACAAGTTAAATTAATATTAGTGGATAATTAAGACTCTTTAGCGGTGAAAACAAAAGTTTTCGCGGTATTCATCTAATGCTTGACATGACCCCGCATTACTATCTGACATCTGGAAGTTGCAACAGGGTCTTCCTCAGTACTTACGAAAGGTGACGCATCAGGACTGGTTCCAAGGGGAAGGCTCGTGGCATCATCGCCCCCAAGCATATCTGGTAACTCATAGAAGCGAACAAGCGACCCAAGAACTAACTAGGGTCTCCCTCCTTAGAATTATTCTACCCCGGTTCAGATCATGGAAAGCCTACATAGGCGACCAGTTGCTCCGTTCAAGGGGAAAGGACAAAACAAAACATAAAATATCAGTAAAAACTTAGAAAATAAGATAGAATTTTTTTTTAAATAGGAAAGTTAGACCCCCATAGCCGTCACGGCTTATAGCGCAGCGTTCAGCACGAGTGCTGACTAGGCTGGGGATGCTGTACTACGAAGTAAGTAAATTAAAGCACAACGATGTCCGTCCGGACCGTTGTGCCATCCATGCTCCGCTAGCTCGCTTTATATAGATTCGACCACCTACTTCCTACACACTTGACCAGCTGCCAACAGGTGGCCCTAAGTTGCTCCAGCCTGAACCTCGAGCTCCCACCGGGACATTTAGACCGGCCAAGAGACGCACTCGACGTGGCTCATCTCTAGATCTTACCAGAAAAAGACGATGAAGTGCTGCCCGAATGATGCCACATCCGGATCAGACTACGAATCGTTGAACCAGCTAGACGTGGGTTCTTCGAGCCGTAGATTTATCTATGCGTAAATACGGATTAGGTTCCTTTAGAAAGACCCCCACGTAGGGCATTCCCCCCTTGCCTATATCCCAAGTGTAGATAATTGGCCGTCAATAATCAACCCAACCCAACCCAATCGCTAGACGTGGAAATATGCCGGTACCTGCTCTCGCCAGGCACTCCGCTTTAGCCTTCTTCAAAAACTGAAATTGATCGCCACGGCGCCCTAGGGCAAGATTTCAGTCTTCTACCCGCGTATAAACCGGACTGATTCTGTACCACTCGGAGGAGCTTCACCCTAGTAAATAATTAAATAAGAGCAATCACTATTAAGGAGACCAAAACTTCTTTGAAACGACGTAAAATGACCGAAGTTTGATCGTGTGTTGGAAAGCATGTAATTAACTTAGGCTATTGTTTATTTTTTATTTTATTTAATAATTTATTTTTTAAGTTGTAAGAAACAATAAAAAAAAAAATTTGTATTGTACAACAAAATTAATCTTGCAAAACTAGTATTGTGAGGATTTTGAAGATCATGTTACAAAATTTTAAAGTCGCTGATTTTTCTTTATGCTGCTTATTACGCTGTTTATCGATTATGCCTGAAATAAAATGAAATATATATATATATATATTCAATATATTCACAATACTTAAAAATATAACTTATTATTGTTATAACTTAATTTGTTTCAGGTATATTTTGTAGAGAATTCAATTTAATTTCTTTTAAAAAAAGAAACCTGTAAATGCGTTAATTTGTTTAAAAGTTTTCGTAACAAAACCACTCAAAAACAATGTTTTCAGATAACTTAGTTTTGCTCTTCACGGATATTGCCGGTTAGCGGCTCAACTTTTGCTGCTCGTAAAACCATGATTTACGGATTTCTGCTTTCGAGCCAACTGTGTGACATTCTTAAAGACTCAACTACTATTACTTAACAGTAATAATAAATGATACATTTTTTACTTATTTCAAACCTTTCAGATCCCTTCTAAATACTTCTTTACACTTTTTTATTTACCAAAACTTGGTTCATTTATGCAGAGATGGGATTTTGGAATCTTTTTCCACCCACTTCCTGATAGGCTAGAATTTAAAAAATCCTGTACACAGATGTATTTCATATGACAATACAATTTTTAAATATATTAGAACCTAAATAAATAGTTCGATTTTCACTAATGTGTCATCGAAAAGTGTATGAAGTTATGCAGATAATTGAACCAATTTTTTTTCTTTTTTTTTTTTTTTGCTATGGCCAGCAGGTCTTACTTGAATTTGGGGATATTTTGCCGGAAAGAAGCGCTGTGATAGCCATTTAAAGATTTCAAATTCAAAAAGATGCACAGAAAAATTAGAAATCCTAAAAGTTTTTTCCGTGAAATGTTCGGCTTTGATCCGGATAATTCGGAGCAATTTTTGTTTTGCCTCTATCTTAAAAAATGGCTGAGATATAGCGAGTTGAAATTTTAGGGTAGCTGACATTTTCAAACAAGACAGCAGAATTTATCCATAAACGGGTTTAATCTATGAGTTTTAGTTAACGCATGGTTTCGGCAAATTTTCTTTCATTGTTGTAACCATTGTTCCTATTCTTATATGCTTAACACTATATATTTATATTCGCCAACGCCAATTTCTCGCCAAGCTTGGCGATAGTTGGCGAAATATCGCCAAATTTGGCCATGTTGCCATAAATGAAGCCAACTTGGCTGTAGGAGTAATTTGGCAGTATTCTCATTCAAATTCATTGTTGACAAGAACTGGGAATGAATCATCTTTAATTGGGTTCCACACATTTTATCTTCGTGTTTTCCAGTAAAATTAGCTAAAAGCGTAAAACCAAGGAATAGGGAGGCTATCTGTTCCTGTCGGTACAGGCCAGAAGGACTTTTCGTACTTTAGTATACATCAGTTGATCGCATCCCGGTCTCTAAAAGTCATTATTTTTTAATCTCACTTTTCATATTATTTAGCATCTTACAATTCGCAATTTAATTTATTCTATGTTACATATATATTTGTAGGCATATAAAATACTTCGGAGGTTTCAGAAATTAGAAGCGTTAAATTAAATACAATTTATGCAATGATATTCTAAAATTCTCATTAACTTCTTATTCTTGAAATTTTTTGGATAAAAAAACGCATTTTTTATTTTGATATTCTTTGAATTAGAGTTGCTAAGCAACTAATAAAATAAAGAGGAAAGAAAAAGAAATTCATTTTAAAATTTGTAAGAAATAAGAAAATAAAATGTTTTATATTTCCCAAACAGTTGCAAAATATTTTCCAATAATTTAAACAATTAATTTCTAAATTGTAATAGAAGTATTGGCAAATTTTCAAAGCTATTCCATATATTTAAGACCTCCAGATCGAAAATTTAGTATTCTTAATTTTACGTGGAAATCCATTATTCTAATATGCAATATTTATTTCAGTTAAAAATTTGAAAATCGTCTGCATTCCCATAGGAAAGCATTATAACCTAAAACGAAATGCTCTTTTTTTTCCTAACGAATGAACCAAATGTAATTAAAAACTATACAGCTAATTCCGGGTATCTCACCCACATACTCACCAAAAATCAACTTAATAGGACGATTTTTACGGCAGTTATCGCGGAACATCAGTCAGACAGACAAATAGACAGACGGAAACCAAAAAATTTTCGTGTCTCCACAGTGAGCCTTCACTGACGTTTCGGCAAATATATATAAGCTCATAATATTGCACGGTTTACTTTAATGTAACGAATGTTTGTAATACGTGGTGTTTAACATTGAATACAATACTTTTATCATAAAAAATATAATAATAATATTTATTATTATATTCATAAGCAAAATACTATAACATACAAATTATTACAAATTCTACTTAAACAAACTTGAAGGTTCATGATTAAGATGATAGCTGCTTGTTTTAAACGACACTAATAATACTTTAAAAAGTAATTGCTCGTAAAAAAATATATGTATATATATGTATTTATAATTACAATATATTTTCTTTCAGAAAGATAATTTTTCTCGTTGTTATAAGTTAAGCCACTCCCATTCGTTTAAGTTAGAAACTAAATCCCTATCAGTAATTTATCACAGAAAAAACTGAGACAAGGATTGTGCGAAATGCATGGTAAAGCACTGTGTTTACGAATAGAAAAATAACATACGTTTCCAAATTATTTATGTTATGTATTTAGGGAATTAAAAGAGCATGTTTCTTGTCTTTTCATCATTCCGATGGTACAGCAGTCTTTTTACAAAAAGAAAAATGTCATACGTTTCAAAATTATTAATGCCATGTATTTAGGGAATTAGAAGAGCGTAATTCTTGTCTTTAAATTATCCACATGGTAAACCAGTGGTTTTACGAAAAGAAAAATGACATACGTTTCAAAATTTATTACGAAATTTATTTAGGGAATTAAATATGTATCTTACCTTTCTTTAAATCATTTCCATTCTTTTAAATTAATATTTAGAATCTTCTGCAGAGTTTGTGCGCTTTTAACACAAATTTTAATAGAAAATTTCTATTTAATATTTAAAGAATAGAAATTATAGACGCTTTGTTTAATTACAGGATTTGTAATACTTTTCTACATTTAAGTAAGGCGAAAAATGTTATTAAAAAGTGTGGTAAAATCGTACGAATCCTATTTCTAGTGAATATTTTGATAACAAAAATGAACATTGTGTAAAATATCGACTATAGGAATGTGTAATAATGCATTACTGCAATTTTTTCACAAATACATTTAATCTTCCTATACTTTTGTCATAAAATTAATAAATAATTGATGCCTTTCATGGGAAAAAGGGATGTGACTATATAAAAAGTTACCGATATGATATACACTCATGTTTGTGAAAATTGCAACAGCATGAAGGAATTGTCAGAAATTAATGAAATTTATCCCACATATTACTGATAGTGGTACAAATAAACGATCACATTTGCAAGACCAAAAAACCAAAAGAACGTCGGAAATTTTTGTGTGTCCGACACAATGAGCGATGAGAGCCTGTACATGTCGTGGCATTGAATCATACAGGTTCTGAATGTAATCCTGAATAATGACATTCCAGATCAATTCGACCTGAAGCCAAAATTCAGTCTTACTGTGGGCACCACCAGCTGTTCGAGCAAGTCGCCGACTAATGAAATCCCAGACGTGCTCAGTGGGAGACATATCCGAGGAATAAGCAGGCCATGGAAGAAGATACACCTTTTGTTTACTGAAGAAGGCTTGTGCAGTCTGAGAAACATTTCCGCGAGCGTTATCCTGCTGAAATACAGCACCCGGAATGTGTCGAAGGAAGGGCAGGACCTCTGTCTTCACAATTTACCTTATGTAACGATCACTGTTGAAGATGCCTGCAATGTGCACCAGATGGGATCGACAATTATACCCAATAGCTCCCCAAATCATGATGCCTGTGTATTTGTGCTATATGACGCTGTACAACACAGTGTTGGGGTAGGCGTTCCCTTCTGTAACTTATGACGCGTAATCTTCCATCATTGTAATCCTGATTGAAGCTAGATTCATCGGAAAAGCAACTTGTTGCAGCTGGACACGCTACGTGCTGTGTTGCTGAGCCCATTGAAGTCAGAGGCGTCTATGATTCAGAGAGAGGGGAATCCTGCGTACAAGAACCTTTGCACGCAGCTCATGCTGCAGCAGACGACGACGAACTGTGGAGCTAGACAACAAAACACCTGCAGCTATGCTCCAACATTGTGCTAACACACGAGAGGACGCTGTACGGTCCGTGACAGCCATGCAGATGTCTGTCGTCCTGTGTCGTTGTGCTATTGCATGACCAATGCTAAGGTTTCGCCTTGTTTGATTCCCCTCTATCCATTTTATACAAACACGCATCACTGTTGGGGCATTACACTGCATGCAGGCTGCGATTTCTCGATACGAACATCCACCTTCTCGCATACCGATGATGTGGCCTTGTGGACGATGTTTGGTTCAATTTCATAAATCCTTTATTGTGTTGCAATTTTCACAAATATGAGTGTAAAATATTTGAACAATTATACTGATGACTAATGTGCTAATTTTTGTTTCACCAGTACTTTACTGGCATTTGATTTATTAGGCAGTGATACGCTAAAATTGTTTTTTATGATGATTATATTGCAGTAAAAATGTCTCAAGTTATAAGATGTCCATCAGATTATACATCCATTTGTGATTGGATTCGAAGTTAGTAAATATGTCATAGTGACACGGTACTATCTATGATGAACTGATCATAATAATAATATACTTACATGTATTTGAAAGATAATGCAAAAAATGGACCGCCAATAATTATTTTGAATGAAATTTCAAAAACTAAGACTTTTATATGGAATATTAAAATATATTATAAAATCATAGTGCAGGAAAGCAGGCGAAAATACTTTTAAGAATGTAAGTAACTGTATTCACCGAATTCCTTTCATTGGATGATTTCCTCATTTAAATATGTCTGTGCCTTCTTTTATTTTCTTCCTAAGAAATGCATTTTTCTTTTCCCGGATACAGAAAAGAGAAAAAAGTAACTATAGTATTATACCGTCCTTACGATGATTCAAAAACGTAATTATGAACGAAAAAATACAAATACATTTTTTTCATTGACCGAAAACATATTGCGAGATCCAAAATTCACTTTACGAAACTTTTTAAAAAGAGCCATATCAAAATATTTTATATTGGAATATAATGACACAAACTAGGATTTTCAATATTTGTATAATATATTTGTATGATGAAATTAAAATGCAGCAGGGAAAATTATTTTTTCTAGGTGAAATGTAATACAATCACTTTGATTATTCCTAAATGTTGTAGTAATTTTATATTTCAGAAGATTAGAAAGTTAAATAATTATTTAATTAAAAAGTGTATAAACACAGGTAATTTTGTGAAATCTTATAATTTAACATAGTGGATTACAGTTGATTTTAAGAAGCATTTATTTTACTAATAGCTGTAATTAAAACTGCCTAATTGTTTATACATTAGTTTTCACACTAACATTGAAAACATAGTAGAATTGGTTACTTAGTATAATTTTAAGAACGCGAGACAATTTTTTAACACAGTGTATAAAATTATTACAAAACATATATATATATATATATATATATATATACATTATATATATATATATATATTATATTATATATTATTATATATTATTATATATTATTATATATTATATATTATTATATATTATATATATATATATATATATATATATATATATATATATATATATATATATATATTTATTCCAAATTCTTACAATTCTACTCTTTCCCTGTCTTTTAATAATATCTTAAATATAATTTATAATTTAATTCCATATCTTTAATCATCATATTCTTTTAATACTTATTCTAAAATCCTTAATATGTTAAAAGCGACATTTCTTTGTAAAAACCCTTATTTTATTCTTTGATATTTGAGACATTAAATTTTTATTTCTTTAGAAAGTGTCTTAATATCATTTATATTTTTATTAAATTTATCATTTGATATCCCATGATTCATTTCAACTCCCGCGTCTATCTATTTATTTCAAAATTATACCGAGTATAATAAAGTGTCCCAAAGCCTTGCAACCCGCTCATTGGTCAAATTATCCCTGCGTTGACGAAAGATTCTTACGCCTCGTCGGGTATAAAACACATTACACAACCTTGGAGCTCAGAACTTTTACACTTTTTGACTTTCTAAGTAAAACACGTGACATGGAAGAGAATATCTTCGATTTGGTGTATATTTCTAATTTAATAACATCTTAATATTTTCTATGGCGTAGCACACCCCAATTATGAATTTATAAATTGGGTATTAGTGGAATTGTCTTTGATTGTAAAGTGTCAATAAATTTATTGATGATGATGCAGATTCCTCTTTATTTTACGGAGAAATACCTACTGTATTTCAAACATCGCCTTCCATCGTGATTTTATTCGAGTAAAAAAATAATGAATCTAAAAATACATCTTTTACCAGAATTAATGCGTCAGTGGTTCTTGGAAATAATTTAATATGAAATGAAAAAGCATTTCATATATATGATTATTACATATTAGAATTCCGGAAAATATTTTTCAGAATGAAAGCAGATTTTTAAACTTGTTAATGAAGATAATATCACGATTTACATACACATTGCGTTTTTTCCTTTCACAAAAAGTACTTTCCTTATCTTCATGCAGGGGAGAAAGGAAGATTTACAGAAAGAAGATAGTGATATATATATCTACCCTATATATATAAAATCCTAATGAAACGAATTTGTGAAACGATTTTATGAAACGAATTTATGAAACGATTTTATGAAACGACTGATTAAACGACTGATTATGTTTCAAGGCTATTTTAAATAAAATATTAAACGCTTGATGGTGAAATTAATACCAATTGTTCATAAAAATCCGCGGATGTCAAAACTGGTAATAGAATTTTGAAATTGGAATTCGTTTTCGAGATATTAATTTTTTTCTAATTTTAATGACATTTCTGTAATGATGGCAACTAATTACTCAGTTTTTTTGTGACAAAAAAGGGAAAAAAATTGAAAAGGATCCCGAGAGGGATTATTGATTTCTTTTTATTCGTCATTTTCAAATTGAAATTGAATTTATCTTTTATTTCAATCGATAATGAAGACAAGATTGTGATTAAATTATGTTTTTAAGGAAAATTTGAAAAAAAAAATCACATTTCTATCGTCAGGATTCAATCGTCTGTCAGCATTTAATTTAATTTATAAACTGAAAATATTATGAATAAATTCGTCCAAATGACGTCATTTAGGTAAACGCAAAAGAAAGGGAGGAAAAGGAATTAATAGTAATTATTATTTATTGATATCATTTTGTTATTTTTTTGTAAAATTTAACTAAACGAATTTATAAAATCATTAATTCGTATATTTGAAACTAATATATGAAATAATAATTGCCCAACTGAACGGAAGAATAAAATATCCTGCTTGGTTTTCTATCCTACTTGGTTTTTTCCGCCAAGCTTTTTAAAAAAGCGTCAAGACCCCTATAATAGAAAAGCACCAAAAGTTCATTGGGTTTATTTTCATAACTTTTGGCAACAAATCTATGTATAGTAACGAATCTATCCCTTTTTGAAGCTCGAATTACGCCAAACCTAAAAGCAAAGGATCCTATAATGGAAAAGTACCCGATTTTCTTATGGACAATATTCAAGTGACAGAACATGGTGTAAAATTACCGCGGATAGCAAATTTGTTTAAATATCTCATCAATTGATGCCGAATAAATGCAGGCAGGCATGCACAAAATATTTAATTAATTTTGTATGATAAATAATTATTAGAAAATTCGTATATACATATTAATTAAAAAAATAATTTACATATTTAAAATAACATGAAAATATGCATGATGGTGCACTAAAATAGAGAGAAAATTAAAACCTGTTACTGAAAATGTCTATAACATAGTACTTTTCAATACCGTAGTTCTTAATGTTATTCACAAGCATATGGAATTTTTCTCATCCTTAAACGCAAAGGAAGAATAGAATAGAGATTGTTGTTATAAAAGTCCGAGAGGTAGTCACAATGTAAACCTAACCATTTTATACAAGCTGGTTTTCAAGTAGTAATTGATTTTACTTATCAATCCCGAAAACAGTCGTCAGTTGTCGCAACAGCTGTGTATGAGGCCATGGTAATCGAAAAATGTCCCATTAAAATGTTAAAAGCATGGCAACCCAATTACAGATTTACCAATATTTTTAAAATAAAGCACGCTGTCATGTTTTTAGAGGCCTCGAAGTCTGAGCGGGGGTTGGCGAGCGTAGCTCGCAGGGGGTAGGCCCCCTAGTATATATATATATTAAGTTTAAAGGATTTATTTTGGAAAATAAAAATAAGTTGACTCTCTGAAATCATTCAATGTTTTGTTATAGGAAGACTTCGTGAAAATGCGAAATTATATGTATATATTTTTAATGAAGATAATATCACGATTTTTTTACATACGCACTGAGGTTTTTCCTTTGACGAAAATACTTTCCTTATCTTCATGCAGCGGAGAAAAGATTTACAGAAATAAGACGGTAATATATCATTTTTAAAGAAAGGTAAAAGGATGTATTTTTGAAAATAAAAATAAGTTGACTCTCTGGAATCACTCAATGTTTTGTTATAGGAGGACACAGTGAAAAAATGCAAAAATTATAGAAATATTATGGATTAAGATATATCCAAGCTTTCCATTGAAAAATAAGATACGTAAAGACTTTGGGTAACATATTTAATGCTTTTTTCGCTATGTTTCAATTATATCACGCATTTTTACATTATTTTATCTTTACATGAAGAAAGTATTAGATTCAAAAAAAATTTCTACTTCCGCTTTTCGACGGATTTATAAGTTTTAGAAGGTTCTGAAAACGGTTTGACTGATTTTAGAAAATCTCAGTCTGTGAGTCTGTATGTCTGTCTGTGGCAAAATCTTGTGGCCGCTCTATCTCATGAACTAATACACGGAATTTAAGAAAATTTTAGATTCAGTTAATCTCTGATATAAATTGAGGTTCATTAGTTTTTGTTTTAAATCGCCCAAAAGGTAGCGCTGTTATGTTGCATATATTGCGATTTCTGCAGAAGCTCTATCTCAAGGACTAATGCATTGGTTTTCATCAAACTTCAGATTCTCTTAGACGTTGATATAAATTGACGCTCATTATGTTTAGGTGCAGATATCCCAACGGGTGGCGCTGCTAAGCTACTTTTTTCATGATTTTTACGATAGCTATATCCTAAGAACTAATGCACAGAATTTCATCAAACTTCAGATTCTGTTAGACCTTGACATAAATTGATGCTGATTACTTTTTGGGATAAATAGCCCAACACGCCGCGCTATTATGGTACTTTTTTGAGGATTTTTACGATAAATATATCTCATGAACTAATGCACAGATTTTCATAAAATTTCAGGTTGAGTTTGATGTTTACATAAGTTGTTGTTTATTATGTTTTGTGTAAATCTCCGATCTTGTGGAGCTGCTATGCTGCATTTTTCAGGATTTACACGATTTTAGCGATAGTCATATCTCAAGAACTAATGCACAGAATTTAATAAAATTTTAGATTCAGTCAGATCTTGACATAAATTGGTGCTGAGATTCGTTTTTAGTGTATGCGAAACCTGTGTGAGATAGAAGCTTAAGTTTTGGGATTAGCTCATCCGACTAGTTTTTAAGGAGGCACCAATGCAGAAGTAGATGTATTCAAACAATTCTCATGTGCATTTAATACTTGTTATAAAATCAATAACATTTGCTGTTAGCAAATATCAACAACATTAGTCGTTCATATATGAAATGCATTTTGTTTAAAGAATTAAAATATTATTTATCGGATAATATGTTTTATATATATGTTTTGTATTTAATTTTTTAAATAATATTCTATGTAATTGCCTTTTATGTGCAGAACATCTACAGATTCATCGAATTTTCTGCTATTTTTTCTTTATGGGCTATATTCCATCACGCTTTCATTGATTCTACGTACGTATGAATGTTCCATTAGTAATATATGTAATGATGTTCGCATTTCAACGTTTGCTTTAAAAACATTTAAAATAGCGTGTTATATGTGAGATGCGTCAAGAATACATACACGAAAATAAAGTGTTAAGAAAGGTGACCAAACATATCCGAGTAGTACAGAGGGTGCATGCAACCCTTAGAATTTCGAAGGAGTGTAGCAATCTTTTTTTCCGATTATGAAGCTTCGCCTTATTTAATCGCAGCATTTTTTATACATTTGTACGATTTAATAAGGCTATTCCAAAATAGTGGTACATAAAATTTGGTACCTTACGCACTCTGAGTACCTTTTATCTACCCTATATATATAAAATCCTAATGAAACGAATTTGTGAAACGATTTTATGAAACGAATTTATGAAACGATTTTATGAAACAACTGATTAAACGACTGATTATGTTTCAGGGCTATTTTTAATAAAATATTAAACGCTTGATGGTGAAATTAATACCAATTGTCCATAAAAATCCGCGGATGTCAAAACTGGTGATAGAATTTTGAAATTGGAATTAGTTTTCGAGATATTAATTTTTTTCTAATTTTAATGACATTTCTGTAATGATGGCAATTAATTACTCAGTTTTTTTGTGACAAAAAAGGGAAAAAAATTGAAAAGGATCCCGATAGGGATTATTGATTTCTTTTAATTCGTCATTTTCAAATTTAAATTGAATTTATCCTTTATTTCAATCGATAATGAAGACAAGATTGTGATTAATTTATGTTTTTCAGGAAAATTTGAAAAAAAAAAAAAAAACCACATTTCTATCGACAGGATTCAATCGTCTGTCAGCATTTAATTTAATTCATAAACTGAAAATATTTTGAATAAATTCGTCCAAGTGACGTCATTTATGTAAACGCAAAAGAAAGGAGCAAAAAAATATTTATACAATTTGTTTAACGTAAAATGTCATTTATCCTATTTTATATATAATCAGAAGTAATTTGTATAGAAAAAACAATAATAATATACGTATAATTAAAATACGCATATAAACAAAAAAAAATCGTCGAATTTGTTTCTTTGGCTGTTTATGTCATTTGGCACCAAATCTCACTTTCTGATGCCCGAATTGCGCCAAGCTTTTTAAAAAAGCGTCAAGACCCCTATAATAGAAAAGCACCAAAAGTTCATTGGGCTTGTTTTCATAACTTTTGGCAACAAATCTATGTATATTAACGAATCTATCCCTTTTCGAAACTCGAATTACGCCAAACCTAAATGCAAAGGATCCTATACTGGAAAAGTACCCGATTTTCTTATGGACAATATTCAAGTGACATAGCATGGGTAAAATTATCGCGGATAGCAAATTTGTTTAAATATCTCATCAATTGATGCCAAATAAATGCAGACATGCATGCACAAAATATTTAATTAATTTTGTATGATAAATAATTATTAGAAAATTCGTATATAAATATCAATTAAAATAAATAATTTACATATTTAAAATAACATGAAAATATGCATGATGGTGCACTAAAATAGAAAGAAAATTAAAACCTGTTACTGAAAATGTCTATAACATAGTACTTTTCAATACCGTGGTTCTTAATGTTATTCACAAGAAGATGGAATTTTTCTCATTCTTAAACGCAAAAGAAAGAATAGAATACAGATCGTTGTTATAAAAGTCAGAGAGGTAGCCACAATTTAAACCTAACCATTTTATACAAGCGGGTTTTCAAGTTGTAATTGATTTTACTTATCAATCCCAAAATCAGTCGTCAGTTGTCGCAGCAGCTGTGTATGAGGCCATGATAATCAAAAAATGCCCCATTAAAACGTTAAAACAAAGCACGCTGTCATGTTTTTAGAGGCCTCGAAATCTGAGCGGGGGTTGGCGAGCGTAGCTCGCAGGGGGTAGGCCCCCTAGTACAAATAATAAAAATACAGCATTCATTTTTATGAACTTTCTGTTTACAGTTTCAAGATTCATTTACTTACATTATTCTAGTTCAAAGAATATCTCCATCTCTAGTATATTTATTTTTGCATATGGACCCTTTTAAAAATAATTCTGTACAAAAACATTGTGTTTAAATTCCAGTTACAAATATATAATCATGCTTATTTTTCCTATAAGTATATTTTGCAAGGTTAATCTACTTTTTTGGTTTTAGTGAAACTTTTAAAATTTTCATCCGGCGTAATACATGCATTCATGTTTCAATAACTCATTTTCCATAGCCTATTAAATGATACTAAGATAAGCTTAAATGTACGAGAAATTTTTTTCAAAATACAGATATTTATTTAAGAACACGCAAAATAATTCCACTACCGGGAATATTTTAATGCATAACATTAACTGTATTCTTTATTTTTTTTCCCCCGAAGGCGATTTGAATACTTAAAAACATTCTGTGTTTATGCTTTGTTTTTCATGTAAAGCATTTATTCAAAATTGGAAATGGAATTATAAAACTGCTTCTTCTTTAAAAATATCAAGTAGTATATGAGTTAAAATAAATTAATAAAATGATAAATTAAGTTATCAGAATTACTATTAATTTAAAGGAAATATTATTAAGAAAAATATATTTTCTCGGATATTGCACAAAAGTATGGAAATATGTATGATGTTATGATAATTAGATATTCAATTTTGGTTTCTCTACGGGAATTGAAGTTAATTCCTAATCATATGTTTTCATTTTCTATGTCATCATTCGAAAAATATGTTTATTTCATACAAGCTGTCCCAATGCATTCGTATTGTCAGATTGCAGAGGATTCTGATAGCAACGAATATCGAGACAAACCGAACGAAATACGAAAGCTTCAGACAAATTTAGAGAAAATATTTTTCTTCCATGTTATGATAACACGCTATCATTCTTGACAATTGTTGATAAAGTATTGTATGCTATGTCAAAAAATTTGAACTTTTATTTAACTCTTAATGAAACCAAAAATTAAAAGCTGAATTGATGTTCGAAATTAATTACGATTGAATTCTGGTAAGTTTTAAAAACAATAAATGTTTTACACAAAATTCATCACCTTTACAAAATGAAATATAGTTTCTTTCTTTGTATCAAAAATAGACTACACTGTTAACAATTTGCAGCAAAAGTTCTAGTCATTCGACCGCTTTTATAGAAAACGGCTTCATAACCGTAATTTAACTCTATTATGACCATAATATTGCCCATACTAAGATTAGAATAGAGTTAAGTTACGGTTATGTAAACATTTTCTATAAAAACGGTCAAATGGCTAGACAGTTTGCCGCAAATTTTTAACAGTGTATAATCTGTAACGACGTAGGCCATTCCATGGCCTTCCCATTTGCAATTATTGATAGCAATCTGGCGAGCTGCGCGATACCAGTCTTATTAACATATCTTTCAAAACATCTACAATAATTTCCGAATAGATTATTTTTGCTGTATGTAAAGACAGATTTCCGATGATTAAATATATTGTGATATCGTGGTCGCATGCATATAATTAAAACATCTCAGATCGTATTAAATGAAAAAGTTGTATTTATTAAATAGCAAGTGTAAAAACATAATAATCAAAAATTACAAGACATTCTACGTACATCCAAGGAATTCTTGCTTTCTATTCACCAAAAGGAAGGTCCGTCTACTCAAGAACACCCAAACACGTCAGTTCCTCTCATTGCCAAAAAACTCTATCTCTTTCCCGTCTGCATATTCTTTAGATCTTACTTGATTGACAGACCCTTCTTCTTATCGCCTCCCTCTTCTAATATCTGGGCTCGCCGAAATCCATTTCTGTGTCATACTATTCATACGAATACCCTCCTGGCACATTTTAAACCCCTTCAGATAATCTCCATATACTCTTGAGACCCAAGCTCTTGTTTTTTGCGCAAATTGTACCATAATTTAGATTATTTCTCCGTTTGAGACTAGAAATCAATAAATATGTTCATTTATTTAAAAAACAATATTTATATATAGTTTTTTTAGCGTGTCCAATAAAATGGACATTGAGTCTTCGTCTTATGAAAAACATATTATTGAATTACATGAATCTGAATGGAAAATTCCTAATATTGGACAAAAATAATGGCACAAAACTGAGTTAGACTCAAAATAATGACACAAAATTTAATTAGATACAAATTATTAATTAAAAAAATTAATTAGACAATAAATAATAATTATTATTATTATAACAAAGTAATTATACGTAAAAAATAAATAGATGAACTTAAAATGCAATACTTTATGAATGTGCTTCTGGAAAGCAATAATTTTGGTAATTAAACAGATATGCAAGTTAAACTTCATTTGCACGAATTGTTTTTTTTTTAAATAAAATTTGATTTTGCCTCACAACGCATTTTATTAGTCCATAATTTTAGGTAACTGTTGGATACTCTTTTTAGAACTGAGTAGACTGCACAAGTCCAAACTTTTGGTGGAGACTAGATTGCTAAGTGGAGAGGTGTTGGGGTTTTCGGCATGCACTTGAATAACTCAACTTCGATTTCCTCAAAAGCTGATTCGTATTAAGCACATTGAAGTAAAATAATTGGATGGATTTGCATGAATTCAATTTCTTTTTTTTTTTTTCCTCCTTTGTACTTTCATCACTAATGTCAAGCTCTGAAACGTCGCAATTCATTTTATTGCTTCCAAATGCGTCTCAATAACTTTCTCTAGATCTAAATAACGCCAGTTTCTACATATATCTAAACAAGAACGAAAAATCATGCGTCAAGCATAGATTATGTAGCACTTTCCAACGCTTCTAAAATAATTTTACAAATCATTACCATTTAATAAGCTGAAACATGACATCTAAGTAAACAATTTGGAAAACGCATAACATATTTAAAAACGTAATTTCGGGAATTTTCAATATATACAATATTCGGAAAAATATCCGAATACTTTTATGTAGCCCTGTATAGGATCTATAGATTTGTATATATACATAGGACGCTAAATTTTAGTTTAGTTAGGAAACGCGTAGCACAGTTTAAATTCTCCTTCTGGAGTTTGTCAATAAACGGAAATGTGTTCGCGAACGTTTGTGCTGCCCTGTATAGGATCTACAGAATTTATACACACCACGTAATAGACAAAAAGATAGTTAAGATTAAAATCGCGTTCAGTAACTTAAAACGCACTTCCAGGAATTATTGTTAACAGACAGGAGAGAATTCTTTTGTGTGTCCCTGTAAATGAACGATGACTGCTATACACACACTATTCTGTAGTAAGCCTCTTGTAATGCACCTTAGTAATATATATAAACTTCAATGCGTTTAAAATAGTGGAACATTATTTAAATAAGCCGCAGACGATTTTTCTCCATAGACGTAATGTAACGGAATTATTTTGACTGTCCCTGTAAAGTAACTCTAAGTGCTATACACCTACTATTCCATATTAAGCTTCTTCTAATGCATCTTAGTGATCTATTCAAATTTCAATGCGTTTACAATAGTGAAACATTTTTAAAATAAACCGCAAATGATTTTTCCCCATAGACCGCAATGTAACGGAATTCTTTTGAGTGTCCCTGTAAGAAAACTATAAGTGCTACACACTTCAGTTGAAATAGGGAACGTGCCATAGATAACGACAATAACATATAAAAATTGCAGAGCAATCCGAGCATATTTACGGGAGTTAGAGCACGGACAGACGGCCAGACGGCCATCCGGCCAGACAAACCGAAGTCATAAGCACTTTTCAACTAGGTTGGAAAGTGCTAAAAAGAGAGTCCTCAAAAATCAGATTTCTCGCGACAAAGTCCTATTTCTTTCACTGCAAACTTTTCTATCTTCAGAAGTGTGCTTTTAAAACTCATCCGTCAATTCTAAGTTTTAATTTCTGCTAAAGCATAGTTTCAAGTTTTACATCATCAAAGAGAAAAGTGTAGGTCAATTTAGTAAACTTTTAAATATTTTTCAATTAGAATTTTGTTTTAAATCTTTCTCAACACCAACCTTTTGTTTCCTAACATAATGGTATTAATTAGTGACACAGCTACCACAATTGGCAATTGAATGCCAAGTGGAAATTTAAAAGAAATAAAAATGAGTTTATTTATAATTTGGTTATTTTAATTTGATTAAGTTAATTAATTTAATTAGAAACTATATACTAACAAAAAATAATACGAAAATCTTGCAATGAAAAAGAAAAGAAAAATATATTAAAAGAAAAGCTTATTTGTAAATATCTTTATTTATTAAATACTGCAAAATATTACGTTTCACTGAAATTAAAAATTAAACAATGTACCAATTTGGAACAAGCATTTTATCAGTATAGGACAATATTTAATTAAATATTTATTTAATTATTTAATTACCAATAGAAATGTACATTATCTACTTCTGTATTTACTTTTTTTTCAAGAAAGTATGGAATTTTGAGTAAAAATAATCTCTCCCTTCTGAATTCAAAAAGATCCTAATATGAATGTAAACAACTGATGAAGACCCCAACATCCAATACAATGGACATCGATAAAAACATGCGTCTATTCTTCAAAATATAGATTCAATTACTTATAATACGGTTTAATTCCATTAATACAACCATTAAAATTAGATATATGCTCCATTAATATAAAAAGAAAATTAAAAAATATATATGAAATTTGAGCTGTGTACTTACCTTCAACAATCTTTCACCTGTTCGCCGCCATTTTCAAATGATTAAAATACACATTTTGCTGAAATTTTTTTACTCTTTCGGTATACAGATAGCAGCACTAGACTATCCATAATAATGGACAGTATGGTTTTACCAGTTCCAACTGAAATTAAATATTTTATACGAAAAATAAAAATGTCCAATAAGATGGACGCAGGGTCTCAGGAGGATATAGAAAAAGTCCACACATATTTAGAAAGGCTATACAAAGCATGGAAAGTCTTTCAATCTTTACTTGAAATAAACAAAGGAGATCTGCTCGCTATTATAATCCTCTTACAATAGGTGCCAATCAAAACCCATCACTTCTCATATTCTGGGATTACTTTAAACCTATCACGATGAATTATGTTGATGGATCCAAGCCATCACAATATATATGATTACTACTCAAAAATTCTGGAAGGTAGTTTGGTTAAAATAATTACTGAATTGGTAACATGGACAACAACGGCTTTCGATACAATAAATTCAAAATATCTACCGAAGTTTTCAAATAGTAATCTTTCCTTTGGTTTCTCAAGGAAAATCCGTTATTAAATAAAGTGAAAAATGTGGAATTGTGCAGCTTTTAGGATTACAATCCTTTTTTGCTATGCATCTCAGGAGAAATGTTAGCGGATTAGAAAAACAAAATGCAGCTGTTAAAAGGTTAAAAAAAAACGTAATATAATTAATAACATTTATTATAAGGTTTATGTAATATATTTCATGGATTAAATAAGCATTTTTGTCCAATTTGAAAATTCTACTTGCATTATTATTACTATTCAATATTTCAGTGTTTGTAATTGGATATAAACGCATGGATTATTTAACCAGCAATTTAAATTATGTGTACAATCAGATAAATAAAAAACTCTAGAAATATGTTCTAACTTTGAGAACGATATACAATAACGAAAAAAAAGATATATTTATCTGCAAAATATTTTTAATTCACTTGTATATTCTATCTGGCTAAAACTGCATGATATCTTTTGCTTATTTTTTAAGATACAGTTCCAATATTTTCAAACTTTCAGTAGTTTCAAAGTTTTTTTTTTTTTTTTTTTGTAAAGCGTTCTGCAATACTTTACGATTTTTTTTACTTTTAACTGTAAAACATAAAATTTTAATCCAAAAACAGCTTTTAATCTTTGAAATGCTTCTTCATCTTTGTTTATATTTTTTGAGTGCTTGCGTTTGGAATGATATCAACACAAAATCTCTTTCTCCCTTAATTTACTGGCAAAAGTTCAAGAAGGGAACTTTTAATCATATAATAAAACAATTAGAAGAATGTAAGGAAGCAATGCTTATTTTACTACATATATATTTTTGCGTATTTTTTGTATGCAAATTATCTTTTATTATCTTGTATTAAAATAAGGTTTTATGAAGTTTATTTAAATTAGTTTCTCCTTTATTAAATGTAATAAAAGAATTATTATTACAATACAGTTTGCATTGGAAATAATAATGCAAATTTCTAAAGTCATGCTATCCTATCACATTCTATATGTCTTTAAACTATGAAAACAACTTTTGGTAGACTAATTTTTATTTTAACGAAAGGTAAACAACTTATTATCGACATTATCTTAGTTATTAAAATAAAGTCGTCTTGTATAATTTGCAGATGCAAAATATTTACAATTGGAATATCATACTATAAGCTTCAAGTGTTGTATTTTTACTATCATTATGAAAGCTTCAAATCTTTTATCAGAAAATTGTGTATATATATTATTTTGTGTTTTACATATTACTTATAAAAACATTTTTTTATAAATGACATCAATTTATAAAAAAATACTGTACTTTCAGAATGTAAAATCATATAGATTATCCCTAAATTTATGATTGTTTTGAATTAATTATAAAATAAAGGTTATCATAATATGACATTACTTTCTAAATTTTAATATTTAAGAAAACACTAAACGTACATTAAACGATCATATAAAATATAAATTCCTGACTTAAAGATGTATAATGATTTTTTTTTTCTTTACATGAACCAGTTTAAAGATGAAATTGCGTCAATTGTTTTTTTCTCGTAAAATCTCAGTCACTTTTAGCAACAAATTCAGCTTACGCTGCACAACATACCGAGTTCATTACCGGAACTATGAATCGTCGAGAATTTCTTCATAAAGTCTTAGTAAAAATCTCATTTATTGAAAAAAAAATGCTTCTCCGTATAAAATCTTAATCCTATTTAACTAAATGTATGGATGAAGATCTAAAACATGTTATTTTATTCCTTTGTGAATATGTAAGAAAAACTGCGTAAACTTTGTACCATTCGGGGAAGCTTTGATCAAGGGAACTGAAATACTACACTGTAAAAAATGACCAATGTTTCTTATTTTATAAAAATATGCTATAACCACGAACAAAAATATAATATAATCTTCTGAGTTATCCGAAGTTTCAAATAGCATGTTACATTGTCTTTTGAACCCCCAGAAACGAATACATTTTCAAAATTTAAAGAATAATTTATAAAAACAAATTATTTTTAGCTGCCCGAATTTTTCAGAAACGTTTCCGAAGGGATTTTATAGTGTATTAATGAGTGTCCTCAGCCCGGAATACCTGTTTTTCGAATGTTATCCATTCTCAAGTACATGTTTTCAGCCGCATAAGTTAATTTATACATGAAAGAGTAAAGAAATAATCTTAATTTTAATGTTAATGTTAACGCGGTTAATTTTGCATGTTTGTTTGTTAAACATTTTTTTTTTGAGCATGAAAATGTTTACTTCAGAATTGATAGCATTCGAAAAACAGGTATTCCAGGCTGAGGACACTCATTACTACACTATAAAATCCTTTCGGAAACGTTTCTGAAAAATTCGGGCAGCTAAAAATAATTTGTTTTTATAAATTATTCTTTAAATTTTGAAAATGTATTCGTTTCTGGGGATTCAAAAGACAATGTAACATGCTATTTGAAACTTCGGATAACTCAGAAGATTATATTATATTTTTGTTCGTGGTTATAGCATATTTTTATAAAATAAGAAACATTGGTCATTTTTTACAGTGTATAGTACCAATAGGGGTTGTTATCTTTTGAAATATTAACGTTGGCACAATTTCTAATATGCACAGATCCTCTAATAATAATTTATGCATAGCAATAAATAGTAGGAATTATTCCCTGTAGATTGTTACTTATATCTTTTTTTATAAGATTATCTACGGTAAAAATAATTGGGGATGATCACTTTTTTTTTCAGGGGCTGTACAGACAGTATAACTTGGAAATATTATTTCTAATATGTACACTGTAAAAAATGACCAATGTTTCTTATTTTATGAAAATATACTATAACCACGAACGAAAATATAATGTAATCTTCTGAGTTATCCGAAATTCCAAATAACGTGCTCCATTGTCTTTTGAATCCCCAGAAACCAATACATTTGTAAAATTTAAACAATTATTTATAAAAATAAAGTGTTTTTCGCTGCCCGTATTTTTCAGAAACGTTTCCGAAGGGTTTTTTATAGTGTATTAATGAATGTCCTCAGCCTGGAATACCTGTTTTTCGAATGTCATCCATTCTCAAGTAAACGTTTTCAGCCACATAAATTAATTTATACATGAAAGAGTAAAGAAATAATCTTAATTTTAATGTTATTTTTAACGCTGTTCATTTAGCATGTTTGTCTGTTAAACATATTTTTTGAGCATGAAAATGTTTACTCGAGAATTAATAGCATTCAAAAAACAGGTATTCCAGGCTGAGGATATTAATTAATAAAACACTTCGGACACGTTTCTGAAACATACGGGCAGCGAAAAATACTTTGTTTTCATAAATAATTCTTTAAATTTTGGAAATGTATTGGTTTCTGGGGATTCGAAAGACAATGGAACACGCTATTCGAAATTTCGGATAAGTCAAAAGATTATATTATATTTTGGTTCGTGGTTATAGTATATTTTCATAAAATAAGAAACATTGGTCATTTTTTACAGTGTACTATAGTATCAAAAGAGTTTGTTATCCTTTGAAATATTAACGTTGGCACAATTTCTAATATTCAGAGATCCTCTAATAATAATTTATGCATAGCAATAAATAGTAGGAATTATTCCCTGTAGATTATTATTTATATCTTCTCTTATAAGATTTTCTACAGTAAAAATAATATGGGATGATTACTTTTTTTTCAGGGCTGTACAAACATTATAACTTGGAGATCTTATTTCCATGCTGATTTCGTGAATGAAAAATTTGCAAATGTGTTAAGAAAAAACAAGTAAAATTTGAATTTAATATCGATGATATTGGCGTTATATTTACATGTTCGTGAATTCCTAACTGCAGTGTTAAATTAAATCCACCACATTGTTATATTCATCTAGTTATTTTCTCTCTCTCTCTCTCTTTTTTTTTTTTTTTTTTTTTTTTTGATTTGCATAAAAATAGAAGGGGTTTCCTTTTTCTTATAATCAGTTCCATTACTACCACCTACGCAAACTTGTATCAGTCTTCTTTTAAAAGGGAGTTCTGCTTTATTTAATTGTAGAATAATGCAATTAAAAAAGCTGATTTTTTAATTAATGAAATTTGCCTAAGTGGTAATCAAACACTTCTCATAATATTCAATACTGCTCTTTTGAATAACCACTTTCCTTTCCTTTATTCGTTTTCAAAATAATTTCAAACAAAATAAAAGTTAATTTATAATCTTTTATTTCGAAAGGATTAAATATAAAGCAGTTTTTACTAGAACACATATCATAATATAATAAAAATACATTTTCTTTTTTTAGTTCAATGTAGGGTTTTATTATACAAATAAAGTTTTAAAACAATATTAAATAAATAACGTCTTCTGGGAATTAATTAATCCCTTTTATAAAACTTAGCATCAACAAAAAATTATAATGATGATATTATTTGTTTTATAATTTTTTTTTCATAAAATAGTTGAATGTTATTAAATTACTCTTTTTTATAGTTTATAAATTCTTTTAAATTAAAGCGGAATGTAACACTAATTGCTGATTTAATTTATTATATTATTTATTTGCACTGAATTTAAAAGCTCAGTTTTATTCTTTAAATTTTCACATCTTTTTTAAATTACTGACAGCCTGTGTGGTATTTGTATTTTTGTTTTAGCTATTTTGTGATATTCTATATTAGATTTAAATATAAAATATGAAATTAAATAGTTAAAATTTTGTATTTAGTCTAATATAAAACGCAAGTTGGAGAATTAATTTTTCTAATTTATTTAAGAAAAAAAAATTAGTAACAAATTATTATCTTAAAATCGTGGAGGGAATAACGCCCAAATATTTAGTTTATGAAACTTGTAATAAAAAAAGAGGCAAACTCTAATGATTTAAAATGGATTTTTGTATTAAAAAAAATCTTGTAACTGTATGCTAATGCAGTTGTAAAAGATGCATATAAAAATGAGAAATCCATTGTGCTAAATCAAACAAATTATAAAATAGTACTGCTTTAATAAGCAAAGCTTGCTTCAATTGTTTTAAATAAAAACCATAAATGAAACATACTTATTACTATTATTTAAAATTGATTAACATAGCCTTAAAAAAATGCTCAATCAAGAATTATAGTATACACTGTTATTTAAATAAGAATGCTTCCGATAAAATCCTCTTCAACATTTAAGATAATTTATCAAACACTTGACATTTTCTACTTACATATTTCTTTCCTCTTTTAAAAGATTTCTTTTTGATTAAAATATTTTCTTTTTTTTCTTTCGTGTTAGAGATTTTTGTCAGTTTTCAAGTATCGCTCAACGAAATCTATCAAATAAAATGAAAAGCCCGAAATACCAAATCAAAATAAAAGAAAGTGAATGATTTTTTCTTTGTTTGCAAAATTTCCCATTATGTTCTTTTATTTGTATTTTTAACAATTTTCAGTAAAGTGAACATATGAAAGAAAATGACTACTACTTTATAATTTGTCGGGGAGTGTTCAATCTAATTTGTTTTTCAAAAGCGTAGATAACTGTATTATGATTGTCTTTCGAACTTTATAATCTGTGAAATTTAAGAATAAAAACAAATTTCTTACTTACTTACATACATACATAAATACAGTGATATTTATACACTCAAAGATAAAGAAAAAATAATTCAATTTGTTCATTCAGTTTAATAAAATTTATTTTACACCATCTTTGTTTAAATTTTGAAGCTTATCTATATAATGAAAAAAAAAGAAATACTCTCTTTCTTTTTGCTGAGACGTTTCATCAAATTTCTGCAAAAGACCTATATTCATTATTATTATTACTAGTTGGGTTCGCCCGCTAGGGGGCCCATAATTTACATCTAGGCATCGAATTGTTTAAATCCTCTAATATGATAAACCTCGAACCGAATGAACCTCCTGCTCGGGTCCCCACTGCCTTCGGCACCGTATAACGGGCAATTGACACCAGGTTCTGTTACATAAGTCACCGGCCTACAAATATTGCAATGTTTAAGAGGAGGATTAAGTTTCAGGCACAATGATCAAAAGCGGCCGGCGAGAGAGTAAATGCCATTGCACAATTTCTTTAGTGATTGCAGTGAAGCCATGGCGATAATTACGTAGCACCAATTAGCCAAATAACGTATTGTTTTGGCGAGAACAGTGTGATAAGTATCCACCTCTTTTTAAATTAGACATCAATTATTGATGTACACACTATCATTATATCTTGTATTTTTTCTATTTTTAAATGACCATGTACAATAAACGACATTAAGAGTAAGTATTACAAATGGTGCGTATTTTCGCTTGTGTAGATAAAAATTATTTCATTATCGTGTAAAAGTATATATTAGTCAAGTAATGAGAAGAGACAGTTGGTGACTGTCCATTAATGAAAAGCCTATGAGAGGCAGATGAAGGAAAATTATGAATTTAAGCGTCACAGTGGAGATATGGAATTTTAATAAACTAACGAAACCGTATAGTAAAGTTCCCTATGGGAGGGTTACCTTACAGAATTGAGAGCTGGCGTTAAAAATAGAAGCGGTACGTTAGAGATATTAAATGAAAAAAGCATCTGGACAACTGAGAAAAAATAATCTAATAAGTTAAAAGAAATGAAACCTTCACGAACAGGCGTAAAGAATCTGGGTAAAGTTTGAATGCATATCGAAAAAGTGATTTACAATTTGAATAAATTCTGTTTTTTTTTTTTTTTTTTTTTTTTTTTTTAACGGAGCCTTTTACGCGGGGAGGAAAGGATTCCGAATGAATTAAAGAAAGCTTAATAAGAGAGAAATGCGGTAAGTTGCTAGATTTTATAACTCTAAAATATTATAAAATAATTTTAAAGAAAGAAAATTTAGAAAAAGTAAGGGGGGGTGGGGGAAGGAATTTTTATGAAAGTGGAATATGTGAAGTTAAAACCTCTTCACATGCCTACTTATTTTTAAATGAGACATAAATAATTGATAGACCTCTATTGCAGTTTCCAACCTAATTTTACTTAAATATCTGCAGCAAATGAAACAGATGGAAAAACTTTGTTTTTTTTTAGCTTCTTAAAGTAACAGTTACTTGATTTTCGTTGTAAGGTCGGAAGTAGTGTAGTTTATTGTAATAACTTTTTTTAAATTCTAAATAAATAACAAATGCTTCTGATTTTGTTTCTTTGCATTGCGCAGATTTCAATACAAAAAGCAAAAGAAAATGTAAGGCGCAAAGTTAAAATTTTACCTAATATTATTTATAGCAAATAATGTGGGATTGCGTTTTCCCTGTCTTTAGCAAGTGAGAAACCTCAACCAATCATGTACCCTGAAACGGAGCATCCTGATTTGCGTTAAGAAACTGTTGGAGTGTAAAGTACTGTTCAACCACGTTTCTAAGAACTCCGGTTGGCAGAATGCCAAGCAGATTCCATTCACACTGTAGGGAGAATGGCCCCTGCAAAAGAAGTTGAAATCACCGCTCTTTATCTTAAGCAGCGTACTTACAGTTTACGGACTTCCCCATTTTCGACATGGACTAGCCATTTTCGCCCATGCGCAGTTCGCTCCAGGTTTCTATTAAGCGTGGTGCATCAGTATGCCCGTTCCAGATGACATTGCCCACACCAAGTCAGTAGTGCAGCGGAGATAAGATTTGCGTGGCAGTGTAGCAGAGAGTAAGTTGAGTGTTGCCGACGAAGCAAGGCAGCTTTATGATGGTCGCATTAGAATGTAGAAACGTTCTTTAGAAGTGTGTGTACTAGATTTTAATCAGATATGTTGCAGTTGCTAATTATTTAAGACCACAACCCATCTTTGCGTATATTGTAAATATTATCTGCATATATTATCTTCAATACATTTCCTTTTAAAAGTTTAAAGCTGTTTTAGGCCACTCATTTATGTGTGTCAGCGAGTAAATTCCTATAATAGTATATTTGAAGACGATTAAATTTTATTTTCGTATAAATTTGAATTTATTCTTTATTTAGAGATCCAGAAATTAGTTGTCAGAGCAGTGCGTTCATATCCCAGCAAAATATACTTTTGGAAACCCGATAACCCGTCACAATATTATTTGCAATGACTCTAAAATGGAACTGGAAGCAGACAGTGCCAATATTTCACCCTAGATTAGATAAAAATTCACGAACACCAGTGTTGCTCCATAAATCCGTATAAAACGTCTTATATCTAGAGCTTGAAAATCCGAAAAATATCTGATTTTCTTTTTTAAACCTGAAAATTTTACCATAACAACGATATCTAACGATGATGACACAATCTTAATTGGAAATGATAACTATTAACGTAGCAATGTTAACAATGCTTATTCCAACTTAAACGAAATTTGCTATATGAAGTATTTATTGAAAATTTTTCGGCAAATAATAAGCACGGTCCAATTAGAAGAATAATAGGCACTTGCTGAAAGATAAACATTTCCTCTTACATATACATAGATTACAATATAGATTTGGAATAATTAATACGGTGAACAAAATAGATGAATAGAAGGTTGTTGCCGACAAACAAGCATTTAACCATTACCCGAGGTAACTGAAGTTTGAATGGGCACCTGGAAATGAAGTTTCAGTAATCATTTTTTCAAACTGAATACAACGAAAGGTAAAAAATGAAGGTAATTGTTTATAGTCCTTTAATTTTATCAGACAAAATACTCCGAATTTTCGACTTTACAGATGCTAGTTTTATTTATTAAATAGTATATGTGTCTGTCTTTAGGATCATCCAAAAATTTATTAATTATAAATGTTCAAAATTTAAGATATCTATGAATATTATTTTGCATTGACTTATGAAATTATTTGCTATGTAGATCTTTTCCTTCAATTTTCTTCTCAGTTCATCTTTAATTCCTTTTTTATAAAGAAGTTTTTATTTAACATTATAAGGAATATTACGTAAGTACAAATGCATATGTTTACTATGAGCGGTTCTTACTTTTAAAATTATGTTATTTAAGAATTTGATAAGAGTAAAAAAAAAAAGTTTTTTCTTTTATATGCGACATATTGTTTTTAAATTGAACTTTCGTAAAACTTTTTCAGGTTCTTAGAAGCATAGTCACCCACATTTTAGATAGGAGACCAAAACATATGATATTATTATTTTTTGTGAAAAAGTTCATTTACTTTTAATGTATAAATCAGAATAATTACAGATTGTCTTTCTTTTGCAAGTTTAAACTTAAAAAAAAAAGAACGAAACTTTGGATGTATTTGTTGAAAGTAAAAATAAAGCTTGAAAGCAGAGAATTTCATTTCAATAAGCATATTTTGCTTAAATAAGAATATTTTATATGTCCTTTATATAAGGTGTTTGTTCATTCTACATAAATTAATTTAAAGTAACATATGCCGAATGTTTCTCTTCTTTACCTTATATTATTCTATTGTATTTATTATACACATAAATGTGTTTTTTGTAAAGAATTCTATTATACTTAAAATTATATTTATATTTTCCCCTAGTAAATATTTTAGTTGCATTTTTTTCTAATTTACAAAAAAAAAAAAAAAAAAAAAAACCCTGAAAGTCTAAACTTTAATTATGAAAAGCTAAATCATGAATCTAAAAATTTATTCCTCAGATACATACATGAAATATTAATGTATAAGTTATTTACATAACAAACATTTAACAACATGCAATTAAAATTAATCCATTATTTTGTTTTCATATTTTTTTTTAATTTATCTGTTTTGTAATAGGCAAAAAGCAAAACAATATCTTTAGAGGTTTACTTAATGCCTCATCATAAATATTAAGCGTAACAAATAATTATTGTCAGAATTTTGCTTTTTTTTTAACTATACAGAGCTTAATCCTAAATTTAAAACCTATGCAGCAGCTTTTTAGTTATGACAATATTTTAAAAATTACATTTTATCTTAGGTATCCACAGACAATTTTTTATCCAATTTACAACCGACTCATTCTCTGCTATCGAAAAAACGATGACTTATATGTTTAAAAAAAAAAGCATTTTGATAGCAATAAATATATTTACGATAGAGAAGTATTTTTCAATTTAGCATTGCATAAACGTCAACTTGATTTTTCTGTTATATAAAAAAATAGGTTCAAAATCTTACTAAATTACATTTCTAAATATAACGATAAATAAAATTCCAAAATAGATAATACAAATTACATGTGCTTAGACATTTTTGCTTTGTATTTTGCATTTTCACGATGCTTCAAATGTTACATGAAAGTAAAAAATATAATGGATGAATTAAAAATGACCGAAGACCTCTTAAATCTAAAATACAGTAAATTTGCGATCTGTTTAACAATGCTTATTTGCTGACAGTGTGTAAAATAAATAATTTTAACAGTCTGAATAAATATATGCTAACACTGCAGTATTTGTTTTTTCCATCTCAAAGTGCATAACTTACATATTTTTGGAATTTCCAAACTAAGCAGTCTTCTCTAACACCCATTTTGATGTGATTGAAAAAAAAATAATAATTTCATGCTTAAATGTCTATTTTTCGATGTTTATCGCATTGTATTTTTGTTGCCTGCGAAAGATAAATATTTAGCTCCGCGTCATCAACTGACTTTCAAGTTAACATTACAAAAAATAACAAAAAATTTTGCAGTTTAAATTAAAATTTTAAACTCATGCAATTAAATATGTATTTGAAGTTAATAATTCCTATAAAGTTGTTTACTTTAGATAATAATTTAAAACAAGAACGAAAATTCATGCATCAAGTATAGATTACGAAACATTTTCCAGGATTATAGGAATATTGTTAAGAAATTTCAATATTTTCATACAATGAAATGAGATATATTAATAAATACGTAACAGTTTCTGTCCATAAACCGAAATGCGTGTGAGTTATTTCGTACTGCCCTTTATATTATCTATATAATTTATGTACACCGCATAATACACTAAAAATGCGTTAAATTTAAAAATACATGCCACAGATGAAAAAGCACTTTCGACAATTTTCGCTCATAGACAGTTCTGTTACCGAATTATTTTGCGAGTCTCTGTCAACGAATGATAAATATGGCGCACTTCATAATCTCTAGAAAACATGTTGTACCCTTCATCAGTGATGCATATAAGTTCCATTACGTTAGAAGTAACATAACATGATCTAAATGCATCACGAACGAATTTTCACCATCGAAAATAAAGTAACTTAAATCTTCTGTGTGTCCCGTCGTACTGTGATCGACGTATAAATGATACTTACTTTGTACTCCTCATGAAATATGTTGTAATCTACCTAAATGATGTATATCAATTTAATTATGATTGAAATAATGTAACGTCATTAAAATCTATTTCAATGGATTTTTCTTTACGCTGAAAGAAAACTCATCTATAAAAAATAAGTAGTCATTTTCTAAATGCATATACTAGATTTCCGAGCTATGCGAATAAGGTAAACAAATAAACTGAATCGACAAAATGATCGAGAATTTCTAGTCTCTAGTTTTCTAGGTGATGAAACGATACATTATATTATGAATCGTTTGTATTGCGAGAAATTATCACTTGATTTCTGCAAAAAATTCATAAACTAGAATTATAGTTTATTACTTCTTGTGTCCCCATTTATTCGCAGAGATTTTTAAATAGGTTTGATCAGCATAATATAGGCTCTTGAATTTGAGTGGTAGGAGACAAGAACTCTCTAGCAAAGGGATCTAGAATTTATAAGGATAACATAGAACTATTTTTTCTAGAGCCACAATTTAGTTTCTAGATGCCAGTGACAGAATTTTTTCTCAGTGTATCCATAATGTAACGGAGTTTTTTAAATAGACCTGTAAACTAAGTGGGAATGCCACATACTTTATTTACGACTAGGGCAACCAACTCGGGCTTCCCGGAATAAAGAATATAGGTGAAAATCATTTATTGTTTTTATTGAAAACTCTAATAGATTTTTTACATTTAATAATTTTTTTAGATTGCCGCCTAACAACACCAAAGAGCATTTATATATGAAATGACTCATGCTATAGCCAGTATACACGTCAGGACACATTGTCGTTATCATTATCTTTTTACGCGTGTAGGTTTCGCTATGATACTTCATTATGAAAATTGGTAATTTTTGAAATTCAGTATTTGAAAGAATGCATAAACATTAGATTTGAAATTTATATCAGGAAATATACAATTTTTTACCTTTTTAAGGCAGTTTGTCTAACAATTTTCTGACAAATACTTTTCGAGCTATTAATTTTTTCAGTAACTTCATATGTTTCATTTCCGGAGATTAATCTATGGCAACGATTAGCGAAAAAGCCAGTCGTCAGCAACGCGTAGCTTTTTATTAAAGAGGATAGAGAAAATGCTACGGTAATCTTGTGTAACATACGAGATTTATGTGAGATCCCCTTATTAAGGTCGGAGCTGCAAGGATCTTTCAAAAGCCTCAGAGCCCCTACCTTGTTTCCAGGAATTTAATTTATTCATTTTACCTTTTCAATTTGTCCGGTTTCAATTTTCAGAATATATATATATATATATATATTTATTTATTTCTTCCTGGCTTCCGCTAGTGTCTCGGCATAACAGACGTAGGAAGGACTGTGGGAAACGCCACGCTCTGCGAATTCTGCGGCAGTGAGCCAATAAGTAATGCCTCCATTGCTCTAACTTTTATTTCTTTCACAGGTACTGGACACTCTATGCATGGGATCATGGAGACAACATTAATCTATTTATGTAGTATTTTCTTTTGCAGATTGACCGATTAGAATCATGGATCTCAAGCTAACAGAAAGAGTCGTCATTGAATTTCAGGAAAAAGAAGATTGTGCACCTAAGGAAATCCATAATCGCTTGAAGAATGTTTATTGGGCAGTTCCAGGCATCTGCAACATTCTGAACTGTAACGCGTCAGTCTCCTCGAATCAATTCATCAGCACGATCATGATTTACACCTGTGACTGACTTTGCCGGCCAGCCACTTCTCGATTTATCTGCAATTTCTATTTCTCCGTTTCCTAATTTCTTCACCCAATGCCGCACATTTCTGATGCCCATTACAGCGTCCCCATAAACATTTTTCAAGCGATTATAGATTTCCTTAGCTGCAAAACCTTTTTTTGCCAGAAATTCAATGCCGACTCCTTTTTTAATCTTCAGATAAATGGTTCTCATCAGTGAGTCTGAGAATTAAAATACTATATAAGTAAAGTAAGGTTACCGCTATAATATCATGTATAGATAGTCCAGTAGAAGTAAACAAATAAAAGTTAGATCAATGAAGGCATTACTTTTTGACTTACCCTCGTATATTAATGAAATTGTAATCCGTGTCCATTTACGATAGTTACACCACGGAAAGGTACACACTCAATAGGCACTCAAACAAATCGATGTCATGAACCATTTTCAATTGGGTGTGAAAATGTTAAAAAGGGGGAAAGCATTGCGACACTTTTGGTAAATTGATTAACGCTTTATTGAAGGAAATTTACATAGTTTAGCTTAGAAATGTTACCCTTCAACGTTCTGAATATTTTGTATCCTTTCAACTCCTGAATATTTTGGAAATGTTTTGGTGTTTATATTAGAAATATTGGCATATACTAATATAAAACAGTGAACCATTTTAAGTAAATGTGATATTATAATTGAGCATTGAATTACTGGTATTTTAATTTTACATGATTTTTCTGATTGATTTAAACGATTAGCGATACAAACGTTTTTATGAGACATACATGTCACTATCGTTTGTAGTTAAACGTTTAAGGAGATTTTTGCAATGCATAACTGCATTCAATGTAACTCATAAATTGTATTTAATACATAATATGGGGATGGTTAAAGCTTAATTTGCTTATGGCGGAGATGAATACTTAATGTTTACCACTAGTTGTGATATCTCTGTTATATACAGAGTTGAACCTCTATATCTCGAATATCATAAGAAGAGACAAATATTCGAAGTATTATTTGTCATAATGAATGTTTAAATATAAACCTTGGAAGGAGTATTATGAAATATAACAATCTATAATAAAAATATAGAGTATTATCATAGTTTAACTTTTAGTAAAATACAAAGTATTCCTCTAATTAACGCATACAAAAGAGTTTATTCTTTTCAGAATGGTCAACTTTCTGCAAAACAATATCCGATGCAAAGATCACCGGACAAATCTTTTCACAAAACTTTAAAAAGCTTTTAGTCTGGGAGGCAGCGTCATATTTTGACAATCAATTTTGTATTCCATAATTTGGATACATATGATTCATTATGTTTTATGAATAACGCTCTGCCAAACAAAATGTGCACCGATAGTAGGGATATTTTCAAGCAACATCATACACCTCAATACAATGTGAAATGAATTGCAATCCTATTACTAATATTGTCTCCGAATCGAGATAACAGCAGTAATCGGGTTGCGATTCATTTCAAATTGTCGAACGTTGTTCGATTTTGTTTTGAAATCAACCCCCCCTTCTCCCGCGGGTGTGGCGGCTAGCTGGAAATTTCGCTACCTGCACCATCTTATCATATACACCATTGTGAGTGCGATCATTAGTAGCGATTACGATTCCGCTCATGAGGGCAGACATTTCTTAGGGTTGTCTTTTAAAGAATGGAAAATGTTGTTAAACTTAGAAAATTACTGTTATCGTCTTGCCAAGAGCTATTATGTATAATGTGTAAATATTGAAATTTGTAAAACATGTAACTTATATAATTATTGTGTATACATTTTTTTTTTAAATCTACTTACCTATAAAAAACCGTAGCTTTAAATATTGTGTATATAATCTATAATATTCAAACATTGTATAAAATCAGGCACGCCCTGAATAAATAGGGCTGCCATTTGTGAATTAGAGTTTGTATAATTTGCTATAATTTACTTTTCAATTTGTAAATGTTTTCCCATGGCACGCCCTGATAAATAGGGCTGCCACTTATGATTGATGGTATAAGAAATTTTAGTTAATCCGGAGACGGTGGTGTCGTTTGGACGGTAGAGACCTTCCTGCCTTGAGCTTGGGGCTTGTCCCGATCATATGCCAAAAGCGGATCCTCAAGGCGGGTGACAGCCAGACAGCCAGTGATGTTAGTGCTTAATGATGTCAGGTCTTGGTATAGTACACCCGGTGCGCTATACCAAGGGATCCGGTATCAAACCCCGGTATGGACGTTTTCTAACTTTATTGATTGTACGCTCTTTGGTAAAGTAATAATTCACGTACTTTGTATTTCGTAAAAAAAATAAATTGGATTTTATTCTTTGCTTTTTCAGGAATTAAATCAAATAACATAAACTAATCGAACAGGAAACCTTAAAGTGTTATAAATTGTCACAAGAAAAACGTGTTTCTTTAGCGCATTATAATACTTTGAGTTTGACTATGCATGTATAAAAGATTTAACTATAAGTAAATATTTATAATTATTTATAATCCAAAATTATATGAAAGAAAAATGACATCACAATTAGTAATAACATATCTTAAAAGCAATTTGTCTATTTCTGAAACAGAGTTAATGAGTTATGTTTTTATTCACTTCATTGCTACTATTAACTAAATTATTGATGTACTAACATTAGTTTTAAACTCATTAGCAAATTAAACATGTGAAAAAAATTTCCTTTACAAAGAAATTAATTTTAAAATAAATAAATTACGGGCAAAATTTGTAACATGGTGGCGGGGATGCCTCCTAATAGCGTAAACACAAATCCAATTTTATGCTTTGCAAGTACGGGAATAAAATCAGGAATAAATACGGGAATAAATTAATCATACAGAAAACCCCTGAGCGCTAGAAATTTCCAGAAGCAATTACGTGTCATTATAGGTTCGCACAATAAAACTGTCCTTTGGGATTTAAACGACGTCAGATGAAATACACTTATTTTTTGAATATGGGATAGTTATTCCAAGGTGATTATAAAAGGAAGGTTTGAGAGTAAACAGAGTAATAGGGATAATAAGAAAAGAAATATGACATGGCTGTATTCATGTTTTACGTATTTCACGTAGGAAAAGAGCTTTAACCAATAAGCATCATAAACATATAAAAGTAATCCTTATGAACAAAGCAGTTCCTAAACAGATAAAAGTGAATAAATTTAAAATATTTAAAGTATAACAAAATATAACAAATACTGTAATCATGAAATTCAAATATTTGCACCAAATTCCAATTTATATCAAATTCATATTAGCAAGATTATCTTGCTACTATGCATTTGATTGCCTCAAATGCATATCTTACAAGATTATACTTCTCAAGCACTTAAATAACACTTTGCTGAATAATTTACTAAAAATAGAGGATATTACTTATTTTGTGAAGTCAGTATACTATATAATATAATATCATTTAATATAATATCTCCCCTCAGATAAAACCCTATTTACTGAAATGGAATTTTGGCGAAAATGAGGAAGAACATCAATGCTGGAAAAAGTTAAAAAATCAAGAATCCGTGAAATCATGGAAGTCAAACACGATGTTGTGCATAAAATCAAAATCAGTTTAGGTGGCATGGGCATGTAGACCTGTTCTCAGAATGAAACAGGATTGAACTACCAAGCGTTCGTACTGACAGCAATCTGATAGGAAGGCGAAGGAGGGGCAGTCCAAGGATTAATTGAAAGAATATGATTGAATGCTCATTGTAGTAATATTTTGTATGTAATGTTATTGGACAGGAAGGATTTGAAAGGAACATTCAATACTTTTTTCCAGGTAAGGACGATATATTATATGCAAACAATTAAAACAATTGTCTAATTTTCTAAAATTTAAATAAGTAAGAGATTGGCTCACTAAGAAACAATATGCATTTGAAGATTTTCATCAGCAGTTTAGTGTAAATTTTAAAAGTCTAACATCTCAAAGGATCTATATCTCTAACCTGGTTGTATAGAATAACAAGAATTATGATTTGGAGACTATCTGAAATAGTATATTTGGCACACAACATGCATGGAAAAGATCATACATCTTCATATCTATATATATATAAAAGCCGTTCTTGGTATGTTTGTCCGTATACAAATCTACAGTTTTTGTCCAATTTGAACGAAACTTGATGTAGATAACGTTTCTGAACATGAGTAAAATTACTGACAAATTTAAAAATTTCTCAGACCATTCTTTATCATTTTTTTTCAAACATTTCCCATAGTTTATCGTTACAGAAATGTTTTTTTTTTTTCAATTTCTATCGCAATTTCTTCCCCGTTGCCATAAAAGAAACTGCGCATGCACAATATTTTTTATAAACCAATAAAAATTCAGATTCTCTCACTATAATTTGAAATAAGAAACTCATGTCATTTTGGACAGATAACGTGTTTTTTTCGCATATTAGAAATATTACTATAAGTGCGTTTAAACGACATAGTACGTTTATTTAAATGTATTTGGAGATAAAAATAAATAACGTAGCACCTAATTTTACAAAGGCAAATTGTTTCCACTGGTCTCTACATAATGAGTGTTTTCTGATTTATATTACATTTACATTATTATGAATAAAATGTATAAAACGAAACATTAATAACTAAAATATTTTCAATCGGATAATTTTTTACTTAACTCTACGTTAACATTTGAGGGTGCGAAGCGAAATCACTTCTTTACATTTATAATTAAGTCTTAAATTCATAAAAACATGTATAAAATAATTGTTTTGTATTATAGTTGCCGAATGTATAATTTATTAAACATTAATTTAGCTAAAAATAAAAAAACAATGTTGTCTCGAATGAAAAGAAATAAGAAATCTTCATTAATCTCAGAAAATACAATTCAATGAACGAGGAAATAATAGAACTTTCCTGATATTCTAAAATCCCTTTGACTTGCATTTCTCATTTAATGACACTGAGAAAGCCAGCTTTTTTGAAGATAAATTTTATTTTTATTTTTTTTTGGAATTGGATTTTTGTAAAGCGAAAGTTCTTTAGGACTTAATGAGAAACTTTTGAGAAAATCAAGTGAAATTACTTCTCCACCGTTATAATTTCCCTTTTTATCATATCTGGAGGCACGGCAGTGCCTCCGCCAAGTCTTGAGAGGACAGCCGTAAGCATACTTTTCTGGAAGCAACTCAGGGCACTTTTGACCCCCCCATATCTCCGCGCTGGAGTATCCCAAAAATTTTAAACTTCAATTATAGAGAGTATTTGGCCCACAGGACCAAAATTTAAAATTACAACTTTCTGTCTTTTCTAGTTCAGGCGATATATGAACTCAAACATTCGATTTTTTGTCACTTCTTACTCACTCGTTCACGCGTCATCAAAAAGATTGGGTAGATCCCGTAGCCCCAGAAACTTGACATTTGGAAAAAAGGTAGTGTTTAGGATACAAAGAAAGGAAAAATTATAAAATCCAGAAAATTCGAAAAAAAAACATTCGAAAATTCAACAAATTCCATCAAAATTGAAAATTGAAAATAATACGATCTTGTAGTCTTGGAAACTTAAGATTTGGTGTGAAGGTAGTGTTTAACATCCAGAAAAAGAAAACATCAAAAACACCAAAAAAAATCGAAAGCAAAATTGAAAAAATCGAAGAAATTGAAAAAAACCGAAAATTTGAAGACAATCCGATTTTGTTGCGCTAGAAAATTCAAATTAGGAATAAAGGTAGTATTTAGGATACAGAAAAAGGAAAATTAAAAAAATCCAGAAAATTCGAAAAAAAAAAAAAAATCGAAAAAAATTGAAAAAATGAAAATAATTTGATACGATAACGCTCGTATTTATAAATTAATTTGGACGAAACTAATTGTGTGTATTAAGCTCACCAATGCCTCGACCGAGTTCGTTGGCCAGCTTGGTCCGCCATCTTGTTTCAAGATGGCGGCCACGGAAAATTTTAAAACTAAAATAAATATACAAAAAAGTTAAAAAATCAAGTTTATTTTTTAATTAGGTGTTAGGACTTGATACAAGGATTCCAGAGCATTTTTTGTTTTACCTCTATCTTAAAAATTGGCTGAGATAGAGCAGTTTAAAATTCTAGGGTGGCTGACATTTTGAAACAAAACAGCACATTACAAAAAAACAACGATAAATTTATGGTCAATAATGGTCAAGCAGGTGCAATCCCGAATGAATACTCCGTGTCATTATAACTGTAACTTTGACTTCGAAATTTTGATACGTTGCATTTTCTATTTGTTGATATTTTTGAACTATGATTTACGCTAAGTGAAATGTTGTTGTTGAAGAGGGATTTTCCATGTAAATCCGAAACGTCCAATTTTAATATGTTTTTAATGTTTTATGAAAGTGTATTGTAATGTCTTTAATTTTAATGATTTTAATATAAATTTATAAGTTTTAGTGAACGCGATTTCTCGCAAATTATTTTCTTTCATTGTTGTAATCATTTTCCCAATCATACGCATAAAACTATATATTCATATCCATTAGCGCCAAATTCTCGCCAAACTTGGCGACAATTGGCGAAATCTCGCCAAATTTGGCGACAAAAATAAGTCTTCATAAATGAAGCCAACTTGGCTATAGCTCAATAATTTGGCGAATTTCTTATTCAAATTCAGTGTAAACGAATCTTTTGTAAACGGTTTCTTTGCATTTTAACTTGCTGTTTTCGAGTAAGATTAGCTAAAATTTTAAAACGAAGATATAGGAAAGCTACCTTTTCCTGCCGGTACAGGCCGGAGGCCTTTTGTATGAGTTGTCGGATGCAATCTATGTTTTGCATTAAATAAAGTAAAACATTGAAAAACAAATCCCACAGGATGGGGATAGTTTGTTTTAGATAGATTTTAAGATAATTGTCCTATTAGCTAGTACACCTTCCGTTATTGTTTTGTGTTATTTTCCCCGGATTATGCTTTTCTTTTCTTTTGTTTACGAATTTTGTAATACAAAAGTTCCGCTATAGACTGGCTAAGTTATAGACCTTTTTTTTATAGACAGGTTCATTTTCTTTCACAGGCTTTACTCTATTTAATTTATATATGAAATATTTGTTGTTAAAAGATGTTGGTCGCACAAAAATTTTCACATCTCTCCCTCCCTCCCGACATTACTGGTTGGTTATGGCTTGATAGTCCTTTCTAAATAAAATCATGGTGATTCTAAGATTCTCTTGATTTATCTCTAAATTGAACATAAACGATCCTAAGAAAACGGATCAATGAATTACTATATTGGCATGAGGAAATTTAGTTGCAGAAAAATGGAGCATATAGATAACATTAAGTCTAATAGGAAAACCACAGCCTTGGCAAGATTGTATTAACAAGAAACCATCCAAATACATTTTTATGAAAGTAATATAATTTTCCCCTCGAATCTATACAAACCATGTATTATAAGAAAAACCGGTACTTCTCTATTATCCCGTCGACCACTTTTCATAACAAAAAACATCGCCAAACTGTAAGATTAAACGCCAAAAATGCAGTCCCATTTACTTGATGTCAGAAGCATTACACGTGTTTGTTATTTCATCAAGTGCTTTTTAATTCGACATTTGCGTGTATTTTTCATTATGTTTTACTGATTTATTAGTTATTTCCTTAATTAAAATAACAATTGTGTCCTTAAATTCTTACATTATATTTATTTATTTATTTTGATACTATAATGGCAAAGTTCTCCCGTTTATTTGGCGTTACAGTTTGGCAATAGCTTTTTGTTATGAAAAGTGGTCGACGGGATAATAGAGAAGTACCGAAAAACCATAGAGTTTGTAACACGTAAAAATACAATGTGTAAACGATAAACATAATTTAATTTATGAAAATTGTGGCTCGATGTACTCCATGGTTACAAATATGGAAATAAACATCCAAGTACAAATAAAAAATAACGTGCGTAGTTTTAATCAGTATGTGAAAAATTAAATGATATCGTTTCAAATAATAACTTCATTAGACCGTGCAATTATATAATCTGGAGGCACGGCAGTGCCTCCGCCAAGTCGAGAGAGGACATCCGTAAGCATACTTTACTGGAAGCAACTCAGGGCACTTTTGACCCCCCCCCCCCCCCATATCTCCGCGCTGGAGTATTCAAAAAATTTGAAACTTCGTTTTTCTAGAGTATTTGGCACACAGGACCAAAATTTAAAATTACAACTTTCTGTCTTTTCTAGTTCAGACGATATATGAACTCAAACATTCGATTTTTTGTCACTCACTCACTCGTTCACGCGTCATCAAAAAGATTAGGTAGATCCCGTAGTCCTAGAAATTTGACATTTGGAAAAACGGTAATGTTTAGGATACAAAGAAAGGAAAAATTATAAAATACGGAAAATTCGAAAAAAAAAAACATTCGAAAATTCAGCAAATTCCATCAAAATTGAAAATTGAAAATAATACGATCTTGTAGTCTTAGAAACTTAAGATTCGGTGTGAAGGTAGTGTTTAGTATCCAGAAAAAGAAAACATCAAAAACACAAAAAAAATCGAAAGCAAAATTGAAAAAATCGAAAAATCGAAAAAAATCGAAAATTTTCAAATAATCCGATTTTGTTGCGCTAGAAACTTGGAACTCGGAATAAAGGAAGTATTTAGGATGCAAAATAAGGAAAAATTAAAAATTCCGGAAAATTCGAAAAAAAAATTCAAAAATTCGAAAAATTCGCAAAAAAATTAAAATAATTAAAATAATTTGATTGTTTAGCCTTAGAAGCTTAAAATTCGCATTAAAGATAGTGTTTAGGATTCAGAATAAGTTAAAATAAAAAACGCAATAAAATTCGAAAATAAAATCAAAAAATCGAAAAAATCGAAAAATAAGGAAAATTTGAAAATAATTCGATTTTATAGCGCTAGAAACTTGAAATTTGGAATAAAGGTAATATTTAAGATACTAAATAAGGAAAAATTAAAATATATGGATAATTAAAAAAATACCCATAAATTAGTGCAGACGATATATGAACTCAAAGTTTCGATTTTTTGTCACTCACACACTCACTCCATCTCGCGTCATCAAAAAGAATGGGTAGATCCCGCAGCCACAGAAACTTAAAATTTGGAATAAAGCTAGTGTTTCGGATACAAAGAAAGAAAAAATTATAAAATCCGAAAAAAAAAACATTCGAAAATTCAAAAAAATCGAACAAAATTGAAAATTGAAAATAACACGATCTTGTAGTCTTAAAAACTTAAAATTTGGTTTGAAGGTAGTGTTTAGAATTCAGAAAAATAAAACGTCAAAAACACAATTTTTTTTAAAAAATAAAATCGAAAAATTTCAAATAATTCAATTTTGTTGCGCTAGAAACTTGGAATTCGGAATAAAGGTAGTATTTAGGATGCAAAATAAGGAAAAATTAAAAAAAAAAAAAAATTCGAAAAAAAAAAATCAAAAATTCGAAAAAATTAAAAAAAAAAAATTAGAATAATTTGATCTTTTAGCCTTAGAAACTTAAAATTCGCGGTAAAGATAGTGTTTAGGATTCAGAATAAGTTAAAATAAAAACGCAATAAAATTGTAAAATAAAATAAAAAAATCGAAAAATAAGGAAATTTTGAAAATAATTCGATTTCATATAGCGGTAGAAACTTGAAATTTGGAATAAAGGTAATATTTAAGATACTAAATAAGGAAACATTAAAAAATATGGATAATTCAAAAAAAAAATCGAAAATTTAAAAAAATAAAATAAATAAATAAAAATAGAAAGAAAGAAAGAAAAGGAGATAAATTGAAAATAATATGATCTCGTAGTCTTAGAAACTGAAAATTTGCTGTAAAGATAGTGTTTAGGATTCAGAAAAAGAAAAAATTAAAAACACAACAAAAATTGAAAATAAAATAAAAAAATCGAAAAAAAACGAAAATTTTAAAATAATTCGATTTTGTAAAGCTAGAAACTTAAAATTTGGATTAAAGGTAGTATTTAGGATACAAAAAAAGAAATAAATAAAAAATCTGTAAAATTCGAAAAAAAAAATTAGAAAAATTGAAAAAAATTCGATTTTGTAGCTTTAGAACTTAAAATTCGGCGAAAACTTATTGTTTAGGATAGAGAAAAAGGAAACATTAAATCACAATAAATTCGAAAATAGAATAAAAAACTCGAAAATAATCGGAAATTTCAAAATAATTCGATTTTGTAGCGCTAGAAACTTGAAATTTGTAATAAAGATACAAAATAAGAAAAAATTAAAAAATCCAGAAAATTATAAAACAAAAATTCGAAAAAATAAAAAATTGAAAATAATTTTATCTTGTAGTCTTAGAAACTTAAAACTTGGTCTAAAGGTAGTATTTACTATTCAATAAAAGGAACAATTAAAATATTCGTTAAATTCGAAAATAAAATCGAAAAATCGAAATATCTTTAAGAAATCGAAAATTCGAAAACAATTTGATTTTGTACTGCTAGAAACATTAGTTTTAAGATAATTGTCCTATTAGCTAGTACAACGCCCCTAATTGTTTTATGTTATTTCTCCCGGATTATGGTTTTCTTTTCTTTCGTTTACGAATTTCGTTATAGAAAAGTTCCGCTATAGACTGGCTACGATATAGGCGATTTCTTTATAGACAGGTTTGTTTTCTTTCACAGGTTGTACTCTATTTACTTCACGTATGAAATATGGATTGTTAAATGATGTTAGCCCCACAAAAATTTCACAGCTCCCCCTACCCCCCCCCCCCCCGATATTACTGGCTCGTTATGGCTTGATAGTCCTTTCTAAATAAAATCATGGTGACTCTAAGATTCACTTGATTTATCTCTAAATTGAACCTAAATGATCCTAAGAAGACGGATCAAATAATTACTATATTGGCATGACAATCAGGTAACTTAGAATTAAAATCGAAAAATCAATAAATTTATAAAAAGTCGAAAATTTGAAAATAATTCGATTTTATTGTCCTAGAAGCTTGACATTTGGCAGAAAGGCAGGGTTTAGTACACAAAGTAAGGAAAAATTAAAAAATCCGTAAATAATAAAAAAAGACTAAAAAAAAAACGTAAAAAAAACATCGAAAAAAGGAATATAGTTTGATTTATTGGAAATTTCCGGAAATTTTAATTTTGGCTTTCTTTTTATACTAAAAAGTTCTTTTATGTTAAATATCAAGTATCTAGGGCTGCGAGTAATATCTCAGATGGATAGCACCTATCCTGGAAGCAATTGAGAGTACTTTTGACACTCCCCCTCCCATAACTTAGGGCTTGCCTAGGAACCTGAAATCTCTTTTTATCTACAGTACTTTGCAAACGAAACTAAAGCTTCAAATTTTTGATACCTGTAAATAATAGGGACAGAGTGTGGGCTTAGCGAAAATCAGTGGATGATCTCCAAAAAAAACCCAAAATCAAGAAAAGCAGGATTACTTACAAAAAGAAGTGAAATCTCATCAAAAACTCACCTGTAAAAAAAGCAGCCAAGTCTCGTAACTCATTTACCGTAAAAAGTACTGAGATCGTATAAAGCCAAGTTTAACTATCTTATTAACTCTGAAATTTTCATTCACAAATCACTCCTAGTCTCTACATCTTTAGTTAATTATTATTTTGTGACTTGGCAATTACACAGCACAGGAAAGTTATTACACCTTACTATGTCATGGGATGGGATTTTAACTAAAGCAAATTATATACGCACAGGGAAGTTATTACACTTTAATATGTTATAGTATTATTTGATTAAGACTAACTATATACAACACATTCTTGTGCTACGTAATTGCCAAGTCACAAAATAATAATTAACTAAAGATGTAGAGACTAGGAGTGATTTGTGAATGAAAATTTCAGAGTTAATAAGATAGTTAAACTTGGCTTTATACGATCTCAGTACTTTTTACGGTAAATGAGTTACGAGACTTGGCTGCTTTTTTTACAGGTGAGTTTTTGATGAGATTATACTTAAGGATATTGAAAACAAAAACAATCTTGAATGAATGTCTAAATAGAAACAGATTAAAAATGGCGTGTTCCTTATATGTGTCTAATAACTGAAATAAGTGTGTAAGAAATAAAGTACTTGATCGTGTAATCTAGAATGCATAGTAAAAAATTCAGAAACCAAAAACGTATGTTGAGCAATTTAAACATACGTTTTTTTTATTCATATTTTTACATGCATTGAAATTTTATACTTTTGTTGAATAAAAAATGGTTAGCAGTTAAACAAAAAGAAAATTTATTAGCAGCTATTCCAATTGTTAAGAATCATTTTAATATTTCCTAGTGCGCTTAACAAGGTTTATCGTTATATTTTATCTATCGTACTATGCATGAATGCAATAGAAAGAAAATGTAAGTGTATTTCATCTTGTGTTGCAATTGTAGCCTTGCCAACATGTAATAGTGAGAAGTGCCAGGCTGGGTATGGTTCCGGGTGGTTCAGTTGGTAGAACGTCAGTGTGCTATACTGATGCCCCGGGTTTGAGTCCCGGCTTGGATACTTTTTCACTATGTTGACTATACGACTTTTAAGTAATTAAAATTTGAAATTTTTTAAATGAATGGACAGTTATTAGAATTATAAACACAATAACCTAAGATAAAAAAAAAAAATTAAAGTTTAAAAAGTTAGTTGTTCAGAAAACGATGTATTTTGATATACTATTATAATAATTAAAAAAATTACAATTTTAAAAAAATTAAAGCAAAGGGCTATAATTTTATGTAATATATTTTAATTTATTCACTGTGAAAAATAATAATTTATTTATTATTTATTTATTAAAATTAACAGCGAAACTAAACCTAACTAAACCTTTTAAGCAATTAAAATTTGAAATATTAGTGTATTTCATATTTGATAAAATAATGCGTGTCTCTCTCTCTCAGTGTGTGTATGTCATTATAGGTAAGCATTTTCTATTTGTAACTGTTTTTTTTTTTTTTTTTTTTTTTTACAAGACAACATAAGCGCTTTCAAATACATCACTGACTACTATGAATGTTTATAGTTTCATATGCATTTTAAATACATTAAACATTTTCTAAATCTGCGAAGTTCTATTATAGCTTTTAAATATGGTGAATTACCGTTTTTATTCTTTTTTTTTTTTGTCTAATTATATTATCAAGTTGATAGTCTGACTGTCTTCGTGAAATGATCTCTAGGGGAAGATATCCAGTTTTGCCTCCTTTTTTTATTCAGAAATTTCTAAAACTATTTTTTTTTATATAATGACATACTTTTCATGATTATATAAATTAAATATATTCTTTCGGAATTATAGGTATGAATTCGGAATCTCCTAGTGAAAAAAGAGGCCAAAGTGACAACTCTACATAATTGTCATTATTTATCTACATATTATTACTTAACCATCATACGTAGTATAGGGTAAGTCTTTAAAAATCAAATCGTTTTAAAAATCAAAAAATAAATTTGACGGATTTACAAGTATCAGACACTAAAGATTCCAAAAAATACATTTTTAGAAAAAAAAACTGCCGTCCGTCTGTCTGTAAACGCTCTATCTCCCGAACAAATTAAGATAGAGACTTGAAATTTGGTATGTACTTAGTATGTAATAATGAAAAGAAGCCTATTGAATTTCAGTAACCTCGATAATCCGTAACAATTTATTTCGAACTCTCGAAATATTCGTTCTCATAAAAGGTGTATAAAAATTTTCAAAATTGTTTATTTTAAGGAGTGAATATAAAAGACAATAAAAAAACATAAATTTTGCATAAAGAATGAAGTGGATCGGAAAATTATGTGCCGAGATATTTGTAATCATATTTTCCACACTTTTCTATTTTTCATGACTCTGTATTTCATTCAAATGTGAATTCAAAGATATATTTTAATTGGAAATCAGACGCTTAATCCGACGCAGTAAACCGTTAGTTATTAGGATTATCAATTTTGGAGTTGTAAGGATGTTTCTTTTACGCAATTTTAAAGTTAGTATACGCATTTAAAGTTTACAGCATCAGTAGAAGAGAAATGGGTGTTCTGCGCCTTCAGGAGGCGGAGGCGGAGGGCGTGGCCAAAAGGTGATGGATAGGGGACAGATGAGTGATGGATAAGTGAAAGGGTTAATGAGCAGGTTAATGAGATGGTTAATGAGAAAGTGAAGAAGATGAAAGCGGCTAAATCGTTGGAAGAAAGGTATACTTACGGAGAGTGTCGCAGAAACCACATACTGTCTTGAAATCCAGGTAGCAACTGACGGGGTTTCCGATATAAGCACGGGTGATGTCATCATCATCCTAGAGGGCGCTGCGATCGGCGCTGTGATGGGTCGAGACGAATGCTGCTTTCTGATTGGCTGTGTCTATTTCACCGGAGGGGAGGGCAGTACCTCCTGAGGGGGGTTTGACGACGTCATGTTCTAGAACACTCTGACATCCTTATCCTAAAGGGCGCTACGATCTGCGTTCTGATTGGACGAGAGCTTTTCTCCTGAGGGGATGACAATACCACGTTGCTGCGAGCGGGATGCAATGATTTAGCACATGTCATCCAGACTTAATGCTGCTCATGAAGAAATTTTAATTAATTTTTAATTAATTAATTATTTTTTTTAAATTACTATTATTTTTTTAATGATTTTTAAATAACGTGAAATAAATTACTGTAATGGTCCTAATTTAAGTAAAATAAAGTCATGAAAATGTTAAAGAAGTTTTGAAAACAATTCGTTTTCTAATTTTTAATGAATTAAGTGAAGGTTTATTTTTTAAATGAAATGTTTTTGTTGAAAAGAAACAATTAGTTAAAACATTTTTTTAATTATCAGTTACAAATCAGGTTTTGTACCACTGGGTAAAATAATTAAATTTTTGAAATAATTTTTTTTCTGGAAGTAATAGAAAAGGTTTCACCATTCAAATAACTTATATATATGTTGATACATTCTGTCTAAATGTATGTGAACTTGTCGAGATTTCTGTATAACAAAGACATCACCAACCCTATATATATATATATATATATATATATATATATATATATATATATATGATGATGAAAGTATGTTCTCATTGTAACCGCTACCTCACGCATTAGCCCTTATTTCATTTACATTCAGTGCTATTGTTCGAAAAAACTAAACTAGTTCCAACTTTAAAAGAAAATAATATTATATGAATTTTGTAAACGAGTACTTTGAGAAATAACTTCATGTTTTTTTAAAGACACTTTCTTAAAAAAAACATTACAGAATCACTTTAACTTGTTATTTTAAAACATTTAGAAACATTTATGTAACTGATTCATAAAAAAGGTTTTAGAATAAAAGATTAAAACCTAAAAATTACTCTTTTTATATGTAACAGATAAAAAACATTAAGTATATGTTGTTCAAACATTAAACCTGCATATTGTTTTAGGCATGTAACATAAAAACTAAAGAAATGTATGCTTAAACATGAATAATATTTTAAGAAAGGTTTCTTGTTTGATGAAAATAGTAAATGACATTAACTTTTTAATGTTCTAAATTATATCACACATAGTTACAAAAAACACTTACCTTAAACTTTCTTGAACACATCTATTTAACCTATCATCATTTTTCTTTTTCCTAAACTTTAACGTACAACTTGTTGCAACAAACCCTTACTTTGAACTGAGAGAAATAAGTAATTTAGATGTAGATGGCGCACTTGTTGTATGATGTCACTTTTTCCTGCCTATAAGAATATGAAAAACCGTTTTGATTGGTTATCTACTTCGAGGGGAGTGATGTCATGACCAGTTTTGCACACGATACTCTACATGATAAGAACTCCCTATAAAAGCAGCATACCCAATATTCTAATCACTATGTTCGAGTAAGTTGTCTTGAATGATGATCCTTGTTGCTGCTCTAACCTTGCCGGTTTTCCTGTCGAACCTGTCGGAACCTGTCTAACCTTGCTTGTTTACCAGTCCGAACTTGTCTAATCTTGTACAAAGCTGTCCGAACCTGTCTAATCTTGTACAAAGCTGTCTAACCTTGCCTGACCTTGCTTGTTTACCTGTCGGAACCTGCCTAATCTTGTACAAAGCTGTCTGGTCCTGTTTGTCTGAAAATAAATGACTGTTACCATTTTCAACGAAAATGAACTGGATGTACTTCTGATTTCCGATTTAATTCAAAAAGACCTAGCGGACAATTACTTTAGTGAACTGCAAGCTCTGCCCTTTTATACACCTCCTTTGAAACTACGAGGAAAAAAAATAAAACCTAAGAGAAAGGTTTTAGCTTACGGTGATTCTGGACTGTCTTATTCTTTCAGTGGAACCACCATTTCTGCATTAGAATGGACACCGTTTATGTTAGAATTAAAAGACCAAGTGGAAAACCAATCTGGGAGAAAATATAACTTTGTGCTGATGAATCTGTACCCGAATGGAAGAAGTTATTTATCACAACATAAGGATAATGAGAGCGATATAGATGAGAATGTCCCCAAAACTGTACTGAGTTTTGGAGCAAAACGGATTCTAGATTTTCAAAGACTTAAGTGCCAAGAGGTTCGAATAAGCTTAGAACATGGCTCTTTGTATTACATGTTTAATCCTACTAATGAACTGTTTACTCATGGAATTTTGCCAGAACCTGATATTAAACAACCATCCATTAGCTTAACCTTCTATTATATTATTTCAAACCCTGTTCCTTTAAAAATACAAAGACTTAGTTTTCTTCCTGTTTCATCAGATAAAGCATCTTCACCTAAAAATGAACATTTACAAACAATGGATGTGTCTTCTGAGTCCTATGAAAACATTACTGCTATGCAAGAATAAGCTTTTTCAGCTATATATGGTAGTGATATACTTCTTGCAGAATTTTCTATATGTTCAGGTACATTTCTTCAGATTCTATTAAAAAATCATGTTTCCTTAAGAATTCAAATCAGAAATTTCAAGGAAACGAAAAATGGAGATAAATACCCTACAAAACAAGGGCTTATTATGACTGCCCCAACATGGGAAAATTTTAGTAAAAAATTATCAGATTTTCATTTTTATTCGAAAGATGATTCTTTTATCGCAAATAATCAACTTATTGTAATGAGTCTTGATGAAGATACTTGTTTTCTTCAACAGCTCTTTAATTTGAAAAACTTTGGTTTTTATTTAAAAAATACTGGAATTCGTATAAGTAAGGATCAGATACTTAATTTGATAGAATTAGTTCGACAAATTACTGAAACGGTGATTGAGATACTTCTAACTCATGTTCTACCGAATTCTGTTTGTAATAAGTTACCTGTATGCTATAATCATATGGATTTCAACACTGCTAAGTCACATTTCTTATTTTGTTTGAAACAAGAGTTCGGATCTACTGCTTGTAAAATGTTTAAATGTGATGGGTGTAACCATAGATCCAACTCACAATTCGACCACGCTTGCATGTTAACTGAGACTCAGGAAAAATTTTATATGTGTAAAGATTCAACTTTGCTAAATATGAATACATTTGAGTTATCTAAGAACATTTGTCAAAATTGCACATGTCAATTTACAAATACATTTTTTAAATGTTTTGATAGTCAATTCTATGAAGTATATTTTGAAAGTAATATGTTCAGCTAAAAAATGTATAAATCTTTGATATGTTATTTCAATAAACATATTTTTTTGTTAACTGGAAATGAATCTCTCTTTATTTCTAACTCCAAGCAGAAAAAAAACTTATGATTGTCTAAGCTATGAAAGTAACAGCATATACTTAATGTTTTTTTCTAAAACATATAAAAAAGTTTGATATTTTTTCTAAAGACTTGTTAACATACATATATAATTTTTAAAAAGTTATCTAGTAATTTTTTTTATTTTAAATTTATAATATTCGTTCAAAACATTTTTTGAATATGTTTCTAAACGTTTAAAAAATAATTCTGTTGATCTTTTTTAATGAAAATAAAAAAGTTTATACTGATAATTTTTTTTTGGACAAAATATTTCTTTAACACTTGCTAAAAATCTGTTACATACAAAAAGTTTGTTATTTCTTTATTACATTTTAAAAGAGTTTGATATTTTTTTTTTGTTACATATAAAAAAGTTTGATATGTATATAACATATATTATATATAACATATCTAACATATGTATAAAACATATGCAACATATCTAACGTATGTAACATATATAACATATGTATGTAACATATGTATCTAACCTATCTAACATATGTGTAAAACATATGTAACATATATAACATATGTATGTAACATATGTATCTAACATATCTAACATATGTATAAAACATATGTAACCTATCTAACATATGTATAAAACATATGTAACATATGTATGTAACCTATCTAACATATCTAACATATGTAACATATGTATGTAACTTATCTAACATATGTAACATATGTATAAAACATATGTAACATATGTATGTAACATATCTAACATATGTATAAAACATATGTAACATATCTAACATATATATGTAACATATGTATAAAACATATGTATGTAACATATCTAACATATCTAACATATGTAACATATGTATAAAACATAATGTTTAGTCTATAACGACAAATCGACTGCTCAAAACATGTTTTGAGCGGTCGTTATAACTATTTGAGCGGTCGTTATAACTATTTGAGCGGTCGTTATAAACATTTGAGCGGTCGTTATAAGCATTTGAGCGGTCGTTATGGCATTTGAGTGGGCGTTATAGCATTTGAGCGGGCGTTATAGCATTTGAGCGGGTGATTTATCCTTATAAACATATGCTGTGATCTATTAGAATACGTATGTTTAGTCTATAACGACAAATCGACTGCTCAAAACATTTTTTTATGAAAGTAATACAAATAACTTATATGTTAAGTATGTAAGTTATGTATGTTGATACATTTTGTCTAAATGCATGCGAACTTCTCGGGATTTCTATGACAAAGACATCACCAACCCTATATATATGTTGAAAGTATGTTCTCATTGTAACCGGTACCTTACGCATTTGCCTTTTTTACGCTTACATTTAATGCCATTGTTAGAAAAATTAAACTAGTGAATTTAATTTGCATGAAATTATTTCTCAAAGTACTCGTTTACAAAATTCAAATTTTTTAAAGTTGGTACCAACTAAAAAAAAATTTATTTAAATATCTTTAACTTTATGCTTAAATCCATTATTCAAATGTGTCATTTTCATTTCAGTTAAAAATGAAATTTGAAAATCGTCTGCATTCCCATACATTCCCATAAGAAAGCATTAGGACCTAAAAAGAAATGTTCTATATTTTTCGAACGAATGAACCAAATGTAACTAAAAACTATACAGCTAATTCCGGGTACCTCACCAACATACTCACCAAAAATCAACCAAATCGGATCATTTTTGCGGCAGTTATCGCGGAACAGACAGACAGACAGACAAACAGACAAACAAACAGACAGAAACCAAAAACTTTTCGGGTTTCAACAGTGAGCCTCAACTGACGTTTCGGCAAATATTCTTTATTTTAGATAATACTTACTTTCATTCTCTAAATATGAATTTAATGATGAGAAAAAAACTTTTATCTTCCTATATAAATATTCATTCTAATTAAAGGAAACAAAATTTTAATATGATTCTCATTAAATACTTTGTTTTCTCCGAGGAAAAAAATGCACAGTTGAAACAATTAAAAACATCAATGTGATGCATCTTACTTTGGTAACTTTATTTTTAAATGCAAAATAATAAAAAAAAATTCCACAGCTGAAAAAAAAATAATGCATTTTTTACAATTGCAGCTGCATAATGGAATTATATGTTTGTGTATTAAATAAGTAAAAAATGAAATATTTTATAAAGAAATATTTTCTGCTTATATTTGAATTTCATTTTAAATAAAGGAATGTGTTATTCATTTATTCTTGCAATTTATTATATAAGAGCAATAACTATCTTATTGATGATTTCTTTTATTTGTAATTTATTTATAAGATTATTTTTTTATAATGTGCTTGATGTTCATTAAAGGAAAAACTGTATAAAAAAATCAGCATAACAAGTGATTAAAATACTGGTAAGTGATTAAAATAAATAAGTGATTAAAATACTGCATAAAAAGATTGTACAAACAGAAAATTTTTTACCTGTACTGCAATGTTGGCCATGAAGATCTGGACCTTGAGCATTATGACAGGTTCAGAAAATGTCTCAAAAACAGGACAAAATATTTTCTTTAATGAATAAATAATTGGATCTTAAAAAGATTTACACCTGGAAGCACGTTCATTACGTAAGTTTAACTAATACGTAAAAATATTTCTTGAAAAAAAACGAAATATAATCCATGAAAAAAAGAGTGATCAACCCTTTTAAGGAAAAGGTTGCCTTTGCAACATTGATTCATACATAAACAAAACAGCAAGGGTATTTAGAATTAAACAAGTTGGAAATTGTACGTCAAACGTGGCAAATGAGGTGCGTTGGTACTCTAGTTATATAAATATTGATACCTTGATGATTTTTAATTCTGTGAAATGAATTATATCGTCTGCAGATTAATTTCTATAATGAAATAAGTATCTCGCTCGCTTGACAATTAAACCTCGGAAGCGCCTATAACAAAAAAGCACCGATTTTTAAAAAAAAATTCAAATTTCTTAATAAATGTTTTTCTTAATATTTTCTAAAGTTTTGATTCGATTTTCATAAAATTTGAAATGTCTCGACAAAATTCTACAAAGATAATATATCTTAAATTTCAAACCATTCGGTTGGGTAGTTTTTGCGTTGTTATATGCGGACGGACGGACAGAAAGACGGACGGATCAGACAACGACAATAGGTGCTACGTATTTATATAATTACGAACGCACCTAAAAATCACCTAAAGCCTACTTATTTCCAAAAATAGTTTTATCTAAAGAATATTCTTATTTTTTAATATTTTATTTTATAAAAAAGCGGTGACGACCGAGCTATGCTCGGGTAAAATTAGCTTTCCGTTCAAATCGATATAAAAATAAATTTTCGCTGTATTATTACGATAACGAATTTCATTTTTAACAGTATTATTTACAGAAACAATCAATATTAAAACGATGTACATATTTGTAAATTTAACATTACTCACATTACATATTTACAACGAAAGGGCATCCTTCTAAACTACATTTGAATTCTGTTTTCGAGAACGTTCTATGGACTCTGATTGGTTGAATCATGTATCGCGGCTTCTAATGGGATTTTCTAGAAAACTTCTTCAGGATATGAAAGCCAATTTTTTCGCCAAAGTCGCCAAATATCGCCAAATTTGGCGATATTCTTTCATTTTGCGTCAAGCATGGGTTGAGAAAGTTCTACGTACCCTGATTGGTTCAATTCTGTTTTCGAGAACGTTCCATGGACTATGATTTGTTGAATCATGCATCTCGGCTCTTATTCAGCCTTTCTAGAAAATTCCTTCAGATTTTTAAAAGCCAATTTTTTCGCCAAATGTCGCCAATTTTGGTAAAAATTTTTCATTTGTCCCCAAGCATGTGTTTTGGCATTGGTAAGTTTAAAAATCCCTTTTCCCGCCAAATCTCGCTAATGTTGCCAACATTTCATCAAACATCGCCAAATTTGGCAATTTTACCAACTTTGCGACTTTCTTTATTGCCAGCGGTTCAGTAACTTAATAACAGTTTTAACCTTCAGTCCCATTGAAATGGATTGACCCGTAGTGACCCTAAAATGACCCACTAATCAAATTTTCTCGAACATCTGAGCTAGCCCGATGGTCTTCTCGTGCCCGAAAACTGTAGAATGCAAAATTTCGCCAAAATCGTCAGAGCCGTTTTTAAGATAAAATTTACATAACCACACAGACACACAAGAAATGCCCTTATTATAATATATGATAAAATACATGTATAAGACTAGAGAAGCGCATTAAATATAATATTTTTCTAACTATATATACATGTTGAGTCCTTGAAGATGCATATTTAAGAAAGATCTTAAGGAAAACTTGCTATCACATCATTTCAGTGAAGATTTTCTTAAAACTAAAAATGTTTTAGAGATTAATGTTTATTTTATCATTCAAATGCTTATTCTTTATTGTTATAAATTTTTTCTGTTAATTCATAATCCATATGTGCATAATTTGAATTATCTAAATTAAAAGAACATAAATTAAATCATAGAATAACGTGACGGCAAAAATTACAATCACAAACTTTTTATAAATGCTTTTCAAAAACTAAATCCATTTTTAAAGGATCTAATAATAATAGGAATATGCATTTATTATTTAATTTGAATATAGGCACCCCATACATAAGCTTGCTTTAAGATGAATAAGAATTACTGAAGCTTTTTATGGAAACTAGACAATGAGATATGTATAATAGAAAGAGGATAATATAGAAAATGCAGCATTATCAAGGCAACAGAGGGAGAAACAAATTTTCGTCATTTTCTATTTTATTAAAACCGGGTTCCATTGGTGTACCGTATGGTTTTGAATTTTCAAGATTAAATTTCTTAGCTAATTCTTCAATTTTTGATATTTGGTTTAGTGCGTAACCGTCCGGTATTTTTTCTATTTCGCTTCCTAAGTATTTCTTTATTTGTCCTAAGTTTTTCAATTCGTATTCTTCTTTTAGCGTTTTTACGATTTCTTTTATTAATTCCGGTTTACTTGCTATAAGAAAGTCGTCGATATAGATTATTACGTATGTAAAATTTTCTTTTTCTTTTCTTATGAATAAGCATGTATCGGCTGTGCTTTGCGTGAAATTAAGTGCTTTTAATGAAGTTTCTATTTTCGTGTGCCGTGCTCTTGCTGCCTGTTTGAGACCATATATGGTCTTGTTTAGTTTACAAACTTTATAATTAGAGTTTGTTTTAATGTAACCCTCTGGTTGTTGCATGTAGATTTCCTCTTGTAAGTTTCCATGAAGGAATGCCACATTTATATCAATATGGTGTACATCTAGATTTTTATAAGCGGCTGCGGTTAAAAATGCACGAATGGTGGTATGTTGCACTACTGGTGCAAATGTTTCGTCATAATCTTCACCGAATTTTTGGCTAAATCCTTGTGCAACAAGTCTTGCTTTATATATGTGTGAATTTCCTGAGCTATCGACTTTTCTTTTAAAGATCCATTTTGATCCTATTATTTTTCTATTTGGTGATGGTTCTACCAGTTCTCATGTTTTATTTTTCATCAGCGCTTCTATTTCCGCATCTGTGGCTTTGAGCCAATTTTCTTTTTCTCTAGGATTTTTTATTTCGTTGATTTCTTTCCAATTTTTCGGTTCTACTATTTCTTTTTACTATACAGATATAACTTTCGGATGTATATCTATTAGGTGGAACTCCCCTGTTTGTCCTTTCTGACCTTCTTAATGTAGGAATGTTTTGATCGGGTTCTGCTTGTGTTTGTTCTGTATTGTTTATTTCCATTTCAATATAATTTTTGTTATCAAGCAGGCATTCTGGTTCATTATTTTCTTCATTCAGAATGTGTGTGTTATTCTCTAGGAATTTTACAGTTCTCCCGATTATGATTTCATTATTTTTAGTGTATACTCTATAACCTTTTGAGTGGTTATCATATCGCATAAATATTCCTTCCCTGACTGTGTTATCTAATTTTCCTCTATGTATCTGGTTTATGTATATATAAGCTTTACAGCCAAATACTCGAAGGTAATGTAAGTTTGGTTTTCTCTTGAACCAAATTTCGTACGGAGTTTTATTTGTAGCCTTTGTTGGTAGTCTGTTTTGGAGATGTGTTGCTGTATTTATTGCTTCACCCCAGAATCTGTGTGGTAACCCAGCTTCTGAGAGCATATCTCGGGTCATTTCTATCAAGCTCCTATACTTTCCTTCAGCAATCCCGTTTTGGCTCGGGCAGTGTGGAACAATAAATTGGTGTTTTATACCTCTTTGTCTAAGAACCTCTTTGTCCTCCGTATTTTTACCGATATATTCGCCCCCGTTATCCGATCTGAATGCTTTGGGCTATCTCCCGAATTGTGTGTGAACCATTTGTGTATAGTCCTTTATTTTGTCTGAGACATCATCTTTGTGAGATTGCAAGTAAATTACTGTGAATCTTGAGAGGTCGTCAATAAAAGTGACGAAATACATTTTTCCCCCTAAATAGGTTGTTATAATCGGTCCACAGACGTCTGTATGTATCAGGTCGAGTACCTGTGTCGTTTTATGTTCAGATAATTTCGGATATAGTGCATCAGTAGTTTCTGTCTTTATGCATGTTTCGCAGTGTGTAGTATGACTGCAGTTATTTATTTTTATGCCATTGGCCAAGTTGTTTTTCATCATTTGTTTTATATATATGACCTAGGCGTTTGTGCCAAAGTTCTAGACATTCTTTATTTTTGCAGTCGTTTGCGATATTTGCTGTGTTTGGGATATCTTTATCTGAGAGAATTACCTCATATAAGTTATTTTTCTTTTTCGCTTCCAGATACGTTTTGCCGTTACATGATAGCATGCATTTTTCGTCTTCAAATATTAAGTTGTAACCATGTTGAGTTGCTTTACTCACAGAAATTAAGTTTGTTTCCAAATCTGGAACATATAACACGTTTTTAAATTTTATTTTATTTGAGTCCCCGTTGGATGTTTTTGTTGTAATCATAACTTCACCGGATCCGTAGGAATTGAGTGTGTTTCCGTTCGCGATTATTACGGATGTTTGTGCGGTGTTGTTTATTTCAGTAAATATTTCTTTGCTGTTCGCAATATGGGAAGATGCTCCGGAATCAATAATCCAGGTAGGTTTTCCGGGCTTTTCGATTATAAATGCTGCATTCTGATTTTTGTTATGATTTATTTGTATGTTTTTATTTATTTTTTCTTTCGTTTCGTACCTATCATTTTCACTATCACCGATTGTGTTTTCGAAGCAGAGCGACGATGTAAACTTCTTTGGCTTAAATGTGTTTGTTTTGGTGTAGCTTTTTGTGAATTTCTGTTTTTTAAGTGCCAGCATTCTTTATAGTTATGATTATTTTGCTTACAGTACGTGCAATATTTATTATGATTTTTGTAATAATTATTTACGAACTTTTTCTGTGTTTTAAACGCTTTTGCCGAATTTTCGATTGGTTCAGAGTTTTCTACTCGTTTAGTATATTCGTCGACAAGTTTATTTTTTATGTATTCTGGTGTTAATTTATTTTCCGGCCTGGCTTCCAGAGCCGTTATTAGAGTATTGTAACTAGGTGGAAGTGAAGTGGCACAGTAGTAGTGCTGATATATGCGAGTCACTAATATTTTCTCCAATTGCGGAGAGTTTGTCGATGGTTTCAAGAATATTTGTTATGTGACGTTGCATATTACCGCTTTCTTGTAATTTGGCTCCATATAATTTTTTGAGTAAGTAAAGTTTACTTGAAAGATTTGCTCTTTCATGAATGTTTTTTAATGTGTCCCATGTTTGTTTCGACGTGTTTAAATTTCTTATATGGACGATTTGAGAGTCCTCAAGACTTAGATTTATTATGGCCCTTGCCTTCTTGTCCTTCTCTGCCAATCAGGTGTTATTGGGTTTGGCGGTTCTTCTGTTATTAATTTTGATAAATCTTCTTTTATTAATAACATTTGGACCTTAAATTTCAATATGGAATAGTTATTGGGGTTTAATTTTTCAATTATCTGTGTTTCTTTTGAGAAAGCCATTTCTTCGATTGATTTTTCTTTATTGTTTTTATTAAGTTTTATTTAATTAGTTCTAAAAAGATGCTTATATTTATTTTCTTTCTTTTGAAATTAGTTCTAAGTGATTTCTTTATGCTTTGTAAATGTTTTCAGTTTTTAAGTTTTAAAAATCACACCTTCCTTCTGAGACAATTTTTCAATCTCTATAATCTTTGAAGGAGGAGGTCGATCAAGTGCGGATGGTGTCTCAAGAAGATTAAAAAGGATAAGATAAAATTCTCTTACCTTTTCTGAAGGTGCATCTCACTTCGACGATTTAATCCAGGTAATGGTAATCCAGTTAAATAATCCAAGTAATTAAGTAATCGGTCGTTCTGAACACAAGACGTTTATTCTGAAAAACTAATTTAATATATTACTGTGAGGCTGAATAAATGCACATATTTCACAGTCTTGATTAATTATATATTTAGTTGTTTAGAGCACATGGACATTACAAGAATGAATTAACATTTAACAATTAAGTTTAGATTGTATTAATTGGCATTTTAGAGCTTACTCGCTCTAGTTGTTTATGCGTTTACATTTTGGTAGAGGACTGAAGAAGTTAAAGTCAAAAATAATAAGTTCTGAGTTTATCATTTCATCATTGGAAATTACGCATACGTCAGTGGAAAATACACATTGCAGGGTTTCAGCGTAAGAACGCAATTGGAATAATAAAGTTTCATTTGCTGCTATAACCCAGCAAACACACAGCTATCGGTAAGCAATCGGGCGATAGCCGCTTGCCGTCGCCGGCGGTAACGGCACGATACCGGTTGCCGGTACCACCGCCGTAACTTTTTTGATCCGCCGCGCGACTGACGCCCGATATTTTAGGCACGTAGTCGGTCCGGTTTCGGCAATGCCGATAGTACCGTCGGCACGAAACTGTGCCGACTGTATCCCGACAGTTATCCGCACACCTACCGAATATGGTACGGTATCGGCAATGCCGACTGCGGCAAAATACCGGGCCAACCGTAAACCGACAATTGTCCGTACACCAACCAAATATGGTTCGGTATCGGCAACGCCGCCAACGATACTGTACCGACCGTATCCGATAATTATCCATACTCTTTTCGAATATGGTCCGATATCGGTAAACAATAAAATGCCGAAAGCAAACCTTTTACAAGGGCGCTAGCATCAAGGAAGGGAGGGGGGGGCATACCCTTGTTTGCTTTTAACTTTCATTATTTTGAAGGAGGAAAAAAAAGGTTAATTATTTATTTAATTATTATTAATTTATTTTTCATGTTTAAGCAATCCTCGCTCCCGGTTTTCATTTTGCCGGAATAAATATCTACATCGGATTTTATAAAAACTGCTTGTCTTTCATATACCAAGCAGATACAGAATTATAAGCAGGGTTAATTGTTTTCTTTTGTATAAGAGTCATTTGCATTAGAAATGGGTCTTTTTTTCAGGTTTAGGTATTTTTAATGAACTCTCTTAATTTAATACCTCCTTTTTCTAAACAAAATATTTCTCTTTTCCCCAGTCAACATGTTAGAAACTTCCATTTTTTTGGGCAATTTATTTTTGCCCTCTAAATATTCATTAATCATATTTGTAATGAGATTTTTTTAGTTATCCGACAGATCGAATGATAGTATAATTCCTAACAATTTTGATAATTGATAAAATTCTAACATATTCTTTCAATTAGCCTTCTTAATAAAGTATACCAATAAATGAAAGGGGAGTCTGAGGTTAAGATAAACTTTAATATCCATAAAATCTTTTCTAAAGCTTCAAACCTTCAGTTTTTTCCCCCAAAGGGGAAATAAACTGGGCCAGAAAAATGATTTAATGAAATGTTTGTTTCTAAAATTTAATAAAACTTGATTTTATTAGATTTTGGAAAAAGCCATTAGGTTGACAGCTATTAAACATATGAATCAATAAATTAGTCTACAAATGGTATTTGCATTATCAGCCATACTGAATCTGCGGCCAAGTGACCTTTTATGTGTGGCCCAAAACAATCAATCATTAATCCATAAAAATTAATTATGATAAAAGTTATTTAAGACCTTCACTGTTTTTTTTATATTTTCGGGTGACAAAATCTGTTTTGCGATTGATAATTAATTTAAAATCATGTTGAAACATCTTAAATGCCGTTTGCTTAGTCAAACGTTCTTTTTACATGTAGTCCTTCCTATTTGTGGTACAGTGCAGAATAAAATATTATTCCAAATTAATTAAATTTGCACTATATATATATATATATATACATTGAAAATAATAATGTTTTTGAATTGAGAAAAGACTGATTTATTAAAGAAAATTTGATTTATTTTTCTTTAGAACTTGGAAATTCTGTAGTGTTACATTAATAACTCTTATGCTTAATATATAGCTAAATAATGTTTATTGGGGTTAAAAGTTTGTTGCATGAAAAAAAATGACACCAAAAACCTTTTACACCACTACTTCCAAACAACAATCTTCACTGCATATTTCTACAACAATTGCAAAAGAAATCTATCGTGAAATATACTGCTTTGAAATAGTGGTATTAAAACTTTTGGCAAAATTTCTCCCGCGACAAACATTCAATCCTACTGATATTAACTTTGTTACAATGTTTTGTTATACTACTTTTGTTCTTACTGTTTTAATAATCCTTTTTTGCTTCAAAATTATACAATTGTGTTGCGGCCCGTGCAACATTGCAAACATATGTTTGCAGCCCATGGGAAAAAAAGGTTCAGTTATGGCTGATCTCTATTCTCATATTCTGAGTATAATGAAATAAACTTTTGGGGCAACAATATTTTCTGTTATACTTTATCATTTTAATGCAAAAACTGTGTTCTTTGTGATATCTATCAAATTATACAATATACATAAGTTATTTACTGTATTGATTTGAAGGTAAAATACTTACATACAGGGTGTCCACTAAATGATTGATCCATTTTGAATGTAAATAATAAAAACGGTTTGAGAAAAAAATGTTTCCTGCATTGTTATTAGAAAAGCTATAATTTTTTTTAAATTCATTGTGTTCAAATAGTTTGAAATTTGGGTAAAAGATGGTGCTGGTGACAATCTGCTCACAGTAAACATTAAGTATCTAATGCATGTCACTCCATTTCGACTGAGACTATATTTTCAACAACATATACACTATGTTATCTATAAATTTAAAGTATTATGTTTTAGAGATGAGATGAGCTGGGCTAAGCCAGAGCTTTGATTTTATACCAGAGTCTTCAGGCTCGGACTCAAAGTGAAAATTCTGTTTATTAATGATATAGGTCAAACTTTCTAGATGTTTTATCATAATTTAAAATTCAGTTTGAAAGAACTAAATTGCTCTATTTATAGAACATAAGAGAAATATTTTAACTGATTCTGAAACCTTTGCATAGCTCCAGTGTTAATAACATAAATAAACCATGGGATATCCCAAATACAATAACTAATAAAACAATAAGAATCTTGACTTTTGTAGATTTCTGCCATTGGTCAGGTATAAATAACAACTTGCTATTTAAAACAGATTTTCAGAAACATGAAATGTTCTCATGAAAGACAGTACTTGGATTTATTACTTATTTCTATGTAAGATAAGATTTTTAAGGCTGTTCTCAAATCTAAAGGGGACTACTGTCAGACACATTTTTATTCAGAGACTCATAAAAGGGACATGCTTTGTTATTTAGAAACTTTGTGATCGAGATGCGTTTTCCATTTTCTGGTAAAGGCAGAAAATTTTTGAGAAAACACCATCAAAGTCGGCATTTTGAACTGAATTCCTGATGCTTGAACAACAGAAAGGAGAAAAACAGGTTATAACATGACACAAATCGCTTATAACTCAATAAGTAATCTATTTATCAAAAATTGGAAAGCTCATTTCAAGTCCAAATCGCTTCAATAGTCAGGTCTGCCAATTTTATGCCTTTGCTAAATTTAAAAATGAGCTTAAAAATTTTTTTGAGCTCTTCAGCAGATTCTTTGAGAACAGCGTTAAATTAGGCAATATACACGTACTCAAGACTTTGAAATAAAAAAATATTTTTATTAGTTTCCCAAAATAAACATTTAGATATTAATAGAAACATAAGCCTACGAAACATTTATAACATTACTGTCTTGCTCCCTAAACTAACATTTCCTGTTACCTAGACCAGGGGTGGTTAAATACATCATTTTATTTGCCAACTGCAAATGGATTTTCTAACAAGGTGAGATAATCTTTAGACAGTCTGAAAAAAATACAGGGTATACAAGATATGCTAAATACTACTTTTTTAATAGTTAGCTATATTTTGCAACATCGTAAATTACTGTGGCGTAAACATGATACTAAATTCTTCCCCATACCAGTGTTCCCAGTGGGCTACTTTTTAAAAATTCAGTTTTATTGATTGCCACCAGTTTTTTGAGAAAGTGAAATTCGCCTAATTTAATGACAGATTAAATAAAGGGAAAAGAAGACAATTTATACCATTTAAAAAAAGTAGTGTCAATTAAGCAATCGGAATTTTTAAAAAGTAGCCTACTGGCAACACTGCCCCATACTCATTTTTTTTTCTATTGTACACACTTCTTAATTTTAAAAAGAAAAAAATGAAAATTCCTTCCAGTAACAGCATGCAGTTGTGTATATTGCCATAACAATCCCTTACATTGTATCTTCATTACTGTCAAGAATTTCTGAAAATTCCCTACCCCTGACCAAGACTTACTCTTTATCTTTCCTAAAAGTAGAAATATCTATACAAAAGAAAAGAAAGAAAATACAGAAAAAATTACTATACTTTGAAAAACTTAATTTAACCAGAATATCTTATTTCAATCGAATCATTGAAGCTGCTGAATTTAACTTTGAAATACTTTAAGAAGGTATTTTGTTTAAGTTCTTAGTACTCCTTTTTAAGGAGTCTGCACAGACACTGGACCGAAAGTAATCTTGTATATATAGCAAAACAACATAAATCACATACTCCAGCACCTTTTTAAATATCTATTCTTTATTTATTTCATTAAAATATATATTTAAGGATTTAAAAAGACTGAAGAAAATATCTTTTAATGATTTTATGGTACATTTAAAATCTCTTGTGTGCTCTGGAAATTAAAGTCAGATCTCTTATCTTAGACAATTTAACTATTAGTTTAAAAGATAAATACTGGAAACAAGGAAAGTAATCAAAATAGTTTTATTAAAAAAAAAAAAAAAAAAAAAAAGGAAAAAAAAAACTTTAAAATGCTATTTGAATAAATGAGAGAATATTCCCAAGCAAAATGATGAAGAAATTGGATTGTAATCAACTCTGTGGCAATTCTAATATGTTTTTCTAAACAGTAACATAGCTGCTAACTTGCAACAAACACATTTTGAAGCAGAAACTATTCTGTAATTATCAATATATTTTTTTAACATACCATTAAAACAAATAGGCCAATCCTTTGTAACAATAAGGCCTGAAAGAAATGCAACATAGAAAGCTTTATTACCAAATGTGTAACTATGGTTTTATTGATATTCTGATGCTGAAATTATAGAAAGAAATAAAAATTGCATAACTAAAATCAACAATATAAAATCTATTTATTGAGATCAAATTTTATTAACATTCAACAGATTTCACACTCTTTTTTAGTCGCTCCATGCGACCACCATTTCGATCTGCTGCGTAGCGTAACCATCTTTTGATTACATCTTCAATTAATGTCGCAGGGACTTCTTTAAAATCTTTGTTGTTACGTACAGCAACTGAAATAAACAAAAAATAAACTGGTACATAGTTTTAAATATGAATGATTATCCTTTCTGTAAGTACTCAACATTAAAAAAATTAAGGAAAGAAAATATTGATATTCATATTAATAATTTATTCTAAGATTGTTTTCTTTAACATAAATATAAAAATTCTTAAACCCTATTCAAAGTTTAAGAAATTTATAGCGGATAACCTACATGTCTAATAACTTGTTTTATAAAAAAAAAAACTAGATAATGCCAGTCAAGATTTGACGGTAAATAACTTATGTTTCACTAAGAAAATTCTTGAATTAATTAATTGCTTTTAAATTAAATGTTGAAACCTTGACAAATTGTTTTATTGTATTAGTGATTCCTATATTTTTGGTGCTGTCAATGTAACATTTTCAATGAAGTGAAAGAATTTTAAGTTTGTAATTTATAACCAATTAGGCTTGCTTTTTTTTTATTAGATGATCTAAAAATATTGGGTAGAGCTTACTACAGTCTCTCTCTCTTTTTTTTTTTTAAATTACAATATTCAGTATTTTCTATTAACTACATGATCATTAAAAGTTTTCATTATATTTATTTTTATCCGTCTCATTCTAAAAGCCTAAATTAAAAACTTTATGCTAGCAGATAATGATTTATAATATATATTTTTTAATTACTTGAATTTTATTTTAATTTTTTACACATTTAAATATTAAACCATGGATATGAAGGTAATTTCTTTTACAGTTCTTATATGAATATTTTTCTTTCTTTTTCATTTTTTACAGAAAAAAAATGGCAAACTTTTCTTTGTGCACACACACATATATTCTTGATAATGATCAGAAATTATAACAAATAGTGTAGATCAGTTCAATTTATTCAATCAATAATTACGTGCAAAATATTTGAAATATAAAATTATTGTTTTTAAAAATATTGTTGAGTGTCAGAGCTTTAAACTGTTGCCTTAGGCCCCTGGGCTAACCTATTCTCGTCCGAAATTGAAGAGGTGCCAGATTTAATTTCATGCATGCGTAAAGCATTAAATGTGTCAATTTTGCATTAAACTGGTCTTAAATTTTTTCTTAGCATTTTAATATATAAGATATTACAATTTTGAAAGTAGTTACAGATACTGTTAAAATAAGAAATAAAGACTTTTGGTATGACACTTTTGAACTTAGAAAGTGCCTTCTTTTTGTGTGTGTGGTGGGGGGGGGGGGGAGAATAACTAAAGTAAAAGTTATATTCTGGTATAATTTATAGATTTTATTATATTTTAACTGAACCTTTCAAATTTTCTCTTTAGAAATTTACTGTGCAGATTTACAATGATATACAGTAAAAAGTCTCAAATCCAGACTTTTTTTTTGAAAAATCAAAAAAATTGCAGGAAGAGCTGCCATTTGCGACTAAAAGTGACTATTTTCAGCTTCATATAACTATGGCGACTATTTTAATGAAAATGCAAAAAAGGCGACTTTTTTAGATTAGTTTTTTATGGTTGTTTCAGAAGATTCGTTATTTTTTCTGTGATGAATTGGTAAAATTTGTAATTTGTTTTCCATGATCTATAATCGTTGGGAGAGATTTTTTGATTTTTACCATGACTGATTGCAAATTTTTCGGGTAAAGGGGGTCACACCAGTAGCAGAAAATTCTCCACGTGTCTGCGCCGGATATTTCTGCGGCAGAAAATAATCTGCAGGTAAACTATGTTACAATTCAGGATTGGCAGGTCTTTGACATGTGTCCGTTTTTGAGAATTTAAACTGCTATGTCCAAAACCATCTATCAAAAACCTTATCAAAAAACCTCAAATATTACATTGATATGTAAAATTTTACATTAAATAGCACTTATATTCTATGAAACAGCACAACATTACATGTAATGTTTAAAGTCTTTTACTGTATATCCATAATTAATATCTAGTAAAGTATTACTGTTACGTGCAATTTTTTAACTTAATTTCTCGATATTTACCAGCAACCTATTGACGAATTGAGCGGTTTTTTCCCCGCGACATATTGATGAATTTCACATTTATTTCTTGTAACCAACAGACAAATTACACGATTGATTGAAGAAATTCGTGATTTTTCCCACAACCGACTGACAAATTTTGAGATTTTTCTTCATGCGAGTAATTGACAAATTTCGTAATACTTTCACACGATCATTTAACGAACTTTGCGAAATTTTTCTGTGTTTGATTGACAAATGTTCAGATTTTTCCTCGACCTATTGGTAAAATTCGCAGGTTGAAAGAGGCCGGCGGCAATATTTTTTGCGAGCCCAAAACAGACCGATGCAGCAATTAAAAACAGGCCGAGTGCATTTGCAGCTATAAAGGAACAGACAGGGCCCACTTTTCACTGATTTCTTTAACTGCTTTTCACAGATTTTCTCTTTTGAACTTGCTAGCGAGATGCACGCACAATATATGAGCAAATGCTGCTGGTCCATTGGGCAGGGATGTTGGAGAAAAAAAATATTATATTTAGCTTGCAATGAATGATGAGATGCTCGCAGTAGATCACCGTACTCCTCCGGATGCGAAGCGAAATTGTGGCTGTGGCACTGCCCCCGCTGACGAAGTAAAAATAATTTGCAGAAGTATGGAAAAGAATCCGAGCCGAAGAAAGTTCCATGGAAAAAAAATCTGCAACGTACGTCGCCCGTCTCGAACTTTCTGCTATCGGGAGGGGGGGGGGGGTCAACGATCATATCACAAAAGTGCCCCCTATAATCCTTGCCAATTTCTATTTTTGTTTTCTGCGACCAATTGACGAAATTGATATATATATATATACATATATATATATATATATATATATATATATATATATATATATATATATATATATATATATATATATATATATATATATATATATATATATATATATATATATATATATATATATTAGACCATTTGTAGGAATTTGCTATACATATTTTCACGACAGATTGATGAAATTAGCTTTTTGTTTCAGAGATCTTTTGACGAAATTCAATGCTATTCTTTTCCACAATTGTTTATCGAAATTAGCAATTTTCTTTTCACCATCAACTGATGAAATTCTTGATATTTAGCATGATTATTTGATTAAACTGTCAATTTTTTGTGGTTTGATGAAATTCACATTTTTTTTTCTTTTTCAAAGAGGTTGTTTGACAAAATTTAGAATTTTTTGGGCATTCTTTTGACGAAATTTGCAATGATTTTTCTGCGCCCAATTGAAGAAATTAGCTATTTTGTTCTGTGATATTTAATGAAAATCTCATCATCTTTCTACGATCGCTGAAGGATATTTTGTGATTTTTCTTGTGAAGAGATTGTAATTTTTTTTCCGATTGTTTCCTGCGACGGAGTGACGAAAATGTTTTTTCCACAGCCATTTGTCAAAATTTGCAATATATATTTTTCAACGTCCAATTGATGAAATTTACTATTTGTTTGAAAGATCTTTTGATGAAATTCGCCATTCTTTTCTATGATTGTTTATTGAAATTCGTGATTTTCCTTTCATGACCGATTGACGATTTTTTTTTTAATTTTTGTGTTTTTACTTGATTAAATTCTCGATTTTTTCCAGGATTGTTTGACTAAATTCATGGTCTTGTCCATGACCAGGGCTTTACAAATTTGAAAAAATCTGGTAGCCAGGTATAAATTCTAGTCGCCAGTAAAAAAATTTAACACCCCCCCCCCCCCCCTCCCCGTTATTGATTTTTAAAAAGTACAAACGTTTGCTTAGGAATTAAGTCAGAAAAAATAATAACAAACATAGTTTAGAATTATTAGTTACATAGTTTATAATAGTGCATAATAACCAAGTTTTCTAAGGAAACTTATCAAAGTTATATATTTGTGAAAAAAAAATAATAAAGGAAATATTGTAAACTCTGAATTAACCGACATGTTCGGGAAATGCTGATTGCCGTATGCTTCAAATGTTCAAATAGTTGAGTGCTACAAAATCTATATCGGATGAGAGGGCATCTATAAAATAGTGAAGCCGGAAAACGATTTTATGCCTATTTTGCCTATCAAAATAAAGAAGTCAAATAATTCTGATTTAATTATTTCAAAATTTGCATTTAATGACATTTGCAATAGTTTTGCCAAATTAAAAATAAGTTAATTTTTTCTGTTGTTGTTTGTTTGTTTGTGTGTGTGTGTGTGAATATAATTTCAAATTTATTTCTTAATATTTTGTAACTTTGCAGCATCTATAATGAGATATCTTACAAGAAATTTAATTAAACGTTGTGATGTTCGCAAATTCGAGGGCTATTAACGGGTAATATTACGAGTTATTACGTAAACGTTTGTTTTCGTAGCTAAAAAGGAAAGAAAAAAATATATTTTCCCGTGCTGAATTAAATCAAAATCAGCAGCCGGCTGAGGTTTATTTTGATCCAACGATCTACGAAAAGAATTAACAACAACAAAAAAAAAAAACTTTTTGAAGTGCAATCAATGAATTTTTATTTCTATTTACTGCAGATAATAATCCAAACAATGTAATTATAAAATACTATTGAGAAACAACTCTGAACCAGACACTTGTCGCCAAGACAGAGTGACGGCAATGTCCAACGCGTGTGGTGCAAACAGACGCGAGGCGCCAAGCATTTTAAGCCGGGAAAAAATATTTAAAAAAAATAATACATATTTTTATTAAAATGAATTATTCTTGAAATTTTAATTAAGTTTTATGGATTTACTTCGAATGAATTACTTATAATCACTTATATGTTATTATTCTTTTAAAATGAATGTAATAGATTAAAAGTTTTAATTCTGAGCACAAAAATCTGATTTGAAACATACAAAAAAGTAAGCATTTTTTATCATTGCATCCAATTTTTAGAAGCCACATAAGACTATTTGTTATTGAACCCCCCCCCCCCCCTCCTCACATTCTAATCACATGACTAGCCGACTAGAGCGGAAAAGAATGGCGTTTTATGTGAATGAAATGGAAAATGCCTTTTTAACTTCGCTTTAGAGAAAATGTCGTTTGTGCTCATTTTTTAGTTCAATTTTTGTAAAAAATAAATAAATAAATGAAACAAAAAAAGTTAGTCGCCAGTGGCGACCTGGCGGCTGCATTTGTCAAGCCCTGTCCATGACAGTTTGTTGAAATTTGCGATATTTTTCACGCCACTGATGAACAACTTTTTTTTTGACAAATAGACTAAAAAGGATAAAAAATTCAGAAAATTACAAAATCTAGAATCTTTGAGGTCTGGAAGACTCCGTATTTTACTTTGTAATGTATTATTCCTGTTGTAGTTTTCTCAAACAAATTTAAACATATACAGATAAAAACACAACATTTTACTGATACAAACCTACCATTTATAAAGAGCAGCAAATTCTGAAACATCTGTATTGAAGTTTTTCCATTTGCTGCATTCCAAGATAAAGTTAAAGACATTTGGTGGCTAAATATGGTGCTCAAAATTCTTCTCACAGCATCCTTGTAATCTTTTCCACCCATATAACCACATCTTTTAACCTAAAATAGTTCAATAAACAATATTTAAGGACTGCTACATGAAATATCAATAAATATTTTTGAAATGGTAAAGAAGGAACCTAAACAGAATTTGAAATAAACGTGATTACAGGCATTTAGGAAATTTTTTGTATAATGAAAAATTCTATCCAGGATAAAGAAATATGAATAATAAATATAAGACTTCAGACATTCATTTATTTTTGTTTACAGGCTGTCCCTTTTGATGAAAGGAAGCTTACCATTTTTCAATGTTCATTATGGCTTTTAATTAATCATTGCTAATTTTCAGTTTTAAACAGATTTTTATGCTGTATTCGAATATGTAATCTATTGTAATTAATATCTCCATTTAATGTAGGATTCTGATATAAGACAATTTCTATTTTATCGGGTTTTATTGTATTTCAGAGTTTATTTACATAGCTGCGAACCTTCCTTATATTTCAAATCAAACATATTTTAAACCAAAAGTTTTATTTCATAAATGAAATTCAACTGGGAAAAAAACCTTGGAAGGTTGGCAACTAAACATTTATATTTATTAAAAAAGATTTATTTATTTATTTTTATTATTTTTTTTTTTGGGGGGGGAGGAAAAAGGAAGGGAGGTTAGGGATACATGGCAGCAATTGAAGTTCTGCAAGTGCCAAATATAAGCTGGCGCGCCCCTGATTTTCTTAGGTATTAGATTGATTACACTTCAAAATTTCATCAGCAGTTACTAGTCACTTTTTTTTTTTTTTAATGATTTTGTGAAAAACATGAAAAGGAAATATTTATAAGAATATTTTAAGTAGTCTTAATTTGTCTTTGTAAAAATTGAAACACAGTGTGTTAATCAGAATTAAATGAAACGTAACCGCTAAAACACACACACTAATTCTAATCAACTGTATAGAACATCCTTTTTTAAGCTCACAGGCTATCAAAGCCTGAGAGCTAATGTGCCCGCCCGTTCTGTATGTATGTATGTACGTAACGCGATAACTCGTGATAGAATTATCCGTTTTGCTTCAAATTTTGTTTACAGGTCCATTCTAATAAGGCGCTTCCCTGATTAGTTTTGGGAGTTCATTGGTTAAGTATAAAGGGGGCTAACTCCCCCTTAATTTAGATAAATGGATTTTTCATGCAGAAGTATCCGTTTTTCTTCAAATTTCGTATATAGGTTCATTGTGATAAGGTGCTTCCCTGATTATTTTTGGGAGTTCATTGGTTAAGTATGAAGGGGGGAAGCGGGGGGATAATCCCCCTTAATTTAGATAAATGGGTTTTTCATGCAGAATAATCCAATTTTCTTTAAACTTTGTATATAGACTCATTGTGATAAGGCACTTCCCTAATTAGTTTTGGGTATTCATTGGGTAAGTATAAAGGGGGGTAAACGGGGGGATAATCCCCCTTAATTTAGATAAATGGGTTTTTCATGCAGAATTATCCGATTTTCTTCAAATTTTGTATATAGATTCATTGTGGTAAGGCGCTTTCCTGATTAGTTTTGGGTTTTCATTTGTTAAGTATAAAGGGGGGAACGGGGGGGGGCTCACCTCCCTTATATTAGATAAATGGGTTTTTCAAGCAAAATTATCTGATTTTTTTCAAATTTTGTGTATAGATTCATTGTGGTAAGGCGCTTGCCTGATTAGATTTTGAGGGTTTGCTGGTTAAGGATAAAGGGTGGGAACCGGTTCTTATCCCCCCCCCCTTAATATATTGTTGAATTCTTTATTTTTCGAGTGGCATTATTCTTTGAAAAAATAGCATAATATACAATTAGTGTGAATAGCCTGTGAGCTCAATGCCCTCAGTTTAACTGGGCAGTTTTCTTTATTACATTTGCTGTCACTTTTACTTTATTGGCATGATTTCTTCATGGTGTTGCAATATTTACAAATAACAATTTATTTCAAAAATGTTTTTAATTTAACAATGAAATTTGTTAATTTAAAGAAAATCTGCCAGAAAATTCAAATCTTGTTAAACTATCTAAAAGTCACCTTGTATTTAAGTTCAATAAATACTACTATTAAAATATATATGCATAAAGGGAGACAAAAAAGGAAAACTACATACAGCTTTTGCGAACTCGTCTTCTACCTTCAACTTTTCTTCAAAATCTTTTAAATCTTCTAAGTTCTCGAGGATTTTGAAGCTTTCTGTAGTAAAATCCACACTAAAATCCTGTTCATTTCTTCGTAAATTTCTAATGATCTCTTTGCTTTCTCTTAGCTCCTCTTTCATTTCAGCAATATTTTTAATCAAAATGTCAACTTTAGCTGAAAAGGATACAAATTTAACTTGAAATTAAAAATACTTTTTTAGATTGCTTTGTTGTTACTAACTCTTGACACATATCGGGGCAGATTTTTCCCCCGCAAGCAAGCATGAATTTTGATACTTCCCCACCCTTTCCAAAATAAAGCCATAAACCAAAATTTTTGATCCATTTATTTTAAAGATGAAATAATTCTTAAAAAGTGTATTGATTTTAATATATTTTTATTTAATTATTTAGAAATCAATCTTATTGGAATTATTTGACCACTAAACCCTTCAAAAAACGAATATTTTTGCATTTTAACATCTTTCCTATATTATAAATAATATCTTAACCAGGGCTGCGGAGTTGGGCCAATTTTGGGGTAAAAAGAGTCGAGTCGCTAAAAACATGCTGATGTCAACTCCAGCTTTTTGTTAAACAGTTTGAATAAAATCAAACCAATTATATTTAATTTTTAAATTTGGGTGCGGATAATCCAAGGCAGGTCTTGGATGCACCTGAGGGTCATATTTTTAATTCTTCAAGGTCCGAGCCCCTTTAAGATTTTGTGCTTTAAGTCGTTAATTAAGTTGCCCACTTTTAATCCAATTTTCTTCTGGCCCTTTCTCCACATAGTTGTTTTCCCTTTCTACATTCCAGTTAAGACCCTGGCCCCCTTGAAGTATTTTGTTCCCTAAATTATTAATAACTTGCCACCCTTTAATCTGATTTTTCTTCATTTTTTGGAGTATTTTCTCCATTTAGTTATATCTCCCTTTCTATATTACAGCTAAGACCCTGTCTCCTTTTGGGGCCCCTACTAAGCTCGATTAAAAATCGTCCAATTCACTAGCTTTTATTTCCTTAACAACTTAGTAGGTCCTCCAGCTACTATATGAGCGACAAAATTTTTTTTTCAGCTCTCACAATTACCACCATTTTGAATATTTATCTCCTTCTTGGGACCCTTAGTGCAGCTAAATTACAAATTATCCAATTCTCTTGCAATTTTCTTTAACATAGTTCTAAGGTTCTTCAGCTACTTTATAAACGTATTAAAAATTTCCTTAGACGCCTCCCACCTTTTTTCTTCCTTTTTTAAATATTAATTTTATTAAATATTATTAATTATATTAAATATTAATTAACTTCCACCTTTTTAAAATATTAATTTTCTTTTTAGACCAACTTACGTTTACCCACTACAGCCATAATTTAAAAATCACGTTAATGTTAAAGGTAAGTATTTAAGTTTAGAGAAAAAAAATAGAAGAATTGCTAAAACAAAACCTTCTAATCTGTTAAAGTCTCTCGCTGAACATCCAGCATTTGAAGAACCTTCCTCACAAATCGTTTGAAATGTCGATGGTGTTTGACAAGACTTTTTTTTTTGGTGGTAAATCCACATCGGATGAAAAAAGTTCAACTTCGCTTGAATGTTTACTTTTCTCCAAGTACGCACTGGCACTTTTGTAAGTTCGTATAAAATATACAAATACATATATAAGAAATTAATAATAATTTTTTTTTAATGAAATTAAACTTGAACACAAAGGATGTGATTTATCACTTACTACACAGCATACAACCAATTGTTATTAAATTTAATGTTTTAAACAAATTGTTTCAATTCTGATATTTAATGACTTTACTTTAATAAGAACAATTACAGGGTTCCCAGCAAAACATGTCGGGAATTTTCCTGACCAAATCCAAAAAAATTTCATGGCCAAACAGGCATACACAGGGGTCAGAGCGACCAATTCGTAAAATATAGGACATTTAGAAAATAGTGTTATGTGAAATATTTTGCTATAAAAAATGTATTTAACACAATCTATATTACTTAATTAATTTTCACTAATTTATGATATTAAATCAATCTTTTAAAACAGACAGAAAATAATTTTACATCTACAATAATAAGTATCTAATTTTTTTAATGACTTTTTTTTTCAGATAAAACCTTGTTTAGTTAATAAAAAATAAATCATTAAACAAAATTAGTACAAGGTGTTAATTTCTCTTTACACTTTTTCTAAATGAGTATGATCATTTTCAGGTGATGTTTAGTGTGATTATTTAAAAAATTTTGAAATTCTTAATGCTTAATCTTTTTTAGCAGTATCTTTAGCAGATTTAAATTTTTTATTCCCTGCATCTGTAAGAGCTTGTGCTGCCTCTATCTCTTGCATGCACTTTCTCTTTAGTCCATTTTTCAGTCTTTTGTTTCCTTCATCAATCAAAGATTGAGAAGAATAAATTTTTTTTTTTTAATTTCTACTATTTTATAGCTTTTTGAAATTGCAGGCCCATTTTCTTTTTTTTTTCTGAATTTTTTGTTTTGTTTACTGATTTTTGCAATTCTTTTTGAATTTTATATTTGTAGTACGCTTCTTTGTAGAACTGGTGTATTTCTTGTGTTATACTTGAACCTATAGATTTCCCATCAACAGCATTTTTTATCAATCTACCTCTTATTGTATCAAGGTTTAAAAGGATCTTTCTGATGTAAGCATTCTCTTATTCACATTACCTTTCCATTGATACCTGCCAGGGGTCGATGCAGGTTTTTATTCTTGGGGCCCATTTTGTGAAAAGTAAAGGTTATTTTTGTGAAATTTATTATATTTTTGTGAATAACATTTTGCAACAAAAGTTGAAATCCAGTTAATCAAATTCGAACCAAGCATTTTTTAAACAAAAACTTTTTTTAAATCCTTTTTGCTGAAAATTTTCTCTCTGGTGAACTTGTTTGATTACAAATTATACATTTTAAAACATCACAAAATAATAAATAGTAAGTTTTTATGGAATAGAATTTTGTGAAGGGCCGCATTTTATCAAATTAATTTTTGTGAAGGGGTCCATTTTATCAATTTGATTTTTCGAAGGGGCCCATTTTATTAAATAGATTTTTGTGAAGGATCCCTAAATAGGCCCCAATTTTTTCCTGGATCAACCCCTGCCTGCCCATGTGAAAACATTAGTAAGGCTTTCACTAAAATCTCCAAATATTTGCATTTAGGAAGTTGTTGATTATTAGTCATGGAAAGGACATTTTTCAGTAGTGATCTATCGGTTGCCAGGTCACATCAAAGCTCCATTCCTCATAGATATCATCATCATTTACATAAATATTCCACTTTTCTGTGAGTTTATCGACATTACTTTTTGATATTACCTGGGGCAATATATTGGCCAGGCATCTTACAGATGGTAATGTCGATTTGGTAGTTCTTTTCTAAGAAGAAGGTGCAAAGCTTTTAAAATTTTCAAAAGCCTATTTTTTAAGGGTAACTTCTGCAAATACTTGGTGACATTTATTTAAAAGTCTTTAGCATCTGTTTAAAATTCAGATTTTAAGTCTGAAGGCAGTTGCAGCAAAAACTTCTTAGTGTTATTTCCTACAATTAAAAATTTCAAAGGAACTGTTTTTTTGCGAATATCAATATCCACTAACTGCTCACCATATTTATCCTTCAATGCAGACTCATTTACAAAATGTCTCATAAGCTTCAATAATAGTTTAGGTATTGCTTTTGAATGGAAATATGACAAAAATAAAACAGCAGAAACAATCGTAAATGCTGGCAGGTGACGATTATAATATCAAATATATGAGAAAGTAGAAAATATAGGACAATTACAGAAATATAGGACATTTTTAAGGTTATTTTATAAATATAGGAAATATGGGACAACTCTGACACATGCATACACAAAATCTGCTTTAAATAACACAAAATAACAAGCAGGCATAAAAAGAAATCAGAAATTTGTATCATGATAACAGGGTTCATACTCTTTCCCCCCCAGGAGAAAATTTGCACATAGCGGAAAAATGAGATTTCCTCAAAAACTGTGACCTAGGATAATTGATATAGTTTTCCTGCAAAGTTTACATAAACTCCTATTAACCTTAATTTTTAAAATTTTAGTTTGAGTAGATTCAAAAGTAGGGGGCGAGGAGGGGGGGGGGGGCATATTTTTACAGTACATTTTTGACAATTAAAACAAATGTATTTTTGAGTTCGATTTTACGAGATCTTTTGCACTAAACCTCACACAATATACAAAAAAAAATTTCAACTTAATTAGCCCTCTACATTTTTTCTTAAATATATTTGTGAATGGTTAATAATCTATAAATTATGTGGTTCAATAGGCTTTAGAACTCAGATTATAATTAAAATTAGCAAATTGAATTATCACTGCAAAAGAACATTAAATTAAACAACACTACAAAATATTTTTACATATATATTAAAGCATAAACTTGCTAAGCCTGATTACTTTATTTTTCAATATTATAAGAACACACATTTTATCAGACAATTAAATACACTAAACCAACATGAGTGAAAAATTGAAATTAAAGTAATCAGACGTAGTGTTTATGCTTTAATATATATGTAAAATTAATTACGGAACGATGAATAGTTATTTATCGTACATTGTCATCTGAAACTGCAAAACTGCCGGCCGATGACTGTTTCCAACATGAATAAGTGTGAGAAACTGCCAGGCTAGGATGTCGATCTGGGTGGCTTAGTGGGAGAGCGTCAGCACGGTACACTGAAGGTCCCAAGTTCGAGTCCTGGCCCAGGCCAATTTTTCACTCATGTTGGTATAGTGTTTAATTGTCTGATAAAAAGTATGTTCTTATAATACTACAAAATATTTTTTTTTTCATTTAAGAGAAAAATAAATGTATTATTGATTGTTATAGCAACTTGATTCTTTGAATTTTTCCTCCATAACAACATTTGATTGTCTTCCAAACATACACAAGTTTTATTACTTAGATTAACTTTACAAAGTTTATCTATTGATTATATTTATTGATGTATCTAAAACTAAAACTCAAATAAAATTAGTAGCTGAATGCTTAAAAAAGGACAAAAACTTACTAGAATAATGAACAGGTATTGCTCTGAATGACTGCCATTCATCCGCTGGATTAGTTGCTTTTTTTGATGCTCTTTTCACATTCACATGGCCAGGTGGCCACTTACATAATGTTCCACTACTAGAAGTAGTAATAAGCCAAATAATTGGCAACACATACAAACAATCATTTTCGTCAGGAAATTTGACGACTGCATAAGAACACCTAAATAAATAAATAAATAAATATATGTATACTAGATAGTGCCCATCAGGATTTGGCAGTAAACAACTCGAAAATTCCATTAAAATAATATATCTATGTTTTAATTTTTAATCAGTTGCATTTAACGATTTAACTTAATTAAGAATTGCAAACTTGATGAATTGTTAAACTGTGTAAATGATTTCTACACATATAAAACAATAGATAGCGCTGTCAGTCCAACCTACTCAACTGATGAAGTGAAAGGATTTCAAGCTTGTTATTTATAGCCTAGTATGCTTGCTTTTTAGCACGAATTTAACTAAAAATATTAATTGAATGTGCAATCATTGGGGTTCCATTTATAAATACTGGGAGGGTATAGGACAAAATTGGCACTCGCCACTCAGCGAGTAATACTGAAAATTTCGCGATTGACTTTATTTCCACCACTGGTCAAACTTAATAGTCACACTCGCCAATTGCGATAATTGAATGGAAAAAGATTTTTTCCCCGCTGTCGCTTGACAAATTTCGAAACCATTTGGCAAATTTCACGATTTTTTCCCCAAAATTATTTGACGTACTGAGATTTTTTTTCCCCCTCGAAGACATTCGAAATTTTTTTCCTCTGAAACCAGTTGATGAATTTTGCGATTTTTCCACTATCGATTAATGAAGTTTGTGATTTTTTTGCTATCGATTGATGAATTTCGCGATTTATCAACTATTGATTAATGAATTTCATGATTTTTTCCATGAACGAACAAATTGCGCACTTTCTTTCCACCGATGTTCGACAAATTTTGCACTTTATTTCCGCTGCCATTCAACGAATTTTGCAATTCTGTTCCGCGATTGTTAAATGAATTTCACTATTTTTCTCCCGAGATCATTTGACGAATTTTGCGATTTTATCCCCCGAACCTATTTGACAAATTTCTCGAATTTTTTCACGACAGATAGACAAAATAAATTTTTTCCTGCAATGCCCTATTTCTTTCCTGAGACCATTTGACGAATGTCGCGATTTCTTTCCTGACTCCATTTGACGAATTTTGCTGTTTATTCCACAGTCGTTTGACAAATATCGCAAATTTTTTATCAAGTATTTGTAAATTTGTTATTGGAAAGTGCTGAAAAAAGTTAATTTTTACCTATATGGGAGGTAAAGGTGAAAATAAGCACTCGCCAGCCAGTCGCCACTCGTCGATTAAACTTGAAAAACTGACAATTAAAAATAAAAATATGAAAAGAACCGGCCAAATGCAGGATTTTCTGATATCCTTACTATAAAATTCGCGATTTTTCACCCCCATTTGACAAAATTCATAATTTTTTCGTGCCCGATTGCCGAAATTCATGATTTTTCCGTGTCAGATTGATGAAATTTATGGTTTTTATACATTCGATCGACGAAATTCAGGATTTTTCCGCATTCGATCGTCGAAATTAGTGATTTTCTTGCAGTCGATCGCCGAAGTTCCTGATTTTTATGCTCCCGACTGCTGGAAATTCATCATTTTCACATTTCTGAATGACGGAAATTCAGGATTTTTACGCTCCCGCTTGATGAAGTTTGCAATTTTTCCGGACTAATTGACGAAATACACAATTTCTGAAGATGTTGGCCACTTTTGGTTCGCAGGCCACAGGTTGTGCATGTATAATGTATATCATATTGTAGGTTATTATTTAGTGTATAAACTAGAGGTGCACAACTTTTATAATGGGAGGGCCACTCACAAAAATGACTGGGTTGTCGAGGTCCACAATCTGACTTGTTCAACAAAATTCTCGATTTTTATGCGCCTTATCGGTTAAATTCGCAATTTTTATGCACCTTATCGGCTAAATTCGCGATTTTTATGTGCCTGATCGGTGAAATTAAGGATTTTTACAAGCCCGCTCGACAAAATTCACAATTTTTACGCACCTGATAGGCTAAATTCGCAAATTTAACTCGTTCTATCAGCTAAATTTACGATTTTTACACCTCCCATCGACGAAATTTGATTTTTAACTGCTGATCGGCTAAATTCATGATTTTACACGCCCGATCGGCGAAACTCATGTTTTTTTATGCGTCCGATCGGCGAAGTTCCCAATTTTTACGCTCCTGATCAGCGAAATTCGTGATTTTTATGCACCCGATCGGTGAAATTCACGATTTTTCATGTCCGATCGGCTAAATTCATAATGTTTTTATGCGACCTATGGACAAAATTTGAAATTTTTTTGGCAACAAATTGGTAAAATTTGAAATTTTTGGAGATGTTGGCATATAGGGTCATTGCGGGCCGCTTTTGGCCTGCCAGCCACAGGTTGTGCATCCCTAGTATAAACATACCTATTTTATTATTGTCAGATCTTAATTCTAGACAAATATTTTTTTAAGTAAAAGGTACTTATGTAGTTAGCCACACAAGTACCGAAGCTTAATGAGTCTTATGTAGTTAGCTACTTAAGCATGTTGTGTATAACTTTGCTGTTAACATATTTTAAAATTTTAAATAAATTGAAAATTAGTATCTCAAGTTTATTCAAAGCAATATAAATTAAAATATTTTTATTTAGTACATAAATTGCTTTTCTGTAAATTAATTATATATTTTTTAAATTAATTATTCAATGACATAAATGTACTTACTGGTTACTAAAGAAATTATTCTCACTCGCCACTAACTGGCTACTAAAAAAATTCAACCTACCGGCCAGTGACTACTAAGTCAAATTCCTTATTTTCACCTTTAATGGGAGGCAGGCTCCCGCTCCTTTGAAAAAATTAATTTCCTGACTTAAAGAATCACAATCTAGTAATAAGAACTTAGACAAATTCATATAAGAATTGAAAAAGTGACATTTGATGAAATCAATTTATTTTATAAACTTTAATATAACAAGCATTTTTGCTTTGTATTATTATTTATAGATTTATAAATTAAAACACATTAAAAAAAAAAGACAAAAAAACCCCAGAATGATCAGTAAACAGGATGATATTCAGTATAGAAAATTATATATACTAAATCAAACCAAATCATCATATTCCATTAAAAAAAAAAAAAAAAAAAAAAAAAAAAAAAATCTGAAAAATATACACACAAAAAAATAAATTTAAATAAAAAATATTAGAAGAGGCACACATAAACAAACACATACAATCTTTCTTACAAGTCATTACTGTGGCGGGGCATTTATATCTGTAACCATAATGGACAGGGAAAAAAATAAAATAAAACAGCTCCTCTTTAACATGATGGCCAATAAATAAAGTTTTTTTTTTTTTGTCTTTTTATTGATAACAAGAAATAATAAGGAAGAAGCAAGAAATCCTTATTTTTACCCTGCAAAAAAGCTTATGCTACCCATGAGAATCAAGTGAATAGCAAAAGTAAACGAAAAGACACTGATTGTTTTAAATAAGATCATTACTCAACTCCTGGGTGCTGACCCTGGGAGCAATGAGTAATATTATAAGTCCTGACTATCAATACATTAACCACAAACTTAAATGTTGAAATCTGTTAATTTCCTATCGTTAGACTTCTTAGTGAGATGTTATTTATTTCAGCAGTGTTTAGCTTGGCATTATCCTCAGACCATGAAGAGTGGTTCAAAGTATAATCAATGGATATCTTTCATAGACTACATGAATTAGATATATTGTTTTCACTGTTTGTAATTTTGCTTTAAGAAACAATGAACATAGACCTGCTGCCATATCAGAAAATTCCAGACACATGTTTGATGAATATGACATGCGACGCATAAATTGAATTTGAATCAATGAGATTTTGCATATTTTCTGATGCAAACCGATTGTTCCGCCTATCCCAGGACCCAAAACAATGATCATGTTACAAGTTAGAAATAAAAAAGTCATAATCGGGATAAAGGACACAAGATGCCAAGACATGACCACAGCAACAACAAAAATAAACGAAAAGACACAGATCAGGAAGAGAGGCAGTTATGCACTGGTCCTCTAAATAAAACTATGCAAACCGTTTGGGGTTTGCAATAGATTTGTCATTAATATTGATTAACAGTAAAGTTAAAAAAAATAATTTTTTTTAAAATTCCACTTTTAAAGCCCCTTTAATCATCTCAGTGGGAAAAATGGTACTTTATTTTTAGGATGAGAAAGATCTTTGCTAGTAAGAGGAAATTTTCTCAAGCTCTATTTTGGCAATACACAGATAATTTCTATAATATTTATATTAATAATAAAATAAAAGATCAATTAAATTCATCTAAAACAGCAAATATACTTCCTTAAAATTTATATGACTTTTTTTCCCCCCAACGCTGATAAAAGTAACGAGTGTCAATATTGTGTTCAACATTGAGAAATAATGCTTTAAATTCTAGCTCAACAAAGTTCATATTTAATATTAACCAATTTACAAAATTTATCACTTAAATATAGTTTTAAATTAAAATGCTTTAGTATGTAAAGGCGAAGGGGGAAAAATTGGGGAGGGAGGAGTCGAATGATCACTAAGACCCAATCAAAGCCATTAAATCATTATTTTCATAACAAGTAGGGGGGGGGGAGGGGAGACTATTGTTAAGCACGTTTTTAGCGAACTATTTACTGTTTCATATGCACAAGCAATATCTACAACAGGTCAAAATAACTTCTTTAATAACAGAAAAAATAGAAAATGTGCAACGCCATTTGAAAGAATTGTCGTTTTTATTTAGGCGCAAAGAACACGTGCTACATTTTTAAAGTAAACCCTTCATCCCTCTTTTTTTTTTTTTTTTTTTTTTTTAAAGAGGGATGAAGGGTATTAAGACCAATAAAAGACATGTTTTATAAATTATTGTTTTAACTAGCTTTTTTGAAATACTCTATAAAAAGGAAATGTATTTGCTTGTATTAAAAATGATCATTTTATATTTTAATAACCATGCTTGCAAACCTCCTGCTTTTTTATAAAAAATATAAAAACTACATTGAACCTAAAACTCATTACTTAGTGATTAAAATAAAGTAGATTTCAAATGGCTACCACATAAAAAAAAGACATATTCAGGGGTCGATCCAGGCAAAATTTGGGGCCTATTTAGGTCCTCTTCACAAAAATCAATTTAATAAAATGGGTCCCTTCACAAAAATCAATTTAATAAAATAGGTCCCTTCACAAAATTATTTTTACTAAAATAGGCCATTTCACAAAATTCTATTCTATAAAAATTTACTATTTATTGTTTGTGATGTTTTAAAATGTGTAATTTGTAAAAAAACAATTTCACCAGAGAGGAAAACTTCAGCAAAAGGATTTAAAAATGTTTTTGTTTGTAAATGCTTGGTTCGAATTTGATTAACTGGATTTCAACTTTCATTACAAAATGTTATTTTTTACAAAAATGTAATAAATTAAAAAAAAAATAACCTTTACTTTTCTCAAAATGGGCCCCAAGAAAAAAAAAACTGCATCGATCCCTGATATTTAATTAAAACACATTGCCTGACACATAGAATGTTTTTTCAGTTAAAAAAAAGTGGAAGGTTGACAAGTGTGGTGTTTAACATTTTTTTTAAATAACTGTTAAAAGGGCAGAATATCATTCTAAACTAACAAATGTACAGATAGAATACAATTAAGTTAAATGACGTAATGGTAAGGCCACAAAATCAGATTTATATGGTAAAAGTACCATTTTACATTTAATATCAGAAACTTTATACTTTCTTTTTTTTTTACTCATGTTTTTAACTTTATAAATTGATATTGTACTTGACTTGAATGGTTTGGTAAAAAAATCTTGCATTATAATGAATTCTAATCCAATAATGTATGGTACCCTTTCTTCTTTAATAAAACTTGATGCTATTATAATTTTATTATTATTTAGTAACACACAAAAATCCTTTGATTTATCACTTAACTTATAAGATGGGCAAGTTATTTGGGAGTAATTTGTTCCATTTAATCTATCTTTAATAAATTTATTTTTGAACATACGTGTTGGTTTAGGACGTTTAGTAACAATATGTTTTCTTTCAATTGATCTTTTGACTACTTGTTGCAAAGGCTGATTTGATTTTAAAAGCATTCGCTTCAGTTCTTGTAAATAATTTTCAAAAGGAAAAGCACTAAATGTATCTAAAGGACCCAAGTTTTTAACATCTTCATTTAAATGGATGAGCGAATGCATGTTATAAGTCATAATTTCTGAACCATAATGCTTTGCTGCAGTTTTTACAAATGTTAACAAAAATGTTTGGGCTGTGTCATTCAAAGTCAAGTATAAATCAGGACTCGCAAAAATTGCAATACCACAGCTAAGGAGAAGAAAATGCCTATACAAATCTTTACTTAAGATTAATTTTAAATACACTGGTCCAAGATAAAAGAGAAATTGCCTCAATTCTGTAGCTTTCCAGTAATCCAATTCAATAAGACTTCGGCGTTTCCGATTAAATTCTGATGGCCAGTGTTTATGAGAATTTATAAGATGAGTGCTTAAAGTGATTATATCACATGATGACATTCTGCCCTTTTTAGACTTAGCTTTCCCAACCCAAGAATGTAAAAGGCGGCGCATAATTCCAAGGCATACTAAATGCATGTAATCATGCGGGAAAGTAGATATTAAATCAATATTCAAATCTAGCAAAGGTGTTTCATCTTTATGGTGGTCAGGATTTTCTTGTGTTCGGAATAAAGTGTTTGTACGAAGACATGCATCGGTTTCAGGAAAAGTTTGAACTCGATTTACTCTAGCTCCTTTCTGAACACATTTATCACATCCATAGAAACCTGTGTGGCCTTTGATGCATTTGACAAAAGCTTTAGCAGGAGCATCACATATGAAGCATCTAATTTTAATGCCATATGTTGTCCCCATAAATTTAACGCCATCTTTTCCCAACTCATTAAATTCTGTGACAAAAGATGCTAGGAACTCATGTACAGGAGGTTTTGTTTTTCCATGGAATATTGATATCGGAAAGGGTTTTTTTTCTGGATCCTCTTCTAAAGTTGCCAGAATTGGCCAAAACTGATCATTTGAGCTTTTATGAAGAGGTAAACCATCAATATTTATGTTTAAATGCAGTGTACTTACAAATTCTAATGGAACAGTTTTAAGTTTACTGCATAACATTTCAGAAATACCAAAATTGTGGTAGAGCCCTTTTCCCATGTCAGATATTTCTACATTTCTAGGAGTGCCTAACAAAGTTCTAGCATCTTTTGGCAAAGAAGGAAACCAATGCCTTAAACCTTTAAGCAAACTTGTCAATGCACTTTTAGGCAAAAATTTAACACTGTGAAACCACTCGCGTAAAAAATCCCCAATATTTACAGCATTTTCAATATGATCAGAATCTGCAGAGCTGTCTGAATCAGTACTACTATCGCTGAAATAGTTTTCTGAATATGAAGAAAAATCTGAAAAATCAGCACCAGAAAATACTTCATCTGAAGAATCCGAAATTGTTGGAATAAATGATTCAGATGCTGGAACATTATCCTCATAATTAACGGAGGAATCTTCAGTTGACGATTCAGATTCCGAAAAAGTTACAGATGTGTAATTTTGAAGATCATATATGGGCGACTGAAAGTCGTTTCCACTAGATAAATCTGCTGAAGACAAAGATTTTAATTTTGGAAAAATATCTGCACTTTTAGCTTTTATGAGGATTTCTTTAGAATCGTGATTCAATTTTGAGTTTACACGCCGCCTTTTTCTAACACGTGGGAGGGTTGCATTGCATGCTACATTCATATTTAATAAAAATGACACAAAAAGTTAAAAAATAATGCAAAATAAAAATAATAGAAAATATCTCACCTGCTTAAATTATCCATAGTTGAAAAAATCCAGCAATATTATCCAAGAATAGTTGTATAGCACGTGTCTTTCGAAACTTTCACCGCTTACCGCTAAGAAAAAACACGAGGTAAATAAATAAGCCTAGACTACAGTAACCCCTCTCTCTCTGTAAACGCTAAGCGATAGGTAGACGTACTAAATTTGGCGTGTTAACGCCTATAAAGAATGACTTGGCGCAGTAAGCACGCTTTCTTCATCAAAGTTTGCAAGAGAAAAAGATAACATCGTCTCCTATCATTGGCTAGGCAGATGTAAAACGTTGAAAATCTCGCCAAACCGAAAACTTTTTTCATGCATTGTATGAATCTACGAACACATAACAATCAAATAATGTATATTTATTCATTATACATAGTAGAACCTCCATAATGGACACTTTTTCGATGTCAAACTCCTACGTATTTATACATTTTCACCTCCAAATAGCAGACAAATTCCGCCCTACCGAGGTGTCTGTTATTCAGAGGTTTTACTGTATTGCTATTTCTTGTCTAATAAATGCACTATACGAACATTTACATAATCTTATATTTTTAAAATGATTAATAAAACTAGTTTGTTATAATAATTGGATTTTTTGGCACATTAACTGATCAATTTATAGATAATATATTTTTTAAATGCTTAGAAACTGATAGGAGCTTTGTAAAATTAATCCTTTATTTTAGGAGTACGAAGCTTCCATTAAAAAAATATATATATATTCATCTAATTCCTACCATGCAGGGGCAGGTCGTGTCACCTAAAATCTTTGAAAATAATAAGATGTAAAGACAATACTTAGTGAATATATCAATTGGGTAGCGGGCCAGGGTAGGGTGGGAGGGGTGGAGCCCCCTTATCGAAAACAGCGATTTCTATTTATTCACGGATAATATTTTGTTCTTTTAAATAATTTCCGGTGAAATCAATCTTTCTCTTCAACCCCCGACCGTATGTTGAGGGGGGGGGGAGAAAGCAGATGTTTTTGATTTTTGTAGCAATTTTTGTTTGGAATTTAGGTGAAAATTGATTGCATTTTCATAATTTTTTCCAATTTTTATAGATAAGTTGAAAAAAAAAAAAAAAAAAAAAAGATGAATGTATCATAATAGAGTGTTTCTTTCATATTGTTTTACTGATTCTTCCAAGAAAAATATGATCAACAAAACCACAAATAATGTACGAAAACATATAAAAATAACTTGACTAAGGCTAAATATTTCAAATTCGATAAATATTCCGTCATATTACCAACATTTGTTTTGCTAAAAAAATGAAGAAAAAAAAAAGCATAAATGTTTTATTAATGTTAATTTCCTACTCCCACACTGAACTCTTCGAAAAAAAAAATATATATATATATAAAACATACATATTAATTTTAAAAAGATGTATTTAATATTCCGAACAAAACTTTAAAAAAAAAAATAAATAAAGCACCAGCTATGATTACATATTACAAATTCCATAAATATTCTATTATTTTTACCAGTCCAGTTTTTGTTAGAAAATAAGGAAAAAAATAGGAATATCTTATTCATTTTTATTTCACATTGTTACACTGATTCATCTAAGAAAAAATGGAAAAAATATATTTTAATTTTAATAATATATATTTAACGTGTATCTAAAATATTATGTGTACCTCAAACAATGAAATACAAAAGTAACGGTTAACGATTAGATATTCCATTATTTTTCCCCACCTATCCAATGGAAAAAAATAATTAATTTTATAATTTCATTTTATTTTACATTTATGCACTAATTCTTCGAAAAAATATTTATTTAATATACCCCCCCCCCCCGACGCAAAAAAAAAAAAAAAAAAAAAAAAAAAAAATTGAATGAAACAAAGAAAAAAAAAGCATCGGCTAAGATTAAGTATTCCAAATTCGGACCGATGTTGGCAAATCTAATTGGTCCACTTTCGGGCATCAGATATCGGTCCAACATCACTTGCCGATATAAATCGCTTGCCGATACGTAGCCGTAAGAGGACCGATAGCACCAACCGGCATTCGAAAAAGCACATTATTTCGTATCACTTGCCGACATGCTACCGACTCTTGACCGATACCACTGTGCCAATGCCGACATTAAACCGACATTGCCGATTGCGGTCCGATCGTGTGCCAAAAGGTGTGTGTTTGCTGGGAATTATTGTTCTAAAGTCTTTAATCTATTTCATATAATAACAGTTTATCAGTTTAGAAGAGTTCCCGAACATTTATTCGAAGTTGAGTGGTCATAAATATCACTCTGCAATTCATTAGGCGTTGAAAGAAATGTTGAAGTTTCTTTTTCTTTATCAAGGTCGTTCCTTCTTTTGCCTTTGCAAAAGGAAATGAAAGAGTGGTTAAAATAAAAAATATATTTATTTTTATTTAATTTTTCTTTTTTCTTGAAGAAACGCTGTCTCAAAAGTTTAAGCATTTTATGCAATTTTTTTAGAAACACGGGATTGGCCGTGTGTAATGACGTTGTATAACATCATATTGCACTTTTATAAAAGTATAAAAGGTTTAGAAATTATTTCCTCTCGTTTTAAAAATGCCGAAGGGTAAAGAATTCACAAAATGTGAGATTTTGAAAGTTTTTAAATTGAAATCGCAAAATAAAACTGTTCCTGAAATTGCAAAAGTTTTAAATCGATCAATCAATTAAATCGATCGGTATATATCAAGTACTCTATAGAAATGATAATTTTAAACGGAAACCAAGATGTGGACGACCACGTATGACTACTGTTCAGACTGATCTGAGAATACGTAGGTTCTTATCTAGACAAAATATATCCATACGGCAAATTAAAAATAATCTCAGTGTACAGGTGTCCAAAGACACTGTATATAGACGTATTAACGCGTGTGATTACATCATACTAAAGAAAATGGCTCGCAAACCGTCTCTCAAATTACATCACAAACAGCCAAGAATGAACTGGGCTAAAAAACACATGTCCTACAGAGACAAATGGCTTACTGTTTTAATCAGCGATGAGAAAAAGTGCAACTTAGATGGCCCTGATGGTTGGAACGCGTATTGGCATGATTTACGAAAGGAACCAAGGGCATTTTTCAGCATGCAGCAAGGCGTTAAATCTGTTATGGTGTGGGGGGGCATTTAGATTCAATGGACAGACATCTCTGGCTTTTCTAAAAGGAAGACAAGATTCAAAAAAGTATCAAGAGACGCTAAACCAACATTTGCTTCCATTCGTTGACATTTTGGGGGGTCCTGAATGGACTTTTCAACAAGACAATGCCTCAATCCACGTATCACATTTTACAAAACTTTGGCTTTCTCAGAAAAATGTTAAAGTTCTTGACTGGCCAGCTTTAAGTCCAGACTTAAACCCGATTGAGAATGTCTGGGGTATTTTAACCCGCCAGGTTTACGGCAATGTAAAGCAATATGACTCTATTGAAGAACTCCAAGAGGCTATTGAGAAAGCATGGTACTCTTTGCCACCAGAAACCCTACAAAAACTAATAATTTCGATGGACGCATGTTTATTTGAACTAATCCGAAATCACAGGAAAATAATTTGTAAGTAAAAGTTCTGTAAAAATTATAAATCTGGTTGTTTTTGACATTGTGCATAAACTTTTGAGACAGTTTTTTTTAATTTCTTTATTATATTTTTTACAATTATGTAATTTATTTTTTTCTACTTTTGATATCATTTATTTAAATAGTGTTGTGAAATCTACAAATAAAAAAATGTTATTTATTCTAACTTTTTATAATTCTTTGAAAATCGACATTTTATGCTTGTGCTTAAACTTTTGAGACAGACCTTATTATAACTATACGCAGAAACAAAACAATACTGATGAAACATTGCATTACTAGCGTATTTGATAAACTTATAATGATATTTATAACAAATAAATTATTGATAATATATTGGGATTTTGCTTTTGTTAAATATTTACCATTTACTGTTACTATTACTAATATAAAAGACTTCCGTCGTAAACGAAAAAATAAAATATTTTACCAACATATGCATTTAATTCAAAGCATTTCGAGATGCCATTAAAAATATTTCTGATTACACTGTCATCACTGACTGTACAAAAATAAATAAATAAATAAATAAATAAAAACATAAAAATCTCAACCTTTTTGAAACATTGTGAAATTACAGCTAAATATTTTGATACCTTATTTCCTTTAGTATTTATTTGTGTACTAATCATTGTCGCACAAATTCAGCTGAAAGGAAACAGTTTTATGAATTGTAAGTTAAACAAACTTTCAGTGCATAATTATTAAATAAAGTTTAACAAATTTTAGAAAAATATTTAACATTTGAGTTTAATACTATGTCTTGTATAAACAGTTTAAAAAGAAGTAGGGAATATTTTACTTCAACTAACTAAATAAAAACTTAAAGGTATTAAAATTTATACTGTTTACATTACGTGTAAATTAAAAAATAAAACAAAAATAAGTTAATAAATAACGAATACTTCCCATGAAATATTAAAGCACAATAACAGTATGTGACTGTATTATGTGAGTGCAATTAAAAATTTTACAATTATTCAGTCTTGATTTTTTTTAAATTAATAAAACTAACTGATGTTTAAGTTAGACATTGCTATTTATTTTCATTTAAGTTTTAAAGAGATTTCTGTTTACAGATGAAATACATTTACTGAAAAATATAGTGTTGCCAAATTATTGCTAAAATATGATATTTTAAAAAGATTTGGCTTACATTTCTAAAAAATTCTGGATTGTGAAATGGTAAACATTTTAGTAAACTGGGTATATGTGTTTACAGTAAGTAAATATAGAATATATTTTTGAGTGAAATGTCATGTTTTAAGTCAGTAGCATCACATATATGATCCATATAATAGGTATAATATAACATTATATAACAGCTCGGGTTCATGACCCTATACTTTCCGATTACAATTTCTATACATTTCGCTCTTAATTTTGAAAAGTTAGTAGAAAAGATCTCTAAGTTATTTCATTTCGGAATGTTTACTTCGTTAAATTCAACTCCATTAAAATGTAATTTTCTGCATTTAAAAAAATTTCTTGCAAATTAAATAGAACTTAATTAGTTAATAAAAACAAGAGTAAATTTTAATAGTTTAAATTTGGAAAATGAATTCGGAATACATTTGCTGCTAATTATGGGCTCAATTATTACATTGAACCTTGTGTTACATATTGAATCGTTATTTTTATTCTTTTTTCATTATAATTCAACTTAATATTTCACTTTAAAATGATGATAATATTTTGTCTGCTATACGTAATTGGAACATTAATTAAATTGTAGTTAAGCTAAGAATAAATTTTCAAATATTCATGATAGTTTTCGGAATTGTTGATAGTTTAACTTTATCTAACTAAAAGAATCTCTTATAAAAATCTATACATTTTCTAAATAACCTTTCTTCTATATAAGATGATCAAATGTATCATATCTATTTTTTTTATATATAAGCTCAAAAAATTAGAATAATAGAAAAAAAAAAGAATTGTGAAAAAAGGTTTTCTTATGTATCGCTTATACAACATTTATGCAGGATAAAACTTAATATTGTGAGAATGTACATAGTTTGTAGAATCTTTTAGCATTAAAATAAACGAAATAATACAAAAATTAAAATAATTTTTCTCACTTGGAAAAAATCAAAATATTCGAATAACCATTTACCTGGTTCAAAATATTAGAATACCGCATTGTAAATAATAAATGTTCTTAAAAAAGGGAAAAATAGTTATTCTTTAATATTTTGTAGCATCACCTTTGCATTTTATAGCAGCACAATGTTTTCTGCCCAGTCATGACCATGCCGACTTTATGTTGGAAAGAATCGCAACTTTGTTTTTTGGCACAATATCTTGCAGTCTTTTCTTAATTATTCCCCACAAATTCTTTATTGGATTTAAATCCGGCGAATTAGCCGGCCAGGGAAGTACGCTAATTTGGTGTTGGCTAAGCCAGTTCTTGGTGGACACAGACCTGTGTGAAGGTGCTAAATCATGTTGGGAAATAAAATCATCACGCTACACATCTTCTGACGATGGTATCATGAAATGCTCAAGGTGTTCTTGATATATTTCAGAATTAATCGTTTAGTTAATGATGCATAGTCCTGCAAGTCTTATCAGGATCTTAGTAGAGATTAAGATGATTGGTTGCATTAATGAAGTGGATTCCAGTCAATTAACTTTGTTTGAAAATAGAATTGGAAAGTTGAATGAATAATTTAGTGAAACATTTAATACGATTGTTGCTAAATGTGATAAAAATTATGTTAGCGCGTACATTAAGAAGCCACAGACAGAACAGGATAGACTTGATAGTATGTGGCTCAGTGTTAACCGGGAAAAATCCGGAATTACTTTAAACGAAAGTAGTCACAATGCAGTATTTTTGAGATCTCAAACATCTGATGTTAAATTGTCAAAACTCACATTTACTACGTTCAGTGGTAATCTGGAGGAGTATATGTCCTTTTAGGACTTATTTAGGGCTGGTGTGTATAGTAATGAAAGTTTATCAGACTACCAAAAATTACAATATTTAAAATCGGCATGCAAAAGTAGTGCACTTAAAATAATTCAATGCCTTCCAATCTCTGATTCAAATTATAAGACAGCGTTAGAGCTGTTGAAATAGCGATATTCAAATAAACGAGAATTAATTAATGCAATGATTAAGAAATTTATTGGAATGCCTTTCACTTCGGATAATGCACAGTCTCTTTTAGAAAGTGTAGACGTTATAAATGAATGTGTGAGTTCAATGGGTCCACTTAAACAAGATGTTAACGGCTTTTTAGAAGTATTGATGGTTTATTTAATTACAGAGAAATTAGATAAGAATACCAGGTATCGGTGGGAAAGAACACTCAAAAAGAAGGAATTGGGTAAACGGGCGGTTATATGTTGGAAATATAAAAAAAGAGAGACAAAACTTTATGACAAATCTTGCAATTATTTAGTTTAAATTGTTATTGTCGGTAAACGTTTCTTAAAAGAAATGGAAAAGAAACATACATAAACAAATATTGGTCTTAATTTATAAATAGAACGTTATTCTATTCCTTCATTACTTTTAAAATATATTTAAAAAATCATATAAAGAAATAAAAAGGAATATGCATTCCATAAATGCAATTGTAATTTTTTAATTTGAGTAGAAAGGAAAACTGCAAGAAAATATAAACAATTCAGAAATTTATAATGAAACAAATGTTCTTAGCTTATAAAATTAATTCAAAATAAAAGCATTACAATGTTTGTCATGGATTTGTTTTGGTGCAATTAAAGATGATTGTAAAATAAATTTTTCTTTAAATTAATCTCTGGAACGGCATGTATCCTTTCATTATTTCAACTTTCAAACAAAATTTTAAATGGCTGAAAAAATTTAAAAAACGACAGAAGATTCAATTTATAAAAGAAATGGCTAAATTATTCGTAGAAAAAAGATAAAAAGGTGGAAACCAAATAAATGAGATACGAATAAAAAATTAAACAAAATTTAACATTTACCATTTAAAAAGAAAGAAGTAGAAAAAACAATTTAAAAAAAAAGATTAGAAAAAATTCTAATAAAAGAAAGTATTTTTGTAAAATATGAATAAACTAATAAATTAAATAAATACAAATGTTGTTTTATGTAAAATTTTAAATATGTTTTTTTTATCATAAAAAAAATGTTCGAGAACAAAAGAAAACTCAAAGGAAGCATAAACAATGCAGAAATTTCTGATGAAATGAACATTCATAGCCTAATTCATAGCCTACTTCATAGCTAATTCATAGCCTATTAATCCAAAATAAAACTTGTATAATGATTGTAATGTTTTTGTTTCTGGACAATGAAAGATGTAAAATATTTTTTTTAAGTTAATCACTGGAACGGCATGCACCCCTTCATTATTTCTACTTTCAAACAGAATTTTTAAAAGATAAAATAATAAAGAAACAACAGAAGTTCCATTTTATAAAAGAAATTACTAAATTGTTCGTAGAAAAAAGATAAAAAGAGGAAATCAAATAAATGAGATATGAATAAACAATGAATATTAAATTTAACATTTTGCCATTTAAAAGGAAAGACGGAGAAAAAAGTAAAAAAAAAAAACACTTTCTAATAAAATATTTTTTAAAATGTGAATAAATTAATAAATTAAATAAATATACATGTTGTTTTACTTAAAATTTGAAACATGTTTTGTTTTCCATAAAAGAACAAACAAAAAGTGCATATTAATACAAAAAGTATTATCTTTAAGCTATGTTTTCAAAACGAACTTAGTCAATACATTGAAATAAAGAAATAAAATATTTCTTAAATATATAAATATGTAAAATTAAAGCATCTTAGAATTAATTTGCTGTAAAAAAAATAACTCAGGATGAAAGTAAGTGGAATAAAAGATTAATAAATTGGAAAATAAATTCAATACTTTTAATATAGTCATATAATATGTATACATATTATTGTACAATTTATAACTTAATATGTAAGATAAAATCAAATTTACTTGCACATATATCTATAAACATGTAATTTATAGACTGTACAATGTTTTTGTTTCATTAAATTTTGAAATTTGAGGAGCAGTTTCTACTAAATGCCATAACATTAATTTAATTAAATATCCGTTTATACACTTATTTATGTAAAGTGATATATATATATATTAAATATTCATGTATTTGTTATTAATAACTGTACAGAACACATATTAAAATGGCATATATCTGATTACTAAACCTTTATTTTAGTTGTATAAAATATTATAGACTAGATAATGAAACATATTCTGGCTAAGATAATCTTCCCGTTCTCCTGAAATAATTATTTCGGGATGTGTGCATATATTCGGGAATTTTTATAAAAAGAATAACTATTTACAAACAATTGCGAAATAATTCATTTTCGAAAAAAGGTACCGTAAAACCTGCGAAATTCGAACATCTATATAAAAGAGTTCTGCCTTAAAAGGAAAAATAATCGTAGACCCAGCGAAAAGAGTACAATGCAGTTATAATATTGTTCCTGCTAAGACGCAAACTTTTCTAGAATGTTATTTTTGGTTCCTTTGTGATTATGGTTTATTATGCTCTAACGGAGTATGAAATGAGAGAAAAAAAGTTTGTATTATGTTTCATCATTTAATGACAGAATTTTTATATTAATTTCTTGTTGAAGTTTAGGCCGGATCTGATGTCGTATCAGGGGCTTCAGTTGGGTCACTTTCATTATTTTTCTAGCTCATAGAGAAACATGTTCAGTGAATTATGCATCTGGCTGAGAATTTTCGGTTATAAAACGTAATTGCTTTCTACCCTTACAGCTACTTTCCAAAAGGAAAATAATATTTTGTTGTTTTTGCTTTAAAGATTCTTTTAAAAGTGAAATATATCTAAACACCAAAAAAGATGTAAATCCTACTTTATTTTGTGAATATGTAGTATTACAAAATAGTTACAATCATTATTCCAATTTTGTATTACTGTCTTAAAAAAAAAGAGAAATAATTATGCGTATTATTAAACTATCTCTACTAATATTACAAAATGCAATAATATTATTTTCATTTTTTTTTTATAAATGTCCAGACAAGTGTTTTCTATCATTTGTTTTAAATTTTATTCCTAATTTTCGATGAAATTACAATTATTAGTTGCCAAATTTTTATTTAATGTATCATGCTCTGAAAATAACTTTTTTTACGCCCCCCCCCCCTAGTTTCTTAATTCCACCCTAGTTCCCCCTAGTTCCTTAATTCCACCCTAGTTCCCCCTAGTTCCCCCTAGTTCCCCCTAGTTCCCCCTAGTTTCCTACACTGTAAAAAATGACCAATGTTTCTTATTTTATGAAAATATACTATAACCACGAACGAAAATATAATATAATCTTCTGAGTTATCCGAAATTCCGAATAGCGTGTTCCATTGTCTTTCGAATCCCCAGAAACCAATACATTTCCAAAATTTAAAGAATTATTTATAAAAACGAAGTATTTTTCGTTGTCCGTATCTTTCAGAAACGTTTCCGAAGGGTTTTTATAGTGTATTAATTAGTGTCCTCAGCCTGGAATACCTGTTTTTCGAATGTCATCCATTCTCAAGTAAACGATTTCGGCCGCATAAGTTAATTTATACATGAACGAGTAAATAAATAATCTTAATTTTAATGTTATTGTTAACGCTGTTAATTTTGCATGTTTGTCTGTTAAACATATTTTTTGAGCATGTTCACGTTTTGAGCATGTTCATTTGTCACGTTTCACGTACAATTTCCAACTTTTTTCTATTATTACTGGTATAGTATTGTAATTTGTCTATAAATACAATCACTCTCAGATTGTACAATAGTAAGCTAAAATGAAATATCCTTTTCCTAAACACGATCTTGTTCAATTTTACCTATCGCTTGACAAGCAAAAAAAAATGTGTATCTAGAAAATAATAAAGAAAACTCTCTAAAATTATTCTAGATACAAAAGGTAACAATTCTTACTTCAAAAAGATACGCAGTAAACATCATACCCAAGAAAGTAAATTAATTTTTAAAATTAAATATTTACTAAGACTGTTGAGGTTATAATATCATATATAATTTGCAACAAAAAATGTCTGAATTCAGTTATGTCACTGATATTAGAGTGTAATGAGTGTTTGTCATTAAGTACGATTAGTTTGGATTTAGTGAAAAATAGTAAGCTAAGCACTAAACTTATTGAAATTTCAGTTATAATATTATATATAATTTGTAACAAAAAATGTCTGAATTCATTCACTGCACTGATATTAGAGTGTAATGTTTGTCATTAAGTACGATTAGTTTGAATTTAGTGAAAAATAGTAAGCTAAGCACTAAACTTATTGAAATTTCATTTATAATATTATATATAATTTGTATCAAAAAATGTCTGAATTCATTCACTGCACTGATATTAGAGTGTAATGCGTGTTTGTCGTTAAGTACGATTAGTTTGGATTTAGTGAAAAATAGTAAGCTAAGCACTAAACTTATTGAAATTTCATTTATAATATTATATATAATTTGTAACAAAAAATGTCTGAATTCATTCACTGCACTGATATTAGAGTGTAATGCGTGTTTGTCATTAAGTACGATTAGTTTGGATTTAGTGAAAAATAGTAAGCTAAGCACTAAACCAATTGAAATGTCATGCAAATAATTTAACAGCAGTTAAACATATTTCTACAATTTTTATAAAAATTAACGTTATAAAATTAGTAATAAACAATTTTATTTAACACAAATAAATTCTTCTTACGATTTAGATGTTTTGTTAAAAAAAAAGAAGTATGGCAGGGAAAAATAAGACAGCATGGGATGTTTTTACAGAAAATCCTTTTTATATAATTCAAATAAATAACGTGCGAAACAAGTGGGGCAGGTTTCTTTCTGCATCTTTTCATGTTTTATAATGTGATTCACACCAGAAATATTTCATAGATTCTCTTATATTTAATGAATAACAAACTAAAGATAAATTAAAAGTATTTATTCGTCCCTAACCATTTTTTCACAATATCTATAAATAATATAATAATTTTAGATGATTATTTAAAATTATTACATAACTCACTCTTACATCTTTTATTAATAGGTTTAATAATAAAATCATAAATTTAACTAAGTATCGCATCACTGAACATAACTGCATTATTTACAATTTGTTGTGTGATAAAAATATGAACACGAGTACAAATATATCTCATCCAATGAATATCTCTGCTAAAGAACTCTTTGACTAATGAATAATTTATTGGAGGAGTGTGGTAACATACCGCAGCTGCATTGAATTTTAATTAAACTGGAACTCACGTTACGACTTAACGAAGATTTTAGCGAACGAATGTGACTTCAGAATAAATTAAAAACTGCTGTCGATGTAGAACTGTACTTAATTTTTCATTCCCCTATAAACATAAATAATGCTACATACACATACCTTTTAAAAGGAAATCCAAAGTCTAATGCTTTAAAAATGAAAAAATAAAGCCAAAATCATTGAAATTATTTCAAAAAAAGAATCCGCTGCTTATTGTAAAAATGCATAAATAAAGATTTAAGTCAAATTTTTCAAGAGCACAGACAGCATTTAATTTTATAATTCAATTTCATTATTTATATTTATTAGCTCAATATAGAAAAAAATTAATCGGAAATTTATTTTAGTTTTAAGCTAAAAATATTTACCATATTCTTATTTCTACGTTTTCTCTTATACATAATTTATGAACCATTACACATTTTTTAAATCTCAAATCAATAATTATTGTTTCATATTTCTGGATTTTTATTAATAAATATATACAAATTTCATATATAATCTATTGGATTGTTCGGAAAGTTATCTCCCCTTGGGAAAGTTGGTTCGTACCTGAAAATTCTATCATTTAATTATTAGACATTAATTCCGATATCTAAAGTAAAAGACCTAAATATTCCACCATTATAGACTGTGAGAATTAGTGCTCACCAAACTGTATTTACCAAAATTTCTCTCTTTCTTATTTTTTACTTAGTAATTATTTCCACGTTATAAATACCTAATTTCTTAATTAAAACTTGATATCTAAACTATACCCCCCCCCCAAAAAAAAAATAGTATGGTTCTTTTGAGTGCTTCTTTTGTTTAACCTTTGCCCCTCTTTTCACCACCTGGCATTTGTGTGCTGTTTCCCGAACATGTCCCGAACCCTTTTTTTTACTTTTTAACTTCCTTACAAGAAGTTAGTCATAACTACAGCTATACGATTTAATTTTCTTCTCAATATTTAGACTCCCTCCTTAATCTCTTTTGCTTTACTATATTATTCCACATTTATTATCATCTCATTTCTTAATTTTACATCTATCCTTTTTATTGTAACTGTTCCTTTATCTTGTAGTTAATACTACATCTTAACTTTTTCCAACGGCTCAATTTAATACAAGACATTCTACTCACAATAGACTGGGCATTAAGTTGATTGCAACTCGGAAGCCTCTTAACCGACATCAACTATTCGGCAACTGTTCGTCTAGTAATTGACGGGCAGAATTTTCCGGTACGAATTGGTTTTTCGAAACGGAAGGAAATTTCAGAGCAACCCAATAGTTTTATGCTGTATTATATTTTTCATACAACTTGAATTAACAGGAATTAAACAAGAACGAAGAAACTGACGTATTGGCAGATTTCATATTATGAGCACAGTGGTTAAGTTTAATAAATGATATTTAATTTGTAAGTTATCTTCATGCTGAAAACTTCATGCTTATTCCATAACCGCCATGTTTATATATATCCTTCCCTTATTAAAACTAAAGCGATCGAACACGGGATACCCGCTTTAAAGATGACCAGTATATAGTTTGGTATACAAAACGTAGCTAAATATTGTTTTTAATTGGCAATAACAGATTTGTTACATTCAGTATGGTTTCATAGATTGCTCACGAACTACTCGAAAAATGGTCTTTGGTACTTCCGTATTATCCTTATTTCAGCGGTCAATCGTGAATTTCTCCCTATTTTTAGCAATCTTTGTGATTCTGTCAATTTCCGTGTTTAAACGCGTTGAAAAGATTCGAATTTTCCAGAACAATTTTCTAAAAACCTAGCTCTGAGAATTTCCACGATGCGGCTACATCATAAGAAACTATTACTCTTTGAATAATCAACAGGCGAGACAACTTCCAAATAGAATATGAAGGCATAATTCGTTAAAGCACCACCTTGATAAATCGACTGGGCCACCAACGAACAACTCAGCAAACTGGAAGTCCCCTAAGGACATCCAGAGGGGAAGATACCAAGGGCGGTTACAAGAAAATCCCCTACCGAAAGAGAAACTGGGTTAAATATGATCAAATCGAAATGAAAAGCGATTTGACGACTCCCCTTTTTCCTTGAAGAGAAAAGAAAAATTTCGACGAGCAGCGAGAGATTGGGGATAAAAGAGTGTGTCTGGGTTTTTGAGAGTGGAAGGCGATCAACTTCTGAGTTTTGGAGAGAGAAGATAAACTTATAGTGTAGAACTCCAGCCGGATATTTTAGAGTAGGAGATCAATCAGTGATCTTACTATGAACACGCCTTGTGTGTTAGGGCGAGAAATCTTCCACGGCAGCGATACTTCTAAAAGAATGCAGCTATACAATTGTTAATAAGAGCCTAAAGCACCGAACATTAAATTCCATACTGTATAACCAATGGTTGGAGTATCATAGTTGAGATTTTTCCAACAGAGCGAAAATATGCCGGAACCAGGACTCGAACCTGGGTACTTTGGTTTGCCGTACCAACGCTCTCCCTACTGAGCTATCCCGACGATATCCTGGCTGGCATATTTCACTCTTATTTGTTGGACAAGGCTGCGAACTGCAGCGCTAATTTTACATTCATCCAAGCTATAACTATAGCATTTTACATGATGAATCTGAAATAGCACGGAAAATCCTGTATAACATGTAATACATACAGAGCTTTTCACTCTGTTGGAAAAATCTCAACTATGATACTCCAACCATTGGATATAATTTACCTAGTTGAATATACTTTCCTCTGTTCATTATGACCTAATTACATGGCATACAGGAGTTTCCGTGCTACTTCAGATTCATCATGTAAAATGCTATAGTTCTAGACCGGATGAATGAAAAATTAGCGCTGCAGTTCGAAGCCTTGTCCAACAAATAACAGTGAAATATGCCTGCCAGGATATCGTCGGGCATAGCTCAGTAGGGAGAGCATTGGTACGGCAAACCAAAGTACCCAGGTTCGAGTCCTGGTTCTGGCATATTTTCGCTCTGTTGGAAAAATCTCAACTATGATACTCCAATCACTGGATATAATTTACCTAGTTGAATATACTTTCCTCTGTTTATTATTCTAGACTTTATTTAGATAATCTCCTAGGTTAACCCAAATTATAATCTGCTATATCCACATCCTCGATTCCTTAATGCATTCAGCTGTTAATGAATCTGGTTTAATTAAATCTGTTGTTTTCTGCTAAATATTTTCTGTGTCGGGATACGATATACACGTTACAACTCTATCTTTTCCGCCTCGTGTTCGAAAACACTACAGACTAGTCTCATTACATATCTGTTAAATTCGTGTTTTATTTATTTATATGGAAAATGGTTTATTTATATGGTAATTTGGTTATGTTATATTTCACAGAAACAAAAAAAACTAAATTGTTTAAATTTTTTTAAGGACACACGGGTTAATATTCCCTAATTGGATTGCACGCATATTTTAAAATATTTATGCTTGAAAATTAATCAAAACCCCAAAAAAATCAATAAATTGAGAAGTAAGTTTCCAAAGTATTGCATTTGAAAGTACATTTTGTTTATTTATCAGTGTAAAATTTGAAGCTGTGCGATGTTTAGAGTAAAAGCGTATTTTGTTGGTCAGTACGTTGCTACTCTTAATATGACTTCAGTGTTACTCTCGGATATGTTTTCGCTTTATAATATAGAAACATTCATCTTTTATATTCATATCTGTCTTATACATTTAAACCCATCTCACAGTTAATATACATACTAGTATACAACAAGTGTCAATACAAACAATATATATATATATTACGATAAATTGTAGATAATAAGGACTGACATTAGTGACTACCGGTTTTCTTATTATGGGGTAGCCACCATGAAATTTTCGCAGTCGTCACATCATTAAGTATGTCCATTGATTCGCCGAAACCAGGTACTGAAGCAACTCCACCGAATAACTGACACACATAGCCGAGCAGCAGTCAATAACAGGACTCGTTGTAGGCGATCAAATGTATTTATTCGTAGCAATGTCATCCGTTTACATAATGCAGAGTAATAATTGGTCAGCACGGGAGTACGATGTTCACATTCAATAGATAACAGACACTGAAGACACTACCATACCTTAGCTACACTCTATATACAAGATGGAACACAATGTTCTTAGATGACCCACTATGACAAGGGAAAGACAATGTTGAAGTAAAAAATGGGGGTCGCTGGAGCCGCGTATTAGTTTAACAACAAAAACCGAGCAAAATTCTGGCGGTCCTCGCCCGAGCGGTATGTTTTATACTCACACAATCGGTGTAAGAACACTAACGCGCGAAAATTACCAACCAATAGAGTGGAAAAAGGGGTGTGGCCAATAAGAGAACGCCGAAAAACGTAAACATCAATGGCTATGAAATTAGGTTAAGGGCGGCCTAATCGGACGTACAAGTAAGAACTCATTACAAGAATCGGATGAATTTGGAAGGAAAAAATAAGCGCAAGAACGCAGGGGATGATGGGACAAATCGAACGACATCTGAAAATAATAAAAGAAAAAGAATGTAAAGAAAAAATATTTTGAAAGAATAAATTTCACTGTCTCAATAAAAGGAATTTAATCAAATGCTTTGTAGGAAGTTTTTGCAATTTAGAATTATTTTTAGAATAGGGATTTAAAGAATCTTTTGACTAAGATATAGAATTAAATCAAACAGGGGATTTACGATATAAATAAAAGACAGAGAAATATTAAAATAAATAAAATAGATAACATTTAGTAATTTAATAGAATGGTGATAACTTGGAATAAGGACGAAGAAAATGGCGAAAAGAAGGGAATTTTTTTTTATTATTACATACATATATATATATATATATATATAATTCTTCAAATAATGAAAATAATAGTGACTAAAGGGGAATCTTCCATAAAACAGTGTCTACAGAAGTGTAATAAATTTGTTGAGTTGTTTTAAGGGGGGAGATCAGCCTGAAAATGACAATAATTAAACCAGCGCGAAAAACTCTATAGTTTGAAAACCAATGAATGAAATAAATTTCACACATACTTGCAGTTAAACAAAAACACTCAAATTATATACATTTAGCAATATTAATTAAATAAATGATAACGACAAAAATGGCTTTTTAAAAATATAAATTCTAAAATATGCATTTTACGCGCAAGATTCAAAAAATTCTACTGCAGACATATACTTAATATTTTATTTATTTTTACTTGTAAAACTATATTTTACACTGAACCTAAATTTAAAAGTATATTGAAATTCATTAGCATAATTAATGGCTTTTAATAATAATAATAACCAAATTTACCAAAAATTTTAAATTTAATTTTTCAATGCAAAATTTTCTATGGCAAAGATCAGACTAAATTTAGGTTCAGCATAAATGTATACGCGAAAATTAATTATACGGAAAATTTCAAGATTCTATGATAATTAGTTTTTTAATGAAAGTGCATGCAATGCCAAAAAACACTGTTTTGAGAAAAGGGCTTCAAAGTTAACTTTAGAGTATGGCAGGAAATGACTTTTTACAAGCTATTTTTAGCTATAACTTCTGTTCTAGTAGGAATTTTTGTAAAATTCCTTTTGCAGAGTATTTGTAAGATTTCAAGGCATCCATGCTATTTTTAAAAAAAAATCCATTTATTAAAATCTTCAATCTAATCTCCCCCCCCCCTCTTAAAATAAGTTTGTTGTTTTAAATGTTGGGATGAATATTATGCGGAGATGTATCAGTACAGTTGATACCCCACAATTCCACAGTCGTAACTTCTTATAGCCGTGTAGCTTTTATCATAAATTGCACCATATGATTTCTGGTATTTAAAATAGATTAGCAACAATGCTGCTCATAAAGTATTATAAAATAAATCTGTCCTATTCATATTTTCTCTACATCGTACAAGGGGACTTTTCAAATTTACGCAAAGTATAAGATCATTTTAATAATAAATGCTCTGTTGCATAATACAAATAATAAAAAAAAAATACTCAATCTCTTTTCCCCAAACCTTTGCTTGACTCACCTAATTTTTACAGAAATAGCAGAAAACTTTAATATTCAACGAGAAAATAATACAAAAACCTCTTAGAAATTCAAAATGAAACACAAATAAATAAAATTCTAAGAGATAAGCGTAATTTAAAAATTCTGAATACGTCAGTTGGTAAAGGTTGTATTCAGGAAAGCAATTAGGAAATATCCTCTTCACGGAAAAAAATCCAAATTAATATTAGAGAGGAATAGCCCTTATGTACCTCGAAGTTGCGTTTTAGTTAAAATAGTTAAGAACATAATCAATATTTGTAATTAAACTTGATTAAAAATACTGGTGGTTTGTATTATAAAATAAGTTACTCGGAAAACTTTTAGAGCTTAAAGAAGTTTAATGTAATAGTTTTTAACGCTTTTAACATTGTTTCTAATTAAAATTAAGGATATATATTAAAGGAACAGGTGTTTATACTTATATGATGTATGCTTCCCCCCCCCGGAATTATACGTTATATGGTTAGATCCGTATTTGTTCGTGCATTGGTTAATCACAGAGCATTAATTAGAATGAATACTTTTATTTGCTTGTAAAAAATGTAAAAATGTGGTTTATGAAGGCATGTAGATAATGTATTAAATATGAAATATTGAGCCTGAAGATAATATTAAAATTAAGAAGTATTTAATAATCTAAAGCACTCTAGCACGTTCTGTCCATAATAAGTTTCGTTTAAAAAACAATAAACAAGGGAAAAATAACTTATATAATAAAATTCTTACAGAATTAAATTTTTGACGCGACTTACCAGAGTAATATAAAATAGATAATCTTCCTACTTATTTACTATTATTAGTAGTACTATATTTACTAGTATTTTTTACAAATACTACTCATAGAACACGCATGAATTTCAAACGGTACTCTAAACTTTACCAGACATTTTACTATTACTATACAGCTATATCCCTTTAAATACAACGATGCGTCGTAATCCTTTCATCAGGATTTCACTTGTAGAGAACATTCTTAACGCAAACCTTAAATAAATATCAAAATAATTTGACTGTATATTGAATTATACTTACAAACTCTTTCTTGAGTAGCCGCTCAAAATCTTTTATAAACTCGAGAAAAGCTATTTTGTATATTACTTTATTATTTAACTAGCGGCCCTCCCTCGCTTTGCTTCGGGTTAACCTTGAAAACCTTCATCTCTTTGTGTTTCCTGTAGACCTTTTTAATGTGTACAATAATTAGTACATTATTTTGATAAATCTTGTAGGGTTCAGCCTGCGTTTGCAATGTTTAAGCGGAAAAAAATGAAATTATTTACGACATCACATTAAAAACCTCAAAAATAACAGTATTTCTCCACTATTTAATGGATATACATATAAACCTTCCTCTTGAATCACTCTATCTATTAAAAAAACCGCATCAAAATCCGTTGCGTAGTTTTAAAGATTTAAGCGTACATAGGGATATAGGGACAGAAAAAGCGACTTTGTTTTATACTATGTAGTGATTTATCTGAAATTACAAAGCAAAACATATGGTTATTATACATATAAACCTTCCTCTTGAATCACTCTATCTATTAAAAAAACCCGCATCAAAATCCGTTGCGTAGTTTTAAAGATTTAAGCGTACATAGGGATATAGGGACAGAAAAAGCGACTTTGTTTTATACTATGTAGTGAAGCGCTTTAAAATAATAAAACGAAACTTACACAATCCTTTTAAACAGGATATGAAACATTGTTTATTAATGAACAAGAACAGATAAAATAATATTTATAATATTACTTTTTCACGAATGGAATTTTTCGCGAGACTACAGTGGAAATATAATTTATTCAATGCTTTCATGAGCTATCCACATAGAAATATAAACTTTTTAGTAAAGTGCATGAGATGGTTATTTTAAAAGCGTAAAGTAATATCTTCCTCAAATGAAATTTCCTAGAAAATAGAAAAAAATCAATAAAAATTAAATATTTCATCACAAGGTGAAAATTTGAATATTTAAATTTTTCAAAACATAACTTTGTTTAAAATGCAATATCATAATTAAAAGTGAAATCATTAACTAATCACTCTATGCTATTAAGCTAAACACTAGAAAATAGAAGATGATGAATTTATTTTACGCTTTCATGATGTGCAAATTATTGACATCAAAATAATATAATTTATTTAAGGCTTCAGTGGCTGTTTAAACAGCAGTACAAGTTTTATCTGAAATACATGGGATGAATATTTTAGAATATTGTTGGGGTGTCCAACTGTGACCCGGCGGATACCACTAAAATTTTATAGTAATCATTGCGTTATCTAAGCATCGAATTTCTGCGATTCAAAAAGTCGACTATTTCTTTTACAATTTAGTAGTATCCGGCGGGCCACAGTTTGACACCCCTGTTTTAGAAGATTAAATCTTATGTATGCATCAAAGAAACATTCTTATCAAACTGAAAATGAAATAACTTAGACAAGTATAATTTCAAATCAAAGCTATACATAGATTAAAAGTAAAGTGAAAATGCTTTTTTTCTTTTTTGAAAAACTATTTTTTTTTTAAATTTCAAAACTTCTTTTGAAAATAAAATCATTTAAAATAAACCCCGAAAATAATTAAATGTATTTCCGTGCTTCAAATAAATATTTTTATGATACTGAAGCTGAAATACTATTTATTTAACATTTTAATGGTTGTGCAAACAGCGATGGAAGCATTTAACTGAAATATACATTGATGATTACTTTATGATATTGTAAACTAATATTTTACTATAAAGAAAACTCAAAAAAGTAAATTAAAAAATATCGTTTCGATCTGGAGAAACTTAAAGAGAAATATTTGAATTATTTTCAAAAAATATGATTTGAAAATTCTAATATCATAATTTCAAAATATATCTTTAGCCGATAATTTTAAAAGATTACAAGTAAACGCTACAAATATTAAGAATGAGTATATTTTGTTTTCCAGAAAATATTTTTTATGTCAATTGAAGTTAAAAAAGTCCTTCCGGCCTGTACCGGAAAGAAAAGGTAGCTTCCATATTACGTAATTTTAAAAATTCCTCTCATTTTACTCAAACACCCGAAGCTAAAATGTTTGGAACCTGATTTGATTACAAAAGATTCAATACCGGTTTTCGTTAATACTGAATTTAAATGCGAATTTCAGCATGATAGTTACAGCATAACAAAAATCAGATTATTTCAAAATGTCAGCCAACCTAGAAATTCAAACAGCCATTTTGTGTGATAAAGCCAGAACAAAAAGTTCTCCATAAGCCTTGTATCCCGATCTAACACTTAACGGAAACAACTTTTTTAATTTATAATTTTTTATACATCTTTTTGAATTTTTTTTTTTTTTTTTTAAGAGAGAAAAATTAACTGGCCGTTATTTTGAAACAAGATGACGCATGAAGGCGGCCAACTAACTCGGTCAAGATCTTGGTATGTCCAAGGTCTCGACAAGGACTCTTAGTATGTCCTGTACACATGATCAGTCACATCCATATCGATTCATAAATACAAGAGTTACAGCAACCAATTATTAGATTGTTTCAAAATGTCAGCCAACCTAGAATTTCAAACTGCAATATCTTAGCCATTTTTTAAGATAAAGTCAAAACATTATCATGTACGCTAATGGCGCCCGGTTCATGTAAAATCCGTCGTGGGTGCAAAGTCCTCTAAGTTCCGTGTGAATTATACCTCTGGAGGTGCCTAGTCAGGTGAAGGTCTTGTCACCTGATCAAGGTTCTAAATTACGAGACCAACTCGCATAACGACGGCATGCCGTATGGGTGTGATACTAAGCCCAGAACCACACAAAAAAATAACATTAATTACCAGCAAAACAAAAATGGGAATAAAACAAAGACCGCCACATAGCCGTCCTGCCAGCAACGGCCAGCGGCTATGCGGCATTGCTTCAGTGGCACTACATGCCCCGGTGCCAGGCACTAAACCCAAAGATTTAAGCTAGGGAAACCTGGTTGGTAGGAGCCTCGTCAAAAATAAATAAATAAATAAATAAATAAAGACCCAAAAAAATGTTGCGGAATCCTCCTATCACGATCTAACACTTAACGGAAACTTTTTTTTTTTAATTTATAACTTTTTGGTACATCTTTTTAATTTTTTAAATATTTTAATTTCTTTAACTGGCCTCCATTTTGAAACAAGATGGCGGATGAAGTGGGCCAACGAACTCGGTCGAGATCTTGGTATATCCTATACACATACTCAGTCACATACAAATCGGTTCATAAATAAGAGAGTTACAGCATGACAAATGTCAGATATATATATGGATAACTATATATCTATAAATGTATTTATAAATCAACATTTGAACGGAGGGTGGTTTTGGTGTATGGGGGTCATGATCGGTGAAAATATATAAAAATTTTGTGCAATTGTTTTCCTCCGAACGGCTGCAATAGGTAGAATTTTGTAATGAAAGATTTTCGAATGCTATTAAAAAAATGCTATCTGAATTCTACTTAATATATTTCTTTAAATGCTTCAATGATTGTGAAAACGAAAAATTTAACTCGGATATATTTATTTCATTATTTTATGACATAAAATAAATAGTTTTCTCGAAATAAAAATTCCAATAAAGTTATAAAAAAAATAAACAAATCCAAAAATGCCATTGGGAATTAAATAGATATTTCAATTTCTTATAGCGACTTTTTATTCCTAAATCAAGTTGAAAAAGTCAAATTGAAATTATCAACGGATCTTATGGTAATATAAAACTGTAGAGTTTTGGATTAAAGATTAATAATTATTGAGATTTTATTACTGAATAAATAAATCTAGAGAATATACGTACCTTTGGATTTGTGTCGAGGTTTCGATTCCATTCATGATTCTCAATCTACACCGATTGAATAGAATATAATAATGAATAATCACAGAATGATGAATGATGAATAATCATTGAATTTATGAAGAATCAGATAGCTGATATTCTATGATTTTAATATTTCACTGATCAAAACAGAAATTGTTGTTCCGCGCTCGTAACACAAGATTTTCCTTTAAAAACCAGCATCATTCTCTTATAAGGAATGGTGTCTTAAAATAAATTAAATGAGTCAGTTCACAGTCATTACTTGAGAATTTGAATACTTTTCACATATTTAATAAAGTAGAATGAGACTTTGAATTAGAATTTTTACACACACTCAGAATTCAGACTTAAAAAAAAAACAGAACAGAATTTTATGTTCAGAATCAAAACAGAATAACATTTTTACGTGACTGCTCCGCATAAAAAACATGGCTCGCAGACTTCACAATAAAAAAAAGAATGAAATCTAATAAAAAAAAAAAAGAATGAAATCTAATAAAAAAAAAGAATGAAATCTAATAAAAAAAAAGAATGAAATCTAATAAAAAAAAAGAATGAAATCTAATAAAAAAAAAAGAATGAAAGAAAACTAATAATATATTACAGAAAAATAATGACAGAATTTTTTAAACATAAGAATAATTAAAGTTCTGGAAATATTTTTAAGTTTATAGAATGTCTTTTATATCTTTTCTGACGTAATAAGCAGCAATTCTAAACATTGTCCTTTTAACTGTTCTTTGGTGCTGCCATCTAGCGGGGATAGCAATACTTAAAATCGTACAAAAACTAACCACTAAGAAAATAAAGAAAAAGTATTTATTTTACAGTTGCAGCAAATAAAAATTCGCATGACAACCAAGTTGGAATATAATTTCTTCAATGTTTCAATCACTGCGCAAAGAAAAAAAAAAAAAACGAAATATATGAGATGATTTTTTTAAAGCATTAAAGCTAATATTTTTTTTCCCCAAATAAAATTTCTCATAGAATCGAAGTTGAAATATATTTTATTAAATGATTCAATAATTGTGAAAACAAACAATTTAACTCGAATATATGATTTTAATATTTTATGACATAAAAAATATTTTTCTCGAATTAAAAAATCCAAGAATTTGAAGAGCATTACTTGATAAATCAAGTAATGCTCTTCAAATTCAAATTATTAACGGATCATATTGTAATATTAAAACGAACCAATAGTGAAATTTTTAAAAAAGTATTTATTTTACATTTGCCGCAAACAGAAATTCGTATGACATCCCAGTTGGAATATAATTTATTCAATGTTTCAACCACTGCCTAATAAAAAAGAAAGCATCCAACCGAAATATATGAGATGATTCTTTTAAAGCATTAAAGATAATATTTTCCTCAAATAAAATTTTCCATAAATTTGAAGTTGAAATACAATTTACCAAATGCTTGAACAAACATCCATTTAAGCATTTTTCTCAAAAGTATGATAAGCTATTAAACCAAAATTTTTTACTTGAGGTATTTTCAGATATTTTTCAAAAAGAAATTTGCAAAGGATGCGATATGTTTATTGATTCTCGATATATTTATTAAAATGAGTAAACTAACAGATATCTTATAAGTTCTGTATGATTCTGAATTTTATAAAATTATATCACTTGAGGTACATAACAAACACTGGATCTAATTTTATTTTAGCTTAAACTTTAGTGGTAAACTTCAGCAGCTCTATATGATCAAATAAATTTATCACGTAAATCAACTACATTTAGTTGAATTTTTAAAACTTTCCAACCTAGTTGAAAAGTTTTTATGAATTTAGTTTGTCTCTCTGTCTTTCTGCCTGCGGTCTGTCTGTCTTCCCGTGCTCTAACTCGCGTAAATATATTGAAAATTTCATGCAATTGATATATGTTATTGAGGTTATTATAGTATGTTCGGTATTGAAAACGAAATGTGTAGCACTTACAGTTTTTTACATGGTGACACAAAGAAATCCACTACATTACGGTGTATGAAAAAAAAAAATCATTTGCAGTTTATTTTAAGGATCTTACACAATTTCAAACATATTGAAATTGATATATATAACTAAGGAGAACTACTAGAGGCTTACTATGGAATAGGGTGTGCATAGCACTTATATAATGCTTATAGTGCACTTATATAGTATATAAAGCCCTTATAAAGTGTCCCTTTACAGGGACACACAAAAGAATTCTGTTAGATTACGTTATACGGGTAAAAATCATTTGGGGTTTATTTTAATAATGTTTCACTATTTCAAACATATTGAAATGGATATAGAATATTACTAAGGGCTTACTATAGAATATTGTGTTTATAACATTCATCGTTCATTTAGAGGGACACACAAAGAAAATCGGTACTGTATTTTAAGAATGATTGCTGGAAGTGCGTTTTCAGTTGCTGAACGCGTTTCTAAATTAAACTCAATTTTTGTCTATTAGTTGATGTGTATAAATTCTATAGATCATATACAGGACAGCACAAAAGTCCTCGAGTATTATTAGAGTCCGTTTAATGACGAAAATTCCAACAGAGGTATTTTAATTTGTGCTATGCTTTTCCTATCTCAACTAAAATTTAGCATTCTATGTAGTGTATATACAAATCTATAGATCATATACAGGGCTGCACAAAATAATTCGGATATTTTTCCGAATATTGTTGGTGATTCCTGAGATTGGTTTTTAAATATGTTATGCGTTTTCGATACTGTTTACTTAGATATGGGCGGGGCTATTTGATCTTAAGCCGAACGGTAGGCTTCCCCGCTCGGTTTGACTTTGACCTTGTTTACTTAGATATGGGCGGGCCTATTTGAGCTTAAAACGAAAGGTTGACCTTCCGCCCGTTTTGACCTTGACCTTGTTTACTTAGATATTATCTTTCACTTTATTAAACGGTAAATATTTGTAAAATTATTTTGGGAGAGTTGGAAAATGCTACGTAATATATGGTTGAAGCATAGTTTTCCGTTCTTGTATTAACGGTAATGAAAACATTTCTTTTTGTTATAAAATAAGAAAAAGTAGTTGAAACATGTTGTACAGGAATAAAAAATAAACATTGAATTTACTTTATTCAATGTATTTTATTTTTACAGTAACGTATGCAATTTTTAATTTAAAAAATACCTTAATCGTGAGAACTTGAATGCGTTAAATTTTAATACGAAGAACGAAAAATTATGTATCATGCATATATTTTGATATTTTTCCCAACAGTAACAGAATTGTATTCGGAAATTCCATTTTTAACACAATAAAATCGATCATAGTCCGATCTGTAATCGAATTATTTGCACGTCTCTGTTAAAGACCTATAAAGGTTACCTAATCAATACGCTTTAAAAAGTTTTCTTGATTCATCCCATTGATGCATATCAATTTATGTTTGAACTATTATAGCTTCAACAAAATTCATCGAATTTTTTTTTTTCTCTCATAGACCATACTCTAACGGAATAATTTGTGTGTCCCTGTAAAATATCTATAAATGCTATAGATTTCATTTTTAATACTCAACGCTCCATAATAAACAAACATAAAATATAAAAAGTACATGGTTATTCGGAGGATATTTACGAGAGTTAGAGTATGGCCAGACAGACAGGCGGCAGACAGACAAACTGAATATATTACATACCCAGGTCGAAATTCATGGTAGTACCAGGAACAAAAAATAGGCTAGTTATTGCTATGTATTGCTTTGTATGCTAGATGTTCATGCTCTTGTATGCTTTATAATGCTAGCCAGCATCAAGTGGGTCAATACGCACCAAGACTTGCTGGGTAATTCTGGTGGAACCAGCAACTGTTTATGTTAGTGCCAGCAACAAAAAATAGGCTAGTTATTGCTATTATATGCTTTATAATGCTAGCCAGCATCAAGTGGATAAATACACACCATGACTTGCTGGTAAGTCTGGTGGAACCAGCAAATGTTTATGGTAGTTTATGCTATTTTATTGCTGGGATACAGCATTTAATGCTAGTCTAGCAAACAAGTACCATCATTATATTTGACTTCGGTAGAAACTTTCAAGTATGTTTTAAAGTGTTAAAAATTAGTTTATTAAAAATTTGAAATGTTATATTACCATTAAATTCTGAATGTTTTCTAATTTTTCCGTTGTTTATCCATCGGGGAATGTCAATCGCTAAATGTAATATATTCTCAGAACGAAACTGTAAGTTACCTTTTTTTCTGACATCTGCCTGCTGTTAAAGAATTTATGAAATCAACTTTTTCTTTGAAAATAACTGCATCATTTTTAACTTGTGTAACTTGATGCATAAATGCCATTATTATTGATAAATTTGTATATCCAAAGAAATGTATATAAAAAAATCTTTATAACCGAATATTTAAAAGAAAATTCAGTTTATCTTTTTTCTTTAATTTCAGACAAATGAGTATAAAGTTGCACAGTAATTTTCCTGAAATATAAATGGAATATCAATAATATGATTTGATAATTTTCATGGAAAAAGAGTTCTAAATAAGCAAATGTGTGCTGGAATATGAGCATAATAATATTTTCAATGTAATATTATTTATTGTTTTTTTTTTCAATATAAAGTAAGCAAAACCATTTTCATACAACAGCACAATCTGAAAAAAAAAATAAAACATTCAATGGTATTGTGAAATTCGCGTGCAATTTTTCTTTTCTAACAAACAAAGTACTATTTTAATACTATTTGAATGCTACTGATCATGTTTAATTTAAATATTTCACGATTGATTACAATGTCAAAAATATTTGTTACCAAAGATTTTGATATGTATAATCTTGATTACAAATTGCTTTTCTGCTTGAAAAGTATATTATAGATGGTTCTAGTGTGATTCCGAAATAAAATGTTTGGTATTTTTATAATGCACGCTACTAAAGTTAAAGTTAGGTTCTTAATCCCTTGGATTTCAAATATGTTTTGATGAAACAATTCAGAAATTTTAGCACGTTTTTCAGTCATTAGAAACGAAAAATAAATACTTTTATTGTAAAACGAAAATACATATTGTAAGAGACATATATTTTTCGTAATTGCAATATTGGATAAAAAATACTTTCCAAATATTTGTTCACTATTTCCTCATAGGATTATTTAACTATATTTAGTCAGCAGTATTTAGCAGCACATCTTCTTAGAATCATATTCCATATATTATAGTTGATCTTATGTTACAAAATATGTGTATTTAATTTCAGTTACCGATGCTTATCAAATATCCATAAAAATGCGGAAGAATTTTAGAGTTGTTCTTTTCTAAATACCGGGATTGTAAGACTGTCTTGACATAATTAAGGATATATTATAAGCAGAAAAAGCATAAGCATATTAATATTCTCAATGTAATATTATTTATTAATTTTTGAATATAAAGTCAGCAAATCCATTTTCATACGACAGAACAATCTCAAAAAAGATTTTGTCAAAAAACGTAAACAGTACAAGCAACACGTTGCCGGGACACCCTCTTTACTAAAACAGACTTTACTCCTGTTTGAGGAAATTTTCCACTTGACTAGAGAATTTCAGGAAATTTCAGCTTCGGTTTGCAAATATTTCGTGTTTTGAAAGGAAAAGTATATACGTAAAAATACTGCTTCTGATATGAAAATGTACTCTGCAGAAAATTGACGAAATACACTTGTGATATGTCGAAAATACAGCTTTAGATTGAAGAATGTGAGCTAATATTTACGTTGGATTATGGTATTTTCGGTATTTTTTTTTAATGAGTAGGGGAGGAGATAATTCCGTTAAAAAACCGGAACTAAAACACGGAACAAAACGTAAACTAATGAAATATATCCAATGGAAAATTTACTTCAAAATTTACTCAGCAATTTTTTTCTGGTAGGTTTATGAAAATCGCATATCTCTCGTATAAAGTTTAATTACAAAGAAAAGAAAATCAGAAATTAAAAATTTACTTACAAATAAATTATTTATTTGGAATGTTATAAATAATTTTATTAAAATCAATATATATATATGTAAAAATTGGTGCATTATTTTAAATACTCTCCATGTTGTATGGTTTTATAAATGCATGAAAAAAATATAAATAATTTTTAGGAAGAAAAACTAATCACATGGCATCGAAACAAGGTTTATTAAAAACATATCTATACTAATAAAAGCAAGTTGTTTGTCTGTGTGTCGGTGTGTGATTGTGTCTGTTTGCGATGGCTAGCGAAATCTACCGCATGTAGAAGTCTGAAAATTTGGATGCGGATAGTCTAAGGCAGGTCCTAATGCAACTGAGGCTCGGATATATAATTTTTTAATACCCGGGTCTTCTGAGCTATTTTAAAATTTTGGCTTAAACTATTAATAACATACCCCATTAATCCATGATCTTCTACGATTTTGTAGCCTTTCCTACTTTTAACTTTTCTCCCTTTTCGACGTTCCGGTTAACACACTGGCCCTCTGGGGCCCGGTAAGTTTTGTTTCTTTAATTGTTAATAACTTGCTTCCTTTTATTCGATCTTCTTCGTTTTTAGAGCCTTTTCTCTATTTAATTATTCCCCTATTTTTATATTCCACTTAGGACCCTTCATCTTAGGGTCCTGCTCAAAACTATCGGCTTGTCCCTTTTGGACCCTTTACTATATCTCCCTTAAAAATATCCCATTCTTCTTCGTTTTGAGGCCTCTTTCTGCATTTAGTTATACCTCAATTTCTACATTCCAGTTAAGACCCTGGACCCCTGGAGCCTGGTACAGGGCCCCTTCAAGTTTTTTATCCCTAAATGGTTAATAACTTGCCCCTTTTAATCCGATCTCCTTTTTTTGGAGGCCTTTTCGTCATTCAGTTATTCCCCAATTTCTACTTTCCAATTAGAACCCTTCATCTTAGGACCATGCTCAAAACTATCAGCTGGCCCTTTTTTGGACCCCTATTATAGCTTCGTTAATAATCGTCCGATTTACTAGCTTTTGTTTTCTAACAACTTCTTAGGACCTCTAGCCACTACATGAACGACAAAAAAAATTTCAAACAAGATCCGGACCCCCTGTGCCCTTTTAAGTTTTTGTGCCCTAAATTGCTAACAACGTGCCTCATTTTATACGATCTTCTTCATTTTTAGGGTAATTTCTACATTTGATTCCCCCTCCCCCATTTCTACTTTCTGGCCCAGTACGGAGGGCCCCTTGAAGTTTTTGTTCCGATTTTCTTCATTTTTTAACCTTTGCTCCCTTTAGTTATCAATCCATTTCTACATTCCAATCAGCTGGCTCCTTTTGGGCCCCCGACTATAGCTCCATTAAACATCGTCCAATTCTGCAGCTTTTATTTTTCTAACAATTTCTTTGGATTTCCAACTATTACATGAACGACAAAAAAAATTATCGGATCTCATATACCACCAATTTTGGATAATTATCTCCTTCTTGGATCTCCTTTAACTCTTTTAAATTTCCTTTAACATAGTTCCTGGATCCTACAGCTACTTTATAAACTGCTAAACAATTTCTTAGACTCCAGCTACCACCTTTTTTAAATATTATTCTTCTTTTTCGGCATCAACTTACGTTTACTCACTACAGCCGGAAATCTAAAGTCGAGTAAATGTTAAAAATATGTGGTTAAGTTTAGAGACGCGGAGGGGATTTCATCCTTAAATTAAATATCGCGTTACTGTTAAAGAGGTTTTTCGATACATTTGCAGAGTGCAACTTCCACCGCCTGACTTCGCATTCTTTCTCGGGTTCTACGGGCCCGATTTCAACAGGGTTTGGGTTATTCGACTTGATATCTAAAACTTCAGTATTTTTTTAAATTTATTATCATGGGCCCGGGCAACGCCGAGCGGGTCAGCTATTGTCTATATAAAAAATATTTTTATTCATTAGTACATGTATACCAAGTTTAAATTGTCATAAAAAAAACTATTGTCATTTCAAGAAGTTGATTAGTCCAGTTTATTAGAAATACACATTTATTTATTTATTTATTTTGAAAAGGTGTCAATGAAGATAAACACACATGTATATACAACCTTTACATTGGTTTATTTAGATTTTTCTCTTTTAAAAAAATACAAACAAACTGTCGTTGCTAAATAACACTACTTAATGAGAATACCGATTTATGTTCTAATGGCTAAGAACAGAATATGCAGAAAATATGATCGAATACCATGGCGAATATGACTATGTGTTTTAAAGAATAGGTATTATAAAGGATATTAATTACAATTATATCCAAATTGCAATGTTCGTCTTATTTAATTGCAGAATTTTGCACTTTATTATGACTAATGTAGCTATTCAGAAATAGTAAAAAAACATAATACTTGACATATATGCTTAATGCCAACCCTTAAGATGCAGACGCTAATATCGCACTTGCCATGTCCCTAATACAAATATGATTGATACCATTTTTCTATATTTTATTTGGCACCAAATCCCATTCCTAACAAAAACAACATCCATTCAAATATTTGTAAATATGCATTTAGTTTTAATTATTATAATGTAAATAACTTATAATCAATTGACATCTGAAATAATTTTAAAAAAAAATATTGTGATCTCAAAAAAATTCTTTTAAATGTAAGCATTTGTATGTAGAACAGTTTTTAGTGTATCCTGACATATTTTAAACCTGGAGTATGTGTAGTTTTTAAAATGAATGATTAAAATACTTACTTAAAATTTATTAAAAACTGTCACAATAATAATACAATTTCCACCTCCATTGCACGACATCGGAATATAAACTGATTTATTTCGCTGAATTTTGAGATATTTTTCAAGAAAAATATTTTTCGGAAACTTCTCCGTTTAAATATTTCTAACAAGATTAATTCTGACAGTAACAGGTTTTGCTAATTAGCGCACCTGTAAAATTCAGAAACAACTTTCTCTGGTTCTCTTCTTAAAAGAATTAGAGGCTTAACGATGATGCACGCAAATATTGGTTATTAGTAATGCAAAAGTTTTAACTTTATAACCAGAAAAGAAGGTAGAATTTATTTTAAATACGTGAAAAGACTTATCAAGTCAGCACATAGAATATTGAATAATTTTCAGAAGCGTTAAAATACAGAATTGACTTTTCGTTATTTAAAAACTAAATCATTTTTCGGAAACATTTCTTGGATATAGAATAACGTCACATGAGAAAGCAACCTCTATTACTAATTCGAATAGTTATAACATTTTTAAATGATTTTGTATGCCATTAAAATTATAACTTAAATATTATACAAACAAAGTAATTTCTGTTAAATATGAAAGAAATTTACTCAAGTTAGTGTAACATATTTTAAGAAATACATTAAAACATATAATGTCATACACTGAATTTTGATGTTTATTTTAATACTTAGAAAAAAAATTAATTACAGAAATTCTCTTTTAAGATAAAATTAATATTTTGTTCCACAATCTTGAAATATTACGAAAAACAATATCCCTACTACAAATTGGCGTAACTGCAAACGTTCTAATCACTATTCTCTTCATTCTGTTCCTTGTTAATGCCCACAATATGTTTATGGTGAATCAACCGAAATATTACATTTACAATACTTCTCAGTTTCTTAATCCGAAAGAAAAAAATATTTACCGTAATTTCTGGCATATAATCCGCAGATCAAATAATCATGTTTTGACCCAGAAATTTTATTTTATAAAATGTAACTTCCTAGATTGGTGTAAATATTTGACTTCAATTTTTGAATAAAATTTCTGGGTTGAAACAGAATTGTTTAATCCGCGGATTATACGCTGGAAATTACAGGTATTTTTAAATTTCCACAAACATAATATTATATTTTGATTCTTGTACAATGCGATGCATTATGTTAAGCAGTTGCAGAATCAAATAAATGAATAAAAATAAATTGAAATTCTGACTATTTTGTGAGTGTTTCCTTAAAACTCACCCAGAGAATAAAGATAATATTTATGGTATTAACAGATTTGTCTAATTCGCACTACTTCTAAATTTAATTCACGGTATTCTGGATCTTCTATTTTTAAAGAACTTCTGCTTATTCTTAATGTTGAAGCAGATAAAATAGGACTCATTAGCAAGTGATTTTACGATATAACACATGGAAAATTTTAAACATTAGATTAAATTCACAGAAATGTATAGCACACCTTCCATCTTTGGCCACACGCTGTATTATTACATTTTCTTTTAGCCACGAAGTTTAAATTTATTTTTATTATTGTATTTTAAATTGTTTATGAAAAAATATTTCTCAAAACTTCAGTTTCAAAATACTGCAATCAAATTAAAAATATTTATGGTGGTAAGGGCTTTCACTAATTGTCAAAGCTGTAGAGTTTATAAATTATGTCTTTTTTCAAAGAATTTAGATGTTTAATGATGTTACATGGACATTAATGCTCATTTTGTATGCAAAAGATTTAAGTAAAGAATCGAAACATAAACTTGAAAAATACTGCAAGATTTATCTCCTGTTTTCATATCGTTACAAATTTTTACTTTGGAACAAAAAAATTAGAAAAACAACAACAGCATATTAATTATTTGAATTTTAGGCTGTTTTGTTTTGGCTATCCCTCTTCCCACATCCAAAGGAATGCCTATGGAGTGAACTGATTGTACTAATCCAGACAACTGTTCAATTCACTCATGATATAGAATTACCATTCCTTTTTAAACAGAATAATGATGAAGTAAGTGAAACAGAGTTCAAGATCAATGCAAATAATTACAGAGTCTGATAATTGAAACGAAAGCGGGGAAGCTGCTCTCGTTCAATGAAAACTACTTTGCCCGAATATAAATTTTCACCCTATTTTAATGCAGATATTCTTTCTTCGATAAAAGCATACTTTCTTTACGAAAAGTATATATGTATAAATGTATATATGTTCAAAAGTAGATATGTCTAAAAATATAGTGGTGTTTGGTCCGGATCCCAAAAGTGCTTAATTAGGCATCGAGTAGTTACAACTTGCATGTTAAAAAATAATGGGATCATTACTTTAAAAATCACATAGATCGTAGAGTATCTATTCTTTAACTACATTCAGAATTACAATGCTGTCGCGAGATAGAAATATAAATTTGGACTTAGACATCAAACAAAATCCAAAAGCATTTTAATGACTTAAATTTGATGTTTTTTACAATAGATTATTTTTCAAAATTCCCCTATTAAAAGATTCTGAAAGTAGAAATAACTATTTATGGCGATACCTGTTTGTACTAATTCACGCAGCTGTAAAATTTGTAAATTTATTTGTATGCTGTTTTCAAATAAATAACTAATTTAATAATGGTATATGGAAAGTAATGCTCGTTAGGAATGCTAGAATTCTAATGAAGAAAGACCTAGACGGATGTGCCAATCCCAAAACTTTCTTCTATCTCACACAGGTTTCGCATACACTAAAAAGATTCAGCACCAATTTTTGTCAAGGTCTAACTGAGTCTAAAGTTTTATTAAATTCCGTGCATTAGTTCTTGACACATAACTATTACTAAAATCGTGTAAGTCCTGCAAAATGCAACAGAGCAGCGCCAGCTGTTGATTGATTTAGACCAAATCCTAATCAACAACAACTTATCTCAACGTCTAACTGAATCTGAAGTTTGATGAAAACCCGTGCATTAGTTCTTGAGATATAGTTATCGTGATAATAATGAAAAAAGTAGCGTATAAGCGCCACCTGTTGGGATATTTACACCAAAATGTAATCAACATCTATTTATGTCAAGGTCTATTAGAATCTGAAGTTTGATGAAATTCCGTGCATTAGTTCTTGAGATATAGCTATCGTAAAAATAATGGAATAAGTAGTACAGCAGCGCCACCTGTTGGAATAGCTACACCAAAACGTAATCAGCGTCTGGATAAGTCAAGGCCTAACTGAATCTAAAGTTTAATGAAAATAAATGCATTAGTTCTTGAGATAGAGCTATCGCGGAAAATGCAGCATAGCTTCGCCACCTGTCCGGCGATTTTACCAAAACCTAATCAGTACCAATTTATATCGGGGACTAACTAAATACACAGTTTTAATAAATCTTGTGCATTAGTTCTTGAGATAGAGCGCCCAAACTTTTTTGTCACATACAGACAGACATGCATTTAAAAATGATGTGAAAGTACATCATATCTTTCTCCATTTACCAGAAGCTCTGTTATTATTTTGTCGTAAGCGTTAAAAAAAAAAAAAAAAAAAAAAAAAAAAAAAACATTGTTATTTGTTATTCCGATTTCACGTTACTTGTAATGAAGTATTTATTTTTCAGTACTTTTGTTTGAGATTATTTAAATTAGATATTTTTTATCATTAATTATTATATAAAATATTATTAAAAACGACATCACTCCGACGTTATATATCACAATATATTTCATTCATGGTGATGACTTCTTTTACAAATTGACACTGTCCTTTTAAATTAGTTACCAGATTTATCAGTAAATTTTATTTAAAAAAAATATGAGTATTTCTTTCCATAAGTTCGCCAACATTTATTAAAATATTTTGTAAAGACATGAATGATCTTTTATCTTTGACCAAAATGCGAAATTGAAGTTTTGTAAACAAAGTTTACAGTTGTTCAAACACAATGAAGAAATAAAATCGAAGTGCGATAGTTCTCAAGGATACAGACAATATTGTATAAACGTCTAAGTGAAAAATAAAATATTTTTTTTTTTATTATGAAGAGATAAATTGTCCTCTGCACTGTCGAAACAACGGTTTTGAGATGATTTCTTTGTTTGTTTGGGGTTTTTTTTCGTGCTTTCTCTGTAATGCGAATATTGGATAAGTTCTGCATTTGTTCCTTTCGGTTAACAAGTACCATGGAAATTTGGACATTGGCATTAATCAAAATCCAAAAGCATTTTTAGGACTTACATTTTATGTTGTTTTGCAATAGATTATTTTTCAAAATTTCTCTATTGAAACATTCCGAAAATAATAAAACTATTTTTAGCAATACCTGCTTCTACTAAATCACGTATCTATAAAATTTGTAAATAAATTTGTATGCTCTTTTAAAATAAATAACAGACTTAATAATAGTATAGAGAAATTAATGTTCATTAGGAAGGTTCAGAAATAAGACAAAACGACGGTCATTTAAAAATAATGCAAAAGTACATCATTTCTTTCTTCAATTACCAGAAGCTCTGTTATTATTTTGTTGTAAAGGACAAAATCAACATTGTCTTTGGTTATTTTGACTCCTTGTTAATTGTAAAAGTATTTTGTAATAATTGTAAAGTATTTTCAATACTTTTTTTAGATTATTTTGAATAAGATATTTTTATCATTATTTGTTGACATCAAATATTATTTTTAAAGATATCATTACGACGTTATATAACACAGTATTCGTTCTTTATGGTAACAATTTTTAATATAAATTGATAATGTTTTTTTAAAATTAGTTAACAGATTTATAAACAGATTTTATTAAAACTATATGTATATATTTTTTGTTCATAAGTGAGAAATGTTTTTCTTAAAATATTTTGTAAACCCATTAATTATCTTATTATTATTATTATTTATATTACAATTCTTAAAAGACGTAAAGACAAGATAGTGAAAAAGTACACAAGGCGGGACTCGAACCAAGGTCATCAGTAAAGCGTACTTACATTCTACCAACTGAACCACTTGGGAACGATATTCAGCTTGGCACCTTCTCACTATAACATGTTGGCAAGGCTAAAACAGCAAGTCCCGGCTTAGGTACTTTTTCACTATGTTGGCTTTACGCCTTTTAAGCAATTAAAATTTGGAAGATTATGAATGCAAGGCGTGTGAAATTGTCTATGGAAAAAAATTCCTAGTATTAAATATAGATTTACATTAATTACCTTCCATCTTTAACCAAAATGAGAAACTGGAGTTCACACTTGCTCAAAAACCTTGGCAAAATGAACCAGCAGCGCAGTAGTTCTCACGACACAGACAATGTTTTATATATATATACATACGCAAATAATGTTTTCATTATGAATAGTGTATTATCGAAACAACTTTTTTTTTGTTTTCTGTAAATTGTGAATTGTGGATAAGTTCTGCTGTTTTTTTTTTTCTTTCGGTTACCGGGTACAGTGATACGATGCCTATAAGAGTTGGATTCTGATAATTGTATCATGATTTTAAAAAATGAACCCTATCAAACCAGAATTATACAATTACGTTTCATAAACGTATCATGAATAGGATTTTTACTTTCAGATATGAAATAATATTGAATAATAATTCTTTTTCGCAAATAACACATAGACCCTTTATCTATAGATTTTAAAGAGTTTTTCTGCAATCAGATAACAAGATCAGAAAAGGTCAGTAAAATCGTTGAAGCACGTTACACATTTAAAGTTCCAGAGCAAACCCAATTTATTTCCATTACATACTTTAGAATCTAAATAATGTGATATAAAAATAAACACATGTAGAAAAATTTAAAAAGCATACACTTTTATTTTGAAAGAAAAACAATTATTTTAAAAAAATGAATGAATTTTACCAAACATTAATTGCATTTTATCTCATCGGATTTTTATTCTAATCAATAAAAATGATAAAAAAATTTCCGATTTATAGATAAAATTGATTATTATGATTGTTATGTATAATTAATTTTTTTTTGTGCGATAGGAAATAAAATTATTTCTTTAAATATAAAGCAATTATATCAAATTTTATCTCTGACAATAGTTCTAGAACACATTTTTAGTATATATATATATATTCCAGTAAATTTTATCTTCTGGAATAGTGACTATTGAACTGAATAAATGTTCTAAAAAGAACTCTCTGTTACATGTTCCCATTCTGCATTTGAAGTTGATAATAAACTTAAAGAAATTTGCTGCAATTCTCTTTTAAAATGAAATGAGCTTTCACATTAAACTTCTACCTCAAGAAATTTCCTGTTAATAGGTTATAATGAAATTTAGTAGTTCCATAAAAATCATGGTCATTTAACTTGAAGATATAAAATAAATTTTAAGAGATATTTTTAAATATTTCTTTTAAATTAAGCAATAGATATGAATTATCAAGTTGGAAAACGATTATTGTTACACATTGCTAGATGATATATAATCATCGTTCTTTCTTTTATGGGAATATAATTTTATTATTATTCCACCGTTATACAAATCTTCAATTGTACTTTTTCAAAGGATTTTCATAGTTCTTCTTTAATTACTACAATCTCTTACAATGTTTTTATCGATTTTGTCATGATAAGAAGCTTTAAAACGATAATACAACTTTTAAGCTTACAGAATATCTCAAAAGTAGTGGAAATATGTTTTCTCCTTGAACCTTCATTTTTCTAAAGATAAACAATTTCTCAAAAAAATATATATATAATATTTTTAAAAATTATTTTAACATTATACAGACAAGTAGATGGTTAATATTTTATAAATTGTCTTAAGATCAAGGCATATTTTAATTTAAAGATGCATACTTCGCTTTAAACAATAGATTTGCAGAGCACAAGAAAACAATGAACTTACTTTGTATTGTGTCCAAAGCCATCTTTCGTTTATTGTTTACATCGAAATTATAAAAAAATTTTGTAATGTAATTGGTAATTTGTATATAACTCTCCCTGTACAGTTATAAAGTATGCAAATAATTTGTTTTTTATTTTATCTATTTTTTGTCCAATTTATTCTTTAAATTGTTGTGTAGAACGATGTTATTGACATATATGATTTTGCTGAATACAAGGGCGCTTCTTAAGTCGTTTAAAAATACTAAAAATTTTTTGACAAATTGAAATTCTGTGCGTCATCACAAAACTTCTTAAAGTCCTCGACTTTTTATTGAAAATAAAAGAGCCATAAGTAATTCCAGTGTTATAATATTCATAAACGTTTATCAGACTGTCGTACCTATGTACGGTTTGCACCAAAAGACTTCTCAGACAGTAGGGTTTTTTGTCGCAAAAGGAAACAAGAAAGAAAAATCATGCATTAAGCATAGATTATAAAACACTTTTCAACACTTCCAGCGTAATAAAAAAAATTCCCTGTTTAATAATGTAAATAAAATACCTAAGTAAACATTAACGCATAACACAATTGAAAACCAGATTTCAACAATTACCGCCGATTGACGGAAAACTACTCCAAATCTTTTGTGCTGCTTTGTATTTGATGAATAAATTTATATCTATACTTCATTGTAAGGTAAAGCCAAGAGAGATGGCGCGTTCGGAAAGATTGCGCACATAGAGGTTCGGGGGGAAGGAGCAGAGTGAGCGCGCAGCGACGCCAGGTAGTTGTAAAACAGCAGTAGTGAAGTGCCTACTGGAAAGTGCACGTTGATTGTTTGAGCGTCTAAGATAAAGCATTGCTGTTTTGTTTTATTTTCCCAAAGTAAGTGTTTGAATTTTCATAGCTATTCGTCAGAATTTCTATACAATGTCAGTAGTACAAAATATCTTAAACTTAAACGATTTCTTATAAGCTACTAATCTAGATTAACAATGTGAACATCAACGGTTCGTTTTAGTAGCGACCATGTTTAAATAAAAGGCCGCACAATCTCTCCTACCGAAATTGAAGAGTTTGCGCATTTGCTACTTAGGAGAAATGGCGCATTGTTTCCATTAGTTTCCATGCTAGGTGAGATTACGCAGCTTATTGGTAAATTTGCATAGAAAAATGAAAAATGAAAATAGACTAATTTTAAGTTAAGCGTGTTTTCAAGTAACTTAATGTTATTTTGTAATCTTATCTGGACTTGCTTTTTCTGATTCTTTAATTTTTTCCCCTTTAATTAAATTTTTTTAATCGTTTTTAAAATTATTTCCCTTTTCTGATTCTTTAATCATTAGGTCGAAATATTTACTCTTAATACAATAATATTTCTTCAAAAAAACCTTACAACAATCTCATTTAAGTGTAATTATTATTGTTAACAATTTAACTGTAGTTATTATTAGTAACAATCTCTCCTACCCATGTGCTCAATCACACCATCTCTGTAAGGACAGATTGCGCAAAATAAATTTCTTGGTTTCATTACAACTATTCTATTAAATTACAACATAACAACAAAATATCAATGGAAATGCATAAAAAACAAATGTAGTAAAAATTGTTCATAGATAGTTTAGCAAAAAATTAATATTTAGATTTTTTTATTGTTATTCTTGTGAATTGTGCGCAGACTCTCCTAGCTTTACCTTATGCTAAAATTTACTTTAGTAAGAAAACGCATAATAGGTTTTTAATGCACCTTCAGCAATTTCTATTAATAGAGGAAAACATACTGGAACTTTTTTGCACAGCCCTGTGTAATATCTACTGATTTTTATACACGCCACATATTAAACTAACATTTAATTCAGGCAAAAATATGCTTAAAGGTACTGTAATCACAATTCGGTAAATTATCATCCATAGGCAGATATGGATGTTAATGTCTTAACATCCTTAACATTGTTAATGACTTAACAATTCTTTGTGTGGCCATGTATACGATTTTATTTATATTCTAAGTATCTCTTTGTATACTAAATATAGTTCAGCTTTAAAATGCATAACTCAATTGAAAATCATCTTTAAGCAATTCATGTTCATACTTCGTAATGTTTGCGAATTCCTTGTGGAGCCCTGAATATGATCTAAAAAATTTATAAACGCCACGTAGTATTAAAAATCTAGTTAAACTTAAAAACCCATGACTAACTGAAAATGCACTTTCAGCAATTATCGCTAATAGACAGTACTTCAGGTATAGTACAGAGAGTACTATACCGAAATTTTTTTATTCGTCCCTGTAAATGAATGATAAATGCTATGCATATCATTTTCTACAGCAAGTATCCTGTAACAAACTCAGTGATGTATATCAATTTTATTATATTTGAAATAGTGTTATAAAATACTCTGCAAACTGTTTTTCGCCGTAGACCATTATGTAAGGGGGTTTTTTTTTGTGCGGCCCTGTAAATGAATAATAAATAATTAAAATGCACTTGAAACGATATTTTCCCATTGACCGTAATGTAACGGAATAGTTTTTAATGTCTCTGTAAAAGCATTATAAATGCTACGCACTTCGTTTTCAATAGCGATTGTGCTATAATAAACATTAATAGTATACAAAAATTACAGGGCAATCCGAGTATATTTACGAGACTTAAAGTACGACCAGACGAACAGACAGATAAAAATTATAAACACTTTTTAACTATGTTAGAAAGTGTTATTAAAAAAGTGTAATTACATTAAAACAGTCAAAATATTTTAATAGGCCAGAAATGAATCTTATCTTCTTGTCTCCTTTATGCAATTTTTTTTTCTGTTCACTTAAATGCTTCATATCCCCCCCCCCTCCCACCATAACACACACTCTTTTTCATTGATAAAATTGATAGATCATAGACAAAACACAAATTTTATAAAATGCCAGTAATGACACATTCGGATTTTTCAGTCTTATTATTTTTCTAAAATTTAATAATGAAAAGAGGGAGTGTTACCTATTTTCTCTATACGGAAAAGACGTTATTTCAGCAATGCCACTTTTATTTGGGTGACCCTTATATTTTTTGTTTTGTTATTATTTTTGGTTTGACTAGTCAAAACCACAATTTGACAAATCGCATGATGCAAACCGCCCTCGGATACTTCAAGTTATTATTATTATTATTTTTTTTTAATGACTGACATTAAAACCCACTTTAGAAATAAAAAATAAACAAAGATAATTATTTACACTATTAAACAAGAATTGACATACTGTTAACTACAATACATGTATTGTTTGATAAAATAACTATTTATATCCAACATTAAAGTTAATTGTGTCTGAATTTATTAAAACAATTTCAGTTCTGTCAGTTATTTCTCAAATTACAAAACACGAATTTATGCACTCCCAGACGGATTTATCATAATTGAATAAAAGTTTCGGAAATATTTCATTTATACGATTTTTAGTATACATTCGTTAATGCACTAGATGTTTATTCAACTTATCTTTCCGTTACCTGCAAATTACATAACGCATCTCCCATTAACAAGATTGTTTAATAAGTTGCAAGTGTTACTTAATTGTACCCAACTATCGAAATGCAAACTAAATGTATGCACTAAACCGATAAGAGAAGAGTTTCTCCAGGCACCTCTCAATAAATTGTAACATAATTGTCGTAAATTCTGTGGGGGCTTAACGAGCAATTATTGTGAAAGACCATGAGAGTAACTAGGAGAAATGAGTTTAACATGACGAAAAGTTTTTTTTTTAATAATTATTTATTCAAATAATGGATTATTTTGTGGTTTTCACGTGGTTACGAAATGGATTGTATGCAACAAATGAAATATATGTTATACTTGCTAATTTTGCTGATAGTTATATTTTTAATCTTTTTCTTGCAAATAATTAAAATACCGGTACTAGGAAAAGAAAGATATTGCATTAAAAATATATATAACATAGTTGCCACATTCTGAAATTTCAGTTAGATCTTTCAAAATGCTTTAACTTATTCCAATATTTCACTTTAATTTGGAATTGGAATAAGTTGATATATTATATCATAAACAGTTTTTCTTTATACCAATATTTTCTCTAAGGTGACTTACAGGAATATGTTTAATCTGTTTCATAAAATATTTAATTCTTGTCAATGCATAACCGTTTTATACTTATTAAAAATAGCTATATTTAGGCAACATGTAAAGAGGAATGCATTTTGGGGTAAGATAATTCCTAAATATATATCATAATAAATAATATATAATAATGTATTATTTCAAGAAAGTTCGTAATACACACTTCTTTTTAGTAGGAGAATGCAGAAGTTGATTAAATAATTTCGCAGAAAATATAGTTACTGATAAATGCTCAATAATTTTATACGAACTAAAAATATCGTATATGCAGAAAATATTGTAAAACGGAAGAACTAAACAACATTATTTTTTCTGACAAAACGTATTTTAGCTTTTAGAATTATTTTAAAGTAATACTTATATGCTGTATTTCTGTTGTACAAGATGGGAAAAACTTTAAGAAGTTGCGGTATGCATCAAAACAAACAATTTTCGTCATAGAATGCACGGTCGGAAATGAAACGCAAAGGCGTTTGCGTGTTTGGAAACTACCGCTCTGGAAGCGTTAAAAAGTCATTCCTGTTGTGAGTTACCGGGAGAAGAAAAATACCATATATGCAAATGCCATCTTGGAAGAAGTACCCTTATGCAATTGCACGCCACGGTGAATAAAAGCCAACAACGCCAACTTTATGAGACTCTTCCAAAGTCTAACCGTTAATCGCATTAAGAGAGGATGGAGCAGTTTACTTATACAGAAAAAACAGGTATGCATTTCACATACTTCGCTGCAAACAGGAATAGCAGAGAAGCGGGGAGCCTATTCCCCATAGACTGTTGTCCAATTCCAAAATATTTGTGCTCTTGCATCGGCAGTTGTGTGAAACGGGAAGCATATTCCCTATAGACAGTTGTCCAATTCCAAATTATTTGCGCTCTTGCATCGGCACTTGTGTGGAACACAGAGAGCCTATTCCCCATAGACAGTTGCCCAATTCCAAAATATTTGCGCTCTTCCATCGGCACTTGTGTGAAACGGGGAGCCTATTCCCTATAGAGAGTTTCCCAATTCCAAAATATTTGCGCGCTTGCATCGGCAGTTGTGTGAAACGGAGAGCCTATTGCCCATAGGCAGTTGCCTAATTCCAAAATATTTGCGCGCTTACATCGGCAGTTATGTGAAAAGGGAGCCTATTCCCCATAGACAGTTGCCCAATTCCAAAATATTTGCGCTCTTGAATCGGCACTTGTGTGAAACGGGGAGCCTATTCCCTATAGAGAGTTGCCCAATTCCAAAATATTTGCGCTCTTGAATCGGCACTTGTGTGAAACGGGGAGCCTATTCCCCATAGACAGTTGCCCAATTCTAAAATATTTGTGCTCTTGCATCGGCAGTTGTGTGAAACGGGAAGCATATTACCCATAGACAGTTGTCCAATTCCAAAATATTTACGCTCTTGCATCGGCACTTGTGTGGAACACAGGGAGCCTATTCCCCATAGACAGTTGCCCAATTCCAAAATATTTATGCGCTTGCATCGGCAGTTGTGTGAAACGGAGAGCCTATTCCCCATAGGCAGTTGCCTAATTCCAAAATATTTGCGCGCTTACATAGGCAGTTATGTGAAAGGGGAGCCTATTCCCCATAGACAGTTGCCCAATTCCAAAATATTTGCGCTCTTGAACCGCACTTGTGTGAAACGGGGAGCCTATTCCCTATAGAGAGTTGCCCAATTCCAAAATATTTGCGCTTTTGAATCGGCACTTGTGTGAAACGGGGAGCCTATTCCCCGTAGACAGTTGCCCAATTCTAAAATATTTGTGCTCTTGCATCGGCAGTTGTGTGAAACGGGAAGCATATTACCCATAGACAGTTGTCCAATTCCAAAATATTTACGCTCTTGCATCGGCACTTGTGTAGAACACAGGGAGCCTATTCCCCATAGACAGTTGCCCAATTCCAAAATATTTATGCGCTTGCATCGGCAGTTGTGTGAAACGAGGAACATATTCGCCATGGACAGTTGCCCAATTCCAAAATATTTGCGCGCTTGCATCGACAGTTGTGTGAAACGGAGAGCCTATTCCGCATAGCCAGTTTCCCAATTCCAAAATATTTGCGCTTTTGAATCGGCAGTTGTGTGAAACGGAGAGCCTATTGCCCATAAGCAGTTGCCCAATTCCAAAATATTTGCGCGCTTGCATCGGCAGTTGTGTGAAACGGAGAACCTATTCCCCATAGACAGTTGCTCAATTCTAAAATATTTGTGCGCTTGCATCGGCAGTTGTGTGAAACGGGGAGCCTATTTCTCATAGACAGTTGCCCAATTCCAAAATATTTGCGTGGTTGCATCGACAGTAGTGTAAATCGGGATTCTTTCTCGCTTCCCGATCGGATACTGACGTTGTCGGTTTTTATTCACCATGGCATACATTTGCATAAGGGTACTTCTTCCCCATGATAGCTTTTGCAAATATTGTATTCCTATGGTACATTATGCAGCATTTTTATTGTGCGGTCAAAAATTACATTAAAAACAGCTAAAATTATCAAAAAAAATTATAAACTTGTAGATCTGTGTAACTAATGTCAATTTTGAAAAGCATATTTAATGTATCATCTAAAACAACATTTAATCATCTTATTCATCATTGTTTTCTATGACGGCCTTTGTCTATTTAAATTTCTCTAGTTTAGTTTAAGCAACCTAAACAATTGGACTTTAAAATAATATATTTGAAAGCATTATCAAATATAATTATCCCTAATATGTAGATTTTAAATAATTTATTTTTTATGCGTTTTTATACAATTTTATTTTATTTAAATTTATCATTGTCATTATGTTATTTTCATTTATTATTATTTTTCAAAGTGCTAGTAAGTGCAATGTATTTTACTACGGGTTACTTTTCTTTTGTGTTTAATGTTTCATAATGTTAGAAAATGCAATGTAATCTACTGTGGATTACATTTCTTTTGTGTTTAATTTTTCACATCAAACAAGTGCATCACACTTCTTTTGACAGGAAAAGCTGAAAACTAAAGAGAAAATGATGAATATAAAAAGTAAAAGAGGAGATCAATTATTAGCTCTTAATTGAATGCTTATATTTCAAACAAACCAATTTAAAAAGCTCTTATCAAATTATTTTTTTAAAAATATGAAGAATAAAAATAATGAAATATATTTAAAAAATGTCCAAAAAAATCTAATATCCATTAAATAGAACTGAACAATTAAGTACTTTCATACTGAAAGTTTAGCTAATTTCTTACACACATTCCTCTAATACAAAGGAATTTCAAAAAATAATTCCTCGTAATATAAAAATTATTTTGTCCCATTGTTTCGGTGAAAAGAATAACTGGAATAAAAATTATTTCGTAAAAATTCCGCTTTTATTCTTGTATTTATTTTTAATTATTTTTGTGAATGAAACATTACATTTTTATTTTTCGCTTTCCTATTGTATGTTTTTAATAATTTGTATCGTGATGAGTAAAATTTCATTGATTTAAAGGGAAAAAATTATATTAGTCATTAAAAACGTTAAAGCAATTAATAATGGAAAAATCGTTTTTAAATTATTATTTTGATAATGCATTATCATGATGCAACAAGTTAAAGTTATGTTAGCCTGAAAGTAAAAGTATTACTTTTTTTAATATATATAATGGAAATGAATGAGAAATATTTTTCAGTTTCTACATATTAAAAAGAGTAGAATGTATTATTGTTATTTTGTTAATTAAGAGCATTAAATCAAATATTTATACTTATGATAGATAATTTGTAACCAATACAACATTAAATTAAAGTGGAAGAAATTTTTTTTTTACAAAAAAGGAAATCATGTTTGCTAGACATGAATGAAAATTAAAATAATAGTAATGTAGATAACAAATAATAATTTACTAGATTTAAATTTTGTGTTTATGATTTAATAAACCAATTTAAAAGATTACCATTTAATTATAAAAAATATATTTAAAATCTTAAGTAATACTGAACTTTATGAAACACAAAATTAGAAACTTGCTATATCGGAATCGTAAAATTTTTTTACGATGAAAGCTTAGCTAATTGGCTTGCATACATATTTCTAATAAAAGCAAATTATAAAAAAGTACATTAAAACATATTTTAAGGTAATTTAAATTATTTATTTTTGCGCATTTTTTTTTCTTTTTACTCTTTGTTCCGGTGAAAGGAATTACGAGGAGAAAAATCAATTTGGGAAAATTCAAATTTTTTAGTTATTTTAATTATCTTTGTCATTGAGATATTATATAGATTTTTGTGTATATTTTATTAATTTGTATCGTGATGCATAAAATTCATTTGGATTAATGGGAATAATTATATTATGCTATGAAAATAAATGTAAAATTAATGAATAATTCAAAGCATTATCTCGATTTATCAACATAAAGTTATTTGAACATGAATATACAACTTTTTTTCCCACTCCAATACGCACAACGAATATAAAGAAAAATAGATTTTCATCTCTTTTTCAGACAAAAAATTGACTGAATTAATGTTATTGTTTTCATTTAAAAACACTCATATAAGTATTTTTACATTTAATACTATGTAGCAATTTAAACATCTATACACAAAACAAACAAACTTTAATTTAAAGAAAAGTATCATTTTCTGTATTTATTGTTATTATATTCTGTGTTTTATTTTTCTTGGGATATATGGAAATTTTATGATCATCACATTAATTATTTCCAATATATTATTCATAGGTTTAGTAAATGTTTGTGATTTCATCAATAAAAAAACTTGTAAAATGTTCCAGAAGGTCAAGTGTAATAAAATATCTATCTCGGAGAAAGTTTTTTAGATTTTCAGTATTCGGTATTTAAATTTCGGTTTTTTAGAATATCGGTACTTCTTCAATTATTATCGAAAAGTAGAAACCACAAAAATAGAAGATAAAACGCAAAAAGTTCGAATTGCTCATTTTTTCATCACGTTTTGTGCAAATACGCTCGTCATTTTTTCTCTATTTTTTATTATCGTGGAAAACTTATCGTAAGTTACCTTTTTCAAAATGATATGGAAAAATAATGTGAAGAAATGAAACACTACGATTACGTATTTTAAAAATTCAATAAGATCTTTAAAGTTTTAAGTATCAGAAACTAATATTTTTAAATCATTATCTTCTTTCCAGATTATTTTCATTTTTATTTCACTACATATGTAATACATTGTAGACAATCTTGTAACAGCTACTTCAAATACAGATAAATTCATTAGTGCTATAGGTTAGACATAAAATATCATAAAGCATCTCAGTAGTGTAAATACACCGGTTCTACATCAGTGGCACAGTGGCACCGGATGTTGAATGAATCCTGCGTGAACTCTACGCTTTGTGAAGTTCACCGGAATTTGTAGGTGTTGATAAAAGGTTTTTTTTTGCAACATGTTGGAACAGGAAGGACTGATAACAGATTTGTTTTTTTCGACTGGAAATGATTAGGAATGTACAGGATCAGAGATGCAGATTTCGTTCTTTGTAGAGGATATAAAAAATTTTTTTTTAACTATTTTAAATGATTTTTAAATTACATTTATTTTTTAAAGTGTTTTACATTTTATTTATTTTATTTTACTTTGAAACATTGAATAATTGTTAAAATATTCAGAGTTTAAATATAACAAATCATAACACCTTATAATTATATATTTCTTTCTAATTGCTAAAAGTTGTAATATAAAAAGATTATAAACAGTAAAATAGGTTTTATTAGACTGCTGACATATGTTTCATCTCAATCTGAACCATTATCAAAGCAAACAAAAATATTCTATATATACACGCTCTTTGAAGTTATTTGAAACGAAATTATTTAACTTTTCACGTACTTTTATAAAGTTACGCAAGTTATTTATCTTTTTTACTTGGATGTTTATTTCCATATTTCTTACCGATGGAGAAACTCGAGCCACAATTTTGGTAAATTAAATGATGCTTCATCGTTACATATTGCATTTTTACATGTTACAATTTCTATGGTTTCTTTTATAATGGATTGATAGTATAGTTGGAGGGGAAAATTATTTTATTTAAAATCAATTAAATTAAGAGCATACAATAAAAGCCAAACTTACCTTTCTTTGATGGATGAAACATTTTTTTTTGAAGATATAAGTCCTATAACTTCATCTACTACGCTTTTTTATAACAATTGAGAATAGCAGAATGTCACTAGCTCTGCCACACATCCAATAGCTGAAATATAATAACTAGACCAACTAACCCGATGGGGCATCTAACCTGAATTTACATTATATATTTTTAAAGTTTATTAATAAAATATATTTTACATACAAAAGTCTTTGAGTTTCCTTTATTTATGATGACAGTAGAGTTGAAAATTAAAAGTTGGTCACGAGATTTATAAATTATTAGTGGGTGTTTATAGCTCATCAAAAACAGAACTTTTCAATTAAAATGAAAATTTATCATCAACGAAAGGACCATCAAACTTCTGAATCGAAGTTTTATGATATATAGTTCTGGATATTGATTTTTCTTGCGACAAGTAGATTTCCTGAAAAGGATTCATTTAATAAGAGAAAGAATTTATTTATTATTTAGAAAAGTAAGAATTTATTTCAATACTTTTACTGACCTTTCATTCAATAATTTATTGACATGAAATGCAAATAAATACAATTTTTTAAAATAATTTATGCAGATATACTTATAACAGAATCATCAATGCATATTTGTTTATGTATGTTTGTGAAATGTATGTGTGATTTTTTAATTTAAAATAATATTTAGTAAAGTATACTATATAATTATTATTGGTTATGTGTATTATAATCTAACTTATACATGCTAGATTAGTGGGCCTGCATGAGCATTTTAAATCCATAATATTCGTTTTCGATTTTCATTGCAATTGTTGAAAAAAAATGACAAAAAATATTGTTTGAAATTATTGGTATTGAGATAGAACGGACCAGTGGTTTCCCTGTTTTTACCATCCATCTTCGTATAGTAAACCTCCTTTGTAATAGTGGGAAAGATTCTGGTTCAAGTGAATTACATGGCAGAAGATTTCTTATGGTATTATTAAAACAAACTTTTAGGTAGCTTTCAATACAAAAAGCTACCTATTGCAGCCGTTCGGAGGAAAGAAATTCCAAAACAGTATGGTATATTTTCACCGATCATGACTTCCTGACCCCCAAACCACCTTCCGTACAAATGTTGATACATATATATATACAATATATCTGACATATGTCATCCTGTAATTCTCTTATTTATGAACCGATTTAGACGTAACTGAGTATGTGCATAGGACATACCAAAGTCTTGACAGAGTTCGTTGGCCAACCTTCATCCGCCATCTTGTTTAAAAATGGCGGCCAGATAAATTATTTTAATTTTTAAAAATTCAAAAAGATGTACAAAAAATATAAATAGAAAAAATTGTTTCCGTTAAGTGTTAGATCGTGGTACAAGAATTCCTGAGCATTATTCCTTTTAGCTTTACCTTAAAAAATGGCTGATATACGGCAAATTGAAATTCTAGTGTGGCTGACATTTTAAAAATACCTGATATTTGTTATGCTGTAACTCTCGTATTTATGAACCGAAATGAATGTGACTGATCATGTGTACAAAACATACCAATGGCTCGACCGAGTTCGTTGGCCACTTTCATGTACCATCTGGTTTCAAAATGGCGGCAAGTTAATTAAAAAATTAATTAATAAAAAAATACAAAAAAATTATAAATTGAAAAGTTGTTTTCGTTAAGTGTTAGATCGTGATACAAGGATTGCGGAACATTTTTTGTTTTTGCTTTATATTAAAAAATGGCATAGATATGACAGTTTGAAATTCTAAGTTGGCTGACATTTTGAAACAATCTGATTTTTGATATGATGTAACCGTCATGCTGAAATGCGCATTCTAATTCTGTACTGGAGTGACATAAATGCTGGGTGAACATACTGGGTGAACATAAATGCACCTAGAAGTTTGTTCAAGCATTCTTATTGTTTGAAGCAAAACAACGCCAACTATGACATTCACACATACCACACATATAGTGTGATGACCATCACATGACCATCCATGACCATCACATCACATATATAGTGTTTTGACACACTATAACATAATAAAGAAATTCACGATATCACACTATGATCTCTTGAAAGAATAATTTCAAATTGCCAACGTTTCCTTTTTATTCAATTTTAAAACAGTCATTTTAAAGACATCCTGTAAATATTGCGTACTCATTCATACATATCAACATGGCAGATAACCCTTAAGGTTTCATTAATCATCAACGCATAACCACATGTGTAGTGCGACAAATGTCTGCATATATTTGCATTAACACATCGCCTTTATATGCAGATGGAAATAAAGGTGATTGCAGAGAATTAAATATCTGCTGTCAGATGTGCAGAGTCGCCAAATCAATCTAGATATTCATTGTGCTGTCTTCGCGTGTACAGCGTTCTATGATTACAAATAGTGTGTTTCTATAAATATACATTCCTGTGTATGACATATTAGTTGATAGAAATGTGTTTCCAACATTAGTTCATTTTATAAAAAAAAGTATCAAAGTAAGGCGATTCGCATTAAGTTATTTCCATAAAATATAAATATCGCCTTTACTAGCATTAATAAAAAATATAAATTTCTATATGTACTTTAGGAATAGTCTGAATAATTTTGTTTTTTAAACTTTACTATGATTTATAAAATATTTTGCCATTTACGTATTTAGATTGTACTTGTGAAAATCGGGATTGAATCTTCAATAATCGGTGTCCAAACAATTTAGCTTCGGGTGTTTTAGTAAAATGAGTTGCATTTTTAAAAACATGGACTATGAAAAATACTTTTCCTCCCCGTACAGGACGGAAGGACTTTTTTTAATTACTAATTATGCATTTGTAAATTGATTCGATCTTATAAATAAGTTCACCATCGTTTTTAATTAAATATTAGTAATTTAGACAAATTAGAAAATTGATTTATAATTACAACATTGTTTGTTGTTTGATTAAAAATATACAGTGCATGAATTAAAAAACAAATAGAACAAAAAGAAACACATAATTTATCTTTCTCATTGTATTGATGTCACTATTGTTGGTTCACAATGTATGGAAAATAAATCAAATTCATAAAGAGTCTATATACATATTAAGCCTTTTTCTAATAATGAATAATTTTAAAAGTGAAACACATAAATTTATTATGAAATTGACCTAATATTTCCATAATCATTCAATTATTTAAAAAAATACTTTTTAAATTAGATAGCTTATTTCTATTTATAAAAGATTACCGATATTTCCTATAATAATCATTATTACATATATTTATTTGAGGTATATTCATGTATAAATAGGGTAATTTAAAATAGACTGAAAGTTTCTAAAATGAAATAGTAAGGAAACATTATCAACTATAAACCTTTACACGGGGGATCGGACAGCATCTGTCGTAGAATACATGCAAACTTGGACAGATGCTGTCCGAGCCTCCATGTAAAGGTTAAAGTTATTGTTACAGTAGATAAATGTGTGAAGTTATGCTGTTGTTGCACATCCCCTATGGCTAGACGAGGTCCATGATATTATACTTCCGCCCTAAGAATATCTAGCACCATCAAGGGATCATCAGCAAGTACCTGCTTGGACAGATTCTGACACGCTGGATATGATCAGAGGAGGCCTGCTCAGTGGAACACTTGGTGCATATTTCAAAGCACTTGGTGCCCTCAGAAAATTTCATAGTTCTAAGGTGCCCACTACGAAAGCGAGCAAGAGTGGTTTGTGTGTGAAGGTACTAATTCTTTTATCATTCCTCCGTGTTTAAATACCAAATGTCTCCGGTGAATAGGGCCACATTGTCTCGAAACTGCAAGAAGGCTCAAAATAACTTTACAATATCATAATCCAAATTACTTTTTACATTGTTACAAAAGCTAAACAAAATGAAGATTAAAACTAGGTGAACATGAATTCACCTAAATGTTTGTTCAAGAATTCTTACAGTTTGAAGCAAAACACCACCAACCATGACATTCACACACATCACACATATAGTGTGATGACCATCACATGACCATCCATAACCATCATATCACACATGTAGTGTGATCACACACTATAACATAATAAAGAAATTCACGATATCACACTATGATCTCTTGAAAGAATAATTTAAATTGCCAACGTTTACATTTTATTTAATTTTAAAACAGTCACTTTAAAGACATTCTGTAAATATTGCGTACTCATGCGTACATATCAACGTGGCAGACAACCCTTAAGTGTTCATTAATCATCAACGCATAACGACATGTTTAGTGCGACATATGTTTGCATATGTTTGCATAAGTTTGCATTAACACATCAGCTTTATATGCACATGGAAATGAAGGTGATTGCAGAGAATTAAATCTCTGCTGTCAGATGTGCAGAGTCGCCAAATCAATCTAGATATCCATTGTGCTGTCTTCGCGTGTCTATGTATTGTTCTATGATTACAAATAGTGTGTTTATATAAATATACATTCCTATGTATGATATATTAGGCGATGGAAATGTGTTTCCAACATTAGTTAATTTTATATAAAAAAAAAAAAAAACTATCAAAGTAAGGCGATTCGCATTAAGTTATTTCCTTGAAATATAAATATCGTCTTTACTAGGATTAATTAAAAATATAAATATAAATATCTACTTTAGGAATAGTCTGAATAATTTTGTTTTTTAAACTTTACTATGATTTATAAAATATTTTGCCATTTAATGTATTTTACGTATTTAGATTGTACTTGCATTATTGCAAGATTTTTTTTTGCTGTACAAGTAGAATAATGTAATTATTTCAAACATTTCAATTTTAATTTGATACAATCAGTAGTCAATATTTTTTTTGTGAATTTCTTTAATGTTTGGGTCTGAATAAAAGTTAGTAACTTATAGAACTTCATTATGTTTTCATGTATAAATATGAAATAAAAAATTCTCAGTTTTCTAATAGTCCGTCTTTAATAAAACATTCTTATACACTGACTTTTAATACAAATATTTACAAATTCAATCAAGATGTATTTACAAAATATTTGCACATTAAACAAAATATATACTTGTTATTTATATGTAATTTATTATTACTATACCTTGGAGCCATTTTTATTAGAAAACAAAACATTCATTAAAAGATTACATGGTAAACTGAATTATCCTTTCTTTGTCTCTTTTTTATCTTGTGTTTTGTCTTCCATATGCCATAAAAAAGAAAAACTATAATTTACTCTTTTTAATCAACCGTTAATGATTTGTGTATCGATAATATGTTTTTCTCTTTAAATGACTAAATATTAGTGTAAATTGTCAATCTGCTTCTGCTTTTTAATTCCACATTTTGATTTTTCGGTATGCAGTTTTTTGGTAGATTTTGTAAGAAATACTGCCTATTACATTCTTCCCTATGTTGGAATTTCTGAAAAGTTTGCAGATCTACGCCGAAAATGATTTCTAGAACCCAAAACCGCGCACAGTTCAAAACTTTATTCATCTATATATCTATCTATATCACTTTTTTATGGACACGATAGCGTCCATAATTGTGCACAAATCTCTTCCAAACTGATACATAAAATCAAGGGGGATAAAATCTCGGTCAAGTTCGTTAATGGGCAAAATCGGGCCAATGGGGGGAGGGGGAATTGGGGGCTTTTTGTGAAAATAGAAAAAAACACATAACTTTTTAATTATGATACAGGGACAGGGATGACCACCCCAGGAAACCCGGCTAAAGCCTTTGAGTTATAGTGCATATGGAATCCATTTAAAATTATTATTACTTCTATTAAAAGGGCCGAAAATTTATGTATGGCAGATATTTGAAATAATTAAAAATGGCATCAAAGTGGGGAGGTGGAAATGGGGGTTTAAGAAGAAAAAAATTCAAAACTTCGTCAATTCACAAGATATCAAATCCCCTTAAATTTATTATAAATCGCCTTGAAATTATCCACAATTTTTATATTGACATTTTTTTTTTTATGGAGCACCTCTTTCAGCAAAATAAATAAATAAATAAATAAAAATAAATAAAAATGAAAAAAAAAATCCTTGCCATCTTCGCCTACAAACACAGGTAGATTTCGAAGTGGGCTATCCCAATTGCCGCATTGTAGCAAAAAGGTGATTTCTTCTGCAATTCCCAGTAAACAGGCGCCCCACGGTCTGCATCTTCGAAATCTACCTGTATCTGTAGGCCGAACAGTCAGGGAATTTTTTCTTTGTCATATATATATATATATATATATATATATATATATGAGGAGGCGTATTTAGTGATAATTTCTGCATGTGATTGTATAATATGTTGCTTCTTATAATCGAAAAAATAAAAGTTCAATATATTGAAAATCACTGGCAGTAATGCGGTCCGTTTGATCTAGAATTGGAGAAAAATGTTTGTGCTAATTTTCTTAATTGTACTTGCATGATTACAAAATTTTTTTCTGTAATGTGACATTGTCATTTTACTTCACTATTCTTTTCTCTGTAAGGTGAGGAAATTACACTGAGAAAAATGACACTTTAAAATCTGAGTAAATTGATGTTTTCATTTTGTTATGAAACTTTTTGTTTCAAATAGGACGACCCAATGTTTTCAATTCTGAAATACTAGAAATACTCAGAATTTTGAAACATGGATATACTCAAAACGGAGCACATAGAGGTCAGTTCATACTCATTTTTGAAACATGGGCGTACTCAAAAATGATTAGAATCAGACCAAACTCATTTTTGAAACATGTAAATACTCAAAAATGAACACATAGAAGTCAGTTTATACTCATTTTTGAAACATGGACATACGCAAATATGTGCACATGCTGTTTTATTCTTGAGTGTGTGCATGTTTTCAGAAATGAGAAAATACATGTTTCAAACTTGAGTCATTTTGATTCGGAGCCATTTTGACTATGCGACATAATCAGATTTAAGTATTTTTTGCTCAGTTTTGAAAATGGCGTTTTTAGGGTGTATCTTTTTTTTCAAACAATTCAAATTCTCTTTCATAGAAACAGCTGTGAGAAACGATTGTATGGACAAAAGTTCATGTAAATGCTTTCAACATTATAAATGCTATCAAGAATTTTTTAAATGCTTTTAAATAAAAATATTCCTCTGAGTTTTATACATTCTTGCTTGCTGTAGCTTCATACTGGAAAGAAGCGAACCATTAAATAGAACACATTATATTACTTTGAAATAAATAGCAAAATTTGACAAAACATGTTGCATAAAATTGTTCCCGTAGATTTTAATTTTATTTAAAAAATATGGTGCTCAGTGTACGAAACAGCAATACACAATAAACATATCTTTTAAATCTTAGGCAAAGAGTCTCCGGCAAGAATGTATTGTAAGAAATTTCATACGTTCATCATTATAAAAAAAAAGAAAAAAAAGAAAAAAGAAAGAGACACAATGTTTTTTGAAATAACTTTTGAGGGCAGTAATAATTTTTGCAAGAAAATAGCAAATATCTCATTTTGTATTTGTTTTGAATGCGTTTGTAGCTAATCTTCCGCTATCGTAGTCTTTTTGCTCATGAAAAATAAACATACATATATTTTTGAATTCCTTGGAATTTTGTTGCGTTTCCTCCAATTTTACGCTTTATGTAAGTTTTATCGATGATATAAATGACACTTACTAAATTCTATAAATAATTTAAGGCTATAATGAATGAATAAATTTATTTCAAATTTGATGTATTCTCTCAAGATTCCAGATTTATTGATTATGTCTAACATTTTTCTTTCAAGATGCAACTGTAAAAGTATTTTCAAGGATTCACTTAATTTCTCTCTTTAATTTTATACTAAGTTTGTCTGTTCACAAGAAAATCTTCTAAAATAATTTTGGGAAGGAAATTTTACCGTAAAAATACATTCTTAATGGAACAGCAAAATAGGTGCTGTTTACATAAAATAATGCATCCGTTTAAAACATTAAATTATCTAATATGCAATAAAAAATTCTTTACAAATAATTTAACATATTTGCGCATATACGCTCGAATAACTGATAATCTTAAATAGGAATTAATCCCAAAACTTTTATTTGAAACATTGTCAACACATTTGTCATGGGATATTAATTTTCAAGCAATTTTCAGTTTAAAATATTTACGCATGTTTCAAAAAATATATATTTGTTGCTTTTAAAAACAGGAAGCAATTTTAAACGAATTTGAAAATTTCATCATATAAATAATTAATTAGCGTAAAATTTTCAAGTATGTGTTACATTTAAAAGACGTAGTTGTCATTCGCAAATTCAAGCGTTTTAAAACTTATTTGTTTTCGACAATTTTTGTTTTCATTGTTAAAATAAATTTTACTTTAATTCACACAACTGTTAATAATGAAAGATTTATTTAAATTGTTACTTTAAGTTTGTTGTTGAATAATTTATTTTTCAATTGGTCTTGTTCATTGTCAAAATATTTAGACGCATTTAATGTCACCAGTGTCACCAATTAAGCGGATTTTTAATTCAAATACCAACAACTATTTCTATGTAGTAATATTTGTCTTATTTAATGATAAATAAAATATAAAAAATATTACTATTCCTAAACAGAGGTAGATATTTTTCATAAAAATTCTGCTAAATTAGGAATGCTGAAACGTCAATTGTGTCTGGTCTACACAGCTATACTTAAAAAAAATTACAATAACACAATAACATAAATATTTGAATCGAGCTTTACATGTATGATTTCTTTTCTATTTTTATTTATCGATGTTTGAAAACACAGCTGTTCATCTGCTTTATATATAGTCGTTATGAATTTCGGTGTGTTTTATTTCAAATCTATCAAATTACATAAACAGATAAACTGTACTGCATCTACTTTTACTTATGTCTACTTATGTAATAAATTTGGAAAGGTTGAATTAACCTTTAGACGGAGTTGTCCTGTGCCTGTTTTGAGTCTTATAAACGTTCATCTGCTTTATATATAGTCCTTATGAATTTTGGTGTGATTTATTTTAAATCTATCAAATTACATAAAATGATAAACTGCACTGCATCTACTTTTATTTATGTCCACTTATGTAATAAGTTTGGAAAGGTTGAGTTAACCTTTAGACGGAGTTGTCTTATGCCTGTTTTGAGTGTTATAAACGTTCATCTGCTTTACATATGAGGGGGTCGGGGGCAAAAGTGTGTCAAGCCACATTTATGAACTTCTGAGACATTTCAATTTGAAAATTTGATCAAATACTCAAATAAAGATATATAACCTAAAGTTTTTTTGCCACTTTTGTAACAATTAAAATATTCTGAGTAACAATATGGCAATACTTTAATGATATTACTATTACGTTTTTTGTAAATTAGTTATCTTCATTGGGGGCATAAACATCTGAGGCAAAAACGAAACCTGTCACACAGGCTGCCACTAAGTGAGATTAGAAACAAATTATATGTTGGATATTATAATTTACAATATTAAGCAACAGATTGCAGTGTCGGATTTATTTCACCAAAAATGTGGCTTGGCACTTTCTTGCCCTGACCCCTCATATAGTCCATATGAATTTCGGTGTGCTTTATTTCACATCTATCAAATTACATAAACAGATAACTGTACTACATCTACTTTTACTTATGTCTACTTATGTAATAAATTTCGAAATATTGAATTAACATCCAGACGGAGGCGTCGTGTGCCTGTTTTGAGTCTGATAAGCGTGAGAGAATCCCAAAAACTGCTTATCTCTCTATTTACCTTTCCGCTCTTTCTGTTCAATGATATGCAAGAAATGACAAGGGATGACCTTCCATGGAACCCGGCTTTCACTTTAGAGTATAAGTGCAATCCCGGGGCGAAGACACAAACCCAATGTTTACTTTAACATACATACAATGTTTTTGAAGGTTAGACAGTTTTTACAATGTTTAAAGTGCACATTTATTTAACTAAACATGTCTAACCAAGTGTTTACATACTTAACTGCATTATGAGTGCACATTAGTTTAATTTAACAAATTTGGCAAAGGTAAAAGATGATTGGGAAAGAATATACAATGTTTTCTGAAGAAATATAGTGGTATAGTAATACTAAACAAGTTGACAAACATTATTTTACAAGAATTAATGAATATTACAAACTAATAAAATGAATTGATGAATATGTACGAAATTTACAATGGGAAAACGCCAGAATTTACCAGCTATGATAAAACAATATAAATTCAAACAGTTTTAAGAGCTCCTGTTCGGGTGAGTGAGAGGCAGAGAAGTGATTTCAGAAAAGGAATTCATTGTTTTCTATAAATTTCATACAAGATATTATTTTATTAAAGAAAAACTGGCCGGTTGAGCAAGTAGATCAGCCAATCACGTAAATTCATAGTGTTAGGTTTTTTAATGTGGTAATGTGAAGTTAGTGTACAATTCAGAATGTAGTTTAAAGATGTGGATTGTGATCTACAGATACAACGTGGTGAGTCACGTTTCTTTATTGTATATACGTGTTTTTAATGGGTGATTTCGTTTTCAAACACATGTACTAATGAAATTTCTTCTAGTTGACGAAATTCTTTAAAAATCCCCCCCCCCCCCGTTCCGCCGCAAAAAGCATGAAAATAAAACTTGAGGTGAAAAGAAGTGCTAGGTATATATTTCAGACTTACCCGTATTTAATGAAAGAATTCATCCTAGTCGATACACGAACCACCCAGCACCCCATCGTTTTCACTCTCCCCTTTCCAACATTTGAATTTATGGACAAGTAAGCACCACAATTTAGGCAAAAAAATCCAGTAAACCTTCCAACTGGTAGATATGAGGTGCAGGACTTAAGCAAAATTAAGACTCAATCTGTAACCGTCCAACAAAGAAGCATAAAATTGTAATAAATAAGTCTCGTGATCATGACGACCTGGGTGCCTATCCAGTAGAGCGCTGTTACACCCGGCAGGTAGGGGTCTGGTCAATGGTTTGAGATAGCAGATACGAAGCCATGTACGCTAATGGCGCCTGGTGCATGTAAAATCGGTCGTGGGGGAAAAGTCCTCCAAGTTCCCTATGAATAATACTTTTGGAGGTGCCTAGTTAGGTGAAAGTTTCGTAACCTGATCAAGATTCTTGTTAAGAATGCCTCCCTGGCGCTAGCCAGACGATTTTTTGTCTGTTACCATTGGCAACGGCTTTTTTTTGTTTACTCTGATTTTCTTCTTTTCAGTAGATGATTATGTACATTTTGAACCTATTTTTCGGTAGTAATTTTGAACGCTCAAACGAGTGTTATAAAATAATATTATTCTGCTAAAATGTAAATAAAATAGTTTGTTTTGTTTTTTCTAAGAAGATGTTTGTTCGATTTTAACTGCTGTGTGCTTATATTTTAACGATGCTTTGTTTCTCGATTGATTTTCATGAAAAGAATTTTAGAAAGACATTCGATTTGAAAAGAAACTGCATTTGAAAATAAAATGGCTTGCTTCAGTTCTAAATTACGAGACCAATTCCTTTCTCTCCTTTAATTTTCGTTTTTTTCAAATCTGCCAATTCAACAAAGATAAATAGAAATCTTGAACAGGCAAACAAAGAAAACTGTAGCAAACCACTAGAGAGCACTGCAGTGGTGCCAACAAGGCTAATGTCAGGTGAATCAGAGCCCTTCTGTGATCAGCCGAATATCGCTCTGCAAGGCACTCATGCCTGGCAGGTAGGGGCCTGGTTAGCGGTATATATATGTAACACGTCTTCTAAAAGCCCAAAATGGAAGTAATACATCTGTAATTTTTATTTATTTATTACTTTTTTACATCATTCAAACTCATGAAATTAATTTTCTATGACAATAGATAAATCATGCAGTCAAGAGTTAAAGTTATGAGAAAAAATTATTCAGTGAAAAATGTGTTGCCCCTTCTTATTGTTGACTACTTGCTAATTCGTAAAATCTAAGTTTTAGATGTATAATTCGAACTAAAAAAAAATATTTCAAATGTTCGTGAAATGTAAGCATTCGAAAACATCATTCATCATTTATTTTTCGTATAGCTCAAAATAATAATTTTCTAAAACTTATGAAATTAACATTTTTATATGGTTCCCGTTGCCTATAATTTATATTTAGAGACACTATCTTCATGATCTCAACAAGTAAAGCAAAAAAAAAATTACAATCTTCACCGACCAAACATATTGAGATATGATATTTTTAATTTTAAGAATTTTGAGCGGTTTTTTTTTCTTTTTAGAGGGTTTTTTCCGATTTTAATTGTTTTACTTTTTCAAGTATTAGATTATTGGCATCAGTATTTTTTTCTTAAAACTATGTTTCCCGGAGGAAAATGCACGGATTGCAGGAAACGTAATTTTATAGGATTTATTGATTTGTGTAGCTATAACTGAATACATATACTATTTAGTAATACTTAGATAGTAATATAAGTTAGTATGCATTGTTTAGAAATTTTTATTTTTAAATTCAATTTTCTTTTTTTTTTGCTTTTAATATTGTATTCTACGTCTTATATACACTATTTCGTAATTTTGTAAATTTTTATTTTGTAATATATGTATATTTATATGCATTACATCCACGCGCATTAAACACACATGAATTGAATAAGATACGAAAACGACATAGTATTCATAAGAGACTTATTTTGTTACATTTTGTATAATTGAAATATCTGTGAAATAATAAACATTTGGGAGAAGTTTTTTCATGTACAATGTGTTGAAAAATAAAGATTAAAAAGGGAAATTCTTTGTTTCTCATTATAGCATGTGAAACCCATTAAATATATTACTAAGTATTGGAAAAATTAATTGAATTTCGAGAATCGAAAGAAAAAGTTAATTATATAATAAAAAAGGCAAAGTAAATACATTAGTAGAATATTAAAAAGACATTAATATTCTTTTGTTTATTTTTTGTTAATGAAAACATAGGAATATTTATTTTTTAATATAATGAGTCACCAAAAATCTATTCTAAATAAATGTAGTTTTTTAAAAGTTTTTATTAAGCTATAGATTATTTCGTATTCTTCATCAATCGAAACACATTGAGTTATGATACAATGAATTTTAAATATTTTCAGAGTTTTCTAGTTATTAAAAGGGGTTTTTCCGTTTTTAATTATTTTACTTTTTCAAATATTACATTATTACATGGACGTTATTTAAAATGCATATATATCTAAACTTTACTGTATAAAATGTAAAATAATACATGAAAATTGAATTTTGCAAGCGTTTATTACACTGAGAATAGAGTAGAAATAAATAAACTTTTTGATACAGTCAGTCTAATCTACCTTATCAAAAAAAATATATATATATATCCTAAATGGAAGTAAACAAAAACTATATAGCTTCACATAGTTTTTACATGAAAAAAACTGTCCAAAAATAACAAGATTTGTAAAATTAAAAAGTCTAAATAACTATAGGCTTTTACTCTAGAACCCACAAATTGCATCAAAAATGTAAATACTAATTGCAACTAAGTTCTTATTTTTTTTATGAATTTTAAAAGAAAAATAAGAATAAATTAATCTCTGTCTAAATTATTTAGCTCTGTTTTCTCACAAAGCAAAAATGTACCGCATGAAATTGAGAGCAGATTACTATAAAGAAAAATGTATCAATGAAAATTTCATCCTAGAATACTCCCAATAACAATTTATTTTAAGGCGTAATAATTAAAATATATACCAATATTCTCGTTATTAAAATTTTATGTTTATTAAATGATTTATATACAGGGTGGTTATAATATAAGTATCTCTATTTGGAGATGTCTGTAGCTTGAAGGAATAACCCAAATGAAACCAAAATCGGTACACTTACTATTCGAGAAGGGGGAAGAAGGATGGAAAAAAATAGTTGCAATAATCGCCAACAGTTGGCGTTATGGGGCCTGTCTGTACAAACGCCGTTGTAATCGTCAGCAAAATCAAGAACTTCAATATGATCGCATATCACAACATGTGCGAAATATCACTCCTAATGCTCCTTCCGCAGTTGAGCCCGTGACGCACCGCTTGGATTCTGTCCTCCATTAAAATGACTATGTGGAACCTGAACTTGATGGGCACCGCCATCCAAAAGAGTAAACACATTGACTGCGACATTTTACAATAAATTAGGTATGTCATCCGATTTTACGCCTTAATTCTTTATTCTTGTATTATACATTACATTTCACACTCAAACGCGCCATCTGTCGGCGATTATCGCAATTATTTTTTTTTGTTATATTCTTCTTCCCTTTTCATGAATAGTAAATGTACCAATTTTGGTTTCATCCGGGTTATTACTTCAAGCTACATATAGCTCCAAATAGAGATACTTATATTATAACCGCCCGGTATTTATTCTTTTTTTAATCTCTTTTTTACAGTATTCATCATTATATATGACAAGGATTTTTTTCGAAAATATTGGCACTGAAACATAAACACTCCTTTACACCTTTTTTTGAACAACGTATTATATTCTTTCAATACAACTTGATAGGTCGGTATTTTATTATAACACAAACTAGTCGGATGTGTCAATCCCAAAACTTTCTTCTATCTCACACAGGTTTCGCATACACTAAAAAAGAATCAGCACCAATTTACATCAAGGTCTAACTGAAACTCAAGTTTTATTAGTATCCGTGCATTATTTCTTGAGATATGACTATCGCTAAAATGGTGTAAATTCTGCAAAATGCTGCTTAGCAGCGCCACCTGTTGGGCGATTGTTACCAAAAACTAATCAGCACCAGTTTATATCAGAGACTAACTGAATATAAAGTTTTATTAAATTTCGAGCATTAGTTCTTGAGATAGAGCTATTGCGGAAATCGTGAAAAATGCTGCATAGCAGCACTACCTGCTGGGCGATTTTTACCAAAAACTAATCAGCTCACATTTATATCAGGGACTAACTGAATCTAAAGTTTTATTAAATTCCGAGCATTTTTTCTTGAGATAGAGCTATTACGGAAATCGCCAAAAATGCTGCATAGCAGCGCCACCTGCTAGGCGATTTTTACCAAAAACTAATCAGCACCAATTTATATCAGTGACTAACAGAAAATAAAGTTTTATTAAATTCCGAGCATTAGTTCTTGAGATAGAGCGCCCACAAAATTTGTGTCACATACAGACAGACAGACAGACAGACAGAGTCACACACAGAGTCACAGAGTAACAGACAGACATTTTCTAAAAATAGTCAAATCGTGTTCAGGACCTTCTAAAACATATAAATCCGTCGAAAACCGGAAGTCGAAAATTTTCATGAATCCAATGCTTTCTTCTTGTAAAGATAGAAGAAAGTAAAAAGGAAGAAAATTACCCATTTCCTAAAATAGCTCAAGGATAAATGTTTTCATAAATATTAAATCTTTAAAAGCCATAGTTAAAAATTATTGAAAATATTTTCGGTTATAAACTTTCAAATTTGCTTTTCTTGAAGACAAATTTAATAATGCATAAAATTGCTCGTTGATTTATTTAAAGAACAAATAATTATGGCCGAATTATCTCCAATAATCGGTTCTGAAACAAATATACTAGTAAACAACTGTTTTTAAACGTAATTAGCATATATCATATGATACAATATCTTTAGTGTTTTCAGCAAGTGTTCTTTAAACACTATACCAAGCATATTCCACAGTATAACTGGAAACTGAAATAAATAGAAGGAATGGATAGAAAATAATTTCATATATAAATATATTTTACAACTTTTGAAAAATTTTCTTTAACTTTGAATTTTACAAAATTTATATTCTTTCAATGAAACAAATTTCAATAAATTATACACAATATTTTCCCCTTTATAAGAAAAGTAAATTAACCATTTCAAGAAATCGTGTAAGCATAAATACTTTTCATTTAAAGGAAAACCTTTAATAGTTATCGTTAAAAATCTTTGAAAAAGTTTTCAGCTGTAAAATTGTCTCGTTTTCTTTCTTAGTAAAAGGTACTTATTAATGCATGAAATAACTACAGAAATTATTTAAAGCACTGGAATAATAATACCCCACTAAAGTCTTCTAACCGGTTCTGAAGTATTGGAATGTCAAAATTAATAGCATAAGCAGCACATGCCATGTGGTACTTTTAAGACTTTAGAAATCTTTTCGATTTTTTTCTATTTTAAAGAGATAAAAGAAGAGTTGGGGTGTAATACAACATAGCTGACTTTTTTTTTCTTCTGATTTTCATATACGATCGTTTAGCTGCATCCTGATGACAGCTGATTAAAGTTACAAGTTTTCTTTTAGTCAATCCCAGCTGTTGTGGTTTCTTACAACAACTGCCATATTTTTTTATTTAATTTAATTTAAGAAATATTTTATTAATCTTTATTCATTTAATGTTAAAATTCGCATTCAAAAATTATTTTAATTCCTTCCTTTTTAAAGCTTTCCCTGTAAGTTATTCTTTCTTACGTAACATTTCGCTTTATTTTAAAATGATAATGATAATTTGGATGTCTGTACTTTCGGAATTGGATTCATGGAGAGCATTTTATAACATTCTCTGCGTGAGCTCACTGCCTCCTGGTAGTTCCACTTCTCGCCAAACAAAATGAAATGAGTTTAATACGTAATTTCAAAGTTGATATATATCTCTGCCGATTGACGTTTTTCAATTTTTGGCAATTCCTCCCCTCCACCCCCCCAGCGCTGAAGCTGTGCACTTTCGTCACTGGGATGTTTGCTTGAGGCGTGGACGGTGGTCCCTTTTTTCTGAAAAAAAAAAAAAAAAAAAAAAAAAAAAAAAACATGAGCGTATATCGAAAGGCTGTAATATGAAAGACGTTTCTTTTTTAAATTGTGATGGTTGATGGCCTATAAATTCTCTTCTAAATACGGCAAAGATCATAGCAATTCCACCAACGGAGACGCGACGATGATTCTTACTTATGATAAGTAGACAGAACCTACTGATCCTACACTGTAAAAAATGACCGATGTTTCTTATTTTATGAAAATATGCTATAACCACGAACGAAAATATAATATAATCTTCTGAGTTATCCGAAATTTCAAATAGCATGTTACATTGTCTTTTGGATCCCCAGACACGAATACATCTTCAAAATTTAAAGAAATAATTTATAAAAACAAATTATTTTTAGCTGCCCGAATTTTTCAGAAACGTTTCCGAAGGGTTTTTATAGTGTATTAATTAGTGTCATCAGGCTGGAATACCTGTTTTTCGAATGTTATCCATTCTCATGTACACGTTTTCAGCCGCATGAGTTAATTTATACATGAAAGAGTAAATAAATAATCTTAATTTTAATGTTATTGTTAACGCTGTTAATTTTGCATGTTTGTCTGTTAAACATTTTTTTAGCATGAAAATGTTTACTTCAGAATTGATAGCATTCGAAAAACAGGTATTCCAGGCTAAGGACGCTAATTAATACACTATAACAACCCTTCGGAAACGTTTCTGAAAAATTCGGGCAGCTAAAAATAATTTGTTTTTATAAATTATTCTTTAAATTTTGAAGATGTATTCCTTTCTGGGGATTCAAAAGACAATGTAACATGCTATTTGAAATTTCGGATAACTCAGAAGATTATATTATATTTTCGTTCGTGGTTACAGCATATTTTCATAAAATAAGAAACATCGGTCATTTTTTACAGTGTATATGCGGAGATTAGTTTTATTCTATTTCAACTGATTCGATGCTCTGTGTTGAAATGTCTTTTTTTTAACACAAATGCCTCCAAACTCTCTGAGAGAAAATTCAAAAAGCATCGATTACTTGTTCTAAAAAAGGAATGGAGCTACAAAAATGATCACCCACTTATTAATATAGCTTTTAGAAGAAAATCTCTTTATAATAAAGATTTATTTGAAGCTGCAATTCTCAGTGCAAGTTCTTTTAATTACATCTACCACTTGTGTTCCTTTTTAGGTCCATTCAGGTAATACTTTTGTTTGTATTTTCCTTGTTCTTAATTATCAAATTTACATGAATATTTATTTACCGAATCAGTTTTAATAATGAATGTCATGTCGGTGTGGTCTTTTGTGGTTATAACACATTGTACTCAATGCTATACTCTTCTTGATGAAATAACGATTTATTTTAATGGTATTTTAATATGATTTTAATATGACGTTAAAAAAAGGAACTTATTGTCCAACCACCACACATGCCTTTATAAAAAAAGATAAGCGTTAGATATAAATTTTAATAATGAATATTCCTTGGACATAAGTCCTTAAAAATAAAATATATTACATAAAGAAAATTTTCGAATAATTTAATGACAGGGACCTCCTTAACAAATCATCTTTTTTGGTGGCAACAATCACAATAGTTTTATTTGAAATTTACTTTACACAGTTAGAAACATTATTACATGGGAACTTTAGTTAAATTCTTAGTTTTACACCCAATTTTTCTAAGAATATGTTAGCTATTTTTTGAAAATGACTGAACTATATTTATAAAAAAAGATAAGTTTTAGATATGAATTTTAATAACGAAGATTCTTTGAAATTTACTGAGGAAGGTGTTGATTTTGTGCTTTTATTTCAGAATTAATTTAGTACAAATTCTAATGAGATAGACGATTCCAAAAATTAAAAAGAATAAGCGCATTCTAAAAAAAATATTTTTGTTAATTGCTGACAAAAGAACTCATGCCACCATACATATTTTTAATTAAAGGCAGATATGGCTCGGCTTATTAATAACACGTAACGAGTTTTTTTTAAATACTCATTTGTATGCTTCTTTTTATATACCGCTAACCAGGCCCCTACCTGGCCGGCATGAATGCCTAGCTTGACGGGTTATTACCTGGGTGCGGGGAGGAAAACGCCTGATCACAGCATGGCTGTGATCCACCTGACTATAGATTTGTTGACATCGCTGCTGTGCTTGCTCTCTTGTGGTTTGCTACAGTTATCTTTGTTTGCCGGTTCAAGGTTTCTGTTTAACTTTGTTGAATTGACAAACTTAATAGGTCTCGTAATTTAGAACCTTGATCAGGTGACGAGACCCTCACCTGACTACGCACCCCCAGAGGTATAATTCACTGTTAACTTGAAGGGCTTTGCTCCCACGACGGATTTTACATGCACCAGGCGCCATTAGCGTACATAGATTTTCATATTTGTCGTCTCTGTTGACTTGTCACGCTCATGGTGGATTGTCGCTGTAGTGTTTATCGCTTGTTTTAGGAGGCTGATTTCACTTTTCGTTTTTATTTCTCTCTGACAGGGTTTTTTGCCGTTTTTATTAGCTCACCCCTGTTGTGGGTTGTTTCTGTCTGTTATCATTCGTTGGATTTTGTCTTTTCCTTGATATATTGTTACCTCTAGCTTGTGCTAGAGTTGGTTGTCACATTTTGAAACTTGGTCTTCTTTCGAGAGTTTCACTGGTTATAATGTCAATATCGTCATTTGAATGTTTAAAAGTAATGGTAGTTTGCCAATCAGTTAAGAAATTTAACCCTCTAAGCGTGTGGAACGTAATATTCCGTTCACTAAGCTCCAGGTTTCACTGCAATATATGCAATGTTTAAGATAATATAATTCTATAGATTTAATGAATTTTCAAAACATTGAAGGAGGATTAATACTCTCAAGGGTTACATTCATATTTGTAATTAAGTTTTATTTATAATGCTGAAAGAATCATATTTGTTTAGCATTTAAAACAAAATGCAGTGAAAACAACATTACAATTCTACCCTTTTTCAAAACGCTCAGAGGGTTAATAAATAAACTTGTACAAGATCAAAGTGTTATTTTATCAAATTTAAAGTTTCTTTTCACTTTAAAAGCATTTAGAAATAAAAAAAAGATTATTATAAATTGAAAATTTTCGAAAATTGTAATCTAATACTGAAATGAACCTATTTATCTAACGCATTTATTCATTTAAATTAGTTTCATGTGAATGTTAATATAATGATGAAAAAGGCTATTACAAAAACTAAGATTTACAAAAATGCTGTAAAAATATTTGGATTTTAGGAAAAACTGGATTTTTGATAATATAAAATCCATAAATTGTTCATTATGGTCTATAAAATGGCTCTCTGATTAATAAAATGTATTTCTTATTGCATTCGGCTGAAACAAATTTATCTATATATCAATAGAAATATTTTCGTATTACTAGAAAATGTATGAGAAACCGAGTTTTTTTATTATATATTTGCATGTTTATTTGACACAGGTGTCGCCGTAGTAAATTCAGCAAGGTTTATTTAAAACATTTTTATTTATTTATTTATTTATTTATTTATTTATTTTTTGTGTGTGTGCTTTTATAACTATCAAATTTAAGCCGAAATTAAAGTGTGTTTGTTCTCTCCTTATTTTTTGCTTGTGACAGTAACTAAAAGTAACCGAATCTTTTTTTTTTTTGTTATATAAAGGTTTATGAATATTAAGCAAATTAAAAATTAAATTAAACTTGTTTGATTCTATAGTTAACATTTTCTATCTTGCTATACCCACTGCGATGTAAGAATGATACACGTATTGAAACTTATTTTTTAAGAACAATAAACTGATACTGATAAAATTTTTACTGACGTATACTTAAATAAATTTATTAATAAAGAGAACGATTTTCTCATGACATAAACAACAAAATTAAAAAGACAAACACGTTTGTTTTTTCTTGAGATTTACACTGTGAAGTTTCGCTTTTATCTACGAAAGTATGGTTCATTTAACTGCTTCACATTATTAATAATTGGAAATTTGAAACAATGTTTAAAATGACTCTTCCTCCTGCAAATCATTTTCTACGTTCATTTTGGTTGTTGATACGGTTCGGTAATTAAGATAATTTATTTTCATTCGACATTAATCTTAACAAATTTAATGATATTTCACTAGAAATGTTTTCGTTATAATCAGAAAATTTATAAAAAACACAATTTATTAATTATGTATGTAGAGTTGACAATTTAAAGAACGTTTGATTCAGAAATTCAGAAGTCATACAAGAAAATCCGAATAGCAATTTTTTTGCTTTATTTAAATACATACATCTTGTGATCAAAGAAAGCGAAAATTAATATTCGTAAATTCTTGTATGAATTTAGAATGAATTCTTAATAAAACAATCCACGAAATTGGTTACAACGTAAGAATGGAAGTTCTTCCATAACTGTTGTTCTTTATAGTTTTATAATTCGCTTACCCATAATAAAAAAACTATAAATGTGAACAATTACATTTTACCATTAAAGATATCGAAGCCAGTGCTTGCAGTAGAAAATTTTCAACATTGGCAGGACTTAAATATCATTAATGATGTATCACAACTTTTAGGAAAAACTAACCATCACTGTATGGTTGGCATTCTTCAAATTTTTCGCTAATAATTATAACTCCTGTCACAAAATTATCCAAAATAAACCAACTTGTATATTATAACAAACCTACAATACAAATTAAACGATTTGCTCCGTTAATTACTGTACATAAAAATAAATTTTGAATTGTTTATGTAAAACACGTAAAATTAACAGAAAACAATTTTTCTATTACATCTAATCCCGGATTTTCTTACCACATTTATTAATAAAAGCTGCATCAAAAAATAAATCTCCCTTTCTCAGGCGGCATTCGCTATAGTTAAAAATCAAATCGCCAAGATTTACTGTTATGTTCTGATTAGGAGTCGTACATTTACGTTTATGTGTAGGTTTAAGAAAAGTTACATTGATTAATAAAAGCTGCATCGAAAAAGAAATCTCCATTTCTTAGGCGGCCTTCGCTATAGTTAAAAATCAAATCGCCAAGATTTACTGTTATGTTCTTATTAGGAGTCGTACATTTACGTTTATGTCTATGTTTAAGAAAAAGACAAATTTATTTTCCATACGGCAAAATTATTAATAGCCAAAAGTTGTGTTAAATGATTTTTGCAAACTTTATTCTTTTCTCCGTTTTGTCACTTTGCGAATGGCAAAAGTGAGCAATACCTTTAAACTAAAGTGGGGAAGAGAAGTTTACTTATATGGATCTTAATCAATATCTTGAAAAAATGTACAATTTCTTTATATAAAAACAATCAATATTAGAAAATTTTTAAATGAGATTTACATTCTGACTTTTTCTCATTTGAAATCCTGTCGTCTACCAAATAATGATCTGGGTAACTGTCTCAGATTATTGATAATCCGACATTTGAAACAAAAATGAATCTTTCTCCAGCAATTTATTTTCGACGTTCATTCTTGTCGATTATACGGTTCTCTTATTAAGATAATTTATATCTTGTGGTATGCGACTGAAACACATTTATTTATATTTTAATAGAAATATTTTCGTATTAATAGAAACTCTATGAGTAACCGAGTTTTTTAAAAAATATATATACTACTTTGTTTTTCAAAGGATGACAGGAGAAATTAAGTAACTTTCTGCCTTTATATTTACAAAATTTGAGTCAAAATATACTAAATCGGGTCTGTCGCAGAAAACTATAAAATAAATAAACAAGAACAAAAAATCTTTCGTCATGCATAGATTATGTAACACTTTTCAACCCTTCCAAAATAATTTTGAAAATCTTTATCGTATGTTGTAAGATGATATTTAACTAAACAATTTCTAAAAACGCATAACAAATTTAAATATCCAAATTAAGGAATTAACAACAATATTCAGAAAAATATTTTTATTCAGCCCTGTATAGGATCTATAGATTTGTATATATACTACATAGAATGCTAAATTTTAGTTTAGTTAGGAAACGCGTAGCCAAATTTTAAATTCTCCTTCTGGAGTGTTTGTCAATAAACGGAAATGTGTTCGCGAACTTTTGTGTTGCCCTGTATATGATCTACAGAATTTATACACAGCAAGTAATAGACAAAAAGTGAGTTAAATTTAAAATCGCGTTCAGTAACGTAAAACGCACTTCCAGGAATTATTGTTAACAGACAGTAGAGAATTCTTTTGTGTGTCTCTGTAAATGAACGATGACTGCTATACACACAATATTCTGTAGTAAGCCTCTTGTAATGTACTTTAGTGATATATATAAATTTCAATGCGTTTAAAATAGTGAAACATTGTTTAATTAAACCGCAAAAGATTTTTCTCCATAGACGTAAAGTAACGGAATTCTTTTGACTGTGCCTGTAAAGTAACTGTAATTTCTATGCACACCCTATTCCCTATTAAGCTTCTTCTAATGCACCTTCGTGATATATATAAATTTCAATGCGTTTAAAATAGTGAAACATTATTTAAATAAACCACAAATGATTTTTCCTAATAGACCGCAATATAACGGAATTCTTTTGAGTGTCCCTGTAAAAAAACTGTAAGTGCTACACACTTCCGTTGAAATAGGGAACATGCTATAGATAACTACAATAACATATAAAAATATCCGAGCATATTTACGGTAGTTAGAGCACGGACAGACGGCACACGGCCATACGGCCAGACAAACCGAAGTCATAAACACTTTTCAACTAGGTTGGAAAATGTTAAAAAGGAGTGTTCAATTCATGATAGGTTAGTTTATTTATTTGAGACATGTCTCTCAGAATATACACAAGGTTTGTTGCATTACATAGTTAACTTAAAAAGAAAAATACTTTCATTGATCTTATAAATGTCTCTGTAACTGCTTTGCGAGTTCCAGCGCATTGGGTTTGTGCCAGAGAGAAGCGAAAAAAAAAATCTTTAAAATCTAATCACAAGATTAAACAAAAGAATGTTGTCTGCCGACATGTCGTCACATTAAAACTCGTTTATTATCATCAAAATTAAAAAAATGGAGTAAATTAAATGGCATATATATCCAGGGGTGCACAAATCTAGGCGCCAATGGGCTGATTCCCACCACTACATTTTATTAGTATTCTTCATAAAATTTTACTAGTATACTTCGCTTGAATTTTACAGTACTGGTATTAGGCGAAAAATACTAAAAATTTAGTGGTGGGAATCGGTCCATTGGCGCCTAAATCTTTGCATCCCTGTATATATCTATCAGAAGCAGGTACTTTATACTGATAAAGATTGACTTTTTTTTTTAAACCTTAAATTGAGTAGCTGAAAACATTTCTGCAGAAAGATTCAACGAGAGATTCTGTAGAAGATTACAGTATTATGAATGTATGATTGTAGATAATTGTACTGTAACATAATCGAGTTTAATAATAATACAAATGTTTGTAATTATGAAATAAATTCAATTGATATTTTTGGGCGAATGTGGGATCGCAAAAGATCTTAGTCAGTTTAAACTTAGCTGTGTTTAAGTGTAACTCTTAAGCAAGTTTTAGATGTCTGTCATGGGCTCGCGAAGCTGCGAAGATGGTACCGACGTACGTAAGATTGGTTCAAAAGAAATGAAAGAAGCTTAGGTTGGAAGATTGTGTATGTGAGAAGTAGAACAAAAGCTCTTGATTTCCCATTTTTGAAAATAAATAAATGAATTACATGAATGGATGGTATAGCCATTTGTGTATGACATCGCGGCTAATTGTAATTTTCTCCGTGCTATCGAGATACCTTTATGTATCGTAGTGGGAATTTATTGTAAGTTTTTATCAGAAATTTATATGTACAAATCTAGTTTTAGCCGATTTTCACTTTCTCATTTATCGCAACCTTTTGAAGTATATTTTAGAACAATAATTTGATAATTTCAAACATTCTGCGCTCTCTGGTTGTGACTGTCTGTGTAAATAATTAAAAATTTGGCTTTTTCTGAGTTCCTGTTTATTCTGTAACGTTCATAAAATAAATATAGTGCGAGGTCTAAAGGGCAGTTTCTTTCTGACTATCATTCTCAGGAAGCCAATGTACACATTGTTAAAAATTTGCAACAAACTGTCCATTCATTCGACCGTTTTTACAGAAAACGGTTAGATAACCGTAATTTAATTTTATTCTGACGATGATATGGACAATAATATTATCAGAATACAGTTAAATTACGGTTACATAACCGTTTTCTATATAAACGGTCGAATGACTGGACAGTTTGCTGCAAATTTTTAACAGTGCATAACAATATGTAGTTTTATGAATACTATGAGTTTTCTCTAGTTTTATGAATACTCTGAATTATCTGTAGTTTTATTAATACTATGAGTTTTCTGTAGTTTTAAAAATACTATGAGTTTTTTGTAGTTTTATAAATACTATATCTTTCACAATATATATAAGCATTCACTGTACTTTTACCACACAATTATTTGAAGTTAGGAATCATTAAGAACGTAAAAATACATTAATATGTATTAATTAAAATTTGGAAAACCTTTGGAAATGTGACTAATGAAATAATTGAAATAGAGAAGACAATTTTATTCTCTGTCAAATAGTCTGAAAATTCTTTCCTTCTGTTACTCATGCACACAAATCAAAAACTGATAGAAAAAAAAAACTAATCACAAGTTTAACAATAATATTTTTAATTGACAAATCTAATAACATCAGATAATATTGCTTTTTTCTGATTCTCTCTCACTCACACATGTCAAAAACCTTTAAAAAGTAAACAAATTTTATCGCGTGTAAGTAACAAAATGTTATCTAATAAGTTAAAAACGAAAACATCTTATTATTAAAATCTCATATAATGTCATCAGGAGTTAAAACAAGTTGGAAATTGTACGTCAAACGTTACAAACGAGGTGCGTTCGTACTATAGCTATTATATAAATATTCAGATCTTGATGATTTTTAATTCTGTGAAATGAATTATATCGTCTGCAGATTAATTTCGGTAATTAAATAAGTATCTCGGTCGCTTAACGATTAAACTTCGAAAGCTCCTATAAAAAGAAAGCACCGATTTAAAAAAAAATCAAATTTCTTAATAAATGTTTTTATTAATATTTTCTAAAGTTTTGATTCGATTTTTAAAAAAATTGAAATGTCTCGACAAAATTCTGCAAAGATAATATACCTTAAATTTCAAACCATTTGGTTAGGTAGTTTTTGCGTTGTTATATGCGGACGGATGGACAGACAGACGGACAGACGGACGGACCAGACGACGACAATAGGTGCTACGTATTTATGTAATTACGAACGCACCTAAAAAGGGCACTAATGCGCAAATTAAATGACTTAAATAGAGAGAAAGAAAACGATTTAAATACCCATCGCAAGTTACAATTTCATTGATAAACATTTACCATGTAATTTAATTGATATGAAATATCAATGACGGAAATATATTTAAAAGAAAGGAACGGTATAGTCGAATTCGATAATAACATATGGTAGTTTTAGATAAAGACCTACTAACATAACTGCACTAATGTATTTTTTTTTAATGGAATTTCCCAACTTACATGTGATTTTAGGTTTTTTGTGATGGTACATTTAGTTAATGTACAATTATCAGAAATTATGATTCCAAAACAAATGCGAAACCTATTAAGAGAATCTGATTAGAATTTTGACAAATCTACAAAATCCTATAAGTTTAAAAATATTTATAATGGTGAAAACAAGAATTTGTGTAATATAGATTAAAAATGCTACTCTCGAAATCAATACACAAACACAAAATAACCAATGAAAACATGAACAAAACTAATCAGATGTGTAACATGTTAGGCGCGATTAATTGTGGTTCAATTGATTAAATGTTCAATTCACGCCATGATTTTCGAATAAAAGTATTTGAAAATAATAAAATCCAATTTTACTGCTTACTTTTATCAAAGTAATAAAAATAAAATTGTCTAAAAAAATTCTGGTACAAATCATAATTAAAATTAATTAGTATAAAAATATCCCACCAAAGTGGTTCATTTATCAAGGGGTTTAAAAAGTGCTATTGGACAAGCCTAAAAATCCCCGGTATTTTATTTAAATGCCTCTACTATGATATATTTAAAGTATATTTTTATCTGGTTATCACGAATTTATTCCTTTAGTTTAAAATTATAGAAAAAAAATATTCTAAGATATATTATTGCATTTATAACTTAATTTATCTATATTTCGTTGAATGAAAATTTTAGGCACCCTCATAGCCGTCCGAAATCTACTATTGCGAAATAGTAAACTTTGTTCTCTTAACCCTTTCCGGCGCGGAATAAATCTGTTTGTAAAATAATGAAATAATGGACAGACACCAGATTTTACAAGCGATTTCCTTAGAAAAGAGTAACTTGCTGATTTTTCCTTACTTTATAAAAGGAAAATTTTAATTAAATATTCTTGGTGCCGTTTGTCAGTTTTGGAATTAAAATTAGGTGTCCTTTTTTGTGACCACCGCCCGCTAAAGGGTTAAATCGGAAATTTCTATCATTAAATAAGGAGAATATTCCTAGTTGAGAATAGTAGGACATAAACACTGGTGGTATTAGTCAGGGTTCATAAATATCATGTTATTTTCGAAAATATAAAAAATATCCGATATTTTAATATATCGTCGCCACCATGTCAAACTATCGAATGAGAAAAAAGGCATTTTTCATTACTTTTAAAATTGGGCCGATTGTCACCACTAAATTTGAAGAGGGTTGCAACATCATCAGGGTTGCCAGTTCAGCCTCATTTTCTATTCAGAAATTTTCAATCCATACCAGAAATTTAAAATAGATATTTTTTATTTATATATTGACAGCTTATTTCGTGATTATTCAAAGTAAAAGTTTTTCTCTCAAAATATCCGGTATGAATTCGGCATCTCTGAATAAAAAATGAGGCCAAACTGGTAACCTTGTTCTTCACAGAAATTTGATTTGATTTGATTTTTTTTTACTATCCGAAGAATTCTAATCAAATTTAGTAGTAACAGTCGGCCCATTTTTAAAAGTAATGAAAAATGCATTTTTTCATATTCGATAGTTTGACATGGTAGCGACGATATGTCCGATATTTTCAAAATAGTCAACTTATTGATGATTACAAATATTTTCAGAGTTAATATATTAAAATCATATCAGAGGTTTCAGTAGTCTAATATTGCACAATATTAAATTCCAAAAGAAATATATTAATTACCTTAGCAATTTTAAATTATCAATTAATTATTAATCTAAATCAAATTTAAAATGTAAATGTAAAATAATACAGAAAAATCATAACTGCAAAAATAAACAAAATAATGTAATGACAAATTTTGAAACAATTAACACATTTTCTTATTATGTTCAGTCATCACATCACTAAATTTTAGTAATGATTGGAGCGTTTTTTCTTTTAAAAGAGGAAGATAATTTCGACTTATTTTCAGTTATATCTTCAAAGTTAATAGGAAAGGAAATATATTTTAAGGACAAAATTTTGTATAAAGGACTATATTTTATGGTGATATCAACAAAGTTTCAATTTTATTTACATGTTGTCAGTTATGTGTACAGTTTTACTAACTTTTAATTAGTTTGTATCAAATTATGAGGTTGCGGAACTTAAAATAATCTTCCAAAAATTGATATTTATCAGATTGTATGCTACATATTACTTCGTTGAAGTTTTACTATATAGTATATATTTTTTCTTACAATTCCTCAAACTAATATAAAGTTTTTGGATGATTTCTAATGATCTCTGATGTAAAAAGAAAAATATACTAATTGCCCATTTGAAATCAAGAGGGTTTGCATATTAAAAATTAAAAAGTGTAATTTTAATTGAAATTTAAAAAATATATAAGTTTAAAAAGAGCAGCTTTCACGAATTGAATGCGTTGAATAATTTTCTGCATAATCTTATTTCCAACTATTATTTTTAGTTCTTTTAAAATTTATTGTGCTTACGTTTATATTATTTGCAGTTCTCGTTACTCCAACCCATAAAAAATTAAAACACTTTTTTTTTGGTGGGGGGGACACGCTGTATATAAAATAATAAGAATGAATGTATAAAATAGAAATGCATAACTAAAATTTATTTAAACCAAAATAAATAAATAAATAAATAAATAAAAATAAAAAATAAAAAAATAAAACGAAAACCAACTAAACAAAAATGACAAAAACAAATAAGAATTAAGATCAAAATAAAAAAAATTACATATAAAGCAAGTTTTCAGTAATTAAAAAAAAAAAAAAAAAAAAAAATATTTCTACCTTAAATATTTACCATTTTATATCAAAGAAATCGAGAAGATATCTTTATTAATCTTAGTTGATGATAAATAGGAATTACTACAACTATCTAGTACTAATTTTAAATTTAAATTTAATCACTGACGATTGCACGTAATTTGGATAAAGAGATAAATGCACGTATGATATCGTTTAACAACGGATAATTATAACCAAAAGTAATAAGCCTTGGGGTTCTTTAGATCTTTCCCTTGGGAAAATCAGTTTGAAATGAACACTGCCAGTAATTGCTTCGGTTTGGAGAGTGATCGCGTAAAATTGTTTGATCAATGAGGGGTAAATTTATGTGACAAACAACAATCGAAGAATTAGGACAATATTTTTCATTGACTTAAAATTCTTATAATACATTTTAACTTGTAGAAAAACAACTAGAAATGTTTTTAGACTGTTTTTAGGAATATATAAGATATAAATAAATTTTAAAACTTTTCAGAATAGAATAAACAATAGCTGCCAAACCTTACGATACTTGAGATACTGTTTTTAAGCAATATTCTTTTCCTTATGTATCACAATTATCAACCATTTATTTATATTCGGAAATAGAGGTGCGAAAAAAACGAAGTTTTAACAGATATGATATAAACACATTAAAATTTACATAATCGTACACTTTTCACAATTTCTGATCTTAAACATGAATTCCTTTTAATAAACATTTTTAATTTATATCCCCTATAAAAATAAAATAAATGTACCATGGTAATTAAAGTATAATTAACGTGACAAAAAAAGAAGAACATTCGAAATATTTTCAGTGTAATTTAATTAAAACTATGAAACTTGTTTAAGTCGAATTTAATTTAATATTGAGCAGATTACCCATGTGTGTTTTTCATCTTAATTAAAGAATTTTCACAGGAGCCAGATATTTTTTGCAAGATGTGAGCTGTATTTGAAATAGAAATATAATTGGTACAAACATTAATCTTCATTAACAGTGCGTACTCTTTCACATACCATCCGTTTTTTTTTTTCTTTTGGAAATTTTTATAGCACAACATCAAACGCAAAGAAGTACAAAATAGTCGTTGGGGGCCCCTATAATCACGGATATGCATAATATAAAATATGAAAATAAAACATGTGTAAACTAGTTATAAAATGCATTGCAATTCGAATAAAATCATGGCTTGATGACGTCATAAACTTTAAATACTCAGTAACTCCAAAATTGATAATCATATTAACTAACGGTTTACAGTGTCGGATTAAGTGTCTTATTTCCAATTAAAATATATATTTGAATTGAAATTTGAATGAAATACAGGGTCATGTAAAATTGCAGAGTGTGGTAAATAGGATTACAAATATATCGGCAACTCATTATCCGATCGACTTTATTCTTTATGCAAAATTTATGGTTTTTTATAGTCTTTTATATTCATTTAAAAAAAAACTATTTCGAAAAATTTTATATATCTTTTATCAGAACGAATATTTCGAGAGTCCGAAAAAAATAGTTCCGGATAATCGAGGTTACTGAAATTCAATAAGCTTCTTCCCATTATTACATACTAAGTACATACCAAATTTCAAGTCTCTATCTCAATTTGTTCGGAGATAGAGCGTTTACAGACATACAGACAGACAGATGGACGGCAAAATTTGTTTTTCTAAACATATGTTTTTCGCAATCTCCAGTGTCTGAAACGTGTAAATCCGTCAAAAAAATGTTTTCGATTTTCAAAACGATTACAAGACTTACCCTTTACTACGTATGATGGGTAAATAAAAGAAGTAATTCCGAGGTAAATATTTACGATAAGCAAAAAACTATTCTTGTTTTACAGCTGTCGTTTTATATATCATATGAAATCGTATAGATTCTGATAAAAGTGAAAGAAACAGCCCCTATATCTGTACATTACATTCAGTTATTTATTATATTAAAGCTGCGTTTATATGCAGCTTTGTTACTTGATTTAATTAGATACACAAAATGGAGACTCAAAACAATTTGTAAGTATAAAATTTTAAATATTTTTCCGATGAAAAATTTCCGGTTTCGGTTATTTCATATTCAATCTGTATAATGCTTGCATCTCAAAAATTGAAAGTAAATTTAAGCCTTTTTATGTCTTGTACAATTGAATGGCTAAAGAAAAATAAAACACTTCATACATTGTAACTGCCAAATTGTCACCGATAAAATCGAAAATTGCCATAAAAGTTCAGTTAAGCTAAGGCTTGGAGAAGGTTATTTCCATAGTGAATTAGTAATAAACATTGACATTTTTTATACAGAAACCACATCAACTATATTTAAACGATTATATTTTGCTAATATATTTTGATTATTCTCTAAAATACACCTGCGGATAATAAATGGGAAGTCATTCAATGAATGTATGTAGAAATTTCGCAGATGTAACGTTTTAAGCATCGCATGTTAAGTTCAATTTTAATATGTATTGTCCATTTTACCAATTTTCATTCAGACATTATTTTAAAAAAACATGGTAAAAATTTTTCACTAAGAACGTCCCCCATTTAAGAAATGTAAAAACAGTTTCGAATAAAAAATCTTCACCACTCCGCAAAAGCGCTTTCGCCCTAGCTAGAGCATCATCAAAAAAAAAATTTTTGACCATGTTTTTTTTAAATAATGTCTGAATGAAAATTGGTAAAATGGACAATACATAGTAAATTTACAGATATTAGCAAATGAACACCTGTTTTTAATGTTCAACTTTAATATTTGTAAAACAAACTGCAATGCAGGTAATTTTTTAAGCATAAATGAAAAACTACTTGATGGATCAAGCTGAAAGTTTGGAATCGTATATTTGAAGCTTTTAGAAATAGATTTCTGTTAAAATGTTTATAAATTGCAATACATATTACTTTCGAGTATTAATTTCACAATATGTAAATAATGGAACAATACCATGAATAAATTATAAAACTGAAATTGAAATTCAATGAAGCCTCGAAGTTTACTTTTTGAATTCTAATGAGATTTTTTAATGCAAGAAAAGAGAAAAAATAGAATACATTTTACATAATAATAATAATTATAACTTGTTTTTTTTTGCTTGGCCACATTTGCTATCTATGAGTAGTTAACCCATTCACTGCCAAAACTATATGGGCGGAGTCTTCGATATTTTTACTGAAATTTGTTTCCCACCAAACATTCTGAAAGATAATATTTGGTAGCTTTAATAGCAAATTTTTTGTCATTAAATAAAGTATTTTTTACTATATTAAAATAGTGGTAGCTTGGCAGGGTTTTTTTATCATACACTTTTATTTTAAATGTTGACAACGGCGAGTATACTCCTGGTTGGCAGCGAATGGGTTAATTTCAGTACCTAATCCAATGAGTGCATCTTTCTTCGTTAACCCCTTGAGGACCGGTGTTTTAAGTATCGACGCGATGCCATGTCATTATAAGAAACCCATATTTATTTTAAAATTTAGCAAGCACATCATTTAGTAAGTTCATCACAATTATTGTTAATCATGCATAGATGCCAACCTCTCATTAATATTCCGTAATATGCGGGCTTATTTGAACAAGGTTTAACACGTTTCACACCAGAAATATTTTTAAGAAATTAAATTAAATAAATTCCATGTAGAAACCTGAAATTAAATAAAGAAAGATTCATCCAATAATTTTTCTAGTTTGAAACTTTCTTAAACTGGGTCAAATTCACCGAATATTACGTAATAATTAATGAGATGTTGGCACCTATGATCATGCAATCTCGAAGAACAGATTAACAATAACTGTGGGTAAAAGAAGCGCATGATATATTATAAGATTATTACCGTCTTTCAAGAAGGAATAACTTCTGGCCTATCGTCAAACCAGACACGTCATGGAAAATTTAAAGAAATACCTTTTACAGAATATTTCCATTTTACTAGTTTGAAAATAAAGAAAAAGAATTGTAATAATTTATTGTCAAAAGATAATAATTTTTATTTAAAAGTTATTTTTTTAGTAATTTACTTTCATTGAAAATCAAATAATACATGAACTAAGCGTAAATAAACAACCATATATTAATATATATAGCTACGTAATCACTGCTTTGGCTCTTACAGCTTGCAAAATCTCTTTATTTTTATTTTTATCGTGATAATTTACTAGAAAAAATAATGTACGAATTTATTTTTCAAGTTAAATTATTAAACCGATAGTTTGTCTCACAAGGTAGCTTTTAAATATAACAAATTAATTATAAAATTAAAAATATATAAGAATGTCCTCTCTTTTTTCAGAGTTTTTATTATCTAGTGTTGGACGGAAAAATTGGTGGGGGGGGGATTCCAACATTTACGAAGGGGGATGTATAGTGGATACAAAAAGATCTTTACCTTTCAGCGGCGTTGTGGAACACTGATAATAAAGGTAAATTGGTTCGACTAGATTTACCGATTGAACTTTATGAGAATTAAATAATTGCCTTTTTTTAAAACCACAATTAAGAATACAATACACTCTTTAATAAAAAAAAATAGAGAGATAAAATTACTAAGAAAAATTATTTTATTTATTTATGTAGTGAGATCATAAAAAAATATAGACAAATAGGAACACAATTGTTTCTCAAAAATTATCACTTCACAAAAATCATTACTTATCAGCACAGCATTGAATCTTCGTTGAATTTTGAAAGAGGCAAATATGCCGAATATTTAAATTTACAATTATACAAACATGAACCAAAATTAATTTAACAATTTTTCTTACAATACTCAGATGTAAGAATTTAGTAATCGTTATTATTATTAAGATTTGCCAGCCAGGGAAAAATGTATTAAAATCATCTCACCAATTGTCCGTTCTTTGAAGTTCATATCTAGCAATGATGTAGGACTTTGTTCCTTCTTGCTTGTTATTAACTAGACGCAGTGGTTCCCAACCTTTTTTGGCCGTGCCCCACCAAAGGATCTCTTAAATGATGATGCCCCCCTCCTCCTAAAAAATATAATTCTTATAAAAATTTAAATGAATGAACTGATAGAGTAAAAAACATTTAATATTGATCCTGAAACATACCGAAAGTAATGGATGAATCAAATAATTTTTATAATCATCTGATACTACTCGTAGTTTAAAGTATCGTTGGCACATAAAGGGTCACTTTTAATCTCCTCGCAATGGTCGCCACGTATGCGTGATGTATAAAGTGCTCAGAATCCTTGATTAGACCAATCAATAATTTTGAATAAAACATTTTTGTCTTATTTAATCACAGAATTTCTGAGATTAAATTACACAACAATTTCTAATCAGAATAAAACGTGATAAAAGATTCTGTAAAGGAAGGTCGTCAGGTAATTGTTGTTAAATATACACTTGAATAGTTTCATGTGTAAAATGGATTTCCATGTGACATATTGCAGTGGGACTCATTCAATAAATAGTCGAAAAAGTTGTTTAAAATTTTATAATACTTATAAAACAGAAAAATTATAAAAATTTTTAAATATATAAAAGTATCTAAATATCTTAAATTATTTTTGCTATAATTATTCTGGTACCCTTGTATTTAAAACATTTGAATGGAGACTTTTTAAAAAGTGAATAAAAAAACTTGTTTTTTTCATTTTGTTTTTTTTTAATTTGAATGTGTTACTTTTATTTTCAGTCTACAGCATTACTATTACAAAAACAATTCAGAGGGTATGAGTTCAGAAAAATCTGGAATTGCCCCCCTGAAAAGTCAAATTGCCCCCCTGTGGGTCGTACGCCCCCGTTGGGAACCACTGAACTAGGGGAACCCATAGATGGATCATTCTTGAGAGTTTGGAATAGCCGGGATCATTCTCGGTGATGACTCTGGGCTAGGCCGCTAGTTTGCCTGCTTCCCAATGGGGTGTTTAGGAAAAATCATCGTACTTGAACCGTTGTGAGACGGGATCCTCATCCGGCGGCTGCCAAGCCCTTCTAGCGGCGCTGGGTCGGATCGGCGAAGACAACTTTTGCTTCAGCGGGGCTTAGTACTCTCCTTAAGGCGGATGGAATAACACCTTCAGTGGAAATGGCCGGAATTCGAAGAGAAATTCGCACACCTACGTGAACCGATGGAGTTTTTTCAGAAGTGACACAGTGCAAAAAAAAGAAAGTATCTTTTTATTATTATTATTATTTAGACTATGTCTGGGCCTGGGTGTTGATATAGAAAAAAGATCTCTTGCTATTGGATGCTCTTTATGACCTTACGCAAAGTTTAGTTCAGCAAAGTCCTATTGGTCAACTCTTTGAACCAATGATAATGTCTTTTGGGATGGGTTAATTACGCAGCTGCATGTTTTCCCAAACGGGGCAGTTCTTTGGAAATGGGTGCGCCCGACATGCGAGCATTCCTAGAAATGCGATACCGCCCTCCGGCTTCCCTAGCTAGCGCATCCGTGAATTCAAACTTCTAACACTCGTTTGGTTGACGATCACATTGTCTATACAGGCATAATACATACATATAAAGGAAAACAATGTAACACACATAAATATAATATAGCATCTAAACCATACACAAAATAAGTCCAAAGTTCATGTTATTTATTTATTTATTAAAAATGTGTGAACAATCGTTCCCACATCTAGATTAAAGCATTTATATTATTGGGCATATGCGCCAATTCAGAAATTCCTTTTCTATTAAGAAATTTCAATTTCATACCAAAAGTTCTGAATAGTAAAATTTGATTTATTTAATAGCAGAGGTTTCGTGATTAGATAAACTTTTGGGGGGTGGAGGGGATTTCCGGTATGATTTGGAATGTCTCCATAAAAAATTATTGAAATGTACACTAAAGATGCAAATGGGTTAACAGGCTAATCTATTTCAGCCCCCTTGTCTGCTAACTCTGTGTGCAGATTTCGTTGTTAAAGATATCTCTTTAAAAGAATATTTCCACTTCATTGCTATAAAAACGAAATATGATACTTTATTGACGAAGCATGATAGATCATGCAAAACACTATGTGTGGAAAATCGATTTCATTAAAAATATAAAAAAGTCGATGAATTCGAAGTATATTGTACGTTTAGTTATATATTTCTCGGCATAGGATATAATAGTTTCCTCACCTTCCAGATTCTTAATTATCATCAATTATTAGTAACTATAATGCATAAAAAACATTTCAAATTAGCATTTTCTATTAGTCTACTTGTACCTGAAGGTAACTTATGATTTTCCAAGTTAAATTTTAGATTATAATTTACATAATAACATTTTTATTTTGGTACACAAGTTTAATAGATTAGTCACTTTTGTTCACATTACACATGGGATTAAATTGTCTATCGCTTCAAAATAACCTCCAATATCTTGCAAAAGCTTTGGATTCTTGAAAGCTTTTAAGTGCGGGAGGGAAAGGAGAAATAGAGACGAATAATAATAATAAAAAAATGTGTGCGTTTGTGTTATCATCCATATACTTATGCACGTATCATAAATATTATAGAAAATTACATAAACGTATTTTTGCATACTTATTGTGCAATGTTATACAATATTTAAATTCCTATCATGAAAAGAATTGTTAAATATTTTACGTTCATATACTAGGTGCCGACCATATTTGGACATATTGCCATACAAATAAGGCTTTTAGAAATATATTGTATGGAAGTAATATACTGAACATTCGATTTTCCAGGAAGATGAATATTGAAAATATTTATGACAATATTTTTTCTTATCATATACGTTATAGAATTCGGTTGACAATGAAATTAAGGACAGTACATTTGCAACCTTTCTACAATGTTAAAATGAAATATTTGAACTCTAAATTTCAAAAGTTTATAACTTGTTTATACTTCCTGTTACATGCTTTCATTCATTTTAGTGAAAGGCAAAACATAAGTGTCTTGTTCTTAAATAGTATTAACTGAAGATCGTCTACCCAGACTCGCTCGACTGTTACACACTTGCTTTATGTTTTACTGGTAAAAACCCTTTCAATAATCGAAATAAACCCATTCATTACTTCGATTATTTTTCTCGAATATATAGAAAACTTGCGTTATAATTGCCAGATCCTGTTTACCTGCAAGTGTAAACTTCCACCACAGTTGTTGAACTGTAAATATCCCTTTATTTCTACGCATAACTATTTTCATAAAGCGAAAATTATTATTTGGAAATACTTGGGTAAGAATGTCCCTTCGTAAACGGTTTTAGACAATTGTAAAGTTGGTCATTTTAAATTTTTAATATCACACATATTTTATTATTTTTTTAAATAAAAATATAGCAACTTTATCTTTTAAATGCTAAAAAATTACAGAAAGATAAACTTTTGAAATTTATAAAAATATAAAATAATTAATAATATTAAAATAAAATAATTTAAAAAATATATATGTATAGTATATAGTGCCATTCACCGATTAGTTCAGTCACTATATCTATCTCTTTTTCAGATAACATTTATTGATTTTAAAAAATAGACAAAAGTTAAATTAAAGATATTTCAGGAATATAAATATCTTTAATATTTTTCTGTATTCCTAAAGGATATGTATTTATCCTTTCTGCTAAACGACAACCTTAAAGAATTACGTTTAAATCCTATTACAACACTTTTATTCTGTGTTATTTCCCGTGGGTGGTTTTAATATTGTTGCAGAAATTACATCAATAGTCTTTTAAAGAAAAAAAGTGCAGGGCGTTTTTGAAATTATTCTCTAGAGCAATATTTTAAGAAATGGGTTTTTAGAATAACTTACTGGTTGTTACTTCTTTATAGCATTGCGTTATTAGTTGATAAAGAACGTGTTCTTTAGAAATAAAATGCAGCAATTTTTAAATAATCGCAATTATTTTTTCGTGAAATGAGGTTTTTTAAATGAATTGTCACGCAGACTATTTTATTTTTTACTTTTATGGAAACATTATACACAAAGACTATTAAGTATATGCGGGTGAAAAAAATAAGTTTAACTTTGAACATAACATTAAAAAATAATGCGTGTACCATAGATTATGAAACACATTCTATTTACTGTACTTTACTGCACACTTTCCAACACATTCTATTTACTGTAACAATACTTAATCTTTTAATAAAATGAACGGTGATATATCCCGAGAGCTAGCAGGTAATTTGGAGCTGGTACTTGATAAAAGCTGAAAATTAGTAGAGTAGTATTTCTACCTCACCGTATTGTGAAATCATTGATCTACCAGCTAGATAGTGGTGGATTTGCAAGGTGGTAGAGCTTATAAAAGTTACCTTTAACAGAAAATTAGTAACAGAAAGGTTTAGTCCCCGGAATCTAAAAACATAAAAACACATAATAGAAAACAGTATAAAGCGTGAAAGAGGAGTGCTTTTAAAATGACTGGATAAAGCCTTTAATATCTCAGAAACTAAGGCCCCCTATCGAATAAATAAAGCCAGATTTAAGAGCGATGACCTAATGTTAATAGTTTGCGATACTTCATAAGCAGAGTGGAGTAAAGGGTAAAGAAAGTGTTAAAATATGGCTACGGGTAGGGAACAAGAGAGAATATTGCAGGTGGAAGCTGCCAGGGCATGATAATGAAGATAAAGGCAGGGAGAGAGGTAGAGGAGGAGGATTGGGTGAAATATATAGGAAATGGGGTTGGACAACTGAAAAACAACTGGGAGAAACAGGTCAAACCTTGAAAATGAAAAGAGCTCCCTGTAGAATATGCATATGCAAAGCATGCAACTGAAGATTAAATCCACTGTGGGCAGCGACCCAGGATGATAAAACCAGAATAAGCTAGAGAGAAAAGAAAGGAAACAAAAGACTCCAAATCTGAAACAATATCCCGAATCAGATAGCATAACAAATGATTTTCAATTTTTTTTATTTTCTCTATTTCCCGGTAGGTGACGTTAGCGACGTAAAAGAAACTTGAGTTGAATCTAACATTAACTACTTTTATCTTTGGTTTGTTTACCTTTCTAGAAAAAAGAAAAAATCAACTTTAATGCATTTAGTTTATTTTTTACCTCTAGGGGGTGGAAATTTGGGTTGGTACTGTTCTTCATTTTTGTACCTTGGATATGGTGTATAAAAAACAAGTGTACAACTCTTCATATGTGTTCGAAATCGATTTTATTGCAGGTAATTTAAGTACAATTAATTTAGCTGAAATTAATTTAATTCTGAAATGTAACTAATTGAAATTAATTCCAAATTAATTTTAATTCTTGTATCTTTTTGCATTTAATTTTAATTGTAATTACATAAGTTTCTAGCATGCAACTGACTTTTAATTGAAATTAAATTAACTGCAACTCCATTTTATTTTAATTATTTCATTTATTGAAAATTTAATTTAATGATAATATCGTTCCCATTTGTCTATAATAATTATCCAAAAGTAGTACCATTAGGTCGACGTCCTTAAATGTGGATTTATGATTTCGATAGGGACCTTAGTTTGTGAGATATTAAGGAATTTTACCCGTCATTTTGTATCTTTCTCCTCTTTCCCTCTTTATATTGTTATTCTATTCTGCGTTTTATATTCTTAGGCGCCTGGGTCTATGCCCTATCCTTCCAAAAATTTATGTTTATTCGAATAACATTTATTCGCTTTAGCAGATTTTACCCCCACCACCATGAGGTGTTTTTATTACTGTACACCACGTTTTTCTTAGTTTTCTTTTCTTCTAATTATCTTAATTTCATACAACTTTCAGCATTGTATTTCTAACCCTTTCGTCATCAAATTTGTTTTAGTTTAAAATTTCTCCGCTAGAGGGCCTTCTTCCTCTCATTTTTTATTATTTTACTGGCATCTGTTTTCTTTTAACTAGTTCTACTTGCATCATACGTAAGCATATTTGATTAAGCATATTTCCCCATTTATTTTAGATTTCATATTCACCGCTAGAAGGCTGTCTAATTTAGAAAATGTACAATTCTGATTAAATTTAAATATTTTTGTTTATCTTATTCTGAAACAAATATTTGATTAAATAAAATCTAACATATAACGTTTAAAAATATTAAGTTTCCAATCTCTCACTATTAAAGAAATGTCACAAATAATCATTTGAATGTGATCTTGCAACAACTGTCATATAAATATATCATTTTGAACTAATTATTTTTCAAATAAACATTTACGAAAACTTTATTTTAATATATAATTACTAAAAACACACATATTATAATCCTCTACATAAAAATATCACAAAGAATTTCTTTAGAATGAAAGTATATTTCAACGCAATTAAACTTGTCACCTAACTGACATATCTTTTTATCTTTAAATTTCACACAAAACCACAAACACCGTTTTTATTTAAATGTCTTTCCATGCATTTAATTCTTTCTCTGACAGACAAGCAAGTGACTACATAAATCCAGTAAATATCTTTAATTACAAATTTTCTTTTTGACAGAGATTAAATTCCAATGGGAAGCAGTTATATTTTACCTTTATATTGTTATTTGTGAAAAAAGTTGTATTTTAGATTGCATTTCAATGCTCCAGTTATACTGTTTTAAATTTATAGAATATTTATGAATTTCAATGTTAAGAAATTATTTTATTAAAAGAGCTAATTAGTTTTAGCAACAGCATGATGCAAATTTGTTTAATTATCATTTAAAATGGTCAGTGGAATCATTTCTAAATTTTGTATAATTTGTAAATTAGTTTCACAGTAATTAGTTTTATTTAAGAAAAATTCCATTTCATCATAAATAAAACATAATTGGAAATTGATAACCACAGATATATAGCTTTTACAATTTAAATATATTTTTAAATTCCTGAAATAACTTACAATGAATATGTTCCAATAACTAATGATGATAAATAAGTATCACACAAATGATAGTTTAAATCCAGTAAATTTCTTTGCGAATTAAACAACCATTAAACAGCCATAAATTTATTAGCCATTAATCGAAATTTGTTAGCATGAATATTGTAGTTTTTTAATATGTTTTCCTAAAAAATAGCATCGTTAATTAAATTAAATTTTCAGTTTTTGTTAATATATTATACTACTGTGATAAAAATACAATGTGTCTCATTACAGCCCAAATTACGATTTGACTAATAATTTTAAAATTAATAAATATATTCTTACAGTAATCTTTAAAACTGTTATAATACTTGAAAATTAACTTTTTAAATACAGTAATAGCTCGGTTTTCGTTGACTTCGGTTATCGTCAGTTTCGTTTTTTTCCGCGAAAACTTTGTTTCGGTTTTCTTCGGTTGCATCCGATTTCCTGTGTATTTTTATGCTTGTTTTATTGATTGCGATTGCTCCATCATGGAACCAAAGAAAGTTTCTTGTAAGTAATTTGTTTAATTATAATGTCTTGCCCCATTTTAGGCAAATCTTAAAGAGACGGCTGAAACAGATCACTTTGAACAGACTTTTTGAGCGACATAGGTCCTCTGACTCTGAAGCTAGCCGTACTGCCAAAATACCAAAAAGGGAAGTGATTCCAGATACAGTGACTTAATACAATACGTTAAGAATACTATATTAATTTCTTATTGTTTTTAGTATTAAACGCTATACTTATTATCTATAAAATGTGTTTTTGATATGTATTTTAGAGTGTTTAGAACGAATTAATTGGATTTATGTAGATTCATAAGCATATAATTAACTCTGTTTTTGTCGGTTTCGGATTTCCCGATTGTTTTCGGATGGATTATCGACGAAAACCGAGGTATCACTGTAGTTAACTTTTAAAACACAACGCATGTTTTTCTGAATTTTACGCATCACAGCATTAACCAAACATAGAAAAAAAAACTCCCACGATCAAACACCCTTTGTCCGTATAACAAATTTTCAGCTAACGCGAGAAGTTTTAAGTTTGTGTTAATAACGACTCCTGAAGGAAGTCTTTTATCTTCTGAAACCTCAGAAAACAACAGATCTCCGAAATTTGAAGAAGCATTTGTTTTGTTTTGCTGTCCCCAATTTTCAGAATTGTTTCAAGTAGCTTTTCCAGTGTGTTATTCCGCTTAATCCCGGAATCAATAAGAAATTCATATGCTATAAATTCTCGAATAACTACTTTAAGCTACGTAACAGAATTTATGTATGCCAGATTAAAAAAAACAGTCCTTCCGGCCTGTACCGGGAGGAAAAGGTAGCTCTCCTATATCTTCGTTTTAAATTTTTAGCTAATGTTACACGAAAACAGCAAGTTAAAATGCAAAGAAACGTTTACAAAAGATTCGTTAATACTGAATTTGAATAAGAAATTCGCCAAATTATTGCGCAATAGCCAAATTGGCTTCATTTATGAACACTTATTTTGCTCGACAAATTTGGCGATATTTAGCCAAATGTCACCAAATTTGGCGAGAATTTGGCGCTAACGGATATGAATATATAGTTTTATGCGTATGATTGGGAAAATTATAACAACAATGAAAAAAAATAATTTGCGAGTACTCGCGTTAATGTGCTGTTTTGTTTCAAATTGTCAGCCACCCTAGAATTTCAAACTGCTCTATCTCAGCCATTTTTTAAGATAGAGGTAAAACAAAAAATGCTCTGGAATCCTTGTATCAAGGCCTAACACGTAATTAAAAAATAAATTTGAATTTTTAAATTTCTTGTATATTTATTTTAGTTTTAAATTTTAAATGACCGCCATCTTGAAACAAAATGGCGGACCAAGCTGGGCAACGAACTCGCAGCTGCATGTTTTCCCAAACGGGGCAGTTCTTTGGAAATGGGTGCGCCCGACATGCGAGCGTTCCTAGAAATACGATACCGCCCTCCGGCTTCCCTAGCTAGCGCATCCGTGAATTCAAACTTCTAACATTCGTTTGGTTGACGATCACATTGTCTATACAGGCATAATACATACATATAAAGGAAAACAATGTAACACACATAAATATAATATAGCATCTAAACCATACACAAAATAAGTCCAAAGTTCATGTACTTTATTTATTTATTAAAAATGTGTGAACAATCGTTCCCACATCTAGATTAAAGCATTTATACTATTGGGCATATGCGCCAATTCAGAAATTCCTTTTCTATTAAGAAATTTCAATTTCATACCAAAAGTTCTGAATAGTAAAATTTGATTTATTTAATGGCAGAGTATAGTGTTGTTGGGTAAGCCGAGTTATATATTTCACAAACATAGTGGTAAGAAGACAAATGCGTTGTTATTTTGCAGTAATAACTCCAGAATCTATCTCCTGGGTGAAGTTGCAGAAGCAGGGAACAAGAAGAATCACTTTAACAAACACAAGATTTTATTCTTGGCATATGGACATCGTAAAAGGAATACAAGTCGAAAGGGTGGTCCCCATAACACATCTTGATAGCAGCACGAACAGGAGAGAAGTGACCACATTTCAGTTTTTCAATGATGCCAAAACATTTTCTGATTATCGCTTGGCAAGACTCAAAAATTTGTAAAAGAAAAACAACCGTTAATATAAATGTAATGGAGTGTTTGAATTTTGGCGAAAAAGGATAGATCACATACATGGCGATTTATCGCCTTACTTTTTTGTGGGAACTGAATCAGAGATCGAAAGTCATGTTTTGTCTTAATAGAAAGAACATTTTATAACATCGTTTATATTACGGCCTGGGAATCGAATGCATTAAGCAGAAAATTAGCATTTGAATGCGATAACAAGATCATTTTAATTTTCGGCCTATTTTATATGCGGCGCCGCTGGAATAAAATGTACAACTAACCGATATGTATTTCACGAACACAATGCATGTTTCGACTTTCGATTTGAGCATCATACTATCTGAATGATGAGAGATGAATTTAATTTTCATTTGTTTTTTGTTTTTTTTTATTTTAGAGCGCATCTGTTCTGTAAAAACCTTTCATGCGAATGATTTAGCCTTGACGTAATGCGAATGTAAGAGAAATACATTTAATTTCAACCACATCGATGCGAATGAGATTTTAAAAGTGAAAGAAAGGGGAAAGTATATGCTATACGTTAAATTAAATGTAGGTTATCTGCGACTGAATAAAAATATATGGTTCTTATACCATATATTTATCACCCCGACAATAGTTTTAAAAAAAAAACTTTTTTTTTTTTTTTTTTTTGAGTCTTACCGTGAAAATATAAAACATATAAACACTAAACACATAGTACAGTATGCATACAAATATAAAATATATACTAATAATAAAAGAAATTGAAAGAAATACTGACGTCAAATTTTAGTATCGCCAACAATATGATGTTCATCAATACTTGAACATTCACTAAATGTCTTTTTTTTTTTTCAAATGTTTATTTATTTATTTTGTTCAGGATCATTTTTGTTTGTTAGATTGTTCTTTTTCTTGACATATATGATGAGCTCAAAAATTTATATAGTGCAGAATAGTTTTTTTTAGTTCCTGGCACTTTGTAAAATAGAACTGTTTTTTTTATAATAAAAACATAAGGTATATTTATACTAGAAAACAGTTAAATACAATTATATAGAGCACAACACTACTACAATAATTATTTTATTAAGATATATAAAATGAAAAAAGTAAAAATGTAAAAATGTGTTTGTTTCGTGTAAAGACACAGGAGAGAAGAAAAATGATGCAAAATAGGCATCCTGAAAAATTTCTCCCCTTAAACTTGTAGAATATACAAGACATATGACCTCAGTTTATGACTTTGGTCCTAGCGGGACAGGGCGTGAAAGGGGAGGGGAATTTATTTCAGTAAATCCCCCCCTGCTCCGCACATACTTGGAAGTCCTCATTTGTTTGGAGCAACCTCGACGTCAAACAAAGATTATTTTCAAAATAAAATTGGATATACCAATCTCAAAGTTGTATGCTCTCAACACAATGAAATAAAGACCCCACACGGGTATAAAATTTGGAACGGGTCTTATTTCTCAAGGGGATAATGAAAAAATAAAAAAAAAATGAAAAATAAATCAAAGTTTTTTTTTTTAATATAAAAATGTACTAACTTTTGAAGACACAATCGAGAGTGGAGAGAGCAAGAAGTCATAGTTGGGATTTTCTTTTTCATAGCAATTCACGAACAAAATAATTCCAAAGAATTTAACTTTAAAATTTAAAAATATTATAATTATTATTATTGTTAAACTTTAGAAATAGCCTACTTCGATTCATAACTAAATAGAATAAAATTATCAAAATTTTAAAAAATTGACCTTAAGTGATTGATAAAATTTAATAGAAAAATTTAAATTCAAAATATATATATTTTTTTAATAAATGTAAACCAAAATATTTGACAAAAATGTATGTCAACTATCCTGCCTGAAGCATTTCTGTACATGAAACATAAACAATGGTCCAGCCATGTAACACAGAAACAAAACAATATACTGAAATACTACATACAAGATATATATAGACACACCAGTTCCCGGGAAAATGGGGCATCGATGAATTGACATAAGATACAATTTTATTTTCGAGGGCGTAAATTATAAGGATGAGAATTATTAAAAATATTCCTGTTGATGATGGAATGGTTTTGATTATTTTGATAACTAAAGTCAAATAAATGATTATTTCGAGGTGGTGCGAGAAGTAATCTGTCAATGTGAACTCTCAAAATAGAATTATTAAGGTGTGTATTGAATTGCTTAATTGAAAAAGAGACAGGTGAATGTTTTTTTACAACAACATATGGACCTGTATACTTAGGTTTGAATTTGTCTACCGACTTTAAGTAAACAATATCTTTCTCAGTAATTGGTCTTAACTTAGCTTTTTGTTGATGATATTGGTTCCTTTTAAGTTGTGTAAATTTTATGTTGTCATAAGCTTTTTTGTAAATACCATTTAGATCATATAGAAGTTTGTATATATCAACATTTTGGTCTAAAAAAGGTTGGTTAGCATTAAAATCATAAGTGTAAAAAATTAAAGATAGTTCACGACCAAAATGCAAGAGATTTGGAGAAAAAGAAGTAGATGAATGTCTTGAACCGTTATATAAATTTTTGTGAATGGCAATGGCATTTTCAAAGGTATGTCCTTCCTGCATTAAAGTGTTAACTGAATACTTAATTGATGTGTTAATCCGTTCAGAAATGGCATTGGAGGCTGGGTGTGATATGGACGAATGATTTATCTTTATACCTAACATGTTATTGAAAATATCATAAACATATGATCTAAATTGGGGGCCAAGATCTGACAATATGGATGAAGGTCGGCCAAAGGTAGTCATATAAGAGAATAAACATTTTACAATTTTAGGAGCAGACGTGTTGTAAAGAGGATATAATTCAATGTGTCGAGAAAAATGGTCAGTGACAGTTAAAATAGTTTGTTCATTTCGAAAGGGACCTACAAGATCAATTGAAATGGTATTTCCTGGCTGTTTAGGTGTATAAGTTGGTTGAAGTGGTGCGTTTGGAATTCTATGATGTTTGGCTTGAAGACACTTTACACATGACGACACAAAATTTAACGTATCTTTGTACATGCCTTTCCAACAGTAACGGGCAGAAAGAAAGTCATATGTTTTACATAAACCAAAATGAGACAAGTGGGAGATTCTTAATGCTTTAGGTTTAAGAGAGTCAGGAACTATGATAAGATACGAGAATGTGTTACCAGCAATATTGTTCCTTTTTATCATGAGAACCTTAGAATCTGGATGAATAAAGTAAGAAGGAAATTTTTTTGAAGAACCGGAATTTAAAATTTCATTATAAATAGGAGCTAATTGCGGATCTTTCATTTGTTCCTGAACGAATGTTTCATTGGAAATTTCCAATAAAGGGTCTTTATTATTTGAACTACTGATATGTAAACAATTAAGTACTTCTTGATTGTCCGAATCATCAACATCATTTTCCACTATGGGCAAGGCCTGAGCACTTTCAGAAATAAGCTGGGGGTTAGAATTTAGAGTCTCGATATTATCTTCATTGAAATTACATCTAGATAAGTAATCGGCCAGAACATTCGATACACCAGGAATATGCTCAAAAGTGTAAGTGTATTTGATAATTGCATAAGCCAACGAGTAGTAATATCAGCAGGGTTGGTAGTTTTTTTATACTTTTCAAGAGGTTTGCTGTCTGACAAAATAACGAAATGACGATTATATACATAGTAATTAAATGCGTTTACAGATTTTACTATAGCCATTAATTCCAGCTTTAGAGCAGGGTATTTTTTTTCTGAAGGTTTAAGTGATTTTGAAAAATAAGAAATAGGGAATAATTGGTCGTTATATTTTTGCAGAAGTACACCAGAGATTGCGATTCCAGATGCGTCCGTATTGACGTAGAACGTCTTGTTCCAATCAGGGAGTTTTACGATGGGGGGTTGGAAAAAAATCTTTTGAATTTCATTAAATACATCTTGGTGGAGATCAGTCCATTTGAAAGTAGAACTAGGTTTTGATAAATCAATAAGAGGTTGAATTAATTTGGAAAAAGAAGGGATCAAACTTTTATAGAAGGTGGCTAATCCAACAAAACTTTTAACTTGCTTTTTTGTTTTCGGTGTAGGGAAAGATTTGATTTTCAAAATGTTGGCTTTTATCGGTGAAATTGTATGATTTTCTATGTGAAAACCCAAATAATCTATAGCGGAATTATGAAATGAGCACTTAGATGGAGATAAGGTCATATTATATTTTGCCAAAATTTGGAGTATTTTTTGTAACTTTTCTAACGTTTCCTGAAATGAGTTGGAACCAAAAATAAGATCATCCTGATACGCATACATACCGTCTAATTGCATTTCATCTAAAAGCATATCCATGAGGGCCTGAAAGTAAGCACTGACATTTTTTAGTCCGAAACATAGTCTTCGGAATTTGAACGAACCATACATACTTGTAAAAGTTACCTTATCTTGGTATTCTGGTGGTAAGTCAATTTGGTGATAGGCTTGCTGAAAATCAAGGGATGTAAAGAATTTAAATTTTGAAAGACTTGCTATAATAGTTTGTATTTTAGGGAGTGGATATGAAGAACTTTGAATGACTGTATTAAGCATACGTAAATCTAAGGCAAGTCTGAATTTTTGATTTCCTGAACCATCAGGTTTTTTTTTAACCAAAAGGATCGGGCAAGCCCACTCGGAGCAACTGCGTTCAATTATACCAGCTTCTACTAACAGATTAATTTGGCTCAAAGCTTCTTGTTGTAAAGCCTGAGGGATGGGGAAGGGTAAAGTCTTGATAGGGAAGTCATTTGTGAATTTAATGTTTGGTTTGAACTTGTCAGTGTGTCCCAATGTTTTCATGGACTTTGAGAAAACAGAATAATTCTCTAACAATAACTTTTTTAGCTTTTCCGATTCTTGTTTTGAAAGATGGCTTAGTTTAAAATCATTATGGGACAATTCTGCTTTTCTTTGCTTTAAGATTTCTTCACTAGCTTGAATAAAGTTTACAAATAATTTAGACTCTTCTTTAAGTTCCTTTTCAAAATTTTGTAAGTCATTAGGATTTTCAATTATTTCTTCAATCTGTGTGATAAAGCCTATATTGGTATGTTTGTTAAGATGAACATTTTTTGTTGAAATGTTTTTTACATAAATGTTAAACTCATGTAAATTTTGTTTATCTACCTGTACAATAGCATCAAAGGCAAGAATGTTTTTAGAAAGAACATTGTTTTGAAACACATAAGGTGTGTCAACTATCATATTATTGGACTTTACTGTGATGCATTTTGTTTCGTTTGGTGCTAAGATTAATTTAGTTTTAAGCAATACATTTTCTGATATTTGTTGATTAAGGGAAATATTGTGACATTCGAGAGATTTGTCCTTTGCATCGACACAAGTAAGAGGAATTTTTAAGTCGTTTAATTGCATAATTCTGTTGGACAAATCTAAAGTTATGTTATACTTTTGTAAAAAATCCAAACCTAAGATTCCATCAAAATTATATGATTCGGGAATGTCAACTACATAAAAACAATGTTGGAAAAATTTCTGATTTATTTTGAAGGAAAAACGAATGCATGCAGTAAAATCTAATTCAGAGTTAACTGTAGTTAACGTAACGTTTGATCCTAAACGTTTGTATTTTATAATATGTTTAACCTGTTGAAATAATTGATTTGAAATTAAAGATGTACTGCTTCCCGTGTCTAACAATAGAAATGCATCTTCCTTGCCAATGGTGGCCTTTACAAGAGGAAGTGACGGAGCCACTCTGTTAACATTGAAAATGTATTCTTGAAAAAAATTCTCAGTTTGAGAGGCGCAATTGTCAGAAATTGTAATTTTTGAGTCTGTTTGGGAAGCTGTAGAATTCACAAGTCTTTTTGAAGAAATTTTAGGGAGGCTATGATCAGCAATATGCAATATGTGTTCATTTTCAGCTGACGTGCAATTCACTTCCCGAGACACACAATCGCCAGCTAAAGTGTATCTCTTTAATAGTTTAAATCACTGGTATTGGTGTTATCATTGGTTTTGTGATATCTACTTTGTTGTTGGGGATGCCTGGTGTTGGCACGTTGCCATTTAAAACAATTTTTTGCAATATGTCCATAGCGAAAACAAAGCTGACAACGCTCTGTTCGATTTCTGAATTTTGGTTGTCTCTGAGATGATTGAGATGAATACCGAGTCTTAAAATTTTGACGAAAATTTTGTTTGTTATGAAATTTTTTTAGTCTGACATGTGGTGATTCATCTTTTTTTTGAGCAGGCTGGGCAAAATTCAAGTTGTTTATCCTTTCGGATAATTCTGCAATTTGTGATTGTAACGTATCACTAGCATTACAAGAAGCATTGACAGATAAAACATTATCTTGAATAAAAATGTCCTGAAGAGTCTGGGTTCGATCAATGGCTTTAGTATAGGATATTATACCTTCCTCCTGAAGTTTAACTTTAATAGTCGAAGGTAAACATGCCAATAACTTTACAAATTTGATATGATCCAATGCTTCTTTATCAAAGATCTGAGGGTACACTTTGGCTGCCAAAACATTAAGGCGGTGTGCGAAATTCTTAATACTCTCATGCGGTAATAAGGTTAAGTTATTTAGATCATTTAAAGTTGCCACGGTGGAATTTTGAGAAAAAAAATTTGTAACATTAGTTTGGATGAATTCAAAATCCTCGGCATTATATAAAACAGGATTTTCCAGCAAGTATTTTAGAGCGGGTCCTTTAAATTTAGATTTCAAAAATAGAATAGTTTCATCCCGCGATAGATTTTTAACCTTTTCGTAAGCCAGAACTTGTTTAAAAAAATGTTCGGTTAAAGCGGGGTCTCCTTCAAAATCATCGACTTTGAAGTCGAAATTTTTCGAAACAGCCATAACTAGTTGACCTTTAAATCAGGACTCACAAAAAATATATAAAACACAAACTAGAAAATATAAATACAATAAAATAATAATGTTCATGCATAAAGAAAAAATAGTGCCTGAAAACTTACTTGGTTGGCAAATTAAAAAATAAAGACCTTTAAATCATTAAAATCACACAGGCACAAATAAGAGAAAAATATTTACCTTTTCATTCAAAATAAAACAAAACAAATGTGCACATTATGCAGTTATTTTAATTAATTTAAAAGTAAGAAATGCAGAAAAAACTATTAAAATGTGCAATTTTTACGTAAGTTCAAAAGTGGGACCAAATAATTTTAGGCGAATTCAGTGACACTAAAATGTGCATATCAAAAGAAAAATGAAAAATTGGAGAAAATTCCGAAAAACTGTCACCAAATTTTCCGTACTATCATAATATTTTATAATAATAATTTATTATATTTATTTAATATGAAAAGCATTATTAACGATCATATAAGAAAAACTTGAAAAAAATGCTCACCAGAGCTCTTCTGAAAACAAATAATTTTATATAAAAATAAAATATTCAAAAATTTATAAAATTATAGTATTTGAATGATACTTAAACTTTTCAAAATTATTCACATAAATTGTTGAAAAACCGTGCTAGTCTGTGACTTACTTTGATATATAACAACTATAACATCACACTGATTATTATTATTATTTGTAAATCGCGTTCTTAGCTAATAGCACATAATGTATCACCTTCACATTATTTTCTTATTGCATAAAAAATTCCAACTTTCGTAAATATAAACGTTACCGCACACGAAGACACTTTTTTCTTTTTCTTTTTTTTAATTAGATGGACTGACGCACGATGCACAAATATTTCACATAATTCAATCACTATTGAAAAGCACTGTCACACACAGCTTGAAATAGATGATTTCGGTCAACACTATTTTATCACCACACAATACTTGCATAAAACGAATGGCATGGAAAGAAAAAAAAAGGGGAAAAAAATCTATCGACACATTGTGATAAATATTCCAACAGAGGTAAACCGCGCATAAAACACAAAGCGATGATGATATTATTATTCGACACTATTACACCAATGAGCACTGAAGAAAACAATGACGAGGCCGCATTTTTTTTTTAAAGAAAAAGCGCGCACGAATCTTTGATACACCACACAGGTAGTAGATGCACAAAACAAACACTGCATATGGTAAATGAAGATGTCACAAAGCTGCACCGATGTAACACACCGCGATCCAGAGAGCGAAGGAACAGGCGAGCCGCCGCGGTAAAGCAGACACCGGAGCGCTGTAGCAATTAGTCGAAAAGAACATCGGTATGCAAGATTACAGCCGGAAAGACAGGAAAAACTAAGGCGATGTACATCCACCAGGAATATGTTCGCCGACAAGTAGCAGAAATCACCGGAAAATTGTAAAAGTTTGCAAGTTTTTAAAATAATTGGGGAACCATTAATCCTAGGGGACCACCCAATCTTCCTGATGCGATAACTTCACATTCACGGTTACCATAAGTTCTATGGTGTTGTTGGGTAAGCCGAGTTATATATTTCACAAACATAGTGGTAAGAAGACAAATGCGTTGTTATTTTGCAGTAATAACTCCAGAATCTATCTCCTGGGTGAAGTTGCAGAAGCAGGGAACAAGAAGAATCACTTTAACAAACACAAGATTTTATTCTTGGCATATGGACATCGTAAAAGGAATACAAGTCGAAAGGGTGGTCCCCATAACACATCTTGATAGCAGCACGAACAGGAGAGAAGTGACCACATTTCAGTTTTTCAATGATGCCAAAACATTTTCTGATTATCGCTTGGCAAGACTCAAAAATTTGTAAAAGAAAAACAACCGTTAATATAAATGTAATGGAGTGTTTGAATTTTGGCGAAAAAGGATAGATCACATACATGGCGATTTATCGCCTTACTTTTTTGTGGGAACTGAATCAGAGATCGAAAGTCATGTTTTGTCTTAATAGAAAGAACATTTTATAACATCGTTTATATTACGGCCTGGGAATCGAATGCATTAAGCAGAAAATTAGCATTTGAATGCGATAACAAGATCATTTTAATTTTCGGCCTATTTTATATGCGGCGCCGCTGGAATAAAATGTACAACTAACCGATATGTATTTCACGAACACAATGCATGTTTTGACTTTCGATTTGAGCATCATACTATCTGAATGATGAGAGATGAATTTAATTTTCATTTGTTTTTTGTTTTTTTTTTGTTTTAGCGCGCATCTGTTCTGTAAAAACCTTTCATGCGAATGATTTAGCCTTGACGTAATGCGAATGTAAGAGAAATACATTTAATTTCAACCACATCGATGCGAATGAGATTTTAAAAGTGAAAGAAAGGGGAAAGTATATGCTATACGTTAAATTAAATGTAGGTTATCTGCGACTGAATAAAAATATATGGTTCTTATACCATACAGAGGTTTCGTGATTAGATAAACTATTTTTTTTTGGGGGGGTGGAGGGAATTTCTCCATAAAAAATGTACACTAATGATGCAAATGGGTTAACAGACTAATCTCTTTCAGCCGCCTTGTCTGCTAACTCTGTGTGCAGATTTCGTTGTTAAAGATATCTCTTTAAAAGAATATTTCCACTTCATTGGTATAAAAACGAAATATGATACTTTATTGATGAAGCATGATAGATCATGCAAAACACTATGTGTGGAAAATCGATTTCATTAAAAATATAAAAAAGTCGAATAATTCGAAGTATATTGTACGTTTAGTTATATATTTCTCGGCATAGGATATAATAGTTTCCTCACCTTCCAGATTCTTAATTATCATCAATTATTAGTAACTATAATGCATTAAAAACATTTCAAATTAGCATTTTCTATTAGTCTACTTGTACCTGAAGGTAACTTATGATTTTCAAGGTAAATTTTAGATTATAATTTACATAATAACATTTTTATTTTGGTACACAAGTTTAATAGATTAGTCACTTTTGTTCACATTACACATGGGATTAAATTGTCTATCGCTTCAAAATAACCTCCAATATCTTGCAAAAGCTTTGGATTCTTGAAAGCTTTTAAGTACGGGAGGGAAAGGAGAAATAGAGACGAATAATAATAATAAAAAAAAATGTGTGCGTTTGTGTTATCATCTATATACTTATGCACGCATCATAAATATTATAGAAAATTACATAAACGTATTTTTGCATACTTATTGTGCAATGTTATACAATATTTAAATTCTATCATGAAAAGAACTGTTAAATATTTTATGTTCATATACTAGGTGCCGACCATATTTGGACATATTGCCATACAAATAAGGCTTTTAGAAATATATTGTATGGAAGTAATATACTGAACATTCGATTTTCCAGGAAGATGAATATTGAAAATATTTATGACAATATTTTTTTTATCATATACGTTAGAGAATTCGGTTGACAATGAAATTAAGGACAGTACATTTGCAACCTTTCTACAATGTTAAAATGAAATATTTGAACTCTAAATTTCAAAAGTTTATAACTTGTTTATACTTCCTGTTACATGATTTCATTCATTTTAGTGAAAGGCAAAACATAAGTGTCTTGTTCTTAAATAGTATTAACTGAAGATCGTCTTCCCAGACTCGCTCGACTGTTACACACTTGCTTTATGTTTTACCCGTAAAAACCCTTTCAATAATCGAAATAAACCCATTCATTACTTCGATTATTTTTCTCGAATATATAGAAAACGTGCGTTATAATTGCCAGATCATGTTTACCTGCAAGTGCAAACTTCCACCACAGTTGTTGAACTGTAAATATCGCTTTATTTCTACGCATAACTGTTTTCACAAAGCGGAAATTGTTACTTGGAAATTCTTGGGTAAGAATGTCCCTTCGTAAACGGTTTTAGACAATTGTAAAGTTGGTTATTTTAAATTTTTAATATCACACATATTTATTATTTTTTTAAATAAAAATATAGTAACTTTATCTTTTAAATGCTAAAAAATTACAGAAAGATAAACTTTTGAAATTTATAAAAATATAAAATAATTAATAATATTAAAATAAAATAATTTAAAAAATATATATGTATAGTATATAGTGCCATTCACCGATTAGTTCAGTCACTATATCTATCACTTTTTCAGATAACATTTATTGATTTAAAAAAATAGACAAAAGTTAAATTAAAGATATTTCAGGAATATAAATATCTTTAATATTTTTCTGTATTCCTAAAGGATATGTATTTATCCTTTCTGCTAAACGACAACCTTAAAGAATTACGTTTAAATCCTATTACAACACTTTTATTCTGTGTTATTTCCCGTGGGTGGTTTTAATATTGTTGCAGAAATTACATCAATAGTCTTTTAAATAAAAAAAGTGCAGGGCGTTTTTGAAATTATTCTCTAGAGCAATATTTTAAGAAATGGGTTTTTAGAATAACTTACTGGTTGTTACTTCTTTATAGCATTGCGTTATTAGTTGATAAAGAACTTGTTCTTTAGAAATAAAATGCAGCAATTTTTAAATAATCGCAATTATTTTTTCGTGAAATGAGGTTTTTTAAATGGATTGTCAACGCAGACTATTTTATTTTTTAATTTTATGGAAACATTATACACAAAGACTATTAAGTATATGCGGGTGATATGAATAAGTTTAACTTTGAACATAACATTAAAAAATAATGCGTGTACCATAGATTATGAAACACATTCTATTTACTGTACTTTACTGCACACTTTCCAACACATTCTATTTACTGTAACAATACTTAATCTTTTAATAAAATGAACGGTGATATATCCCGAGAGCTAGCAGGTAATTTGGACCTGGTACTTGATAAAAGCTGAAAATTAGTAGAGTAGTATTTCTACCTCACCGTATTGTGAAATCATTGATCTACCAGCTAGATAGTGGCAGATTCGCAAGGTGGTAGAGCTTATAAAAGTTACCTTTAACAGAAAATTAGTAAAAGAAAGGTCTTAGGCCCCGGAATCTAAAAACATAAAAACACATAATAGAAAACAGTATAAAGCGAGAAAGAGGAGGAAAAATCCCTTAATATCTTAGAAACTAAGGCCCCTATAAAGCCAGATTTAAGAGCGACGACCTAATGTTAATAGTTTGCGATACTCCATAAGCAGAGTGGAGTAAAGGGTAAAGAAAGTGTTAAAATATGGCTACGGGTAGGGAACAAGAGGGAATATTGCAGGTGGAAGCTGCCAGGGCATGATAATGAAGATAAAGGCAGGGAGAGAGGTAGAGGAGGAGGATTGGGTGAAATATATAGGAAATGGGGTTGGACAACTGAAAAACAACTGGGGGAAACAGGTCAAACCTTGAAAATGAAAAGAGCTCCCTGTAGAATATGCATATGCAATGCATGCAACTGAAGAATAAATCCACTGTGGGCAGCGACCCAGGATGATAAAACCAGAAGAAGCTAGAGAGAAAAGAAAGGAAACAAAAGACTCCAAATCTGAAACAATATCCCGAATCAGATAGCATAACAAATGATTTTCAATTATTTTATTTTCTCTATTTCCCGGTAGGTGACGTTAGCGACGTAAAAGAAACTTGAGTGGAATCTGACATTAACTACTTTATCTTTGGTTCGTTTGCTTATCTAGAATACAGAAAAAATCAACTTTAATGCATTTAGTTTATTTTTTACCCCTAGGGGGTGGAAATTTGGGTTGGTACTGTTCTTCATTTTTGTAGCTTGGATAAAGTGTATAAAAAACAAGTGTACAACTCTTCATATGTGTTCGAAATCGATTTTATTGCAGATAATTTAATTACAATTAATTTAATTGTGAAATGTAACTAATTGAAATTAATTCCAAATTAATTTTAATTCTTGTATCTTTTTGCATTTAATTTTAATTGTAATTACATAAGTTTCTAGCATGCAACTGACTTTTAATTGAAATTAAATTAACTGCAACTCCATTTTATTTTAATTATTTCATTTATTGAAAATTTAATTTAATGATAATATTGTTCCCATTTGTCTATAATAATTATCCAAAAGTAGTACCATTAGGTCGAAGTCCTTAAATGTGGCTTTATGATTTTGATAGGGGCCTTAGTTTCTGAGATATTAAGGAATTTTACCCGTCATTTTGTATCTTTCTCCTCTTTCCCTCTTTATATTGTTATTCTATTCTGCGTTTTACATTCTTAGGCGCCTGGGTCTATGCCCTATCCTTCCATAAATTTATGTTTCATTCGAATAACATTTATTCGCTTTAGCAGATTTTACCCCCACCACCATGAGGTGTTTTTATTACTATACACCACGTTTTTCTTAGTTTTCTTTTCTTCTACTTATCTTAATTTCATACAACTTTCAGCATTGTATTTCTAACCCTTTCGTCCTCAAATTTATTTTAGTTTAAAATTTCTCCGCTAAAGGGCCTTCTTCCTCTCATTTTTTTATTATTTTACTGGCACCTGGTTTCTTTTAACTAGTTCTACTTGTATCTTAAGTAAGCATATTTGATTAAGCATATTTCCCCATTTATTTTAGATTTCATATTCACCACTAGAAGGCTGTCTAATTTAGAAAATGTACAATTCTGATTAAATTTAAAAAAATTTGTTTACCTTATTCTCAAACAAATATTTGATTAAATAAAATCTAACATATAACATTTAAAAATATTAAATTTCCAATCTCTCACTATTAAAGAAATGTCACAAATAATCATTTGAATGTGATCTAGAAACAACTGCCATATAAATAAATCATTTTGAACTAATTATTTTTCAAATAAACATTTAAGTAAACTTTATTTTAATATATAATTACTAAAAACACACATATTATAATCCTCTAAATTAAACATAAAAATATCACAAAGAATTTCTTTAGAATGAAAGTATATTTCAACGCAATTAAACTTGTCACCTAACTGACAAATCTTTTTATCTTTAAATTTCACACAAAACCACAAACACCGTTTTTATTTAAATGTCTTTCCATGCATTTAATTTTTTCTCTGACAGACAAGCAAGTGACTACATAAATCCAGTAAATATCTTTAATTACAAATTTTCTTTTTGACAGAGATTAAATTCCAATGGGAAGGAGATATATTTTACCTTTATATTGTTATTTGTGAAAAACGTTGTATTTTAGATTGCATTTCAATGCTCCAGTTAGACTGTTTTAAATTTATAGAATATTTATGGATTTCAATGTTAAGAAATTATTCTATTAAAAGAGCTAATTAGTTTTAACAACAGCATGATGCAAATTTGTTTAATTATCATTTAAAATGGTCAGTGGAATCATTTCTAAATTTTGTATAATTTGTAAATTAGTTTCACAGTAATTAGTTTTATTTAAGAAAAATTCCATTTCATCATAAATTAAACATAATTGGAAATTGATAACCACAGATATATAGCTTTTACAATTTAAATATATTTTTAAATTCCTGAAATAACTTACAATGAATATGTTCCAGTAACTAATGATGATAAATAAGTATCACACAAATGACAGTTAAAGACAAAGTTATGAACAACAAAGAATAAAGTATTTTCGGATGCTATAAATTCTGGAATAACTATTTTAAGCTGCGTAATATAATTTATGAATGCGAGATTAACAAAATAACATTCATATTTGGCTGTTAATTTAGCATGGTTTGTTGTTGAATATAAAATTGTTTACTTGAGAAATAATAGCATTCGAAAAATAAATATTTCGTGACAATACTGGGTTAAGAAATCTGATTCTGTAAAATATAGTTCGTAACATTTCTAAAACTGACTGCCAGCAAAAGAACCATTTATTTTAGAAACGCTTCTGTAAATTTCGAAATTGCATTAATTTCTGTGGTTTCGGAACATAATTGAATGCTATTTGGAAAGATGGATAACATGGAAAGATTATATTATTTTTCGTAGAAAAACATTTCTCTTTTTATACATTTTGTGTAATAATATTAACAACACAATTTACATAATTCATTTTCTGAGTTTTAAATTCTGTCATTAATAATTCTTCTTTCGAATGAAAGTATAAATAAGGTACGTAAATAAAATTAGATTGGTTGGTTGGTTCTTTATTTATTACGGCCGATTATCTAATTTTCCATGTTGAATCATTTTTATCTTAAGACATTTTTTTAATTAATAAACAGCGTATCTTTTTAGAAACGACTCATGCGAAAATTTATTCATTTAAGAACAAATTATTAATTGGAAAAATTCACAAAAAAATTGTCAAGAAATTTGTATTTTTCAATTTTTTCTTAGTAAATAAGTCATGGAAATATGGATTTTTAAATGAATTATTTGCACCATTTACTTCAAAGTAAGAATTCAATGTATAATTAATAAACAAGAACGAAAAATCATGCGTCAAGCATAGATTATGTAACACTTTCCAACGCTTCCAAAATAATTTTACAAATCATACCGTTTAATAAGCTGAAAGATAACATCTAAGTAAATGATTTGGAAAACGCATAACATATTTAAAAACATAATTTCATGAATTTACAACCTATACAATATTCGGAAAAATATCAGAATACTTTTATTCAGCCCTGTATAGGATCTATAGATTTGTATATATACTACATAGGATGCTAAATTTTAGTTCAGTTAAGAAACGCGTAGCACAGTTTAAAATTCTCCTTCTGGAGTTTCTGTCAATAAACGGAAATGTACGAACTTTTGTGCTTCCCTGTATATGATCTACAGAATTTATACACACCACGTAATAAACAAAAAGTGAATTAATTTTGAAATCGCGTTCAGTAACTTAAAACGCACTTCCAGGAATTATTGTTAACAGACAGTAGAGAATTCTTTTGTGTGTCCCTGTAAATGAACGATGACTACTATACACACAATATTCTGCAGTAAGCCTCTTGTAATGCACCTTAGTAATATATATAAATTTCAATGCGTTTAAAATAGTGAAACATTATTTAAATAAACCGCAGACGATTTTTCTCCGTAGACGTAATGTAACGGAATTCTTTTGACTGTCCCTGTAAATTAACTATAAGTGCTATGCATACCCTATTCCATATTAAGCTTCTTGTAATATACCTTAGTGATATATATCAATTACAATGTGGTTGCAATTGTGTAACATCATTAAAATAAACCGCAAATGATTTTCCCCCATAGACTGTAATGTAACGGAATTATTTTGAGTGTCCCTGTAAAAAAACTATAAGTGCTACACACTTCAGTTGAAATAGGGAACGTGCTATAGATAACGACAATAACATATAAAAATTGCAAGGCAATCTGCTTTACGAGAGTTATTTACGAGAGTTAGAGCACGGACAATCGGCCAGACGGCAGACGGCCAGACAAACCGAAGTCATAAACACTTTTCAACTAGGTTGGAAAGTGTTAATAAAAAAGAGAGAAAAAAAGAAAAGAACATGTTATCGTATGAATACCAAATAGAAATCATAAACAAATATTTTATAAATACAATATTTAGCTTAACAGTTTGAAACTGTGTCGGTATAAATAATATCCTTGTAATTAACCTTCTAACATAATTGTCAATTGACAATTTAAAAAACAGTAAATATCTTCTCTCATTAAACAAATATTTAGCAGTGATTAAATTTCATTCGGAAGCATAAATAGTTCTCTTTTCAGTTATGCTACACAATTGCATGTGATTAATTTAATAAAGCTGTTTACGGAACATTTTATATCTATCAATAGAAATATTTTGAATTTACATAAATCTTTTGAATTTACATAACTTATGACGGAATGAAATCTACGTATAATTTAACAGTAAGATAAAGATAATTAGAAATTTAAAGTAATTATCTTTTCCATTTTTATGAATAATTTTCAGCTAATAAAACTATGACAAAATAAATATCTCAGCACATATTATTTTAATTTCATTTACGAATAAAAAAACACCCCTGTTGTAAAACACTTCCCTATTGTATCACCAAATAGAAGTGTCTTACAATAAGATGTAATTTTCTTTCGAAAACACACGATATAATTATAAAAATAGATAATTAATAATGAATCACATACACTAATAAGTTTTCTCAAACTCTTCAGAAAGAAGTATAACATATATTAAAACCAAAACACTGCTGTTTAACTTAAACTGTTCAATAAACTTAGCAATACTATCATCATGCATTTTTGTTAATAGTTTTCATATCGTAAACTTTTGCGTTTCTTAAATTTTAAAATAATGTGTTTTTTCAAAAAATTACCGATATAACTGTTACTGTTTTTCATGAATTGATGTTGTTTGCTGTATATTCCTAATACATAAATATTCGATGATATTAATAAAAAAATACAAAACTTGCATTTACAGACATTACAATTGTATAACAGGGTTCGTACGGGATCCTAGAATTTTCAGAGAAATTACTTCTATTTACTTATAGAAAAACCCGCCTTATGTAATCGCGTGATTATATAAGTCGAACTTTTCTATAAGAAAATACTGGTATTTTCCCTGAAAATTCGAGGACTCCATACAAACTCTCTATATTTACCAGAAAATTTTAGGTAGAATGCTAAAATATTATTTCCTAAAAAATAGCTAAAACAAAGCAAAACATATTATTACGATAATCTCCTTACGTTTTAATAAAAGTATAAAAATTCAAAGTAGCCCTTTTTTTAAAGATTTTGAATGTTAAATCGAAAATTATAGAATTAATCATCTTTCCTAAATATGTTTTATTCCCATTTTTCTTCTCTTAGCCCTACACAGCTCAGTGATGCATATATGAATAAGTTAAAAATTTAACTTTAATAAATAAGTTTAGTTTCTGGCTACCATTCTATTTGAATAAAAAGATTCGCGTTATGTAATCAGAGAAGCCTGCTATTAAAAAACGCAAGTAATTACTCTTTAAAATTTGTGGATCTAACATTAAATATGAGTTAAAAAAACATATTTCCAAAAGAAAAATTCCTGCAGTGTAGTGTTAAAAACTGTATTAGATGGATGTAACATGGATGTAGTAGATGAATTTTCTAAACCGTTGAAAGTCTACGTCAAAATCAAAGACATCTATTTCAAAATTTTGTTCTGCTAAAGCATTGGTCAATGGCTTAGCTATTATTTGGATAAACAAAAATTATAATTGATGAATTTATTTAAAATGGAAATATATATATATATATATATATATATATATATATATTCTAATACGAGCAAATTTTGCGTGTCTGTGGTTATATATATATGCAAATTTTGTCTTAAAACCGGCTATAACTATTTTGACGAAATTTTGTATCCTACCGTTTTGGAGAACCAAAAACCCGTTGGGCTAGGTCATATATTCGAGAAAATTTGATTAGAGGGTCATTTTGGGTCTCTCAAGATCAAGCTAATTGTATCTAAAAAATGGTTCAAACGATTTTGACTAAATTTTGTATCCTACCATTTTCGAGCACGAGGAGACTGTTATTCTATGTCAAATGTTCGAGAACATTCGATTAGAGGGTCATCGCGGGTCAAGTTAATTTTATCTCAAAAACGGCTCAGACTATTTAGACTAAATTTTGGATCCTATGATTTTCGGCCACGAGAAGACTGTTAGGCTTGGTCACATGTTCGAGAAAAATTGAATAGTGGGTCATTTTTGTCATGGGTAATGATATTGGCTAAACTAACTTTCACCGAGCATAGCTCGGTCTACCATGCTAGTATATATTTATGTGCGGCAATGAAAAGTGCAAAGAATACATGATTGACCCAAATACAGTCATTATTTTACTTTTCTATTACAACATTTAATAAAGTAAATTGCAGGCATTGCTCGAATTTCGTTCAATGTATTTTTTTTTATTTTAAGTAACATTACTTATGAATATTATAAATAATTTTATGCATTATTAAATACTACACACAGAACAACATTTTCTTTTGTTGATAGTATTACTGATATTAAAATGTACTATTAAACCACTTTGTTAAGCTCACATTAAAAGTCACAAAATGAGTAGTTTGCAGTATAAAGCATAAATAAAGAATTTAATTTACTTCATAAAACTTACGAGTTTCTGCTAAAACGAATAAGTATAAATTTTAGGATTGAAACATAATTAAAGATGATTATGTATAAGGATTTAACGAAATAATTAGTCTATTTCATTATTACACATGACTATCAATGAATGCAATCAGCTCTTGAAAAGTCGTTACAAACCTATTCCCAGGAGATAACTTTTAATAAACAAGAGTGCGTCCAATTACATATTAATGAAATCGAAGGTAATGAAAATTATTAATCGATAAACTAATTACCCAATGAAAGATTTTCGATAATTGTCTTGTTAATCTTATCATCAAAGGGGTAAAATGCAATGTGTATACCTTTTCATGTTCCTCTAAATGCAAATTGCAAGATAAAATGTTAATAATAAATGTATAAATAACTTTTTCAATGATATGTTATAAATATTCATCATCGGATGAGATGAGAAATATTTAAGAGGGCATACTTTAATTATTATTTTCTTAATTATATAAATGTCCTACAGCACCAGTACTTTATTATTCTTTCAAAATAGAAAATCGCTTCAAAAATGATTAGCATTAGAAATTACTCGTAGTTATAAGGTGAAAAACTGAGAAAATATCATCATAATCTACTGGTATAAACTGTTTCAAAGTTTAACTAGAACGAAAAATCATGCATAAACCATAGGTTATGAAACACTTTCCAACACATTCAGACTACTATAATAATTTAGAAAACACATAACACATTTGAAACCCAATTTGAGCAATTACTACCAATAGTCTAAAAAAATATCCAAAATATTTTGCGCAGCCCTGTATATGATCTATAATTTGTATGTATACTGCACAGTATGCTAAAATTTACTTCAGTTAGAATATACGTAGCACAATGGATTATTTTCCTTCAGCAGTTTTCGGGAATAATCGAAAATGCACGTGAGATCTTTTGAGCAGCCTTGTATATGATCTATAGAATTTATATGCACCAATTAATAAGCAAAATGTTTGTTAATTTTAAAAATGCATTCCACAAATGAAAATGCGCTGCCAGCAATTATTGTTCACACTAATGTTAGACACTACTGTAACCAAACTGGTTTAAGTTTCCCTGCAAGTGAACGATACATTCTATGCATATCATATTCTACAGTAAGTGCCTTGCAGTACATCTCAATTTGAACATATTTAAAATACTATAACATCATTAAAATACGCTGCAAGTGATTTTTTTCCATAGACTGTAATTCTATCAAATTATTTTGAGTGTCCCTGTAAAAAAACAATAAATGCTACATACTTCCTTTTCAGTACAAAACATGCCATAGTAAACTTCAATAACATATATGAATTACAAGGCAATCAAGTATATTTACGTGAGCTAGAGCATAGACAAATGGCAGACAGACGGCATACTGACAGAGAGACAGAGAGACAAAACGAATTCATAAAACTTTTCAACTATGTTGTTTAGTGTTAAAAATCATGTGTTATGATTAGATTATTTTTAACTCAATAAATGATATAAAAGAGCTAACGATACAAAAGCGTGATGTCATGTTTGATTTGAAATGCAGTACTAGCACGTGATTTGCGTATTCCATTTTTGTTTATTTTGTGGATAAGCCAGTTTAATTTTCCTAAAGATGGATGTCAATTAGTTGATATTTCTCAGTTTTCTCTATTAAAGATCTTAGATTAATTTTAATTGAGTTTATGTGATTCAGAATTCATAAAAATTATGACTTTATTAGTATCTGTATTAGTATTGAATTATTAGTATTTAGAATAACATTACAGTTTTTTGATCGTCAAAATGATTGCTGCAAATTTTGATAATTGGTTTTTTTACTCATAATTTCAAGGCCTTTATCCTCATTTCATGTGCATTTTATATGTTATATCTGTAATTTATGAATGTTGTAGATAACATATCTGTTTAAATTTTCCGACTAGATAAAGTACAATCTATTCCTTCCAATTTTATGTTATTATTGGCATTTATTACGTCCATCCAGAAAACATAACTATAACACTAGTATACAAAAGAAGAAATAATAGATTTTGCTGTGAACCGCTTTATCATGGAACTTTTAAGACGGGCGTCATGCGTAATATTTTTTTTTCCTTTTTCACCAGGCTACCTTCCTGCAATGTTCTATATTCCGGACTTGGCTTTCGGCCACAGTTATTGGACAAAAATCTAGATCGTGTAATGAATGCGACGTCACCAGGTTTCGCAAAAGTCTGCCATAAATGTTTGACAGATTTCTTCACCTTATTTAACTGCTGAAAGATATCGCAAATTCTGTGAATAAATAAGAAGGTTACGAATTCTGTGTTTAAAAAATTAATTAGAAACTTTCTTACCATTACTAATGGTTCCACTCTCATCAGAAAATCCAAGAACTGTACGAACCTTCCATCACGTTTATGCAATTTTGGTTTTGAATCCCATTGATTGGCTAGATTTATTTTTTTATAGAAAGCGGTCGACGGCAATATAGACAAGTACCTTGAGTTCTAATAACAGAAAAATAAAGAGGATGTTTTAGAATTAAAAAATGCTTAATATTAAAATTTGCTTAAAAAAAACGAGCTATTAATATTTTTTTAGTGTTTTATGTGTACTTTTAAAATTTTAAATGTAAAAATTCCAATGATATAAAATTCTGTAACAAATATTGATAAATAAGTTTTTTGAAAGTACACGTGACTTGTATTTTAAGCAGAATTGTTTAAGTTTTCCTAAAAATTAGATAATTCCCGCCTTAATGTAACGGAAATTTTAATTTAAAGCTGCTTAAATATAAACTTTTTGGTACTGATAATATTCATAAATTCTAAACATTTTAATTAAAACTCTCTATTAAGAATGTGTTAATCAAAAGTTATGTTTTCTTTCAATAAGTAAAAAACAAAATATATGAAAAGTATAATTTTCTAATGATCGCCTTCAATATGTTAATCAAAAGTTATGTTTTCCTTCAATAATTAAAAAACAAAATATATGAATATTATAATTTTCTAATGATCGCCTTCAATATGTGACATTGCATTGTTAAAATTATAACGCTGACAGAAGATGCTTAAATTCTAAAATTGCAAAGATAGTGAATTATTTGGTACTCAGTATTACTTACTATAGGATGATTTTCTCAGATAATTTTATTCAGTAATATATTCAAAATTGACTTAAGAATTTTTGGAAATAAAAATATTCTAGAAAATACAATGAAAAAAATCCTGTTCATAGTACATAAAAAATGTGAGAACAAATAAAAAACTGCTTGGCTCATTAAATTTAGGAAATTAGTTCTGCATTCTTTACGATTAATATATAAATGATGTACATGATAAAAAATCATTTTATGCAAGTAAAGTAAAGAATTATGTTTTAAGCAAGTAGTACCTGATTGACCATTCTTTGTAGCGGATCATTCTGACAAACTCAATTGCATAGTATGCCGCTATCGAAATTATTATAGATAATTATTTTATTACAGTTCTGTGGAAATAAATGATTCTATTTTTCTTTTATCTTTAATCATTTTATCTTGATGTATGTCTTATTTTTTAGTTTTAGGCATTTTTTTAACTTTAAAGGTACATTACTGAAAAGTTTTTCTCAGTGTGAAAGCAGGCATAATATAATTCCTAACACAACCGGGCTAAAATTTATGTACAGTCGTGGGAAAAAAAAACTGGACACCCCCACTAACTCTGCAACAAATTATAGTAGAAGGACGTGACTGGTACTAAACGATTGGATATAAAGTCTACTTTTAAATGATGTATATAAAATTTGGTTAGGGGGCCATCTACATATAAAAACACACCCAAACTTTGTTTTTTTTTTAATCGCAAGACCCACCTTTGACAACATATTTGAAATCTGCAGTTCAAACTATGCCAAGATACCAAATTTCATTAAATTCCTACGATTAGTTTCTGAGAAATTAATTACTTTATAATGAGCATATTTAAGGGGCTGTATCCAAATTGAAGTTCGGTACTCGATTGTTGAAATGCTGCAGAATGTCACTTCTTTTAATGTATTATGTTTTACCGATATGACCATTTTACTCACTTAATAAGTTTCGGTTATTGTTATATGCGGTAAAATAATGTTTATAAGTGTTGAATTATCCGATTTTAACCCCTTGGGGACGAGCGACACGTATACGTGACGCATAAGATGCTCAGAATCATCGATTTTTCCACCCAGTTATTTTTTATTGTAAGCTTTGCCTTATTATATCTTAGCATTTCCAAGATTAAATTAGACGAAAATTTCTGTTTTGAAAAACCGGTGGTAAATTATTTAAAATTCTGTAATAGACGCTCGTCACGAAGATTAATTAACGTAAGATTCACGCAAGATTAATTAACTTATAAGATTATTTGTAATTAAAATAGTTGTAGTATATGTAAATGTTCTTGGAGTTTTACAGGTGCTTTTATAATGTTTTTTCTCAGATTTTGCATCTATTTAACTCGCCCTTTTTTTAGTTTATTGGCAGAAACGTGAATAATATTGACAAATACAAAATTTAGAATTAAAAAAATGGTATAAAGCAGCGTAAGAAATCAAAGTTAAAAAAAAAAAAAAAAAAAAAAAAAAACGCAGATAAATTGTTTTTTAGTCTAAAAATAAATCCAGACATTGTTTTTTTTTAGTAGCGAGGGGGGGGGGGGTGTCTTGTTTTGAGATATGTTCGAAGGATTTATATTCCGATTTATTTGAAGACCTAAAACTAAATCTATGTTATAAAAACATCTGAATAACTTTACATCCGTTATTCTCCTTCGGAATAGGGTTAATAATTCTATGATTAAACCTATTTTGGTAGTTCATTTGAAATGTTACAATTAACTCATTAATGCCTCTTGGCAAAAAAACTTGCCATTCGACATTTATTATTATTATTATTATTATTATTATTAGATTTTTTTTGCACACTGCTAGCGATTGGGAAATAATCTTGCCTATCAGAAAACCATAAAAATAACTTGTAATTATTTTTCAATTAGCCTGTTTAATCGAATAGATCTAAATACGAAATTTATAGAAGAAAAAGTTTAATTATTTTAAGTTCGTTATTAATGGAATAAAAACTGAACATCCATACACATTTGTAAAGATTACAATTTTTGATTGATATACAAAAGTTAATAAAAGTGTAAATTAGCATTTTGAAGTAACAAACTAATACTTTCGAGGTAATATTTTATCTAACAACCATTTAGTGTAATATTGCAAACAATTTAACAAGATTTGAGTAAATTGAATTAATAAGTATAAATATCTCACTGATTATAAAGTTTATATATTAAAGGTTTAAATGATGTAAATTGTTTTTGACCAAAATTTTGAAGATACCTAATGCAAGAATTATATAAATTTTCTCTCATAAATGCATCATCGGAATCTATTTCAAAAGAACAGAAAACATTTGACGAGTCCTACTATTTTGTGGAATACATTGAAATGAATAATTACGTGTATACACCACGAAATTAGCTTTGCTCTCAGAAATTTTATGTTAATTTGATCTTCACAGTTTTTTTAATATTTATATGAACAAGTATATAATTTTATGGATTTGATATGTTCTAAATCCGTGTTTCAAAATTAAGGATATAAAGCAAATAGAAAGATTTGTAATCATATTGTATTTTTCACCTAGCATTATTAAATTACTATGTTTTCTGTCTTTTTTTACAAATGCAAACATGATCTACAAGGACAATCTGGCCCACATAATAAAACAGAAAATCAACAGTCGAAGCAACTGGCAACCAAAATTTTAAAGTACTGATATGTATCAAAATAACAAAAATATCATTACTTCAAATAAGAAAATCATAGAACTTTGACAAAAGAGTAGAAGAACATCGTGGGCTGGTTAGTACACAAAAAATTAAAACGCAAAATCCTCAGCCCTACTAATAAGCCGCATTTTGTAATTAAATAACAAAAAGGGGAGGGAGGAATTTGCTAATATAATGTATAGCAATTAGTTTTATCAAGAAATTCTTCCAGTCTGCGTGGCATTGATTCAATGAGCCTGTTAACAATATCAGTACCTCTTTTAACCCTTTCGCGACGAGTGTCCTTTACAGAATTTTTAATCTTTTACCAATGGTTTTTTAAAACAGATATTTTCTTCTAATCGAATCGCAGAAATGCTGTCATTAAATAAGGCAGAGTTTACAATAAAAAGTAACTGGTGGGAATAATCGTGGATTCTGAGCATCTTATGCGTCACGTATACGTGTCGCTCGTCCCCAAGGGGTTAATAGTTTACGAAGCATGAGAAACAGATTTCCATAGCTAATTAGTCGTTCTAATTCCCTGCAAGCGAACTTCATCATCCCACAGAGCCCGAACATTTTCCATTGGGTTTAATTTGGCTGCATTGCTTCGCCATTCTAACTTCATTATGCAGTTCTCTTCGCACCAAGTTTTAACTACACCATTTCTGTGGATAGCACTATTATCCTGAAAATTCCAAACAAAATTATGAATTATGAACTACACTTAATAAATAATGATTTCTATAACATTAAAATTTATATTTACAACAAAAAATGTTAATGAAATAAATATCTAAATATATTCGCAAATATTTTAGCTTAAATTTTGCGAAAAGTTTTCTTATAAATCAAAACGTGAACAAATTGTAAATGGTTTATTTTTATTTTTAGTAAAAAATATTATAATTCTTTGAAAGATTACAACCTGATAATAGCAAAAGTTCTGAAAACATACAAAACAAGGAAATATGTTGTTTTAAAATTTCTTATTAATATATATATATATATATATAACCATAAATGAAACATTATCATAACACCAACTTAAACAATGAAATAATTAAGTATGAAATAATTAGTTGACAATGAAAGATTCCCCAACACACTTAATATGAATCAAAAGCATTGAAAGAATAAGAAATTAAATAAAAATTGAATAAATGGAATTAAATGAATTAATTGAAATGAAATTTGTGGAATTTAGACAGAATTATCAAGTCCCAATTGCCTAAATACCACAAATAAAATGAAATGACATGTTTCATAATCATATTAGCCATACATTGCTAAAAAATATGATATTGGGACTACATCTCAAATACAATGAATCAAATCAGTGATAAAATAAAAAATAAAATACAATATTAAAAAGGAAAGAAGCCATACTAATAAATTACAGAGAGAACATTTAATAGAGACATTAAGTATAAAATCCATAAAGATGAAAAGAGATATAAATAAGATACCTTGCAGTTCATGAACCATCATGAAAACCAACATGACTGGGGAATGAATTGCATAAAAAATCATAACATGTTGCCAATTTTAGAAATATAAATTGTTTAGAAATATAAATTGCTTTGCAGTGATGCCAGAAATAATGTTAAAATATAATGGATTATAAAATAAACAGGAACATTAGTGCTGCCATCTATTAGTAAAAGTGAAAATAACCTGAATCGAAGGAATTGCATGGAAATAAATGTTACATAATTCAACCAAATTACTATCTTAATTGATACCAATTAGTTAAATAATAAATTAATTAAATTAATTAATAAATAGAAAATCGAATTACATTAAAGGATGTATTAATGAATAATACTATGTTATAAATAAGTATTAAGATGGAAAAATTAATAATAAAAAACAACTTAAAATAGTGCTGCCCTCTAGTGGTAAAAGTAAATATAAAGTAATGGATGGAAATTAGTGTTTAATAATTAAACCAAATTACTATCTTAATGATAGCCATTAGTTAAATAAAAAATTAATGAAATTAATTAATAAATATAATGTTGAATAATATCTAAGTAATGGATGTATAAATTAATAATACTATGTTATAATTAAGTAGTAATATGGAAAAATTAATAATTAATGCAACATTAAAAAAGTACCATTAAATGACAACAACGATTAAATAACTGTACTAAAAATGCAACATCAATTAAAATAAATTAAATTAAAATACTAAAGAGTTGAATTAAGAATCAAAGAATTTAAAATTAATATTGATTAAATATTGAAATGAATTAGTCACAAATAATGTGGCTTCAAACAAAGTTAAATTAAATAAAAACACTTAATAAAATTAAAACATATTATATTAACACTGTATAAAAGTAAACATTATCTTAGAAGTAAATAAGATATTGTCCACCAAAGGTATTAATCCAAATCATTAGATCAAATACATTCTTAATATTAATGAATATAAATTCATTTAAAATAATTAAATAATGAATAAGTAAATCTAACTAAATGAATATACATATAAAAATAACACATCGAGTCCATTATAAAATGTGTATGATCAAACAATTGTGTAAATCAAAATGCTCCCATTTTTTTTTAAATAATATAAATTAACCATGCGTATTTTCCATACAACGCCGCCACACACCTCCTCAATCCAACGTCTTCCCACCCAACCGTCCTATTATATATTTATTTATTTATTTATTTATTTTTTATTTTTATTTTTATTTTTTTGTAAATATTTATAAGATTATATGATTTTTTTATACATTTTTTAAACGCATGTGTTAATTTGGTTGTAAAGATCAAATAGGAACTAACTATATATTAAGGAATAAATGAATTTTTTTGGAAAACCATGTTGTAATGCTTCATAGATAAGTTTTTTAATATTTTTGTTAATAAGTTGAGAGGAACATAAACTTTTTATTCTATAAATATGATTAAGGAGTATATTACGATATACAGAATTATGAAGACATGATTGAGTATATTACGATATACAGAATTATGAAGACATGATTTAAAATTAGTAAATGAATTAACTTTAAATTTAAATTCTTTACGTTTATCAAATAGATTTATTATTGTTTTGTTTTCTTTTAGTGTAATTTTAAGATCTAAAAAGTTAATAGTATTGTTAGAAAGGAGGTTTTCCGTTAATTCTAAATTAGTAGGATAATCAACTGGAAATATAGAAATATTAGTGTGATCAGTGGCAATTAAAATAATGTCATCAATATAACGATATAAATGTATATTACTATTAATAAATGTACGTTCATAATGATACAAGTATACGTCTGAAAGTATACTAGATGTACATCCCCCTTGTGGTATACCGACTTTCTGTAAATATAACGTGTTATCATGCATTATATAATTATTATATATAATGAAATTTGTTAAAGTTTTAAAATAAGCTGTATCTATATGAATTGGTAAATTAAGTAAATTTTGATACTTATAAAATAATGCATTTATAATATTATGTAGATCTAATAAATCTATATTATTAAATAGATCCTTGAAATCATCTGTCATTATATTATTAACACATTTAAGATTTTTCAAAATATTGACGAGTTGATAGCTATTTTTTATACAATGTGTGTTATCAGTGGATGTTGTCAGTGTATAAATTTGACTGAGAATTTTTAATAGATGTTTATTGGCTATATTATTATATGTATTGCATCCTATAGTTACAGTCCTAAATTTAATTGGATTTTTATGAAATTTGGGTATAAGAACTAAATAAGGATAATTAAAGTTAGTAGAATTAATATTTAATAATTTACAATAACTGTGAATTTTACGATTGTTTACAATTACATTTTCATTAGTTTTTTTAAAAGAATTGTTAGTAGAAATACAGGATGTAAGTAGTTGGTCATAATAAGCTTTACATATAATTGCATAATTATTAGGAGATTTGTCAATATATGTTATTACATAGTTTTTTTGTAATTTAGTAATTTGCTGGAACAAATGTTTTGTGTTAATTTTAACCATATTCGATAAATTTTGTTTTAAAGACGAACTTAATTTTTCAATAACCAGTATTTTCCATTGATTAAAATAATCAATAGGTTTACTATATGAAATTGAAATTTTATAAATAAAAATGTCTATATCATATATAAATTGTTTTATAATAGAATTTACATTAAATTTAGAAGGAAGTCTATATTTAGTACCATAACCCATGGGTTTTTGCAGTTTATAATCATTCACAATATTAAGATTACCAGTGATTATATGTCCATGATCATTATTAATGAATTTTTTTAGAGTGGGGTCATTGCAATTACACTGAAAAGTACTAGCATCAGATGTATTTTTTGAAAATGCATTATAGTTAAAAATCTTTCTTCCAATTGTAGTAGAATATTTAAATGTCTTTGAAAGTTGAAGATTTTTTATAGGAAAATAACAGTTTTTATCATTAATTATAGAATTAATATTAATTTTATTAAAGATTTGATTTGAAAAAGTTATAATTATTTAAGTATTAGTGTTTTGATTTTTTTGTTTTTTATTTAAATTAATGTTAAAAAGATTAGCTGTTGTCATAATTAGATCATAGAAAATATCAGAGAAATGATTTGAGTAAGATTTACTAAGAAATACATTTAAATATTGTACTATCAGTTTCTTTTTAATAGCAAAAATATATTTTCGTATTAAAAACCAGTTGTAGTTCTTAATATAGTTTTGATGAAGAGTGTTGATTTGTTTAAGAATAAATTTATTGGAAATAACCACTGTAGCAGTACATTTTCCTCGCTTGTTACGTGTTGTTTTATTATTTAAATTATGATTTAGAGTAAGATAAATAGGAGAATAATCTGTAGTATTATTTGTTGAAAAAACTTTAACTGGTCTGTTAAATAATTCACTATTAAGTCCATAAGGATAAATAGTGTTATAATATTTCATATATGAAGACTCCATAAATAAACGTTCTATATATATATATATATATATAGAGAGAGAGAGAGATGGATAGATAGATAGATAGATAGATAGATTTTGTTTTAATTATTTTTCAAAAAACAGTGGTTATTATTTTTTTAATAAATTTACATGCATTTTTTTACACTGATTCATCTGCTAAAATCGTTAAACATGAAACAAAAGAAAATTAATTTAATTACTGAATTTATATAGAAAATTTTCACTCAGTTCTGTAAAGATGGGCCAAAGGCGTGTTTTATCACTGTCGATATGATATGTGTGCCAAAGCTGACAAGTTAAAGAATTTATATCTGCACACCTGTTATAAAAAGAATTTTTATTGCAATTAAAAATAACTAGTTATTCTATAAAACCGAAATTAATTCTAATGCTATGGCATAGCATATAGAGAAAGTTGCTTTTTAAAATATTTTCCTAATTCATTTAATGAACGAATCAATAAACATTCCAGAGCAAGCAGTGATAATTCGGATTTGAATATTGAAGCGCGAAGGGGAGGGGGGGGGTGTAAACCAGTAAAAATTTATGATCTAAAATGCGCAGAACTATAAAATAAATAATTTTTAATATATTTGTATTATTAATATTAATAAATAATAGTATATAGTATGCTCTGAAAACCATATTGTTTAATAATACCATTTACTAAATAACAATATATACCTGTTGGAAGAGAAAAAATCCATCCAGAGAGTGATTTTCTAAAACATCAGGTATCATTGCGTGTTCTACTATGTCACAATAAGATATTCCGTGTAGATGATCTCAATGCATAGCAGAGATGCAATGCCCTGCGCCCTCATGCAATCCCACATTGAAATTGCAATTCTGCCGCTGTGTTTAATATTATTTGTATACCGTGGCTGAAACCTAAATCACAATCGACGGTACACTCAAAACGAATAACTGGAGACTGACTAAAGGCAGCTTTCGCCTTTAAATAAAAATGAGCCCCATTCATTTATGCCTCAGTTAATATATGTTTGGGCAAAGTGAAGGCGTTGAAGTCGCTGGTTTTCAGTTAATGCTGGTTTTTTAGCCGCCATCCGAATTCGAAAACTTGCTTCTTTGAGCGTGTTGTGAAAGGTACGAGATGATACATAATAAAAAGAAAGTATGCCGTAAATATATGTATATATATATATATATATATATATATATATACATTCATATATCGTCTCTTAGTTATATATGCTCACTTGAAGTTGCAAATCATCTTTAATTTGATTAGAATACATATAGGGATCTACTGTACAGCCATTGAAACAACTTCTCGAGCTTGGCTGTCTGACAAGATCCTTGGCCGACCAATACTACAAAGACGGTTTATCAAATTTGTATTGCTAAACATAAAAAAAATTACCAGTAATGTAAATTAAATTTAAATTTAAATAAATTGAATGTGAATGTATTTTTTTTCGCAATAAACTACCAATATAAAGCTTACCTGTTAATCCATGTTGAAACAGTTTGAAGAGACAATTGTAAATGCCTAGCTATATAACGAAAACTTCTTCCAGCTTGCCACATGCCAATCATTTGGCCTTTCGTTGCTTCAGTTAATTGTGGGGCCATTTTGTTTCAGCAAATACTCTACGCATATGCATTTATAAGAAACTTCACTTCAAACATATATACTGCAGAAAAAACAATATAGCTTTATTAGACTGGAAAAGAAGCTATAAATCCATTTAAAGGTAACAAAAATGATTAAGTTTTTTCTAAGGTAGAACTGATCATATTTTTCAAAAATGAGCTTTATTAATTTAAAAATAAAAGCGAAACTATTTTCCATAAATGACGTTAACATACATCTCATGCAAATATGTTTTACGTAATTTTAATGAAAATTTTAAAGCACACATTGAAAAAGTAAAATATATATATATATATATGTATATATATACTACTAAAGGCTGGGGTTCTGGTGCCTCGCTATCTTATATCTTACTACAATCACAGGTCGTTGTCAGGTTTTTGTGCTCCCGCGATCATTCACTTACGCTTCAGTTTAAGCTAGCTTTCAATTTAACGTAAGATCGCGAAGCATTGAAATACGGTTTACGCATTGTTTATATTGTAAGACAGATTTAATCTCTCAGTTTATTAAGTCACAGTAATCCCAGCCTATGAGTATAATATTTTCTCAAACAGGGATGAGAGCGCTCCGACTTGAATATCGATTCTTACCACTAAATTTTAATAGTATTCTCCAACGTAATGAATTTCAGAAATTTTGTCTTTGAATAAGGTAACAAATACTATTAAAATTTAGTGGTGTCAATCGGGATTTCGATTCGAAGTGCTCCCATCCCTGTTCAAACTATGCTTTAATGCACATCATAGACGGCCCCTTAAAGCAGCATCTTGCCGTTTTTTAAGCATAATTTGAAAACTACTTGGAAGAAAAATTTGAAATTTTGAATACACATAAAGCAGGACATAATAAATATAAATCCATGAAAAAAATTGTAGGTTGCAAGTCATAATTTTTTCGAATATTAATTTCATAATTATAAAATTCATATTATAAAATTTTTAAAATTACAAATTTAACGTAGTTATGTTTGGGTTTTTGAGTTTTATAACCAAACAAAACGTTAGCACATTAGGATTATAATTTCAGGAGATATTAATAAAAATATGAAAATGTAATTTAACATTAGAAGCTCTAAAATTTGAATGTTTATAACTCGAAAACTTATCATCCAAATGACTTAAAATTTTCTATCTAGGAATAGTGTGAACCGAAGATTTAAAATATCATGTCAAAAGTGGGTGTTGCCATTGAAAAAATAAAGTTTAGGCTCGTTTTAATATGTAGATGGCCCCTTAACCAAATTTTAGATACATAATTTAAAAGTAGACTTTATTTCCAATCGTTTGGTACCAGTCACTTCCTTATACGATAATTTGTTGCAGAGTTAGTGGGGGGTGTCCAGTTTTTTTTCCACGACCGTACAGTTCAATTTATTATCCTTCTCTAATGCTTTCGCAGTTTGATCATATTATGTTTTTTTCTTTCGTTGTTTTCATGGGGAAAGATCCCTAATCGATTAGGAAGCCATTTGGAGTATTTTAGCGAGCTTGGTTTGGAGAAAAATTATTTTTATTATTGTAACTTTCATCCATTTTAAACTATATCGCTCTTAGGATGACCCTTGTTTGACGCCAAACATTTCTCTGATCTGGGATGCTATTAATTTCCATCGTCGAAGAAAGGGTATAACATAATAAATGGCATGCGTTTGTCAGTTTACGTAGCATATACGAGCATATATGTATAATTGACAGTATTTTATATTTAATTTGTTGCATTTTTTATGCTTTCTGAAATGTTTCAATGTCTGTCAAAGAGCAGGTTACACATGAAAATAAATTTTTTTGATGATGACATCCTGGCAGATCATCCGGACCCCTAAACCCCCTAAACTTTTATTTTTATCGAAATCATTGTAGCCGTTTTAGAGAAAGCCAGTACATACATACGGAGGATAGTAAGTGCTTATTTAATAATATAACATTTAATGTATAATACGTTGCGTTTTGCACATCGCAGTGCCCTAAACCCTTTTTCATTGATAACAGTTGTGACTGATATGTCATTGTTGTCAGTTTTCTATAACTATGTATCTATAAAAATTTTAATTTTAACATTTATTGTAACCTCAAATGTTTCAAAATTTTGCTGATAATTTCTTTATATTATCATTAATTTCATGAAAGCAATAATCCAATGTATCTTAAGTGTGTTTAAATAATATCTTTGGTATCATATTCAACTTGATAATAAATTTCTTTTCCTTTTTACTCTTTACTGAAATAAATTTATTTTTCAAATAAGTTGCAAAATTTGTTTGTAAATACTTTTGAATCAACCAAACCGATCATAATTCAATAACCACAAAATTAATGATACAATAATGCGTTCATGATGGTATAATTATCCGTATATGAGAAAGCATTTAACAAAATGTTAGTTTTATTTGATTAGTGACACTGCCAATAAATATTAAATTTGTAGTGCTAAAGAGATTAAGTCATAAATATTTTGAAAAATTACTCACACAAAAACGAAACCAATCACATAGACCGATCCTCAGTATTGTTTTTGTACCAAGGAATTGTAATGGACACTGAAAACTACAAGCATACACATGAAGCATGTAAAATTTAAAAAATGTAACGATTACTACGTTTTATACTGTAAAAAGTACGTCTTAAATATTTCACTTAATTTATTACTATCAGATTTGAAGCGACCAAAGAAGTTTTTATCTGTAAAATTATTAAAGTTATATGAGTTTTTAATGCTTTTTCCTTTAATTCTTTCCGCCAGTGGTGTTAAAAATGAATGAATATTGTGATAACACGAAGTATTAATGAAATATAATGATCTTATGTGTTTTCTATAAGAGAACATATCCTAAAAAATTAATTGTTATCATATATTCTAATACGAGCAAATCTTGTGTGTGGTTATATATGGAAATTTTATCGTAAAAACGGCTCTAACGATTTTGACGAAATGTCGTATCCTACCGTTTTGGGGCACCAGAAAACAATTGGGCTAGGTCACATGTTCGAGAAAATTCGATTAGTGGGTCATTTTGGGTCATTTTGGGTCATGGTCGAGCTAATTGTATCTAAAAAACGTTTCAAACGATTTTGACGAAATTTTGTATCCGACCATTTTAGGGCACGAGAAGACTATTGGGCTGGGTCACATGTTCGAGAATTTTCGATTAGTGGGTCAGTTTTGGGTCAACACGGGTCAAATTAATTTTATCTAAAAAACGGCTCTAACGATTTTGATTAAATTTTGTGTCCTACGAGTTTCGAGCACGATAAAATCATTGGGCTAGGTCACATGTCCGAGAAAATTCCATTAGTGGGTCATTTCTGGGTCATTGTGGGTCAAGATCTAAAAAGCGGCTTAATTTACACGAAATTTTGCATCTAATGGTTTTCGGGCACGAGAAGACTGTTGGGCTAGGTCACATGTACAGGAAAATTCAATTAGTGGGTCATTTTGGGTCATGGTCAAGCTAATTGTATCTAAAAAACGGTTCAAACGATTTTGACGAAATTTTGTATCCGACTATTTTCGGGCACGAGAAGACTATTGGGCTGGGTCACATGTTCGAGAACTTTCGATAAGTGGGTCATTTTTGGGTCAACACGGGTCAAATTAATTTTATCTAAAAAACGGCTCTAACGATTTTGATTAAGTTTTGTTTCCTACGAGTTTCGGGCAAGCGAAAATCATTGGGCTAGGTGACATGTTCGAGAAAATTCGATTAGTGGGTCATTTCTGGGTCATTGTGGGTCAAGATCTAAAAAGCGGCTCAATTTACACTAAATTTTGCATCCAATGGTTTTCGACGAATACGAGCAAATTTTACGTGTCTATGGTTATATATATATGCAAATTTTATCTTAAAACCGGCTATAACGATTTTGATGAAATTTTGTATCCTACCGTTTTGGAGAACCAAAAACCCGTTGGGGTAGGTCACATGTTCGAGAAAATTCAATTAGTGGGTCATTTTGGTCATGGGTCATTATGGGTCAAGCTATTTTATCTCAAAAACGGTTCAGAGGATTTGAAATAAATTTAGCACCCTACAGGTTTAGGGAACAAGAAGACTACTAGGCTAGGTCACATGTTCGAGAAATTTCGATTAGGAGGTCATTATGGGTCAAGCTATTTTATTTTAAAAACGGCTCAGACTATTTACACTAAATTTTGTATCCTATGATTTTCGGGCACGAGAAGACTGTTGGGCTAAGTCACATGATCTAAAAAATTCAATTAGTGGGTCATTTTGGTCATGGGTCATGATATTTGAACTCAAATTTAATTTTGACCGGGCATAGCTCGGTCTTCCCTGCTCGTAATATAATAATACCGAAAAATTAAACACCTTATTAGGATGAAATATAATATTTTGCAGCATTTTAAATCTGATATTTTGAAGTGGATTTAACTTCACATATTCCACTTTCTTAAAATTAGTTCCCCCATCCCCTCACTTTTTCTAAATTTCTCTTTCTTTAAAATTATTTTGTTTTTCGTGTTATAAAATCTAGCTACTCCCTGTATTTCTCTTTTATTAAGCGTTCGTTAATTCATTCGGATCTCTTTCCTCACCGCATAAATCATGCCGTTATAAAAAAAAAAAGAAAGAAAAAGAATTTATTCCCATTATAATCCGCTCTTTTCTTTCAGCGTCTAAACTTTACTTACATTTTTACGCCTACACTTTTGCTTGTCAAGGTTTCATTCCTTTTAATGTATTTCATTATTTTTCCAATTGTCCAGCTGCCTTTAATATATAATATCTGTAACGTACCAATTCTATTTTTAACCCCAGTTCTTAATTCTTTAAGCTAACCCCATGAGAAAGGACTCCATGCGGTTTTGTCTGGTATACCAAAATTCCATATCTCCATTCTGGCGCTTAAAATTCATATTTTACATTCATCTCTTCCCCGTAGGATTATCATTAACGGACTATTACGACTTGTTTCTTATCACATTGTTCTCGCCAAAACAGCATGTTATCTGGCTAATTGGCGTATCTAATTATCGCCATGGTATCACTGTAACAGCGAAAAGAAATTATGTAACAGCCAGGATTCACTCTCTGCTTGTCGGCGATTAAAGATTGGTAATTGTTCGTGCCTCCTCTCCAGTGCTCTCGGACATTTTTATGCCTATGGATGCTTGTACCTGAACCCATGGTCAACTGCAATTTATAATAAAAAAAGATTTGTTTACCAAGAAACTCCTGAGTTCGCATCCATTCACTCTGTGTGACCTGTTTCCCTGGATATTAACAAATTACTTTTTTGCAGCTCAACCGACGTGAATTACTTCGCCAACAATCATCGTTACACCCGTTGGGCTAGGTCACATGTTCGAGAAAATTCAATTAGTGGGTCATTTTGGTCATGGGTCATTATGGGTCAAGCTATTTTATCTCAAAAACGGTTCAGAGGATTTGAAATAAATTTAGCACCCTACAGGTTTAGGGAACAAGAAGACTACTAGGCTAGGTCACATGTTCGAGAAATTTCGATTAGGGGGTCATTTTGGTCATGGGTCACTATGGGTCAAGCTATTTTATCTTAAAAACGGCTCAGCCTATTTACACTAAATTTTGCATCCAATGATTTTTGGGCACGAGAAGACTGTTGGGCTAAGTCACATGTTCTAGAAAATTCAATTAGTGGGTCATTTTGGTCATGGGTCATGATATTTGAACTCAAATTTAATTTTGACCGGGCATAGCTCGGTCTTCCCTGCTGGTAATATAATAATACCGAAAAATTAAACACCTTATTAGGATGAAATATAATATTTTGCAGCATTTTAAATCTGATATTTTGAAGTGGATTTAACTTCACATATTCCACTTTCTTAAAATTAGTTCCCCCATCCCCTCACTTTTTCTAAATTTCTCTTTCTTTAAAATTATTTGGTTTTCGTGTTATAAAATCTAGCTACTCCCCCTGTATTTCTCTTTTATTAAGCGTTCGTTAATTCATTCGGATCTCTTTCCTCACCGCATAAATCATGCCGTTATAAAAAAAAAAGAAAGAAAAAGAATTTATTCCCATTATAATCCGCTCTTTTCTTTCGGCGTCTAAACTTTACTTACATTTTTACGCCTACACTTTTGCTTGTCAAGGTTTCATTCCTTTTAACGTATTTCATTATTTTTACAATTGTCCAGCTGCCTTTAATATATAATATCTGTAACGTACCAATTCTATTTTTAACCCCAGTTCTTAATTCTTTAAGCTAACCCCATGAGAAAGGACTCCATGCGGTTTTGTCTGGTTTACCAAAATTCCATATCTCCATTCTGGCGCTTAAAATTCATATTTTACATTCATCTCTTCCCCATAGGATTATCATTAACGGACTATTACGACTTGTTTCTTATCACATTGTTCTCGCCAAAACAGCATGTTATCTGGCTAATTGGCGTATCTAATTATCGCCATGTCATCACTGTAACAGCGAAAAGAAATTATGTAACAGCCAGGATTCTCTCTCTGCTTGTCGGTGATTAAAGATTGGTAATTGTTCGTGCCTCCTCTCCAGTGCTCTCGGGCATTTTTATGCCTATGGATGCTTGTACCTGAATCGATGGTCAACTGCAATTTATAATAAAAAAAGATTTGTTTATCAAGAAACTCCTGAGTTCGCATCCATTCACTCTGTGTGACCTGTTTCCCTGGATATTAACAAATTACTTTTTTGCAGCTCAACCGACGTGAAATTACTTCGCCAACAATCATCGTTACACCCGTTGGGCTAGGTCACATGTTCGAGAAAATTCAATTTGTGGGTCATTTTGGTCATGGGTCATTATGGGTCAAGGTATTTTATCTCAAAAACGGTTCAGAGGATTTGAAATAAATTTAGCACCCTTCAGGTTTAGGGAACAAGAAGACTACTAGGCTAGGTCACATGTTCGAGAAATTTCGATTAGGGGGTCATTTTGGTCATGGGTCATTATGGGTCATGGTATTTTAACTTAAAAACGGCTGAGACTATTTACACTAAATTTTGCATCCTATGATTTTCGGGCACGAGAAGACTGTTGGGCTAAGTCACATGTTCTAGAAAATTCAATTAGTGGGTCATTTTGGTCATGGGTCATGATATTTGAACTCAAATTTAATTTTGACCGGACATAGCTCGGTCTTCCCTGCTCGTAATATAATAATACCGAAAAATTAAACACCTTATTAGGATGAAATATAATATTTTGCAGCATTTTAATTCTGATATTTTACATAGATGCTTGTGTATTAACATGTTTTCTAATTTATATTAAAGAAGTTTTAATTTTTAAAAATATTATGTGATGAATGTTATTCCTAATACATGTTATAAATAAATATTGGCAGTGTTTTACTTTATTAAATGAAACAGTTACTTTGCAAAAATGAAAAAGAACCGATTTTTTAAGTTACTGTAAAATGTTTATAACATTCTTCTACAGATATTGTAAGAACGTTAAAAATATATTAAAGATTACAGTATCCCATTTTTAATGAGGTAAATCGTCTGAGTGAAAACGAAGAACGTTGTCCCATATACAGCTAAGATAGACATTAAAACCTTTCGTCAAGCATAACATAAAAAATATTTAACTGATTTTTTTTTCTCATTTTAACAGAAGGTACCTATAAAGGTGACAACGACACTTATCTAATAGCCAAGAATCTCATTTTTAATGAGGTTCATTAGTCACATACTTGTAGTCTTACACACATTAATGGCATTACTTATATAAGTTATCGAATTACTTAACGCAAATTAAGATATCAAATTAATGATATGCATTGTATCCTCATTAAAAATAAATAGAATTAGACAATGGTATCAGTATAAAGTGTTACAAAAGTTCATTATGTCTAATGCTTGGATGGAAATTTTTCTGTTGTTCTATACAATAGGTTTCCGATAGTCAGAGAAGCTTTCTAAAAGTGCATTCTAAAACGGTTTTACGTTAATTGCTACAAAATTGTACTTCAAAAGCTACATGGTTTTAAATTAATTCTTAGTAGTTAAGCAAATCGCTTGAAGAGAGTAGTTATTGTTAGAAAGAAAGTATAGGAGTTTTAATTACCACTTTAAAATTCTTTATATTACCATACAATGCATATGTCTAAATACTCTGCCGATTGATTTTAGAAAGAAAGAAAATATTCTAGTATACAAATGAAGTATGTGTTAAATGTGTGGTTAATTTGAAACATAATTGTTAATTTCTTAAAAAAAGTAATAGTATTTTTTTAACTTTGAAATTGAATGAATTTGAAATCGAAAAGCTCTCTTAAAAAATTATAAGGAATATTTAAATGTATCTTCAAAATGAGAAGGACATTTTAATAATAAAATAAAAAAAGAAAATTGAAATTAAGATTACTCAGCAGTACACTGCGTAACTGTTGGCGTGCAACCCTCATTTAAATCTACGTATTAGAATGATATAGAAATTTTGTGTTGGTCACAGCATAAAAACTATACCAAAATAAACAAAATTTTCGGTAGGCATTGTCATTCGAATATAGAAGAATCTCAAGAAAATTCAAATTAATGTGCTTTCCAATTAGTTTAATTTTTACTTTTGAAATATTCATTTCATCTCGCGGTAATCTCGCAGTAATTTTCTTACTATATAGTAATATCTTGCTTTTTAGACCGCATGATAAGTGGGATCGGAACTACTAAATTATGATTTTTGAATCATATTACTACATTTATACTATATTACTACATTTTGAATCATATTACAATTTAAACTCCCAACATAATGCAATTTACGTAAATATTAAAAATTTAGAAGCAATTTGTTCTATCTTAGTCAAATATCCCATTAAAGTTTTTGAAAGATTACCTGGATGAAAGTTTACAATAATTTTCTTTCTTAGTTATGCCATTATGTAAGCCTGAATATCTGCACAAGACATGGAATCGTGTAGAATTTTATTCTTTTATTATTCATAAAAACCTTTTCAAAAGTAAAGCATACTACGTTCTTTAAATTGTAGCACAATTTGAATAATTATGTGAATAATTATTAGCAATTTAATATTATATGCTAATTCCTTACCTTCGTAAAACTTTTTTAACTTCTTTAAAGATCAAATTCTTCGTCATAGTTTGTTTCAATTTAAATTAAGCAGAAGGTAGTGTCATTTTTGTAATGAAGCATAATCTGTTATATTCTAATTAAATAACTCATCTCTTAAAAATAATTTAATAAATAAATATTTCCTATAGCTTCATAAATACCTTATTATAATCCATATTTTTAAAATTATGGCGTTTTCTATCAGTTGAAGATTGTATTGCACGCATATTTGATATTCTAAAAGCTCTATATGAATTAATAAATAAGATGTATAACATTTGTAATGCTATTAATTTACCCAATTTACATAATGTATAGGCGTTATTAATCATATATTCTAATACGAGAAAATCTTGTATATATATATATATATGGAAATTTTATCTTAATAACGGCTCTAACGATTTTGACAAAGTTTTGTATTCTACCGTTTTGGGGCACCAGAAGACCATTGGGCTAGGTCATGTTCGAGAAAATTCGATTAGTGGGTCATTTTCGTCATGGGCCATTATGGGTCAAGCTATTTTTTTTTAAATCTTAAAAACGGCTCAGACGATTTGAACTAAAATTTGTATCCTACAGTTTTAGAGAACGAGAACACAATTGGGCTAGGTCACATGCTCAAGAAATTACAATTAGTGGTTCATTTTGGTTATGGATCCTTATAGGTCAAGTTATTTTTATCTTAAAAATGGCCCAGATGATTTGAACTAAATTTTGTATCCTACGGTTTTTGGTCACGAGAAAATCATTGAGCTAGGACACTGGCTCGAGAAAATCCGATTAGTGGGCCATTTTTGGGTCACTAAGCTAATTTTATCTAAAAAACGGCTGTACCTATTTAATTGAATTTTGTATCTTACGGTTTTAGGACACTAGAAGGTCATTGGGCTAAGTCATATATCGAGTTGAACTCAAAGCTAATTTTGACCGAGCATAGCCCAGTCTACCCTGCTCGTGAAATGATTTTATTTACCACGTCAGCTCTTGCATGCTTCTGAAAAATTCTGAAAATATTTAGAATATTATGGAAACTTGCAATGTATTTTCAAATTAATCATCGGATTTATTTAGACTAAATTGAATTTCAGTGAATTTTCTTCTACTACTTAATACTTTAATTGTACTGCTCTGAGGTATTTTTAGTTCATTAAGATTATTCATGTATTATTTTCATTTTCATTTAGTTATATGAAGGGTGTAGATGCAAACTTCACACTCTCCACATAACGTAGTTTTTCGAAAAATGCAAAAAACTGATTATTATTAATAAACATGATATATTGGCACAATTTCTTTTGTGTGATATATTTGTTGGCATAACAACTAGTTGCACATAATCCTGAACCTGTAATAATTGTGGTAAAGCGAGAATTTAAATTTATATATAGAAAATGTGAGTTTTGCGGCAAACTTTTATGAATAATGTTAGCTATAAACCAAAAAAAATCTGAACATTAGTTTTCATTATGTTATTTTGAAGGGTAATAAACAACAAAAATCGAAAAACATTTATTAAAAATAATTTATGCAAAATATTAACTATTAGGTATGGCTCAATTTCTTTGCTGTCATTAAACTAGTGCAACATTTTACACAACTTCTTACTTCTGTACCTCCCTGATTGGTTGAGTTCGAGAATGTGAGTTTTGCTGCAAAACAGTTGTTGGATAATGTCAAAAAGAGTTTTTCACCATTTTTTTTTCAATCTTAATATATTTTTTATGGTCGAGATCACTATTACAGTCTTATTCGCCTTAAAAAGACGAACACGGTGATATGAATAACTCAATAACTTAAAATAGTGGATAATGTGATTTTTGCATCTGCACCATTCAAATATCTTTTAGAACACAGTCTTAATATGATTTCTTCTTACGACATTTACGTATTAACTAACTTTTGATTAAAACTTTTTAGTTCAGATGAAACAAATGTTGATCTCTCTTTAGAAATAGCAGAAAGCAAAAAATTCAACGCAAATATTCTATTACGTATTTTAAAACACTTTGCTTTAAAGTGCAGTTACAGAGCCCTATTTCGTAACTGATATTCTAAAATCTACTTTAAAATTTCCAGAAATTATAAAAGTACTAAAATACACCTCTGTAAATGATTCCGTGCATCTAATGGACTAATTATCGGAAGTTAAATTTTAATTAATCTCGTTTAAATGTGAGGAGATTTAACACATACTACATTGTTAAATAATAAACAGCAAACTGTTTAGTCATTCGACTGAATAGAAAATGGTTACAGAACCGTAATGTATCTTTATTCTAACCATAATATATTGAATAACATGGACAGATACCCTTTGTAATATAGACAAGTAACAACTGAGTTTTAAAAAGGTCTAAACACTGAACAGTGTAATGTCGATTTTAGCAGTATTACATGTTTGCTGATAATTTACGTATGTCTATTTTGCAAGTCGAACTACTGTAGAGTAATGTGTTAAAACATTTAAAATTCCAATAAAAAAATTCAGATGCTAATGATTACATTTATGATGCTTGAAATAACAACAATTCATTAATATGTGAATGTAATTTTTCTGAAAACATAAATGTTAATATTCGAAAAAATTTGCATTATCAAAACAGAAATGTAAGCATTTATAATTGAGATTGTCGGGGGAAGAGAGTGACAAGCCACGTTTTTGAACTTCTCAGATATTTCAATTTGAAAATTGTATTAAATACTCAAATCAAGATATATAATATAAAGTTTTTCCGCCAATGTCCGCGAAATTAGTAACATTTGAGATATTCTGATTAACAATATGGCATTACGTTAATGCTATCACTATTACGTTTTTGAAAATTAGCTGTCTTCATTGTGGTCATGAACATCTAAGGCAAAAACGAAACCTGTCTGATATTCTGCCATCAAGTGACGTTAGAAACAAAATATATGTTGGATATTATAATTTACAATATTAGGCAACAGACTACAGTGTTAGATTTATCTCACCTAAAAATGTGGCTTGGCACTTTCTTTCCCCGACCCCCTAAATTGGAAAATGTTTTATCCACAATAGGTGAAAATTGAAATCTGTTACTGTAAGTGTACTGACAATCTGAAATTTTATTATTGAAAATCTTGTTATTTTTAAATTGTTCTATTAATTTATTTTAAATTTATTTAATTTCCTCTATATTTAAATGGTTATCATCAGTTATTAGATTTATTTTATCTTCTGATAATATGATACGTAAAATTAATAGTTAAGTATCTTCTCTGTGAAACTAGAGGATTTACTAAGGAAGAGATAAGTTTTCCTTTGGAAGCAACATTTAAATTGTACTTGGAAGTTCGTTATTAATAGAATTTAACAAAGATCCAAAATTTTGGATCGCAGCCATTCATAAGGTTGTAATTTTAGATCGTAAATTTCTTGTGGTAAAATTAATACGCATAAGAAATATCTGTAGTCTGACAAAAAAAAATGTGGGCCTTATAGGTGTATGTATAAAAAGTAAACAAAGAAGCGTAGTTATTTTGGGGTAAATATCTCTATTTTTAAGAACTTCTAAAAAATCCTTTTGCATTCTTTGTATTTGCAGAGATATACTTTCACTGTTAAATCCTTATTTTTTTCTGTGAAATCAACAGTCCTTTAGATACAACATAAATATCAATAGAAAATCCATATTTCAATTTGTAATGCATATGTATATATATATACTTTTTCTAAAATGAAAATCAATGAAAGCGGTCCAATATGACTATTAAAAAATGCATTTCTTGTTTGAAATTTCTCATTACCTTAAAAAAAAAAAAAACAATGATTCCTTTAGACCTATTGCAAAATTCAAATTCAATGCGAAAAATCATTAAAGAGAATTTTAATAGGAATCAAATTTCAAATACTTTTATTATCAACAAAAGAGTTTGAAATTTCTGATCATGCGTGGGTTTTTAATAAACATATGAATGAAATGCATAGATGTCTATCTCTTTCAATATGTCTTCCTTCTCTCATTATAACAGTCCATCCGTAATGGTAAAGATTCAAAGACATTTTCATCGTATACTGACATACATAGTATTTGAGTAATGATGGAAAATATACAGTTTTAATGACATAACATTACATAAAGTTGTAATTCTTTGAAAATGAGTAAATATACTTCTAAGATGGATGATTTGCTTTAAGCATTTGAAAAAAAATGTATATGCGTTTCAAATATTCTAAATGTTTAAACAGATTTATTTTATTACTTGCTGACCCGCCCGGCGATGCCCGGGTAGAGTGTCTATGCTATTGAAGTTGCTATTGAAAATGGAATCCTTATTTTTAACAACATGTATTTCAAAAAATGTGAGAGAGATGGCGCCACATGCATGAACATAGATTACCAAACGAACCTGTAGTTTGAATCTTCTCAACAAATTCTTTTATTCTGAATAAAAGTGATAGAAGTCGTTATAGTATAGTATCTATCTATAAATATGTTGAAAATTTAATTTATTTAAATTAAATCCGTGACCAATTTTGTATTCCAAACTGTCTGAATCTAAGAAGAATTTACCTCGTCCTAAATCCTGCCAAAGGGCTAACACAATAACTAATGAGATATGTTTAATTCAGGCGTTGCCATTAAACTATTAACAAATAATCGCGATTTATGTGCCTCATACGATATCGAATATATATATATAGATTGTCATGCATGGTATTGCAAATATGGCTGAAAAATTTATTTTAATTTGATGAATGTTTGTCAATACAAAATGACTAACAAGTTATATTTTGAGATGTACTTCCATTTAAAAAGCATTTTCAAATGCTGCCCTTCATCATCTTAGAAGCCATTTCAGTCAAACTATTTATTTTTGTAATTATAATCAAATTAAAAAAAAAATTGCGTATAACTCACATTTAGAAAAACTGAATTAATATAAAAAGTAAAACACGAAATAAATCTCCCTCTTAGAATTATGATAACTTGAATACTTTGAAGTTTCTTCATCTTAACGGGTAATATTTCGACTTAATATTTTAAATCTTATTAATAATGCCTAATTTGTATCACAAATAGGCCATATAAAATACAAGATTAAAATTTTCATCGATTTTATTAATTTTAGACGACATCTAATCCAGAGACTACATAGAATCCTTTAAAATTTATAAGAAATAAAAATATTTAAAACATCCGGTACTTTTCTTGTTTTGCTAAAACATTCAAAATATATTTTAATACAAAATTAATGACGAATAAAAACGTTCTGGTATTGCAGCGGACGCATTTTCAAAATCATTCTTATTCCAACAAGTATAAAATATTAATGAACCAGCATTCACACATGCGAAAGAAACAGTGACCGTGATCCGAAAGAACAGTGCACAGAAAACAGTGACCGTGTCTGTACAGAAATTTTGTATGATAATATACTGAAAATTCTATTACCAGGTATATTCATATAAAGATAAACAGCAGGAGGATAATTAACGTCTTTATAAAAGATTCCAAATCTTCCTAGCAATTAATTAAAAACTATGATACTTTCGTGAATTAAGAAATAATGTAATTTATTGAAATTTCATAATACTTTTAGTTATTTCGTACATGTTTAAATTCGTAAAAAATCTGATTTGTTTATATAAAGAAAAAATACCCATATACAATAGCACCACATGTAAAGATTACTGCCAAGAGTCTGCACGGTCTAATTTGTTGCTACCCTATTTCCAAAGAAGTATCATTTCTGTATATGTCTCTTGCAAATAGTGTACAAATTTACTTCAATGTTTATTTATTTTTTGAAAATAGTCATAGTCAAAAAAAGTAAACTCGCCGAACTGTATATTTGTATAATTATAATTTAGCAATTAATATGTTGACAGTCAATTAAAAAAGACGTAACATGAAATAAATGTGCGTTTAATATTTTATCTTTTGAATAAATGGCGTAAATATTATATATGAAACAAACAAATGAGTAGAGGGAAATAAAGTCAACTTATTTATCTCCTGAATTGCTCCTATTGGAACTGTTTATTTGTGAAATGGTACTTTACTCTATGACATATGGTGGCCGTCTTTTTTGAGCTTTCTAAGTAAATGAGCAATCAAATTGATTAATGATAAGATATTTGTTACGGAAATTACTAAGATTTGTTTTTGTTATTGCAGAAAATAGGTAATTGTTTTTTTCTATAATTTTTTTCGCATTTTCATTCATGCATCTAACAATTCATTCTTTAATATTGATGAATGTATTATGACTACACAATGTAAAATAATTCCCAGACATAGCTGTGATTATATTATATTCTTTTATATTTTAAACGTTATTTTACACGCACTAATGTAATCTAATTTAATCTACTTCAATAATTATTGTTTGAAACTAGTGATAGCCAGAAAAAGGCACCGCGTCGAATCGTATCTTTTCCAAATTACATTTAAAACCTTTTTTTGTTTGCATTTTGATATTTTCATTTTCAAATTTGTATATTTTTTAATAACGTTTTATCTGACCAGTTTTGGATATTAGTATAAAACTTTTCTGTGAAATGTCCTTGTGTAAATTATTAAATATATAGCTCTATCAGAAAGAGATTTAAAATTAGATTAAAACAAAATATTTTCTAACATTCTTGCCAAGTACTAAATTAACTTCGGAATCATTTCTTCAGACCTTGATTACCACCATTTATGAAGAATAATCTCCACGGGGGATTTGTTTTCTCGAGTTCTATATGCCCAATTTCAAAGGGAATTTATTCATTAAGCTAACAGAATTAATTACGATATAGCTAACTAAATAAGATATAGATATAACATCCTTTTGCAGTGGAATTTGAAAGTAAAAGATATTTCAGTGCGTGCGCAGCATGCCTGCTATACGGTGCTGTAGGCAACGGGAGTACGTGTCGGAATTTTTTTTAGAAGTGAATGCACCTCCTGGCGGTGTAACTAAAAGTTTTTCTTGTGCGTGCGCCAAAAATGGCTATTTTTATCGAAATCTCAAAAAAAAGTTACCGATTTGATAATCCAAGGCAACGAAATATTCTCATTTTCAATCATGCTCGAGTATTAAGAAAACAATTGGAGATATTTATTCGAATCTCACAGTATGTACGTAGTTTATTTTTCGGATTCCAAAAATGCTAATTTTGTGATAAAACGGGTGATAACTTTTTTAAAATTTGACGAAAAACTGATCCGTTTTGAATTGAATGATCCAAATATTTCAGGGGATGGTATGAATTAAATTCTACTTCGGAGTCTGTCTCTCTATTTAGTTTCCTAAAGACGAAAGCGTTACCAGAAGAACGGTTTCGTACAGCGATTTTTTAGTGTGATTTCACGTTTTGTATTACTTTTTGGCGACCGGGCAATGCCGGGAGGATCAGCTAGTTATAGCAACAACGATACAAAACTGCTCAAATGATATATAAAACTTTGTCATGAAGAATCAACTCAGTATCGCCGTATATTGAGAATTCTTTGAACATTTTATATTAACTGTTGTGTTTAGAGATAGCTGCAATAAATAAAATCGTCTTTTAAAGTTCGCTGTATAAATAACATTTATTTTTGTGTATGTTGCAGATACGCAACGCGGTGATATAAAGGGTTAAAATAGAAACATAAAAAAATAATATATATATACATAACTTCAGTAACTCGCGCTTTCTACATAGCGAAATAAAACGGTCAATTTCGCATAATCGTGTTCGGTGTCCACGCCTAATGAGCGTGTTGTATTAGATTTTTTTAGGAAAAATACAGTCATGATATTAGGCGTGACTTTCTTGATAAACATCGAATGCTTATAAAAGGGTATATTTAATAAATATATATACTATTTTTACTTATAATAATGACGTGAGTATAAAATATTACAATTTACTAAATGGTGTATAAGAATGTCTTATACACCAAAACAAGTTAAAACTACACAAACAGTAAAATCAAATTAAAACCATCAACGTTTCAGCTATCATCTGTAGCCATCATCAGTAAATAGTTGCTTACAACTGTTCTAAATAACAACTATTTCCTGATGATGGCCATAGATGATGGCTGAGACGTTGGCTTTAATTTGATTTTACTCTTTGTGTAGTTTTAACTTTAAGACATTCTTATACACCATTTTGTAAATTGTAATATTTTATACTCACGTCATTATTGTCATTCTTTTACTTACCCATCATACGTAGTATAGGGTAAGTCTTGTAATCGTTTTGAAAATCGAAATTTTTTTTTTACTTACCCATCATACGTAGTATAGGGTAAGTCTTGTAATCGTTTTGAAATTCGAAATTTTTTTTTTACTTACCCATCATACGTAGTATAGGGTAAGTCTTGTAATCGTTTTGAAAATCGAAATTTTTTTTTTACTTACCCATCATACGTAGTATAGGGAAAGTCTTGTAATCGTTTTGAAAATCGAAAATTTTTTTTTACTTACCCATCATACGTAGTATAGGGTAAGTCTTGTAATCGTTTTGAAAATCGAAAATTTTTTTTTACTTACCCATCATACGTAGTATAGGGTAAGTCTTGTAATCGTTTTGAAAATCGAAAAATTTTTTTTTACTTACCCATCATACGTAGTATAGGGTAAGTCTTGTAATCGTTTTGAAAATCGAAATTTTTTTTTTTTACTTACCCATCATACGTAGTATAGGGTAAGTCTTGTAATCGTTTTGAAAATCGAAATTTTTTTTTTTTTACTTACCCATCATACGTAGTATAGGGTAAGTCTTATAATCGTTTTGAAAATCGAAAATTTTTTTTTTACTTACCCATCATACGTAGTATAGGGTAAGTCTTGTAATCGTTTTGAAAATCGAAAATTTTTTTTTTCACGGATTTACACGTTTCAGACACTGGAGATTCCGAAAAACATATTTTTAGAAAAAAAAATTGCCGTCCGTCTGTGTGTCTGTGTGTGTGTCTGTGTGTGTGTCTGTGTGTCTGTAAACGCTCTATCTCCCGAAAAAATTGAGATAGAGACTTGCAATTGGGTATGTACTTAGTATGTAATAATATGAAGAAGCCTATTTCATTTCAATAACCTCGATTAACCGGAACAATTTTTTTCGGACTCTCGAAATATTCGTTCTGATGAAAGATATATAAAAATTTTCGAAATTGTTTATTTTAAGAAATGAATATAAAAGACAATAAAAAAACACAAATTTTGCATAAAGCATGAAGTCGATCGGATAATTAGTTGCCGAGATATTTGGAATCCTATTTTCCACACTCTTCGATTTTTCATGACCCTGTATTTCATCCAAATTTCACTTGAAAGATATATTTTAATTGGAAATTTGACGCTTAATCAGATGCAATAAACTGCTAGTTAATAGGATTATTATTTTTGGAGTTATAAGGATGTTTCTTTCAAGCAATTCAGTAATCGAGCCTTTAAAGTTTGTGACGTCATCAAGCCACGATTTTATTTGAATTGCAATGCATTTTATAAGTAGTTTACACATTTTTATTTTAATATTTTACATTATGCATATTCATGATGGGTAAGTATTACGGTGGCCCCCAACGACTAGTTTTATGGTGCAATCGTCCAGCATTTATATTACTATATTTACGTTTATACGTACTCATGATATTTTGAATCATACTAATTATTTTATTTAAAAAAAAAGAAAATGATGTTTAATCTTGCTATTTTACCAAATTTCAATTAAACAGATGTCTGAAGTAGATACTTACTTATATATTCTGTTGCATAAACTGAAATCGATAACAATTTGCTTATCGCGCATAAGTTGGAATATAATGTTCATGCTTTCTAAGATAGGAAAGTAAATAGAAATCTTACGTCATACCTTTTGTCTCAAAATATATCGAGGAATTTTTTTATACTTTGATCATATGCAATTTTTAAAGCCATCGATGTGAAAATGTTGTTTTTTTAATTTCTTTCTCATTTATAAAGATGAAAATCTTATGTCGAACATCATGATTAATGAAAAATGAATATTTAAAATATTAGAAAATAAGTTTTCGTGTAAAACAGGGTTAGTGTGAGTAACATTTATGCTCCAAGAATTTTGTTTAAAATTTTTATTCAAATGTCTTTAAAATGTGATTAAACATTAGGTCCTTTGTTGATTAAAAATGTAAGTAATAAATAAACAAACTGAGACGTTGCGGATGCAAACGTAGTTTCTTTTACATCTTAAGCAAACCTGCTGCATTATAAAATTTCCTGTCTTCCGGAAAGTAATTTCAAATTTCTTTTTTTTTATAAAGAAACAAATTCACTATGAAATAATAAAAAAAAAACTTCACATCACAGACTTTAAGGAATTGGAACAATTTATATACAGTTAAATATTAAACATATGTCGTTTCACATGCAATTGACATATTTGGAAAAATATACTTGGCATCATGTTGAATAATGTTTTTATTAAATATAAAACTCAATAACCCATTGCATAAAAAGCCTAATTGCACATATTTTCAAGTTCGAGTTTAATTTTTTCATTAAATTTAATCTTACATTACATCAGTCAATTATATATGTCAAATGAGAATGTATATCTAATATTGAATATACTTAATGAATTCAAATATGAAGAGTTGAGTTACTAAAAATCAAAAATTCAAAAATCAAACTTAATACTCTAAATAATATTTAAGCACACATGTTGTCACAGACATTGAAAAAGTCATCGTCTGCTTGTTTATTTAAAACATATTTTTCTTTATATGTATATATATATATATATATATATATATATATATATATATATATATATATATATATATATATACAATTAAATAGCATTTACATCATTAAACGGTTACGTCATGATATTAAAAAGCGACATTTGTGATAAAACATAATAATTTTAAATAGTATTTAAGCACACGGGTATATTTAAATAATACTCATAATCTAATGCGCGTGAAAAAATTAATCACTTGTTCCTTTGCTGATTCAAAATGTAAGTAATAAATTAAATATAGTTTCTTATAAATACATAAAGTATTTCATTATTTTGCAAAGTAAAGTCTAATAAAAAAAATGCATCACCCTAAAACTATAGTGGAATTATTTTTTATATACAATCAGTATTATGGAATAAAATAGGAAAAATATCTAAATGACAGCCTTGAATACTTGGCCTATGGAAAATGTTTTTTAATAATTGCAGTTTGAACATAAAATGTTATCCATATTGTACGTATAAACTATAATTTTTAAAATAAAACATGGTTGTTAGTTATTTATTTGTCATTAGTCTTTAAATTTGACATATCTTAATGAAAATTAAATCAATACGAGCAGGGAAGACCGAGCTATGCTCGGTCAAAATTAAATTTGAATTCAAATATCATGACCCATGACCAAAATGACCCACTAATTGAATTTTCTCGAACATGTGACTAAACCCAACAGTCTTCTCGTGCTCGAAAACCATAGGATGCAAAATTTAGTGTAAATAGTCTGAGCCGTTTTTAAGATAAAATAGCTTGACCCATAATGACCCATGACCAAAATGACCCACCAATCGAAATTTCTCGAACATGTGACCTAGCCTAATAGTCTTCTTGTTCCCTAAACCTGTAGGGTGCTAAATTTATTTCAAATCTTCTGAACCGTTTTTAAGATAAAATAGCTTGACCCATAATGACCCATGACCAAAATGACACACTAATTGAATTTTCTCGAACATGCGACCTAGCCCAACAGTCTTCTCGTGCTCGAAAACCATTGGATGCAAAATTTAGTGTAAATTGAGCCGCTTTTTAGATCTTGACCCACAATGACCCAGAAATGACCCACTAATCGAATTTTCTCGAACATGTGACCTAGCCCAATGATTTTCGCGTGCCCGAAACTCTTAGGATACAAAATTTAATCAAAATCGTTAGAGCCGTTTTTTAGATAAAATTAATTTGACCCGCTTTGACCCAAAAATAACCCACTAATCGAAAGTTCTCGAACATGTGACCCAGCCAATAGTCTTCTCGTGCCCGAAAATAGTCGGATACAAAATTTCGTCAAAATCGTTTGAACCGTTTTTTAGATACAATTAGCTTGACCATGACCCAAAATGACCCACTAATTGAATTTTCTCGAACATGTGACCTAGCCCAACAGTCTTCTCGTGCCCGAAAACCATTGGAATGAAAATTTAGTGTAAATTGAGCCGCTTTTTAGATCTTGATCCACAATGACCCAGAAATGACCCACTAATCGAATTTTCTCGGACATGTGACCTAGCCCAATGATTTTATCGTGCTCGAAACTCGTAGGACACAAAATTTAATCAAAATCGTTAGAGCCGTTTTTTAGATAAAATTAATTTGACCCGCGTTGACCCAAAAATGACCCACCAATCGAAAGTTCTCGAACATGTGACCCAGCCCAATAGTCTTCTCGTGCCCGAAAATGACCGGATACAAAATTTCGTCAAAATCGTTTGAACCGTTTTTAGATACAATTAGCTAGACCATGACCCAAAATGACCCAAAAATGACCCACTAATCGAATTTTCTCGAACATGTGACCTAGCCCAATGGTTTTCTGGTGCCCCAAAACGGTAGGATACGAAATTTCGTCAAGATCGTTAGAGCAGTTTTTAAGATAAAATTTGCATATATATATATATATATATAACCACACACAAGATTTGCTCGTATTAGAATATATGATACTTGCGAACAGTTTCTGATAAATAACGATTTTCTTTTGTATGACTGGAAAGTGTGTGAAGTTATGGAGAAAATTGAATCCAACTTTATATATATATACATAGCTGCCAACTTTTACGCTTTTTTGTTACCATTAAAAAATTTAATAGAATTTTTTTCCTTATGTAATCACACGATTTTGTCGATTTAATAAAATAAAATTTGCTATCAAATTTTAGTGGTAGGAAAAAAGCGTAAAATTTGGCAGCTATGTATATATCATTTTGACTCCGGATATTACGTCCTAGTTAAAAATGGGGAAAGTCCTAAAGAAGGCGGTGCTGTGGTAGTTTTGTGCGATTTTCAAGAATTTTTTTTTTTTTAGAGTTTAAGTAAACATTTATAAAATTCTTCGGCGAAATTTTGTATTTAGATGTAATGCCATAGGCCAAGATTTGTGTAAATTTTTGGAAGAAATCGCCATGAAGGTGGCGCTGTAACAACGAAATTAGGTGCGATTTTTGTTTGTGTCATCGGAAAGTGTATGAAGTTATATATAGAATCCAAACTTGATATATATAATTGACTATGGCCGTCATGGCCCAGTTGAAAATGGTGATATTCCCCGTGGAAGAGGTACTGTGACAGCAGTTTTTGGGACGGACGTGGTAGCTGTTGAAAACGAAATCATACTGAATTACTCAAATGTTCAATCTAAGTTTAATTTGAATAATTCTAATAAGCAAAAACTTTTGCGTTTTTTATATTACAGGTTGACTAGATTTTATTGCGAAAATTTTATTCCTCCCCTCAACGATTGTGAAACATTTATTGATAAAAAACTTCAAGTGTCATAAAAAAGTAAATAACAGATCTGTTAAATACTCATTTTTTGTTTCGAAAATGCATTATTAAAAAATTGCGTTTTTTGAAGTGTTAGCATACATAAGTGAAAATTTTGGGATTGCCACATCAGGCTAGTTTCCTTACGTCTTTAAATTTTTTTTTCATAGAATATTGGCATATTAATAGTACTTAAAATGTATTCATTAGATTTTAGTGAATGACATCCTGTTAATTTTGAGTAAAGTTTTTTTTTATTTGTATAGTTATGTTTAGATTTTTAAACGGAAATATTTTTTTAAAAATTTTATAAGCATTCAGACCTGAAAGTAGTAAAAAGTGTTAGCGATTAGAAGGAACGTTTCAAGAAAATAATTCTAAATCGTTAATGTTATAGACGACATATTTACTAAGTGCATGTTTCAGATACTTGTTATCAGTTAATATAATATCCATTAACCTGTTATTTACTAGAGTTAGTTAGGTAATTGCTCGCAATTACAACGAATTACGGTGCAGCAAAGAGATAATGCATTAATGTCTGTAAGTGTTTCTGAACAAATTAGTGCAGTAATGCAGTAAATATCCGTGAAACATGCAGAAGATAAGTCTAATTTTAACAAGAAAAGACGTTGGAAATTATCTTCAAGGGAATAAAACATTTATATTAAAATAGTTAAAGACCAATGTTTCTCTACGGGATACAATTGCTCTTTATGTCAGTGGACAAAATTTCAGTACATTTAAATTGGTACGTTTTTAATATGTATACTGTCGCGAGTTCAAAAATTTGATTTATATCCTGAAAGAAAACATAATTTTTGTTTAATGGTAATAACACCAGTATTTTTTATTTGATTGTAAACGTTCTGAAAATAAAGGCGAGTATACCTTTATTTTCTTTATTTCTTTTTTTATATGGATTGTACGTTTTTGGAAAAATGTTTTTACTCTTGTTCGTAAACTTGTAATGCCATTTTGAAACTTTTACTTAAGTAGCCGTATAAATTTAACTGAATTAATAAAATATATATATAAAAGCAAAAATAAAAATAAATAATAATGACATTTTTAAATTTTACATATGCCTTTCAGTATGTTCATTACACAATTTCAGCGTTTTACTTAAACTGTTTAAGAATGAATTTATATTCCATATATCATATTGATGTGAAACGAACATACCTTACGGTAAGTCACCTCGACAGTATAGGCTCTAAGGAGCCTTAATGCACAATATGTCAGACGGATCTGACATAGGCAAGCGTGATGGAGCTATGACATGAGCTACCGGCCAAAGAAGAACACCGCCACCTGAGAATCACTCACCCTGCATCCAAAACACCAACAAACAACGTGGTTTCTATAACAGCCCAACCAATGTACTTAAGTAAAGTGCCGCATAATTCCTATATACGCATCCTATTCCTTCAATAGCTTCGGTGAAACGAACACCTATAGGCGCACTTGTCCCTAGGCCTTTTCCTAGTTTTCCCAGACAATTACTTGCTTTAACAGCGCTACTGTACATGGAAATTTACAATGATAGTCACTAGCCCTTCTGCTATGGCACGAAAATAGAGTTACTGCTTGCGAGCCCGGGAGGTTGTGGAGAGTTACTTCTTCCTTGTCGGCATAAACACGCTCTCGCTAAGCCATATCATATTGATTTAAGTCATAAGTCAGTATAGTTGCTTGTTTTAAAGCATAGCATAAAAGCTTAGTTAAAACATAGCATAATTGCCTTACAGCAAAAGTCACTTTACGTAATGGCATATTTCTGCGATTAAATAACATATATATTTCTATTATAAATTTTCGGTAATAAAGAGTCAGGAGACTTGACAAACTATGTGTAAGGTTATGCGGACATATTATATTTATAAAAAAATAATTATTATTTTCATGTATTTTATTTTTATTCCACACTACAATTGCACGATACTATAGTCAATATCTTTTTTTATAAATACTCTGTGAAATCACTTTAAACACTTCTAGGAGAAGGACCCACTTATTTAAAATTTTTCATTTAATTTATTACCTATTTAAAAAACTTCTATCTCTCTGTGTTACAATGTCTCAAACAATTAAGTTGTGAATCATTGGATTATATATCTTGAAAATGGTGCCGTATATGAGCGCTGAAACATATTTCGATCATTAAAAGGTTTTTATAAGCCTTTTGTGTTTCTTCTTTGTATCACTTAAGCATTTTATCTTTATTTTAATTATAATTAGTGATCTTATTATGTGATTATATAATATTTGTTGTTAAGATAGACAATGTTTCCTGTTTATCTATACTAATAAAAGAAAGTTTCGCTCTGTGTGTGTCTGTGTGTCTGTTGGCGATGGCTAGGAAAATCCAGCACACCTAGAAGGCTGCAAATTTAGATATAGGTAGTCCAAACCCTCTCCTGGTGCACCATTACGTCAGAATTTTAATATTTTGAAAATTAAAGTAGTTTTTAATTAAAAACTGATCAAAGATCACAAATAAAAACGTCATTATTCAAAAGCTAGCTGGCGCATGTGCAGAAACCAATATTCGTATCTTCCGGAATAGAAGAAAGAAAGCACAACACATCCCGTTTTTGTTTTAAGTTTTCTAAATTCGCCATGGGCTAACGGTTAGAAATACGGAAAAACCGTCTACATATTCTGAAAGAAAATACTTTTACGTCTCAAACGATCTGGTTGGTTTGAAAAAAAATTACATTTAACCCTTTCAAAAAAATAATCAAAAAGCATCGAATTCATGTTTTTTATTTTCTCCCGTTTTCCGAGACTTGCATCCACCGAAATACAAAAAATACGGAAAAACAAAGGTCAACAAATTAAAGAACTGACTTTGCCCTTTCCAAAGCCCCCTTTGGTTTTAAAAAATTCAAAACTTAACCCTTCTAAAAAGTATATTTTCTGTATGCCGTTTTGTGATTTTTGCAATTTTGGCAATTTTTAAAAATTCGTTTCGGCGATTCAGTGAAAGGTACGAAAAACTAAAAATACCAGACAATATTTACATTTATTCCTTTTTCGACATCTGTATTTGTTTTTGAAAAATACGAATATTAACCCTTCAAAAAATATTCGTGCGCAGCACTCTCTTTTGCGAATTCCGATTTTCTATGATATATAAAATCTGGCATCGGCTTTCTAAAATAACCAAACAAAAATCAAACACACCTAAAGACATCTACGTTCTGTCGGATTTAGGCAGAAACCTTTAGTTTAAAAATAAAATCACGTCAACCCTTTCGAAAACGTTTTTTACCGTAAGTCAATTTCGCATTTTTAACTATATCCCCTATCTTTAAAAATCCGAATTGGCATTTATAAACAAGATATCAAAAATCTAAAAATACCTCAACTAATCTAAATCCCTTTGTTTTTTAAAATCTGGTATCCGTTTTGAAAATTTTTAATTTTAACCCTCCAAAAAAAAAAATCCTTTCCAAAACTCACTCACGCGATTTTCGTTTTTCGGTCCAGGTTTAAAAATCAGCATCGACTCAGGAAATGTGAGTACGGACAAACAGTAGACTCCAGATCATAGACGCGTTCATTTTCTTCAAAACGCATGATTGGGTTTTAAAAAAATATCTACATTAACCCTTTAGAAACCGATCGATTACGTAACCAACTTTCGCGATTTCCGCTATTTTGGCAATGTTTACCCGTGGTTAAATTTCAATTCTACTAGGAAATTTGGTTGGGTCGAGTGTTCTGAAAAGGCCTCTTCCAGAACAGACTGCGCCCCCTGGCGGTGGAAGGTGGAACTATGGACCCGATTACGACGGGGTTTGGTTTAAGTTTCGTATAGAACAGATTATTAATATTTTTGGCCCGTGCAACGCCGGGCGGGTTAGCTAGTTATGTAATAAAATTCAAACGGTATTATCATGAAGAATCAGAGACTAGGACAAAGTATCTCTTCCCAAATATTATTAAATGAATCTATTCCGACTATAATAAAGTGAAGCGAAAGATGAAAATTTTCTGATAAGAGTGATATTTGAACTAAAGAACGTGTTAATAAAACACATGTTAAAATGTTCTTGGCGGTGTCTCTCAAAATAAAAATCTTGAACAAAAGTCAATCGATATCAGAACAATTAAGGTCAATATTAAATGCAGTTGAATTTTCCATAAAGTACTTTTAAGATATTATATGTTTGTTTGTCCTATAATTACCTATTTGTATACGATCCTTTAAAGTCATTCATCTCTTCAAAACAAAGTATATTCGGTCATATAAGATACAATTTATAATTGAGTTAAGTTTAGATTTTTTCTTATATTATTGAAAGTCATAGAAGTTAAACATGCACAGCTGCCAACCAGTGGTAACAATATACCAATTTTTTTAAACTAGAAATTCCTGCTCTTTGCAGAAATTCCAAATTTAACTTTTCTTTATTTAATCACAGAATGTCTGTTATTATATAAAACAAAAAAATACATTCCGAACATTCTGGTATGAATTCTGATTTTCTTAATGAAACAATACGTATAAGAACTTGGAACACTTCTGCCAATTACTCTGCTTTTATGTTACTACTATTTTTGAATAGTAATCCCCCATTTAACAGCAAAATTCTGTTAATAACCTTCCGAGTATAAAGACGAGTGCATTTAGTCCAGAGAAAACTGTGTTCCTCTTTTTGTCATGTAAAAAAAAATTGAATAATAAAAAAGGTCTAATTATTAAAACAATTTTGACTTTCAGTTTTCTAATAGTTTATGTTGCATTATTTATTAGTATATTGACTATAAAGTAATAGCTTATTTGCATTTTTGTGAACGTATACATTTGCATGTCGGTACTATGGATGCGACAAGGAATTTTTGCATTGTTTTTTTTTCGATAATAAGCGAAAAGTACTATTTATAAACAATGGTATTAAAAAGCGAAAAAGTTCGCAGTTATGAAGAAGCAATAAACAAAATGTTCCGAAATCTTGAATTATGGGAAGTAAATTAAATTTCTCTATTAGTAATTTTTTTAAGATAAAGATTAGTTTTAATGTTAACATTTTAAATGGATAATTTAATTATGTTGCATTTATTTCGGATGCACCATGTGTTTACAAAACGAAACTAAAGAGTCATGTTTATTATTCTCTTATTTATTTCTAATAATAGTAATGCATAAATTAAACAGAAAGTTACTAAAATGTTAACTGCTACTTGTCGAAAAAATGCAACGTTCGTTTCAGAACAACCTTAATGATTTACCGATCGATATCGGCGTAATTAATGACAACATCAATTATCAGCAGAATATCCCACGAGATATATTAAAGATAACCCATTACTGATTGCTTCATAATTACCTGTACGTAAAAGATCCCATATACTCATCAATCAGTTTAAATCAAATTATGTACTGTAGTTTGTGTTTAAATTTAAAATTAAAGTTACGTGTTAAATGAGTAATATAATTTTCAAATTTAAGAAGTAGTTAAAGAGACTGAAAGAAGAAATATATTTTATAAATTGAATTACAAAAAGAAAATCACATGTCTAAATTAGCATTTTTTTAAATACATTTATTTTTTAGTTCCATTTTTAATAAATAATTTAAATATTTATAAACTAATGTAATGTACATTTTAACATGTATTACAAGTGACGAGGAAAATCCTTATAATATTGCGTGATTTTCTTTCTGGTGACTATAATACTTCATCTATGACACTGTACAACAACTTTGAAAGGTTTTTTTGCCCTTTAGATGAAACTATGTAATTCTGTTTAAACAAAAGGTGCTTGATTCATATATCAAAACCATAATGGAACATCACGTATCGTTTTTGTAGGAGACTCACTTCTCATATTTATAGCAATTGGTTACAGAAAAAGGTAACAGAGGCTTGATTATAGAAAACACAAACACTAAAATTATTTTTTGAACCTTTCTTGTTGTAGGCATCTACTTGTGTATCACTGATAACAGACCAGTAATATTCAACTAGCATACTTCCAATCCATCGTCCACGGAAACGCTTTTCAAACATAGAGATGTCCTGATGAAAACGTCCCCTATGCTCAACACTAATTGCGCCAAGGTTTTGTGGAAAGACGTCCAGATGTGAGTCCAAAAAGTGTTGTTTTCCAGACACATTGCAATCTACAACACGAAAGCATTGCACCATGTTACCAACAAGATGTTCATAATTTTCAGCTTTCCTATTTCCAAGCACACTTGAGCACACTGGCTTGAAATCCAAACAAGCTGATTTTTCTGCTTGTGACAGTTTATTTTGAAACTCTTCACCATGAAAGACTGCTTTAATTTGGGGGTGGGCCAGTAAAAAACCCTTATTTAAAATTTACTTCACTTCATTTTTGGAATTTGTTCCTTAGATGCAAGAAAACCTTTTCATTTTCTGTCCAGAGTTTTTACAATTATTTTCTTCAAAGTGATTTTAATTTGCAATGGTGGAAAGAAGAAACATCGCGGGTTCACAAGTGGTTCATGGGATATGTTTTTGTTGCCATGAATGAAGATTTTCTTGGAGGCCACTGTTTATGGATATAGTGATTTTTTCTATTGCGGCTTCCCATTCGCAGAGAAAGCCGCAGAATTTAGTGTATCCCTGTTACATGACTGTTAATATACCAATGACTTTGAAATATTAAAAAATCTGTCATTTGAATGTAGTGTACTCAATTAACTTCAGTATAGCTCTCATAACTTTGTAAGTTTCCTTTGTATTTGTAGAATATGCTACAGGAAAGAACGAACAAACATTGAGTATACGGAGAAGAAATCTTTTGAGATTACGTTTGGACGAGTCAATAAAAAGGCTTCACTCCGCTGGATTATGTTGATGTCCCAATGACTGAAATAGGCCATTCACAATGTCTTCTATATACGATTCTATATACTCTTCCAATATACGATGTCTTCTTTCTCCACAAAATAGTCTACAAAAGGGCTTTGTAGTCTTGTAAAGTAACATATTTTACGCCTTTCTCTAATAGATTCCAACTTTGAAGTCTGGAACCCAGTAATAGATTCCAACCTTGGAACCCAGTAATTCTGGGCTTGTTTGAGAGTGTTTTAAGTTCAGCACAATAGCGTTAAAAGCTCTGCCTGTGTGATTCCATGATGTGAACATGTCATAAATGTAGATGGTTGAAATTCTGAATCTTGATAGTTTAAATCATCGGAGGTGAATTCCTCTAAATCAACAGCATATTTATCTAGAGCTGTGGAGTAGATATAGGAATTAGTGATGAGTTCAGGCTCTTTTTTCGGAGTCCGGACCCGCCCTACCCTGATGATTTAAAATCCGAGCCCACCCGAGCCCGAAACATTTTGTGTCTTTAGAGCCCGAGCCCGTCCAAGCCCGATAGCGAAAAAATTGCATAATAATTAAAAATTGTTTATAAATCATAATCAAATAAAATAATATAATCAAATAAAAATATACTTCTTTAAAAGATGTTCATATTTTTCTCTATTAACAACCAAATCTGATGAGCATATTAACGAAGTGCGTTTTATGAATAAATGCATGAAATTTGCAAAAAATACTATTTCTATGCCGAGAAATCGAACAACGTTTTATATTTACTATAAAGGTGTATATCGTAAATTAGAATTGATTCCTTAATTAAAACAATATTTCGTGCTCCTGAAAATCAGCTTAAATTAAAAATTTGACACCGTTATCTGAAAGATCCTATGCTTTTATAGGAAGAGTGGAAACACTGTTCGATTGCTTTCCATCAAAATACATGACAATTATGTCTACTTACGACTGAAAGTGACTTCGTAAATGTCCAGAGCTGAGCTGTAGCATGAACAGAGACCATGATTAAAAATAGAATCACTAACGTTATTTTCATATAAAGAGCAATTATGACTCGCACACAATATAATACTAAAAATATTGTAAACCTAAGCTGATGCTGATTGACTAAAAACAAAAAATATATTAATTTCGCGTTGGATCTCTAATTAAAAAATATCCTACTGTCACAAACGAAAATCTACCAATAAATATTATTCTTGCCCATTGGCGCGATATCACCTAGTAATCAGTCGCGTCACAAATATCGTAAATTTATTTTAAAGTAGCATTCTAATAATAGAAAAGAAAAATAAGATTTATGTTTCCCATCTATTCATTCTGATTAAAATAACATTAAAATAACTTGAAATGGAGTAGGTAATTTTTCAGGGGAAAAAATATTTAATTTTTTTCTATATGAGAATAAATAAAATTGTCAGTTTCAGAAAGAATGAGCCCGAGCCCGCCCGGCCCGAAGGTTGGTATAAAAATAGAGCCCGAGCCCGTCTGGACCGGAAGCCTGGTATAAAAATAGAGACCGAGCCCGTGTCGGGCTGCGGCCGTCTCATCACTGATAGGAATATCTTCAGAATGCAGAACTGGTCGCATAGCGGAGTGTAAGTTTGAATACAATGTTTGGATTTTGAAGACAACCCCTTGACATCTGTCAAACAAAAGTTGCGTGATTGGTCGTTTCACGCCAAAACATAGGTACTACAAATTTCAATCTACTACGTTTTCCTTGTTTTTTAATACTTTAAAGAATTTTATTTCATTGAGATATCACTAGAATGTATCACGTTTTTATGAATTTTTGTAAGGAGCATGATTGTATATAGTAATAGAAAAAATATTATTTATTGCTCCAAAGTGGGCAATTGGTGAGCTACAATAATATACTTCATTGATAACCATTATTTCTATAAGGCAATAAATTGATCTTGCTACATGCTTCTCTTGACAGAAGCACAATTCACTTGCTATTGTTTCGTTCTGTCAAATTATATATTATAAGATTAACTGTTCGTTATTTGTTAGATTTATATATTTTTTCAATGATGCAAGTGAATTTTTGTGTTCGTGAAGTAAAATGTAAAAGAAGTTGTTCATTTTGAAGAAGATTAATTTTTTTTAATAGATTTTTTCTTCTGTTTTCTACATTTATACATATTATGGTAACTATATTCATTAACAAGTCAGTTTCTTTAATATTATGGAAAACGCATGTTAATGGGAAAACGTTATAGAAGTCTGGTGTCCAAAATAATTTAAAACACATTCCAATAAATTTCATTATTTTTGTAGTAGAGAATTCCATCCGATTCTGTATTTCAAAAGATAATTTGGCAACTTCAGCCAAGAGATCCCAGGTTCGAATCCTTTCCAGGACATTTAACGTCCAGTTGCTAAAATTACAACTTATAGTATTTCTTGGCCAATTTGAATAATTGTGTTAAAAGTAATCTAGTGTAATCACGTATGCAGCGTTTACTGGAGTTCCAAATTACCTGCGATTAATTATTTTGAGCTGATTCAGATATCAGACCAGATGCTATGATCAATAGGGTTAATTGGATAAATTAGGTCCTCCAGATTCGATCGGGATGGCTCAGTTAATAAAGCATGGCAGCTTCAGCGAAGAGATCGCAGGTTCGAAGGGTTCGATCAAGTTCTATCCCATTTTTCGTCCAGTTGGAAAATTACATCTTATATGATTTCTTTACCAATTTGAATAATTGTGTGAAAATTAATCTAATTTTTTATTTTAATAGAATTTTATTTCTTTTAATTTAATTTTTAAGTGATTTTTTTATTCCGATTGTTTACTTTTAATTAAAAAATTAGCTCCACTTTTGTAACTGTCGTACATTTTAACCACATTGTTGCTCGCATTGTTATGACACATTTGTGTTTCATGATATAGATTGACCTTTAGTAATTTTATTACAATCACGTTTTTTTTAAGCTCGAAGTAATTGGTAGACAATCTATACCGTGCATTCTTCGTAACCTCTAAATCAATGTAATTTGTTTTTTTAAAGCAATTTACTGGTGAAACACTTAAAAGAGCAATATATTCGAATGCAAGATATAATAAAGAATTATCCCATTCCCCGTTTCCTTATTTCGAGGTTTGTTTTGAAAACAGAGAAGCGAAACGATTTAAGACCCGCTTGTCTAAAAATAGCATGATTCACATAGTAGGTTTAAAAGTACGCAGCATCTCATACACAGTTAAAATTTGCAGCAAACTGTCCAGTCATTTGACCGTTTGTGTGGAAAACAGTTACATAGCCGTATTTTTACGTTATTCTGATCATAAAATGAGTAATAATACGGTCAAAATATAGTTAATTACGGTTATGCAACCGTTTTCTACAAAAACGGTCAAATGATTGGATAATTTGCTGTTTTTTTTTTTTTAACGCGAAATGATTTGTATCCCGATTACCGATATTACCTGATTAAGATGGAGTCACTCGAAAATTAGATACCATTCATTTTTCATAGCAGCGTGCTCTGCACTGAGAAAAATGTCACTTTCAAATCTGAGTAAATCGATGTTTTTATTTTGTTATGATACTTTTGTTTCAAAAATGACGAACCAGTGCTTTCAATTCTGAAACACCAGAAATACTCAGAATATTCAAACATGGACATACTCAAAACTGAACATATAAAGGGCAGTTCATACTCTTTTTTGAAACATGACATGTTTAAAAATATTTAGAATCAGTTCAAACTTATTTTTGAAACATGAAAATACTCAAAAATGAGCACTTAGAAGTCAGTTCATGCTCATTTTTAAAACATGGACATACTCAAATATGAGCAAATGATGCTTCATTCTTGAGAAATGAATATATGAATGTTTCAAACTTGAGTAATTTTGATTCGGAGCTATTTTGATTATGTGACATACTCAGTTTAGAGTATTTCTTGCTCATTTTTAGAGTGTGCGATGTTTCAAAGCCCTCTACTTTCAAAGTGCTGGGAGCCTGTCAATTCATCCACACCTGTTTCAAGTAAGAATTAAATGTCGTTTTTCAGAGTTTCTACAACCTCAAGTATGTCCTTAAGTAAATGTCTTTACCAACTCTTCCAAAATGCAAGAACAAAAAATCATGCTTCAAGCATAGATTATGAAACACTTTCCAACACAGCCAGACAACCGTAACAAAACTTCACCGTTAAATAAAGGGAAAGAAAATATGTAAGTAAACTGTTTAGATAACATATACCACATTTAAAAAATACAGTTTTCGAAATTAGCTTCCAGTGTCAAAAAGTAGTCGAATTATTTGTGCAGCCCTGTATATGATCAATAGATGTGGATATTTATAGCATAATAAAATTTAGTTCAGTTAGAATATTCACATTTAGCAATTTTCTGCGATCGATGGAAATGCACTCGAAATTCCTTGTATAGCCCTGTATATTTCTGAAGACTTTTATATACACCACATATTAAGCTAAAAGGCAACTTAAAACTCACTCGCAGCAATTACCAACCGTAAACGACAATGAATATTTTTCTTCGGCAAGAATAATTTTGTTATCATTCAACTTATCATTATATCATTCATCTTATTAGTTTCACAACATTCTATTCTTTACATTTGTTCTATATAGAAAATATTTCATATGGTTTATTCAATATAATACACCTGACAAATACTGCACTAGATGTAATTTGTACAAATTTGATATTTTGTTAAATGATTTATTGCAATATTATGAGTTAAAATTATTTAATATTAGCAGTTATACACATCTTTATGTGTGAAATGTGACACCTTTTGAATCTCTTTTTCTTATGATTGTTGATTTCAAATTTTTCTATTTTAAAATGGTCTGAACTAAATTTTGAACAATGTAATTGTTCCTAATAAGTACCACAATAAAAGAAATATATTAAATCTTATATACTAAATCTTATATTTTTTTAAACTTTTCATTTTTTAACTTGCACTACATCAAAATATTTGATATTCATTATTCAATATATTTGTATATGCAATAAATTACGTACAATGAAACATTCAGCTGTAAGTTCATACACAGGGTGACTTTTAATTAACCTACAACTTTAAACTGAAATAACTTCTCAGAGCCTCACTAGATGGAGGTACGAATGCATGTAGTGAGAGAGGGCATAAAAGGAATTTGCTTAGTGTCAGTTCCACGTAATTTTGAAAATGTCTCTCAAAGCGTCATATTCAAAAGAAAATCGTATTTTTATTGTTAAAAATTTGTATTTATATGGTGAAAATGAAACACTATTTCTACGGAAGCTGTCTTCACCATTCAGAAACCGCCCTAATTCTTTTAGAGCAATGGTAGGAGATTCGCTAAGAAAATTACCCTCCTTATTCACCAGATATGAATCCATATGATTTCTATCTTTGGGGTCATATGAAAGATTCGGTTTACAAGAAGAAGCCGACAGACCTTATTAGCCTCAAAAGTTCCATAACTGACTCCTTTTCTAGCATAGGAAAAAACGTTCGATTTTGTCACTGAAAACTTTGTGACTAACTTGCGCTATTGTATCACCTATGAAGGTTCTCACTTTGAAAACCTTATCCATTAAATTCCTTTTCCACGTTATTTTCAATAAATAAATGTGTGCAGTGCTACCTACAACGACTCAAGATTTATTTCAGTTAAAAGTTGTAGGTTAATTAAAAGTCACCCTGTATATTTTATTAGGGGGTTAATTGAAATATTATAAGCTACAAAATTATTTCAGTTTATCATTTTTCATATAGTCATTTATTCAGTGTGAACTCTAGTTGAATGTGTGAAGGAACATGTGTTTTATGACTGTTCACTTACCAATTTCTATTCTAGAAATGTCTTAAATTAGAATTTAAACAATAAAATTTTCTTTAATAACTATAACAATAAAGAAATAATCAAGTTCTTATTTATCATGCAATTTAATTATTTATTTATAACTTTCCAATCTTTAAACTGTCCACTTTTCTGTTCAATAAATATTTCATACGCTTTTCATCAATATCCGATTTATGCAAAATAAATGTGCAATGTAAAATTTATCAGAAAGTATATATCTGTTTTGGTAGATTGTTATTAAAGGTTATTTTTTTTACATTTATTATATTCACCATTATTTGCTGTTCCTTTCAGAATAAATATTCTTATTAAATGCATTTTTCCATACTTTATTAGATCAGAGAAATTTATTGAAATATTTTATTTAATCATTCTTTTAATGAAAGTACTTATAATGCCACATTTGCCAAATGAATTCATTCTTTCATTAAATATGGATATATTTAGAGAAATAAAAATAACTGTCAAACAAGGTGAAAAATGATATGGTTATAAAATTCAATTAGCTTATAATATTGGTTAATGAATTCTAAATACTGATATCTTTATTGATAAAAATATTTATAAAGATATCGTACATTAACAATGCTGGAATTAAAATTAAATAGAAAAAGTAATTCTAAAATTTATTGAAAGTATTTCTCAGGCGATCAGCGAAATTTATAAATAATTTGACTTTTTTCAGCGGTTTTGATAAATTATACAGGAGTTAATTTTTTACTGACGTGTTTCAGTTTATTATTTTACCAATACTTCATTTCCATTAGTGTTATGTAAAAATTTATACTTATTTTTACATTGAACGATAAAATGCTCAAAATTCCATGTATTAAAAATTTATTTAAAACTAGCTGACCCGTCCGGCGTTGCTCGGGCCCGTGATAATAAAATTAAATAAACCTAAAGTTTGTACGATTTTATATCTTTAACCGCATTTTGTTTAAAATTATTTATTTAAAAGTGCTTCGCCGGGCGACGGGAAATCCTTTATTTCCATTTTCTGCCGATACGGACGCATTCTGATAAAAACGAACGTCCGACACGTCTTCCCACTGCCTGCAGCACCGTATATTAGGTATGCAGCGCACGCGCTGCAAACTCTTTCAGTTCCACCTTAGCCGCCAGGGGGCGTCCCTGTTCAAAAGAAACCACCTTCCGAACGAAACTTCAAATCGTGTCCCTGCTGCCTCCGGCACCGTATAGTGTAAGCGTGCTGCGCACGCGTTCAATATTCTTTAGTTCCGCTTTCAACCACCAGGGGGCGCAATTTGTTCTATACGAACATCAGACACGGGTACCCGAAAATAAAGCGTCCCCAGGTGGTGGAACTAAAATCTGTAACAAGAACGAAAACAGGGTTGAATTATTCAAAAGGCCGTTGTGATCGGGCCCATAGAAACCGATATAAAAATGCACAGTTAGATAAAGACACTTGCAAAATTACCCGCAAAGGAGGCACTTGGTCAAGTGCTCACAACAATTCATTGACTTTGATTGTTGGTATCCATCAGGAAATTAAATGTGTGTGTAAAATTAAATGTATGTCCATAATAAAAGTACACGGGTTTTGTACTTTTATTATGGACATACATTTAATTTTTACGAAAATCATTATTTGAAATTTTCTGTATTCTCTATATGTAACATTTATAAAACACTACGTTAGAAGCTAAAAATGTTAAATTTCTTAAATGGAATTTGTTTTATGTAAATCAGAGCAAGGCGTTAACCCCCTCCCTCCCCATACCGCAAATATAACGAATAATTTGTTCAAGAAAACCATCTTCACCTACATTAACGCGATCATTAAAAAATATATAATAATTTGTTTTGATAATTAGAAAATAACAAAGACTTTACACTAAAATAACCGCCAGATGACACCCCTTCCTATCCTCAATTGGAAATCTATATCTTAACTAGCCGCCATTGGCGACCAGTTTGGTCGCCCTTAAATGTATGTTAAGCATTGTAACAAATTATTTTTATTCATAATTTATTTTTTTCCTTAATCCTTCGCCAAACCGGAAAAATCTAATAGACTAATCAACAATTTTTGCGATCGTGGTAGCATTTCACATATTTTTTGTTGTTATGTATTTCATCTTTCTTGACAAAAACCGCTTAACCCACTTTATAATAAATTAATCATTGTGTGTGTTTTATAATAAAATTGTGTGTTTTTTAATATAAAATAAACTATTTTATAATTAAATAAAAGTACATGCGGTTTTAGTAATCTCTAATAGGTACCTGAAAATGGGATTTTCTCACCAAAATGGCGCAAAACAAAAATCGCGCCAAACCCGGTGCGTCCGTGTCAGCTGTTCCAATTTAAAATACATGATGTTCACATTTTTCTTTAAAATATAAAATAGATAAATAAGAAATAATATCATAAATAAAAACATTTGATTTCATAATTAAAGTATCGTTTCTAATTTGCACACGCGAAAAATAAAAGCTGACAATTCGTTTCGAAATTTGATCCATTAAATATTATTACATGAGTTCAACTTACGTCAAGAAAATATCCGGAAGGAAGTTGAGTTGTTTAGAACAGAATTATGGTGAACTATGACTGTCTCTCTGGTGCGGATTATTTTTTTTTACACCAGGCAGCGGTCAAAAAATTCATGGTTTAATATTTTAAACGTTCACAACGAATGAATCTTTTATTTATTTTTTATTTTTTTGTATACTTTCATGGATAGAGAATTTGAACTGCGAACCTAATTTAAACTGAAGTTATTGCAGAATGTATACATAATTGAACGTAAGTCATCTCTCAAATATTAATTTATTTTGAACGATCTTTCTAAAAAAGTAACTTTTATGCAGTTTTATTCGAAAAAATAATTTTGAATAAAAATGGCCGCCTGGCATATCAAAAGTGAAGCGGGCATCCCGGAACTGTTGATGACTTACGGTTTTATTATAGAGATAATTAGTTATCTAAATTTTTGTTCATTAGTAAAAATTGTCAACTATTTCCTTTCATTTTTGCAAACTAAATGGAGGTATCGGCCAGAGAAACAGATCTCTTTGTTGTTCAGTTTTTAATGAAAGCAGATCCCTGTCCGAAACTTTCTAGGTTTTTCTTTTCACTGGCGCCGGCAGATTTTTGGCCGTTATTTGCAAAAATTAAGAAAAATAACTGGCCGAATCTATCAAAAATGCATAGTCGGATGCATTTTTTTTTCTTTTTACATGTGCTTAGAATTTTCAAATTGTTATCTTAATTAGTTTTCATAAAATTTGCTAATTAGTAAAATAATTTCTAATTCGTTCACTTCCGCTTGCAAATCCAGAACAGCAGTTCTTTTCTCTAGCCATTTTAGCCATTTAAAGAGGGCATTTTCGATGCAATGTTTAATGAGATTATAATCAATACGTTGGGTAATTTTCAAAATATTAAAATTCTGAGGCTCAGGTGAACCAGGAGAAGGTTTGGACTACCTAAATCTAAATTTTCAGGCTTCTAGGTGGTCTAGATTTTCCTAGCCATCGCAGACAGACAGACAAACAAACACACACACATACCGAAACTTTTTTTTATTAGTATAGATTTGTGTATTCTGAAAATAATAAAATAAACATTTAGCTATTATAAACGTAAATGTATTAATATATTTTTTTTACTATCAACACTTTTACTAAAACTTAGTTATTATTAGCTAATTCTATTTCAGTTTTATTACAAAAAAAAAAAAAAAATGCATACAACTTAAACGCTTCTGAAATGTGTTTAGACACATGGCAAAATTACCAGTGAAAACTGAACTTTTTGTGTAGGAAATAATTGTCTAAACTAATTAAATACCATATAAAATTTTGTGGAATACTAAATGTAAATTCATTTACAGATATTTCTAAATTGACTTCTTTAAATTTCACAAGTAATAATATCATCTGCATAAGTAGAACATAGTTCTAATTTACCAAAGTAATTAATGAAAACAAAATTAAATATCGAAAATATGTTAGTCTAACTGCACTGTAACTAGCCTAAACGTTTTATTTGATATATAAAAGGCATAAAATTGTGCGTAGCTTTTCATTTACATTGTAAATTTAATGAAATCTGTTAATAATTATTAAAAATTCCCTTTTAAATTTACTAAAGTTTCTTCTGTTTATTAAAATCGCCTGTAAAAAATATTAGTTGCAATTTGAAAAGCACATTTTCATTTACTGCATTATTAATTACAAAGTATAAATATATTAAATCAAATGATTGGGCCATATACAGAGAAATAAATTAATTCATCTTGCTTATTTATCATTTTGTTGCTCCGTTTATGCAAAATTTAATTTATTTTCCTGTTTATTTTTAGTAGGGAAAAACATAAATGTGAAACGTTTAATGAATTAAAATTCAATAACACAGCGTGACAATATAGTACTTTACAGAATACCTTCACTTATTTATGAACTTGCTAGTTAAATGTAAGTCTGCATGATTCTATGGGTGATTTAGATGATTGCACTTAAACTATCAACCTTGGAAAATAAAAATCAATGTTACACATTTTTATACTTGGATTTCTAGTAAAATACAGTTAATACTTAAATGTTATTAAAATTTAGGTTACACAGATTTAAATTAGTCCTTCTCTGATAAATGTACATTTTCAGTGCAAAAAAATTAGTAAAAAATCAAATATGGGTAAATAAATCATTTATGTTAGATGTTTATAATCTACAAGTGTAAGTCAACAATCATCTGCAATGTAGTTATAAATTTTATTGCAATACAAATAGGAAACTAACGTTAACATATTTTTTCAATATAGTCACCTTGATTTTTAACGCACTTGGTCCATCGTTGCACAGGCTTCCTGATGTCCTAGGATACGAAAGTTTTCGGCTTAGCAGCGGAGCCATGCATGCACCGCGTCCTTCAGTTCTTGGTCCGATGCCTCTTTGAGTAGAAACAGTAGTCACCCGTCTGTCTTACAGAACCATGTCATGTGCACGCTCAATGTTGACATTATAAATGGCCGTATATAGTCGTCCGACTCCTTCTTCATGCGTAACACATGTGCGACCATTTTTGAATTTTTCAATCCATTCATAGCTACTCCATTACGGCTAAACACAACTCCGATGGATTGCTCCGATGGATCTTCGATGGATTGCGGACCCTGATACACCTTCCGACCATAAAAACCGGATCACTGCTCGTTGCTCCTCTTTGATTCAAACCTCCAGTGAAGCGGCCATGATCTATCTGCAACAAAAGGAAGACAAATGAGGGAATTACAATTAAATTTTCATATGAGTTTTCAAATGAACTTTCATATTTTCTTTAACAATTTAAATAATTGTGTCAAAATTATTATTGTGGAAACTTCCATAGCATAACATCAACAAAAAAACGAGGACAAAGGTCAGTATGAACAATGTAAGAAGAGTTATGTCAAAATTGTGGATAATATTTGACTTACCCTCATATTTAACTTCTTTTCAAAGAAAATTCATTTTGACGTTTCTATACTTTACTCAATTTCCTATATATTTTCAATCATTTAGCTTAAGTACTTTAGTTTCCTTTAGGTATTAAAATAAAAAATTTTATCAAACCTTAGAATTGTTAAAAAATTAATTTGTAATTGAAATATTGATATTAGTTTTTCTTGAAAACAGAAATATTTGACTTCTTTAAGGACTTTCTGTAGTTGTTTTTAAAATTCCATTTTCATTTTCATTTATAAATTTTGTCTACAAATATTTCTTGTAAATTTTACAAGAAGTAGTTGTTGTTTTGGAGCAATAATAGTATAAGTTAAGATGTTTATTTTTGGTAAAATGTGTAGTTCTGTCTATACCCATATGCTTGCAACGCTAACAATCGTGTGGAAATAAGAGATGTGGGGAATATCCCTATTATCTTTCGTTTTAACGATGTAAGTCATTTTAAAGTCTCTTTTAGTATTTTTTCCTATTAAATTAATTATCAGGTTGCGTCACATTTTGACAACCAATTTTAGCTTCGGTGATTTTTATTATATATGGTAGAATACATGTTGCAGATAACAAAACTTCCAGTCAACTAGCGCACCAGCGAGAGTTGTTGCCATAGTGACAACGGACACTCTGCTGCAGTATGAAATGAAGGCAACCCGCTTACTAATGATGCCCTCGAGTGGGGTGACGTTAACCCTCTGACCGCCGAGCAAAAGGGCAAAATCATAATGTTGTTTTCTCTGTGTTGAATTAAAAATGCTAAAAAAACATATTTCAAACATAATATAAAAACTTAATTATGCGTATGAATATAATCCTTGGGACTATCAATCATTACTTAATGTTTTAAAAAAAAATTATATTTGCAGAATTACATTAATTTAAAATAATGCTAATATTGCAGTGAAATTTACAGCCATAGTGAAAGGATATTTCAGTACCCGGAGGTGAGAAAGTTAATAATGTGCTAGCCATTTATTTCACATTGTAGCGACCTGTGCAATGTTGCGCTGAAAACAAACGCCGCTGGAGCTTCAACTGACTGCCATTATAATTACATCTAATCTATCATATATACCAAAATCATCGACGCTAAAATTGTTTTCCAAAATGTGACGCAACTTCAAGGAATATTAAGCTATATAGATACATGTTCAAAATAAGTTCTTCATATTTCTCAACAATACATTCTTAAATATTAAAAGTTAGATAATTTTTATAAGGAATAACTAAGTTTTTGCTTTACATGCATAAAACTATTGCTTTACTTTACACAATATATTTCCTTTATATATTTGTGATATACTTTGATACATACATACCGAAATTACAAAGGGCAGTTAGCAGTTACTTATCAAAGATCATTTTCGTGAATTGCAAGTTACGTGAACGTAAGACTGATCGATCTTATAAATAGAAGGTAAATATGCTATCACAAAGAATTTAATTCCTGTATTCTGATGTTCAAAGAAGACAAATCAAACTATAAATATTTTTCGCCGCCTTCGCATATGTAACATTCTCCAATTAGATGCACTATGCAAATTTAAACACATTTTAAGATATATACTATTAAGATAACGGAAAATTTGCCCATAATACAAATGCATTCTTAAGATTTACATCGGAAATTAATCAAAACGTTTTTGATAATTTCCATATTTTGTTCTTTTGAAAAATCAAAACTAATATTTTTTTTCTTTCGTAAGTAAAAAAAATAGTACAGTATATTTCATTTTTATATAATAGCCAAATTGCTTTTCCACATGAAGTTTGTGCAAGTAGATGTTTTTTTTTCACTATATTTCGAAAATTGTCAGTCAATAGTTTTTACATTTGGCATTGTGCCAGAAAAAACAATTTTATTCTTAAAATAATGTTTTTCGTTGGGAATTTTGATGTTCTTAGATGTAGTAAGAGTATAAATTGCAGTTCCATGTTCAAAACCCTGCGAAAATTTTCAGAATTGCAATATGCAAAGTGCCCTCATAGCACTAAATGCAATATTAAACAGATTGGAATGTTACATCTTTTAGAAATTTTGCAGTACATGATTATTTAAATGCATATAATAATATTGAGTAAAATAAAAATTCCGTAGGCATAAGCAAGGAACTTCCGTAACCATACGAAAAATGTACTGGGAAGATTTGCCAGAACAAATGCCCTACAAATTCGAAATTTGTTTTTCAATTGGGAATTTTGTGAATGTGTGAGAAGCCAGCGAATAAATGTTGATTCCGGAATATTTTTGACATATAACAGTGCTAAATATCTAGTTAAATTGTTAAAATATTACTATAGGAATTATTTTTAATTTTATATTGTAAACAATATCCATTTCATACAAAACGTATATTGGTTATCCGGTTCCAGTGCAATTTCTGTATTTTTTGGAATTATTTTTATTGCATACCTATAACATTTTTCGCCAGTTTCTCTACATAAAAGGCATCAAAGTCTTCAGTCTAAAAATAAGAATAATGAAGAGAGATTGGGAAAATCTGAATGAAAGAAAAAAGAAACATATGAATAAGAAACAAATTAATAATAATAATGAAGTAAAATAGCAATTCTAAAAAAAACATAAAAATGTAAACGACACTAAAAACTCATAATAATTAATATCTCTTTGCGAAAACGGGTGTTGTTTATGCTAATAATACTACCTATGTCAGCAATCAGTGATTAGTGTCAAAAATTTAACATGCCTTAAAGAATTTATAATTTAAATTACGTATTTTAAAATATGGACACAGTATTTAAATATTCAAAACGTCCGTATAGATGACATTCGCATTGATATTGAAAACGCAGGAATTATTAAAAATATGTAGACATGATTGCCATTATATATAAATGTAAGTTAATGATATGTAAATAGTTGCTTTACTGGAATTATATGAACAAATAACCGATGAACAACAAAATATGAACTTTAATACAGTTCCAAAAAGTACAGTTTTACTACACTCTACGTGCAATTTCTTTTCAGCTAATACACTTTTGGTCAAACCAATACAATATATTTACCTACAATAATTCAACTAGGCCTAATAGCAAGGCAACACTAGATACCGGGCTTGCTCATTCACTCTCAAAACGTCACAAATGGTGGCTGACCGCGACCAGCGATTGGTCCAAAGCAACGCGCCCATCGTTTTGTGCCAATCGCTGTATGTCTTTCCTCCTAGTCAGCCACCTTTTGTGACGTCATCATAATGAATGAGCAAGCCCGGTATGTAGTGTAGCCCTGCTAATAGAGCCTTTACCGGCTATATTCATTTTATATGCTTGCTTCATTGTAAGGTATCGACTACTCTCGTCACGTGAGTAGGCGATGTTTGAATGAGATCGTAATTTTTTGTCCAATAACCGGCCATGTGCGTAAAAGATTTAGCAATGCTCTCTTTCTCTAACTTTCGAGGGATGTGTGAATCTCGGAAATTGTGAGTCGCCGTTTTCTTTCAGTTATGCAAATTTTCTGGAGCTGGTCGATCGATACTGTGAAGTATATAAGCAGCGAATTTTCATTTCAGAACAGAGCTCAGGGGAGCTAGAGCAGACTTAGCTTGGGAGATTTAATATTGAGGCTTAGATAGATTTAGATTTAGCCTTGAGACCTCGCATCGAATCTCGAGATTAATAATTGGCCTTAGCATTTTTATAGTGAAGTTCTATGCTGTTGTAAAGCTGATTTGAGCCTGTATCAGTGCTTATTTAATTTAAAATATAAAATTATTGGATCGTGCATTTGCTTCTGAATAGTTTAAGTTTAATTATCATATAGTTTTAATTTCTATACAGCTACGAGTCGTTAGCAAAAGCCTTTCGTTTTATTAATTTTTAGGAAAAAATCAAGTGGAGCTTGCTCAACTTCCCTACCGTTTTGTTTTAATAAACCGTTTTTGGTTTTAAAAATAGACTTGTTATTTGTCTCTGCTCTACCGCACGGCCTGACATCAAAGATGGCCGTCGCATCATAAGAAAAATTAGAAGACTGGCTCTTTGCCAAATCTCGCGATCCAAAATATTTACAACTCGCGCATTTAAATCATGGATAATAATAGTACACTAGAGTGTCAGTTCATTTGATGATCATTTACGTGAAGTGTTTAAACTGAAATCCTACAAATCGGTCATCCTGGCGTGATGGTGTCTCGACATCAGCGACTTGATTTGTTATGTTTTTTCATGCCTAATAGTTATTTTTTTATATTTTTATTTCTTTCTCGATATTTCTTTCTCGATATTTCTTTCTCGATATTTTTTTCTGGATATTTCTCTCTGTCTTTACAATCTGCATATCTAATATATCTGTAATTTCTTTCCGGATATTCCTCTCTAACTTTAGAAGCTATATACCTATTGCTTCTAGAATGATAAGAATTTGAATAAGCATCTCGTCCACTATAAGTTCCTTTAAATCCAACAAGGAAAATTATTCTTATGTGATGGTTGTGAATATCTTTGTTCATTATAACTAGCCTTGCACGATCGTCGGCCACCATAATTATACTTATTTCGACCATGATAGTAGCCTCTATTCATGTATCTAGGGAAAAAATTTGGATTATATCTTGCTTTTGAATTAGGTGAAGCATTTTTTGTTATGTCTTGAGGTATCAAAGAATTTTCAGTCTCAAAGTTTTCAGGAATCTCAGATTTATTTTGGTAAGAATTCTCGGAACTCTGTTTCCCATATCCATATTTATTGTAATTTCCATGGTTAAATGACTGTTTGAAATATCTCTGTCTATATCTATTATTGCTTCTGTTATCAGATGGTCTATTAAAATTTATGTTATTTCCCTTATGATCAAAATTGATATTGATCATACTGCGATCTTTCACATAGTCTTTTCTACCATGTGCAGGACTACTTCTTTCATAATTTTTTTCTGGAGATGGATAGTCAATATTCCATTCATCGGATAGTCCTGTATCTTTTGTTTTATTCGGCTTATATGGTTTTATTAATTTTCTTATTTTTTCTCTGTTTGCTAAATTTGTAATATGAGTCAAATTCACCCCGTCTTTTACGCAGTCGATATTAACCATATCTTCCCAACCTTGATTATCGTTGTTTATACTTGCTTCATCAATTTTTGTCGGTACTTCGTTAATTTTAATGTATCCTACTCGTACTGTGTTTCCGCTTATTATTCTAACACCATCTTCCGTTACTTTTAGCGTCATGCCTTCTACTGCTTTTCTACCTATTATAAAATCGCAGTCCGTCTCTTGTACCACGTAAAATTTAACCTCAATTTCTGTATCGTCCACGTAGACTTTATGCCAGAAAAAACCCGTTGGCTTAATTTCTGTTCCACCTATGCCCAATATAGATTTATTGTCGCTGGTTAGTTGTGGCGCGTTTATTGCAGTATGATATCTTGAATTGGCGACTGAAATATCACTTCCTGTCTCAATTATTACGTTTGTTTTTATTCCGCGAATATCTAAGATCCTTCCTTTTTGTACCATTTAACATGCCCATATTAACTATTTTTCTTTGCGTGTTTTGGGTCTCATCTTGGTATTTTGTTTCTCGCCAATTTTATTACGTTGCGGGTAAAAATTTGAATATTCTTGTTCTGTATTATTCGCCGTGGCACATTTTGCACTCACGTGACCAGGGTTGCCACGCGTAAAACAGATTATATGCGAATCTTTGCTTCCGTGATCCACACTGTGGCTATTATCAACTTGGCGTCTTTTCGAATTGGCGTAGCCATTCTCGATCTTCTGTCATCAAAATCGCCGCTTGTATCCTTAACTGATTGTTTATTGTAAACCCTTCGTGCTTTTTCGTAATTATCTAATTTATTAACTAAGTCATCATTTTTCTTTATCACTAATAATTCCTCTATGAAATGTGTCTTTGTTTCCGTAGGTAAATTATTTTTGATTTGATAAACTACAATTAGTTCTGATAATTCTTCAAAGTTATCTACTTGAAGAACTTCAATCCTTTGTTGAAAATACACCTTTATCTCATAAGCGAAATCGCGCCAATTAGCCGTTGGCTCCTTTTAAGATGAGAAAAATTTCAGCCTAAACTCTTCTGGTGATAGTTTGTAGCATTTTAGTACAATATTTTTTATGTAATCATAATCGTGAATTTCAGGTTCGTTTACCCTTGTTATTATATTGATCACATCTAACGGCATTAGATTAATTAAATAATTTACGCATTCTTTTTCATCAATGCCCGTTTGCGCCATTTGCCTTTCGTACATAGTCAAATATAAACTAATATCATTCGAACTATCATATTTAGTTAATAATCTAAGCAATTCAAATTGCTTACCTGGTTTTGTCCTTGGGTTTTCATCAATGTGTTCTCTTGAATTTTCTTGTATCTGCATTTTCTTAATTTCGAAATATCTTTCGCTTTCGTGGTCTTTTTGCTCCAATTCTACTTTCCATTTTATCTCTTCCATTTCCATTTCTATTTTAAAAATTTTTTCTTCAATCTCTGCTTGTAATCTTTTCTCTTCCATTTCCCTTTTTATTTTCAATTTCCTTTCTTCAATCTCTGCTTGTAATTTCTTCTCTTCTCTTTCTCTTTCTTCTTCCGTTTCCTCTTTTCTAGCTGCTATCACTACTTCCAATCGATCTTTTATAAAATCTTCTTCATAACTCTCCCAACTCTTGATCAGCTTTATTAGGACGGGTATTGTCGGTTTTTCTGGTGTTTCAATTCCCCTTTCTTCGCAGAGGTTTATTAGATCAATTCTCTTAGCTTTATTTAGAGTTCCCATGTTTATCTTTCAAAAATATTCTTGAAGAAATACGATTACGGTTTCACCTTGCCAATTCGTAACCCGACTTTTGATACTATTGCTTTACAACACTTTAGCTTTGGTTTCCATCTCACTACTAGTGGCTTTTACTTTTAATAATCCCGGCCGAGCCCCCATAAATGTAAGTTAATGATATGTAAATAGTTGCTTTACTGGAATTATATGAACAAATAACCGATGAACAACAAAATATGAACTTTAATACAGTTCTAAAAATATAATTCTACAATACTTTACGTGCAATTTCTTTTCAGCTAATACACTTTTGGTCAAACCTATACAATATATTTAACTTACAATAATTCAACTAGGTCTATCAGCACCTTTACCGGCTATATTCATTTTATATGCTTGCTTCATAACAAAAATTAGAAGACTGGCTCTTTGCCAGATCTCGCGATCCAAAATATTTACAACTCGCGCATTTAAATCATGGATAATAATAGTACACTAGAGTGTCAGTTCATTTGATGATCATTTACGTGAAGTGTTCAAACTGAAATACTACAAATATATATATATATATATATATATATATATATATATATATTTGAATATTCATGAGTTAAATATTGCTACACCGTGACCACTTATGTTGAGATATTTTACTGAAATCATCATTTCCAGAAAATTAACGTAAAACTCTGTTGAAGACCAGATTGTGACATGCAGAAATTTCAACTCTGTAAAAAAAGCCATTGCTTTATTTTGTAAGTAAAGTAACACAAAAACAGTGAAGATGAATCTATCATTTTATAAGATGTGATTAACACGATACATTTAATATCTATAGATGGAAACAGAGGGAACTAATGTATTTCAATAATTGCATTCTTTAACTAAAATATTTTCTGTTTTTAGACTTAATTTCTGTAATTAATTTCTATTCATTTTATAAAACTGTTACTCAAAACACTATTTAAAAAATGCCATTCTAAATAGTCTTCATGAAATTTTTATACAAACATGTTTTATCATTTTAAAAGAACTTTTATATCACAATTAATTTTTTAATGAAAATATTTCCAATTGTAGATTTACTGCATATGCATGTGACTCCTAGAACTATTCCCAAAGAAATTAAATAAAACAAGTAGTTAAATTTTATTCGAAATACGAGAAATGATTGAATATCAAAGAAATAATATGTTTACGTAAATATAACTAACGTAAAATATAAATGTTATTAATAAATACCTAAAATATTATCAGGATATTTTAAATTACGAATTGTTTGAATAAATCTATTAAAATAATTGAGATATTATAAAATGTATTTCTTAACATTTAAGAGATTTCTTATGGAGTACTTGAATAATCTTTTCTCCTATTATCTCGCATATATATATATATATTTAACGCCGATAAAATGTTTATCGTTTCCTCGATATTAAAATACTGTTGCATAATACCTGGCAGTAAATTAGGTAGATATCTGATAATAATATTTTATTCTTTGAAGGTTAATAATTTTTTATTGAAGAATATATAAACTACTGAAATTTAAATGAAAACTGTAAAAATTTTATTGGATGTAGAATCCAATTGTTAAAGAAAAGAAATAAAAACAAAAACTTTATATACAACACTAAAAGCAAAAGAACATTTTTAATTATATGTTATAATTATTTTAATTATACTTTAAATGTCAGAATAATAATTGTTTGTACATATGTGTTTTTATATACCATAGATATACTTCTTTATTTATCTATTCCCTTTTCCTAATCATGTAAAAATATATGCCACCAGGAAAGATAAAATTAGATCTTGTTCTAAAAATAAATAAGCGACAAAAGGTCATACTCTAACAGGGTGAGAGAAAATTATGGCCAAAACAAGATACCTAAGGGCGCACCTTCCCTACAACTCTTCCTGTTGGAAAAGCGATTTTCACGAGAAAATGTATGCAGACCGAGTTAGTCTGGACCCATTTTTAAATAGGTCAAAAAATTAATGGTGACAGAGGTGAGGAATTCACCAAATCACAAAATGCAAGATAAGCAGAATCATCATAGATACTCCCACATGAGATCCAAAAGAGTTTTCTGGTTTTGTTAAGAAGGGACATGAATTCTTCAACTGAGCCGATACACACATCCTAACAGATGACTAGCTGAGCCCGAGCATCCCCGCTAGAGAAAGACTGGATGATACAACATCCGAACAACGACGCAAGGTAACCGAATGCCCTCCGGTGAACATGAGTTGCGCCCGTTAGAGAATTCCACATGCTGATGCCACAACTGCCCGATGACAGTATGAACTCAAGAGTTCCGAATCATGTGTCTGAGAGAGGAACATTCAAGATCACTCTGGTTTAGCCCACATTCAAGATCGCTCCGGTGTACATGAATTATGTGATGTATCATCTTGATGAGAGGAAGAATTCCTCCATTTTTTTGTTCAATTCTTTTTCATCTCGCAGTTTTATATTTGTGTTGTTTTATTAGTACATTTTCGAAGTAAGCGCGTGATATATTTATATATAATCAAGGTTAAAATATTTTATTTATATGTTTTAAATTTAAAATTCAGCATTTTCGCTCTAAGAATTTCGATGCATGTGCTGTGACTATATTTAAATTGCAATAATTAATTTTATAGATATTTATACTCACTCAATTAAAATATCTAATAAATCTTAATAAAAAAAAATAATAATAAAATAAAAATTTATTTTATAAACATGTTTTGTCTTCCTTCTATCTCCCCCCCCTCCCCACAAATGTCTGTCATTTTCTCTTTCAGGTATTATTTTCTATTACAGGATTATTTTCTAGTTTAGGTGGATTTTTCCAAAAATGGTAAAATTAACACTTTTTTTTATCTTTCCAAATACTTTTATTTAGTTCATCCTTTTTGAGTTCAACCTAACGAACCTCCTTAACTTCATTTTCACAACGCCACTGAGAATGTAAGGCCTCTGAGAATGTAAGTACTAACAGTGCTCCTCCCTTCTCGTTCCCTTAAATGTTGCGTCAATCATTTTCGGCACAACAGCTTTCAGAGTGCATTCGACTACTAGTTTGTAGTGTACTAGCAACTGTCTTATAAAAGTATTCTAGTGTTTTGAATGAGAACGTAATGTCACAACACGTGCCCGCAAAAATGACCTCTGAACTTCATTTATTCTATTTTTCGAAATATGCATGATGTAGCCTTCGGAATTTGCTGGTTCCTGTGTTCCGCAGTGTGTGTATACAAATTTTTGTTTCTTTGGTCAATCAGCAACAGTATAAAAGTTCGAACGAAAACTGGTATCGGTAGATTTGTGTCCGATATCTCCCTTGTTGTGACTTAGGTCAGCTCCTATCAAAGAATACTGTGATTGCGTCCTTGAGATAAAGTTGCAAAGACCCGGTTTAAACCTGGGAATAAACCTGGGAAAAAAGAAATAACATGTTTATGTAAATATCATTAACGTAAAATATAAATGTTATTTCTAAATATCTAAAATATTATTACGATATTTTAAATTATGAATTGTTTGAATAAAGCTATTAAAAGAATTGAGATATTTAAAAATGATTTGCTTATCATTTAAGCAATCTTTTTCTGAGTATTTGAATAATATTTTCTACTATTTTCCAGCATAAATTATTTTTTAACGCCTTATAAAATATTTATTGTTTCCGCCTTATTAAAATATTGTTGCACAATACCTGGCTGTAACCTGGTAGCATCAGTATAAGAACTCGAACGAAAGCTTGTATCGGCAGAAATAGGTCGAGTCTCTTGTGGTGAAATAGGCCAGCTCCTATGAGAGAATACTGTGATTGCGTCCTTGAGTTAGCTTGAGTTGCAAAGAGAAAAACACCCGGTTTAAACCTGGGAATAAACCGGGTTTTTGGGGAATAAACTTGTTTTTTTTAAAAAGTAAACCAGGTCTTTTGGGAATAAACCGGGTCTATTAGAAATAAACCTGGTAATAAAACGGTTTTTTGCAACTCTACCTTGAGTGGAGATTTCATTAAATCAAAGATTATCCGTTGGTAAGATAGATTTGAATTATAGTTCAAATAAAGATATTCAGCAGCCACAGGTTACTATTATTTTTAAAGTTAAGCTAGAGTTCGTTCGATTTAGTCGTGGACTATCTTAGCAGTGACCTGCACGAAAGTGAAATTTTGTTGAATATGACTTTATAGTTATTTATAGTAAAGTGCGGGTTAGTGACTGAACTTTGGGGTTCATTGCTTAAGAGCCTTCACTAGTCACGGGAAGAAACGCTCAAGCTAATGTTAAGTCTATAGGAAGGTTCTAGTGCGATTTCTAGCTCGCATTTAAAAAAAAAAATTAAGGTCAATCTTCAGCATTGTTAGTTTTTTACTTTTTCGATTTTTGTTACAGTGTTTTATAAGCGGACATTTTGAATTTTGGAACCGGTTCTGAAAGTGAAAGTTTTCTCATATAAAATAACTGAAACCAAAATCGAAAAGTAAAAAGTAGCAACGTTGGAGATTGACCTCAGCTATCCTATGCAAAAAACAGTATTTAAGAGTATTAAAATGCGAGTGAGTAATCGCGCTAGAGCCTTCTCATAGACTTAACATTAGCTTGAGCGTTTTTTCGCATGACTGATGTAGGCTCTTAATATAGGCAAAACTGGTGAAAAGAGTCTACCACATCCCAGCTCAATTAGTTGAAATAAACATAATTTTAAACCCTAAATTCTCGTCAAGACTGAGCTAGTTGGAAACAGCACTAACCAGCACGTCACAAGTTATTAACATTTACTGAAATTTTACATTAGTTTCTACCATTCTTCAGGCATTGGTATTTATTTTTCAAGAGCAGTAATCGTATAAATGTGTCTTTTTTTAATAGTACTATTATTTTAATTACCATTACCCTTCATCAAAATAAATTTATTTGTATTGTCATTAAAATACATATAATAAAAGTTATTATTAAAATCCTTGTCAGTTATCCACGTATAAAACACATAAGATTAAGTTCAACGTTTCTTAACAAAAACGTATAATCCATACCCAGTTCTTCCACACATATTTTCTCTATTCTTTGTTTGACTACCTTTCATTTCACGTTTCACTTGCCTCTTATTTCTCATATCTTAAAGGTCAAAGGAAATACATGTAGAAGAACTGGGTATGGATTATACTTTTTTGCTAAAAAACGTCGAACTTAATCATATGTGTTTTATACGTGGACAACTGACTATGTTTTTAATGATAACTTTTAGTTTATGACTGTTAATGACAATACAAATAAATTTATTTTAGTGTAATGGTAAAAGAAGTGTAATGGTAATTAACAATATTTATACTATTAAGAAGAGACACATTTATACGACTACTGCTCTTGAAAAATAAATAACAATGCCTGAGGAATTATAGAAACTAAAGTGAAATTTATATATATGTAAGGGTATTATAAGAAACAAGATGTTCTGTTTTTGAATTGTTTGATTTATTAACATTTATTTGGTTATTTTTAGGTTACAAAAAGTAATACAGATTAAATGTTAAAATTTTGATATTTTAAAGTATTGTTTTCAAACGTATAAATACGCAACAGTTTCAAATATATACTTTATTTATTTAAATGAAAATCACGGAGGCAGCATTTTCATGCAACTAAAAAATATTGTTTTATGGAAAAAAAAGTACTTGTGTTTATATATTTTAGTTTTATTTCCATGTTATTAAAATATTTTTGCATATCTGCTTCAATAATTTCAGTCAACGTCGTAAAATTGTATTTTTTACTTTTTAAGTATTTAGAAAATAGAGTTTAATGCTTTTATTTTCCTCAAAAATATTTGATTACATTAGATGTTATGATCGCTAAGAGTAATATTTATTTAATATTTTAATATGTTTAGAAATAAAATAATCTTAAAAATATATTATAAATAACATAAAACTTGCAGAATTGGTGTTAAAGCATCCGAAATTCAAAATATCTTCTAGTTTTTTTAGCAGTTTAATATCCAAAATTTCAATGAGATACACTACAATGCTGCGTATTGTTACGAATAATTTGAAAAACAGCAACTGTCCTTGAATCTTTCGGTGCCCTCAATGATAAATCAGTCTCTATATTATCAACTTCATCCCCTTAAATCGATCTAACTATGTTTCGTATTTTCTTAATCTAGTGTCAGCACCATATAATTACAGTCCACAAAATCTTCCAAACTAACTTTTCTACAGTAAAAAAGCTTTTCGATTACCCTGTAAGTGATCGTCCGTATAGTTGAAAACTCATTCTCAACGTTTCTTAAAATATTATAAATAACATAAAAGTTGTAGAATTGGTATTAATGCATCTGAAATTCAAAATATCCTCTAGTATTTTCAGCAGTTTAATATCCATAATTTCAATGAGATACACCACAATGCGGCGTATTGTTACAAACAATTTGAAAATCAGCAACTGGCTTTGAATCTTTCAGTGCCCTTAATGATAAATCAGTCTCTATATTATCATCCTCATCACCTTGAATCTATCTAACTATTTTTCCTATTTTTGTTAATCTAGCCCCAGCACGATATAATTACTGTCCACAAAATCATCAAAACTAACTTTTCAACAGGAAACAACTTTTTAATAACTCTCTAAGTGATCGTCTCTGTCGATGAAAATTCATTCTTATAATTTTTTTATTATTTTATATAAGTATTAACGCATCCGAAATTCAAAATAGCCTCTAGTTTTTTGAGCAGTTTAATATCCATAAGTTCAATGAGATACACTACAATGCTGCGTATTGTTACGAATAATTTGAAAAACAGCAACTGTTCTTGAATATTTTCGTGCCCTCAATGATAAATCAGTCTCTATACTATTATCCCCATCACCTTGAATCTATCTCACTATTTTCCGTATTCTTGTTTATCTAGCCTCAACATGATATAACTACTGTCCACAAAATCATCAAAGCTAACTTTTCTACAGGAAACAGCTTTTCAATCACCCTATAAGTGATCGTCTCTGTCGACGAAAATATAATATAATTTTGTATTAACTTTTATAAGAATTAATGCATCCGAAATTCAAAATAGCCTGTAGTTTTTTGAGCAGTTTAATATCTTTAATTTCAATGCGATACACTACAATGCTGCGTATTATTACGAATAATTTGGAAAACAGCAAAAGTCCTTGAATCTTATAAATGAGTTTCCATATTGTTATCCTCATCACCTTGAATCTAACTATTTTCCGTATTGTTATTAAGTCAGCACGATATAATTACTGTCCACAAAATCATCAAAACTAACTTTTCTACAGGAAACTGATTTTCAGTCACCCTGTAAGTGATCGTCTCTGTCGATGAATATTCATTCTTAGCATTTTTTTTATTATCTTTTATAAAAATTAGTGCATCCGAAATTCAAAATATCCTCTAGTTTTTTTAGCAGTTTAATATCCTTAATTTCAATGAGATACACTACAATGGCGCGTATTGTTACGAATAATTTGAAAAACAGCAACTGTCCTTGAATCTTTCGGTGCCCTGAATGATAAATCAGTATTTATATCCTCATCACCTTGAATCTATCTGTTTTCAGTATTTTCGTTAATCTAGTGTCAGCACGATATAATTACTGTCCAAAAAATCTTCCAAAGTAAATTTTCTACAGGAAACAGCTTATCAGTCACCCTGTAAGTGATCGTCTGAGTAGATGAAAACTCATTCTTATCATTCTTTTATTAACTTTTATAAGGAAAACCGCTTTTTTTTACACAATTGTAAATCATACTGATTCTCAATTTCTAATACCTCGCTATAAAGCTCTCTGTTTATGAATGTTATTTAAAAAGATTATTGGGTGTCTATTAACTTAAAATTAGCAAGCATTCCACTAATTAATATTGTACTGTACAAAGTTACGTGAATGGCACCGATTCACTGTTGGTGGAATCTTTACAATGAATAACAAGGTTTAGGAATTGCATTTCCAGAAAACCGTTTAGGTAATTTTAGATTAATATTCGCAATATTTTTTTAATCAGTGTATTACTTTATTACTTTATTATACTTTTAGAAAACCAATAATAATATTTAAGCCTCTGGTTTCAATTTGCGGAAAATTATTTTGTGTTCGTTTTCAGAAAATTTCTTTTCGGTTAAAATTTCAGCAATTTATTTTTATTTTATTTTTTTTATTTTTTGCTAAGTAATATATATATATATATATATATATATATAAGATAAACAGAACGCTGATCTAAGAGCACAATTACATACAGGTTTCATCATTCACTTTTTTCAATTAAATTTATATACAAATTTCAAATAGATAATGAATTTATTCACACTTTGTTTACTGTTAATATAATAAGCAAGGCAATCTCATACATTTCGGTATTATTGTAGAGTTTTTAGATTTACTAGTAATTAATCTATAAAACGTTCGGTTTTACCAGTATTACGGCAAAATAGAAATATGAGGGGTTTTTTTTGTTGTTATTTTTGTTTACTTCTAGACGTGACTAGAACTCTAGCCGGGAAATGGTTAAATCTTTAAGAAAATATTTCGAAACGATTTTTTTTACTGAAATATTCGAAGAAAAGAAGTACAATAAATATGTTAAAACTAGAACCTGCATATAATAAAATTCCTATTTAAACGGAAACATTTATATATTTGTGAAGTTGAATACAATACAATTATAACAGAAGTTGTACCAGTTAAGACTGAAACATGTATAGATGGTAAAGTTTATACAATTTCTTGCAATTTATTCTTTGCATTTTCCATTATTATTGTGGGAAAAGCCGAAGAAGAATTCTAAATTAAATATTTATAACACGATAAATGTATAAGTTTTAGCAGATTAAAAAATGCTATAAAAAGAAAATTTCTTTGTGCGAAATCATATATATATATATAGAAGGAAATAAAATCAATTCTTATATCAGTTTTATTATAATTAGTTTTCAAAATTGTCAAATGCTTTGTTTATTACATTTATAAACTTTCATTCAGTATTTTTCTTTTTAAGAAAATAGTTTCTAATAACACTATTTATGCATCCAAATTGCCGTGCATTTACATAAAGTAAATTTAATTTGAGATGGTTAAATGTTTCAAATGCATAAGAATTTGTCAATGGAAAGCCTTTGGGACAAAGACTTTTTCTGAATGTTAATTTATTAAGAGAGAAAACCGTTTAGTATATTAACATTGTTTATGGTTTTAATTCTTACATTGCGTTGTTTTAATCAAATCGAGTGCTATAGTATAAAAGATAAATATATTTCTACCATAATTCGATTATATTTATCGTACATATTTCTTATTTATATAAATATGTTCAAAATATTTATTTGAATTAAACACGGATAAGTTTTGTTAATATTTAAATTTAAGCGTTTATATGCATATTGTTTTGGGAAATAAAATTTTAATGTTAAGTAATTTTTACAGATAAATAATAAATACCAGGAAATTGAACAGTGAGAGAAGAAATAATTTTGCAATAACTGTAGCACGTTGTGTTTTCTCAAAAATATACATAAATACATGTTATTATTTTATATTCGGTAGGCCAATTGCAGTTGCTCCCAACAAATGGCATATCAGTTGTGTGGAAAGTTTGTACAGAGGTGAGTTCAGAATAGAAATAGGTTACAAATGTTCAGTTTTATAGATAACATTAGTGTGAATAGCTATCGGACATGTCAAGACATTTTGTAGAGTGTCGAGCAGTTATTCAACTGTTATTCTTGTGTAATGGTGTGTTAAGTAGCTATAGGCAGACGTTTTGAAACTGCATAAGTGCTATGTGTCGGTGTATAATGCAGCTATTTTCGAACTTTTTTATTTCTCTTAAAATACCCCATGCATGTCTATGTAATTTTGTTAAATCAGTACTTTTTTTAAGAAAATGCAAATGTTTTTTTACGAGAATATAATACAAAAGCGAACGAAAATGTACTATAACCTCTTCTGAGTTACCTTCGATTCCAAAAAGCGTTCTTTATCATTAGAAACATTTGTAATGAATATATTTTCGGGTTTAAATAATCATTTATAAAACTCTATTTTATCTGCTTTTTTGCTGACATTGAATTTTGGATTTTTTTCGGATTAGTTACTATAGTGTATTAATCACTTTGGCAAACCATAATATCAAATTTTAGGATGTCATTAATTCTTAAATAAACTTATTCAGCAGCGTAAAAGATTTTATACATGTAAGAGTAACAAAATAATATTAATTTTAGTGTTAATGTTAATGATGTTAGTTTATCATATTTTTCTTAAGACATGTTTGTTGAACATGGAAATGTTTGTTTCAGAATTAGTACCATTGAGTTTCATTTTTAATTATGTACGTTCGTAATTATATAAATGCGTAGCACCGATAGTCGTCGTCTGGTCCGTCTGTCTGTCCGTCTGTATGTCCGTCGGTCCGCATATAACAGCGCAAAAACTACTTAAACGAATGATTTGAAATTTAATATATATTATCATTGTAGAATTTTGCCGAGTCATTTCAAATTTTATAAAAATCAAATCAAAACTTAAAAAGATATTAATAAAAATTTTCTTTATTTTATTAAATCTTTTCTATGTAATAAAAACCAAAGTCATGTGACTGAGGAAAACAAATACGGGAAAACCACTTGTTTTTCTTATGCCAGGCGGCCATTTTTATTCAAAATTAATTTTTTGAATAAAATTGCATAAAAGTTACAATTTTAGAAAGATCGTTGAAAAAAAATGTTTGTTTGACATACGAGTTACATTAAAAAATGTATAGTTTCTGAGATAACTTCAGTGGAAACTACGTTAACAGCCGAATATCTCAATCCATTACAGTAAATACACACAGGAGAATCGTCCATTATGAGTTATAAATATATTAAATCATGGACGTAATCATTTGCAAAGCAATATCTCCATGGTGAATTTTACAGTGCTGCCTGGTGCAGAAAAAAATTCGCATTTGTAAAGGTGGCATATGTACTAAGAAAAAAAAGGCATGCTTATTTAGCTCATAGCAGACGATATAATTCATTTCACTGAAAACATAAGAATGAATTTATAGCATTGTGAAACTAGTTATAAAACGAACGCACCCCCTATGTCACGTTTAACGTACAATTTCCAAGCTGTTTATAATAAATTTAGCTATTTGAAATAAATTATGTAGATAAATAAGTGCATTCAATTGGTCATATTGTCAATTTCTTCAAATTTAAATGCAGTTATATTTGTATGGGTATTGCAATTACATTGGAAACCCCAACAGTATACATTAATTACTCTATATATTGAATATAAAAGGTTGTATTATATAAAATAACCAGGGCTTTATCCAATGTTGTTTATCTGGATTTCTATTCGATTCTTCGTTTATATAAGAATGCATGCACTCGTGAAATATAATATTCAAAGGGAATTATAATATTTATTGTCCATACTACCAATTTATTTCATACATTATCTAAAAACATGGTTGAAAATTTTCATTAAAAACGTCCCTCATTATCAAAAATATAAAACAGTTTCAAATAAAAACCTTCACCATTGTACAAAAGCGATTTCACTCTGGCTAGAGAATCATCAGTTGTAACCTTCAAGCCTCTGCTTCTTCGCTATAGATACGACTGCTGGTTGAAGAGCGTCCTCTATCGGTATTCAATTCTCTCTTTTTCTTTTTCTCCCCCTCCTCTAACATATTTTCCCAGCGGCAATCAATCACTGTGTGTTCCATATCATTGCAAGCGTCTTTGGATGTATTAATTTCTATTGCTTCTTTTATTAGAGCATTATGTAGGTTTTCGTAGTTCGCTATTTTCTGTATTTGTAGGGTTTCAAATTTGATTGGGGTTTTAGTCTTTAATCTTGCAAGCGCTGTTGACTGTTTATTTAGTTTCATATCTCTGATATGTTCTTTCATTCTTTCGCCTATTTTTCTCTTCGTCATTCCTATTTAAGTAAGCTGTTCATTTCTGCAATTTAGACAATTTATTTTGCATATTCCTGCTGATTGGATTTCCTCATATTTTTCTATTTCATTTCTTATTGATTTGAAGAGGGATGGATTGGGGGTTAGTGGGACTATTTTTTCTAATTTTTCTAATTCACGTTTTATTTTCAAAGATACACCTTTTATATATGGAATGGGAGGAGTGTATGTTAGATTCTTCTGTGCTGGTTGTATATGGGCAAATCTTTCTGTTACTCTTTCAATTAGTTTAAGTATAGTTTTTCACGGATGTCCTGCCTTTAAACCTATGTTTTCAATGATTTTTAATTCATCTTTTAGTGATTTTTCTGTTGAACAAACATGTAGGGCTCTATTTATATATGTATTCATGGCTGCTAATCTGTACGATAGTGGAGTATCGGCTTTATACGAGATTATATTTAAGTTTGCTGTGGGTTTTCTATATAATGTAGTATTTATTTTAGTTATATCATGAGTTATTTTTACATATAAGTAGTTGATCGAATGATTTATTTCTTTTTCTATTGTAAACTGGATATTTTTGTCATACGATTTTACTTTGTCAAGGAGGTTATCTAGATTAATACGTATATTTGTGATAATAAATATGTCTTCTACATATCTAAGCCATAGCCTGATTTCAGTTTTGTGTTCGTTTATGATTTTTGTTTCTAGATTTCTTAATTTCCATTCTGTGACTTTATTAGAAATTGTGGGTCCCATAGGTACCCCTTTAATTTGTTTATATATTTTGCTATTGAACTTAAAATAACTTTCGTTCCGGATCAGGTTTCATAGCACGTCATATTGTTTATCTTAAGAAATATCAAAGAAATATTTTAAAATTTTAATTATATATCTATTTTAAAGAAGTCATTAACCGTACATGTACAAATCACATGTAATAATCGATATAAAAAAGCTCATGCTCTTAAATCTAAAAATGTTATTTTTCTTTAATCTCGTTTAAAAAATGTAAATCGTGTGTCGTGTATCATGATTGATGAAAAATGAATATACTTAAAGACATTAAATAGCTACTCTTTTCATAACATTTTTCAATGTACTTTCTGCACAAATATATTATTTTTTGAAAATTCTTAATCATATGTCTTTGAAATATGATTAATCACCTGTTTTTTTTCAAGATTAAAAATATACGTAAGAAAATAAAAATATGTCATATAAACACATAAAGTTTCTTTCAGACGTTAAAGAAAACCTGCAACTTTACAAAATATTCTATCTTCCCAAAAGTAATTTAATTCTTGCTATAAACAAACAATCTTGTTGTGAAATAAAAGCGAAAAACTCTAAATAACAGCCTTGCAATTTGTTTGAAGTTAATAGATGATTTTCTAGTTATATATTTTCGTATAATGATTAAAACAAATATTTTTAGCGGAAAAAGCGAAATGAATTACTTTTGCAAAATGTGATAAATTATTTTTTTAATGAGCATTATCCTTTTCATGAGAAATTTCCATATATTTTTTTAAATATATTGTGGTTATATAATTAAGTTTCAGGTAAAAAAGTCTATTTTCTGATCATTATTATAAATTAATTTGTTTTATATTATTACACATAGAATATATATTAGATAGAAATTTTTATAAATATTCCGAATAATTCTCTCAGTGTTTTCCCTCATATCCACGAGGATGACCATAGTCATTTCTATTCTAAGTAGAGAAGACTCCGCATATCTATTTTAGGCGACAATGCTAAGGCGGAATTTTATTTGCTTCTTTAAGGCAGAGGTCCAAAGAAATCTGCAGACGGGCTATAGAACTCCATAGTAAATGCAAATGTTTTGTTTCTGATGTATAAGCTAGTACACTGCTCAAAACAATTAAAGGATATTGCAGTTTTAGGTGGATTTTGTATCTGGGAAACTTTTTAGCTGATTGATACATGGTCGACAGACATAGTAGGTTATATGAGAATAAATTACACATGTTTGGCAGAAAAAATGCATTTTATTGCGCATTTGTGTACAAAAGGAAAAAAAAACACAATTTGTGCATATGAGAAAAAAAGAATAAGAAAAGGTGTTTTCTTCAAAGAAAATCATTTTCAGTAGGGGGTATGGTTTCCACGGGCGGCCAGCAACGTTGAACACCTTTGAGGCATGGACTCAATGAGGCTATTAATGACGAGTTGGGGTATTCTGCCCCACTCTTCCAGAAGAGCTCTTTCCAGTTCTTGGAGAGTTTGTGGGGTTTGTTGGCGGCCAGAAACTCGTCTTCCTAGAGCGTCCCAAACGTGCTCGATTGGATTCATGTCTGGAAAACACGCTGGCCATTCCATTCAAACGATTCCTTCCTCGAAAAGAAAATCCTCCACCAGGTTTGCACGATGTGGCCTGCAGTTATCGTCCATTAAAATGAAGTTATCTCCGATTGCTGCAGCGTAAGGGACTACAATAGGTCTGAGGATCTCATCCCTATATCGGCGACCAGTCAGAGCTCCATCTCGAATGATGTAGAGGTCAGTGCGCCCGTCAATGGAGATGCCACCATACACCAACACTCCTCCACCGCCAAATCTGATACTTTCGTGCACGAACGCAGGATTATTCCTACTGCCACGGTCCCTCCAGATGAAAATACGCCTATTATCCGGATGCACAGAAGAACGGGACTCGTCAGAAAACAGAATATTGCTCTATTCATTTCTCCTCCAGTTGACATGCTCGGTTGCCCACTCCCTGCGGTCGCGACGATGCCTTGATGTTAATCTAACACATACCATCGGTCGGCGAGCATACAGACCTACAGCATGGAGCCGGTTTCGGACAGTCTGAGTTGAAATCGTGGTGCCTGTAGCCGAGCGAAGGTGTTGTTGGAGAAGAGTAGCGTTCATGTTTCGGTGTCTCCGAGCTGTTAACGCTAAATACCGATCTTCATTGGGCGTTGTTGCCCGTCTACGACCTTGCCCTGGTCTTCGGCCTGCACATCCACTCTCCAAAAAACGGTTCCAGATCCTGGAAATGACACTTTGTGACACTCCAATGGCTTGCGCTACTTCGGCTTGAGTTTGGCCTCCTTCTAACCTACCAACAATTCTCCAAGCTTCTGAATCTATCAAATGACTTCGCTGAGACATCGTACTCATCGAAACAAAGCAATCACTGAATGCCGATCATCCTTGTCTTCATTCTCTTTTATCCAGTTGAAAGTCAAATTTCATTCGCTGCCGCTGAAGCGACATTTTTGACGTCGAACTCAAAATTTGCATACTCCACAGTTTGAAAACCAGAAAAATTTGCATTTGTGATTCTCTTCTTCTATTTTCGGCAAAAAAAATTTCGTTTATATCTTTATTTTATATAAAACTTCAAACATCCTTTAATTGTTTTGAGCAGTGTATTTGTGATCTAAAATTTACGGCATGGTTCGCATATATTGTTTTAGAGTAGCGGTACCCATACAGTGATCCGCATATATTTAATAGGGACTCTGAAGTGCTCCAGGAAAATAAATATATCTTGAATGAAGTCAACACATTTCAAAAGGATTTTCTTAAGTGTGTACAAGTTTTATTTTTTCAGAAGCGCTCCAGGAAAATAAATATATCTTGAATGAACTCAACACATTTCAAAAGGATTTTTTTAAGTGTGTACAAGTTTTATTTTTTCCGAAGCGCTCCAGGAAAATAAATATATCTTGAATGAAGTCAAAACATTTCAAAAGGATTTTTTTAAGTGTGTACAAGTTTTTTTATTTATTTATTTATTTAAATTGAAAACAGCTTTTAAAAAAAATTAAATTTAGATTTAAACTTGTTTTTATTTTTAGTAGAAATTTTCCGGTTTAAGCAAAAAGGACTTACTATCACTTTATTTTTATATTTTCTACATGGAATACTGCAATATGTGAAAAACTGGTAAAAAGTAAGTAGGTCGAAATAAGAAATAGAGAAATTGTATTGCGAACGGAGAAGCTGAATTTCACACTACCTGTAGCAGCTATCTCTGTTTGTGATAAACAATAAAATGTTGACTTACAGTTACTTGTTTCCTGTTAAACTATGGTGTCGCTTGGAGGAAAACTATCTTGGCTAGAAAAATAAACCAACTGCAAGTGAGAGAATGTGACACAATTTATGCTTCAAAGAAATCTATAATAAAATTTGCTATACATTGTAAGTAAATAAAAAATGAGGTCAACTTTTGCTTGAACTTAGATATGACACTTAGATACACTTAGACGTCTTAGATGTGACACTTAGATATAGAAATAGATGCTAAAAAATGTTAAAAACTTCCAAGTACTTTCGGTTGGTACCACAACCATTTTCATGACGAAAAAAAAAATTCTACTGACGTCTTACATATCCGAACCTTCATTTATTCCATTATTCCTTTATTCCTTTATTCCATTACTAAGTCCATTATTTCCTGTGTGTTGCTTGAGTTGGTTTCCATGGAGTACCTGACTGAAAATGTAAACAATATAAAACTTTATACAAAAAAGGGGGTTTGAGGATTCCTGCGCGTTTATCTTCTAATATTCAGGATATTAAATAATATAAGGTAAAGCTAGGATAGTCTGCGCACAATTCAAAAGAATAACAATAAAAAATCTAAATATTAATTTTTTGATAAACTATCCACTAATAACTTTTACTTCATTTGTTTTTTATGCATTTCCATTGGTATTTTGTTCTTATGTTGCAATTTAATGGAACAGCTGTAATAAAACCAAGAAAGTTATTTTGCGCAATCTGTCCTTACAGGGTTGGTGTGATTGCGCACATGGGTAGGCGAGATTGTTACTAATAATAACTACAATTAAATTGTTAAAGATAATAATTACACTTAAATGACATTGTTGTAAGGTTTTTGTGAACAAATATTATTGTATTAAGAGTGAATACTTCAACCTAATGATTAAAGAATCAGAAAAATGAAATACTTTTAAAAGCGATTAAAAATTTTTAATTAAAGGAAATAAAATTAAAGAATCAGAAAAAGCAAGTCCAGATAAGATTACAAAATAATATTAAGTTACTTGATAACAAGTTTAACTTAAAATTAGTCCATTTTCATTTTTCATTTTTTATGCAAATTTACCAATAAGCTGCGTAATCTCTCCTAGCATGGAAACTAGTAGGAAAAATGCGCCATCTGTCTTAAGTAGCAGATGCGCAAACACTGCAATTTCGGTAGGAGAGATTGCGCGGCCTTTTATTTGAACATGGCCGCTACTAAAACGAACTGTTGATGTTCACATTGTTAGTCTAGATTAGTAACTTATGAGAAAACGTTTAAATTAAAAATATTTTGCACTACTGACATTGTATAGAAATTCTGATGAATAGCTATGAAAATTCAAGCACTTACTTTTGGAAAACAAAACAAAATAGCAATGCTTTATCTTAGACGCTCAAAACAATCAACGTGCACTTTCAAGTAGACACTCCTCTTCTGCTGTTGTACAACTACCTGGACTCGCTGCTCGCTCACTCTACTCCTACCCCCCTAACCTCTATGTGCGCAATCTCTCCGACTGCGCCATCTCTACTGGCTTTACCTTATTGGTATATTGTATGACACAGTATCGTTGCATACTTTATTTACATTACATAAAATATAGATTTATAAAGATTTTATAGTAGTTTGATGTTGGATAAATGGACATTTCTTGACTAAAATCTGGACACTCATACAAAGCAATTTTCTATAACTCTTTTTTCTTAAACAAACAATTGGCGCAATCTATGCTAATAATGTGAAAATAATCCTCGAGGAATATATTGAAGCACTTAAAAAATATGTCATTGTCGTTTAATGTTTAGAGTTAGGATTTATTTCGTTCCCTGTACAGTCATATGCTTTAACCTTCGTAAAATAAAATTATAATTTCTTTATAAAACGTTTTATTTCATAGATGGCATACCATTTAAAATAATGCGTTTCGTGTAAAATACAAACGTGCTTTATTTAAAGAACGGATTGACATACTGTTACCAATTTTTTATTTATTTGTGCATTTAAAACTAACGAAATCTGAAGATTTTTAAATTTACAAAAATGGTTTGTCTCATCAGTTTAGCATGTTGACAACCTTATTCGGCCATAGATATTTCTACTTCAATTATCATTTATTTATAATTCCTTAAAATTGATTTGTGGTATACCACCTCAAAACATCAGCAAACTGAACAAGTATGGGTTTCTTAAATATTGTAAATTATTATCATTATACAGCTGTCTATGATTCTAAATCATATTTACATCTGTATATTTCCAGGAATCTTTAATTCATCTGACTATCAACAGGGTATTCTAGAAATGTGCTCTGTTTTGTTTTTAACTTTTGATAATACGCTGTCAGTGTAAATTGCAAAAGTGTTCAAAATAAGGCAGTAATTAGTACTACGTCGATTAAATAGTCTACTCTTGCATTTTGAAAAGGAAACACATTTAAAATTTTTATACAGTCACTCTTATCTATAAGTTGTATTTAGAAAACTATTCTTTGAATTTTATTAAATTTTGAAGCTTTCAGCACGCTATTTACGATAATCTACGAAAAAGAATTATACGTATTAAGTTGTTTTTTTGTATGACTTTGTAAAGTTTGTTTTGAATCAGCCAGTGTCTATATTATAAATTTAAAGGAAATATGGATTATAATTTAGCCACAAAGTCAACCATTATTTAGGGTTATACCGAACTTTGTGCATGAAATATTTATACTAAACAAAGATATATTTTTAAACTGATGTAATATTTTTAATATCTTAATATTGCGACTAATTTCTATAATCAAATTTCAAATTTTGCATAACCAGTCAAAACGGGGAATATTCATTTACTTTAATCAGTTTAATATTAAACATATTTGAATGAAAGGAAATGTGAATATGTTGAGAGTTTCGTTTCAATTTAAATAATTTTAAAGATGGTTAAACTATATAGAACGCAAACTAAGGGCTTTCATCTTAGGATTAAAACCTATTTCATGAGAATATTTTCTTCTTGAAAGTAATCAACATTCAGAACCTATCTTAAAATTCAAAAGAACTTTATAAATGCATTAATTAATATCTCTTCTTTAATGAATATAAAGTAATATATGTATTATATCATCGAAAATAAATTCTCTTTCAATTTCTCCAAGCGCTAACTTGCTATATAAACTAATTTTTAAAACTTTCGTATGCTGATTTAAAATATATTTTGGTAATGATTTCGAATATCTAAGAATTTCTAAAAGGTAGAATATTTGAAAAGGATCAGGGTCCGTAAGCCGTGTTTTTGGCCCATGAAATAAGACTAAAATTCAATTTTGTGATACTGACTGAATTATTTCACTTTTTAATATTTGAAGGTTTATCCTGTACGATTTCAACAATAGTTTTTTCATTTTGTTGGGATTTATATGACTTACACAAGCTCAAAGTTCGCATTATTTGTAGTTTTTGATGAAAAATACGCAATTTCTACTAATTTTATCTCAATTATTTATATGAGCGCAATCGTGCAACATTTCCTTCTTTACATATATTATAAACTACATCCAAATGTACAATATACTTAAAAATAAAAGTGTTAAAAAGCTGCTCTCATAGTAAAATATTAAAAATAGAGAGAGAATAATTGCATTCCTTCACGTCACTAAGAGACTTTAGGATGCAGCAACGTGTTTAAACGTGCTAAAATGTACGTAACTATTGCTAGTGTGAAGTAATGTAGCTATTAGGAATGGTTACATTCATTTTGGCATGTAATCATTGGCAGTTTTTTCAAATATTAATTCATTAATTAAATTAAATTAATTAATTTTAATTTTATATTCCATTTCTGTTCAAAAGTATTGACTCACTCACTATTTATAGTCTCATCTTCACACGTAAAAAGATAATGGGGCTGGCTGTTCACGGACGAAGATCAGGCGGCTCGCGGGCGAAGGAGACTATAAATGTGGAGTGAGTCTATACTTTTGAACAGAAATGAAGTATGAAACTAAAATTAAATAATAAAATTTAATTAATGAATTAATATTTGAAAAAAAACTGTATTATCGTTAACTGTAACATCGCTATGGCACTTTATTGTGAAGTTTGGTAATTTTCGAAATTCAATATTCGAAAAACGGCATAATTATTAGATTGTAAATTTATATCAAGAAAAATACAATTTTTTTAACTTTCTAACGCAGTTTGTCTAACAATTTTGTGGGAAATACTTTTCGAGCTATTAATTTTTGGTATTTTAGCTATTTATTTTTTATTTAATTTTTAATACATTTCAAAAATTTCTCTTATGTAAGATATTTAGCAGGATATAAATTTAGGAATAAATACCGTCAGTGGCGAAGCGTGTAGATCGCTGGAAAAAAATTTCTATTTGACCTAAGTAGGAATTGACTTAAAAAAAAAGTTTTTATACTACTTGTTGTTTGTACTTTAATTTCAAAAACTTACAGTAATTACAGAGAAAAGTTGGAAAATTATTAAATGCATAAAAAAACTTAAAAAGAACTTTTAAAGAACATTTGAATAACTGTATGTAAATTCAAAAAATTCAATTATAAACTATTGTTTCTTATTATGAATTTTCTTATTTTTTAAGTATTAATATTTTTTTCATAATATCTTTTAACAAACACTGCATACTATTTAATAAAAAAAATTCCATTTTACTCATTAGATTGCTTTGAGTATTTAGTGATTTTCTAATTTTTAATACTTATATGTTCGATTCTCAATTATTCTTTGAAATTTCTACAATAAAAAGGAAAAAAAGAACCATACCCAAAATTGTTTAATTAAATGATTTCTACCTATTAATAAATAGAAAGCCTTAAACAGGTTATCCCCATGTACCCCCTCCTCACAAAAATATATAACAAAACTTTAAAAAATAAATCTTAAAAGAACTTTAATAGAACTTTTGCATAACTGTTTGTAAATCCAGAAAATTCAATTATAAACTATAGTTTGTTATTAGGAATTTTCTTATTTTTTAAGTAATTTTCTTTAAATACAATGGGTTTTTGAGAAAGTATTTTATAAATCGAGGCATTGTATATATTACAATAAACATGATTTTATATATATTTATTGTTGTATTAGTATCTTTAATTAAAAAAGACTATTTTGTGTTTCTAAATTTTCATTTATTAAAAGTCAGATGTATTCTTAAATGACATGTCAACCCCTCTTATTTTGATGTATATCACCCTTTCATATTTCATTTCTTGAGAAAACACACTTCAGCATCAGGGTCTTAGTGATCTGAAACATTGTAAAAGTTCTCAAAGAGTCTTGTTGAAAATGTTTGACGTCTACTTATGTAACGGATATGTTCTCCCATTTTCTTCTTACAGACAATCAATACGACAAAAATATTTCAAAAACTACTTTTAGAAGAAAATTTATATTGTTTCTGTTACCATACGAAAAGCTATATTGTGACGTATTACTTCCGAAGCTCATAGTTGGATGTAAGTCAATTTGGAATAATGGATTTTTTGAAAAAAAAAATAATAATATATATATATATATATATATATATATATATATAATTGAATTATACCTTTCTCTATTTTTTGTGCTTTAATTAAAAATGTTACAACAGTTAGAATAAAGGAGCTAGAAAATTATTAAATAAATTAAAAAAAAACTTTAAAAGAGAACTTTTGCATAACTGTATGTAAATTCAGCTAACTCAGTTATAAACTATATTTTCTTATGAATTTTCTTATTTTTTAAGTAATTTTCTTTAAATACAATGGGTTTTTAAGAAAATGTTTTATAAATCAAGGCATTGCATATATTACAAGAAACATGATTTTATATTTATTTATTGTTGTATTAGTATCTTTAGATAGTATTAGTATCTTTAGTTAGATTATTTTGTGTTTCTAAATTTTCATTTATTCAAAGTCAGATGTATTCTTAAATGACTTGTCAACTTCTCTTATTTTGACATATCACCATTTCATATTTCATTTCTAGAGAAAACACCCTTCAACATTAGGCTCTTAATAATCTGAAACTAAAAAGTTCTCAAAGAATATCGTTGAAAATGTTTTATGTCCACTTTTGTGAAGGATATGTCCTCCCATTTCCTTGTTACAGATAATCAATACGAGAAAAATACTTCAAAAACTACTTTTATAAGAAAATTTATATTGTTTCAGTTATTCACGAAAATCTATATTTCTGATGTATTACTTCCGAAGCTATTAGTCGGATTTAAGTCATTTTGGGATTTTTTTAAATACACACACACACGCACACACACACACACACACACACACACACACACACACACATATATATATATATATATATATATATATATATATATATATATATATATATATATTGTAGCTGCTTTCATTTACAGGCTATAGATAAAATACAAAAACTAATTTCCAGGAAATCTATAAAGTGATTTTCACATATTTGAATTTACTTCAGAAAATGAGAATTCTCATTTTTTAAAATTATGCTGCTCTCTTGTCAGGAAACAAGAACTCTCGTTTTGCAATAAGTGTGTGCTCCGCAATGGCTTTGAATTTCCATACCACTATTTCAAATGGTAATTTCTGCTTTATTAAGTTTCAGAATTACTATTTGGAAATAGTGTTACTCAAATTCAGACTGGTGAGTGTGTTGAATATTTTATCAAAAATTGTCGATGTGAGTATGTAAAAGATATACTTGCTATATTTTGAAATTTTTTTTATTTTATTCACTAGAAGGGGATGCTTCACCAATCTCGAGTGATAAATTCACAAATGTTGCTTTTAAATAGATTGCAGTTTTCACAAAATTATTCTTTTAGCAAAAAGTTCGCCTTTTTTATGCCAAAGTTGGCACATTTGTTTATAAATAAGCATACAGGATGTCTCAAAAATATTGAAACATGCTTTAATCTTTTACCTGTTGGAGATATGTATGCACCGTAAATTCCAAAAGTGTTCAAAATAAAGTAGGAATTGTGATTATATTGAGGAATTAGTTCTGAAAAAGTTACTCTTTATATTTTTATAGGGCTCCTGTCTCATGTAAGTTATATTTAGAAATACTTTCTCCTTGCTCTGACGAGTACAACAGTAATAATTCCATTCTTCTGTAATCAAAGTAAACTAAGTTGGAATTATATGAAATTTCAGAGTTTTCTGGCTCTAAAAATCATTCGTCTGTGTTTAGCGGCCGAAATTTCATAAACTCTAAAGTGTAACTCTGTCTGTTTTGGTCATAGAATAACGCAATTTTGACTGTTGTACTTGTCAGAACACGAATAATACTTTCTAAATATAACTTGTAAAACCCAGGCATCAGATAAAATTTTTAAAAGCGTAACTTTTTGAAAGATAATGGCAAAACCATTTCATCAACATAATCTTGTATTCTAACTTATTTTGAACGATTTTGCAATTTACATTGCCTACGAATCTCCCACAGATAAAATACTAAAGCGTGTTTCAGTCATTTTGGGGCGTCCTGTATTTGTCTTAAAAAACAGGAGATTTCTGCAAAGAATACAGATTTTTCTCGTAAGATTTACATGTTTCATCTGTAAAAATCACAAAATATTTTTGTTAAAATAACAGATAACAGTTTATCTCTGTAAATGCAACGGCATTTAACTGTTAAAAAGATTTCTCACTAAAATTTCTCTGTAATTTTCCAAGCTTTCTCTGTAAAAAACACAGAATATTTCTGTTAAAGTAAATGCAACGGTATTTAACTGTTAAGAAAAAGAAAGTATGGTAACATTTACCTATATTTCTCGTAAAATTTACAGGTTTTCTCTGTAAAAATCACAGAATATTTCTGTTAAATTAAGAGTTTATCTCTCTAAATATAACAGTATTTAACTGTTCAAAATACAGGAAGTTTGTTAAAATTTACATATTTTTCTCGTAAAATTTACAGGTGTTCTCTGTGAAAACCACAAAATATTTCTGTTAAAATAACAGTTGGTCTCTGTAAATGTAACGCTATGAAACTGTTAAAAACAGACACTGCACGTAAAAAATTACAGATATTTTCTGTAAATTAAACGATTTTAAACAGGCTCCAAAATTGACAGTTTTTTACGTTAATTTGTCAAAACATTTTTTACAGTGTACCAAATATCAACCTGATAGAGCAGTTATTTCAGAAACGTTTAACGATTTCTAAAGAAGAAGGTAATATATTTTCTTTAATATAAATAATTTGACATTAATAACGAATTTCCATCGAGAGTTTCATATTTGAAAATATAGTTTTTTTTTATGTCTAAAATTTTAGATAAGGAGATAATTCCAATAAGGTGTTAAACTGAGTTTATTAGGAACTTTGATGTTTTTTGCTTTTTAAAAAAATGTGAAATAAAGTCTTCTCTCCCTTTCTCTTTTGAATCAAAATATGTTCATAAAGAAATTTTTGAAGAAAACATTTTTTTAATTTATCAGCAATTTTTTTTCTCAACTTATAGTTAAGGGTTTAATTCAGTCATACGAAGACAGTCGCAAGCTAATGTTAAATCTATGTGAGGGATCTTTTAAAGTATCTCGTTTGCATTTCAATATTTTTTAATATTTTTTTACATTGGATAGCTTAGATCGATCTCTAAAAAAGGCCTTTTTTTTACTTTTTCAATTTTAGATGCCTTTTTTCTTTCTTTTCATGAGAATACTTTCGGAGCAGTTTCGAAAGCAAAAGTGTCTAAAAAATGAAAAAAGGCCTTTGTAAAAGGTCGACCTCCGCTGCCCAATGCAAAAGAAAAAAATATATTAAAATTTCGAAATGCAAACGAAATATATATATAAAAAAAAAACCTCCCATAGGTTTAATATTTGCTTGCGAGAGTCTTCGCGTGGCCGAAGTAGCCACTAAATATGGGTCAAAATCTCATTAGTGTGGTTTCTTTGTTCTCAGTATATCTCTTGGCATTATTATGCAATATAAATTCTTAATTAACGGTTAAATGTTTCTGTGTGATTGCTCTACGATATTAGGTCACTTTTACTGTAAAAATCTCTTTTTTTTTTCTTTTTTTTTTTTTTTTAAATCGTTAAAATGGAATCTAAATATCTAAAACGTCACTTCTGCCTCAAACCCCTAATTTGATCATTAAACGCATCAACAAACAATAATTATTTAAGAAAAAGGTATTAAAAACCAATGCATTTATTATAAACATGAATCTCAGGGAGCATAGTAATATCATTTTTATCGGAGTGAAATGTGCAATATTTGTTTTTGTTGCGTTCAAAGTTGTGTCCCTCCCTTTTTTGTTCACTACTGTCCCTGTGCATGAATTTGCTCCTGTTTCCACCAGATGGCAGTATGCAGTCATTTTTAGTAGTGTTTCCATTAGAGGAGCACATGTTGTTCTTAAAAACTTACCATTGTTTTCTGTTTGTTCATAAAGAAGGTTTTCTCTGATTGAAAAGAATGGGGAAAACGTAAGCGTACCTTTAATAATCGTCCCCATTGTTAATTTAAATACTGATACTTATAGATTAACCAATATCTAGCCATTTAATCGTAGGTTGGATATGTCTTTGAAAATAGTGCATACAACATTTCAAAAATGTTCTTTTTTAAGAAATGTAGCAAAATTGCAAAAAAAAAAAAATGTCACTACAGTCCCAGTCACGTCTGTCCCTTACAACTTGTGTTTTGTGTGATAAAAACTGCTACACCGTATTCATTTTACCCTAAAGTTTGTATCCATCTACTAATTGTTATCTGAAATATATCAGGGATTATTGAAATTTCAAATTGAACATAATATGAATCATTAAAAATCTGATATCAGCAGAAAATCCATAATGTAAAATCACACTGATGAGATTTTATCCTATATGTTTGATGTAATAAAACATTGCCATAAAGAAATAATGTGAGGCATTTGAGTTTCTAGAGAAAGAGCTTGTCAAAATTGTTGAATGTCTTAGAAATTAAGTACACTTACTTAGGAACTGATTAACGTCTTTTAAATAGCGTTATAAGCAGAAATGGATTAGGAATGGTTAAATGGAACACCATCTTTACCTTACATGGACAATGGTGAAACTCGTTTGCCCAGCACACTCTAAAAAATATATTTTTCAAAACTGAGTAAAAAAACACTCCAATCTGAGTACGTCGCATAGTCAAAATAGCTCCGAATCAAAATGACTCAAATTCGAGACGTGTATATTCTCATTTCTGAAAACATGCACACACTCAAGAGTAAAACATCATGGGTTCCTATTTGAATATGTCCATGTTTCAAAAATGAGCATGAACTCATTCTAATCATTTTTTAGTATTTCCATGTTTCAAAAATGAGCATGAACTCATTCTAATCATTTTTTAGTATTTCCATGTTTCAAAAATGAGTTTGAACTGATTCTAATCATTTTTTAGTATGTCCATGTTTCAAAAATGAGTATTAACTGACCTATGTGTGCTCAGATTTGAGTATGTCCATGTTTCAATATTCTGAGTATTTGTGGTATTTCAGAATTGAAAGCATTGGGTCGTCCTATTTGAAACAAAAAGTTTCATAACAAAATGAAAACATCGATTTACTGAAATTTGAAAGTGTCACTTTTCTCAGTGCAAGGGAATTTCAGGAGGTAGTGATAGAAAACAAGATTAAAAAAACTAAAACATTATGTCAGAAATACGCAACGAACAATTAAGGGGTCAGGTACTTTTCAAACTGACAAGTGACCGTAATATGAATTGCACTACGTCCACCATCTGATTAACTTTTAGACGTGACATTTTAAACACACATTGCAAGAGAAATAGATGCTAACAGTCAATATTAAAAAAGAGTCTAGATGAATATAAAGTGCTTTAATTTAATTTAAAATGTGATGTTTTTTTTAAGGAATAAAATTCATTTTACATGTTTTACGCGCAGAATTTATCATAATTGAACGGTCACAGAGAGCCAAATTATTTTTATTGAGTAGAGATAGATAATATGTGTTTAAAATGACTCACACTGACAAAAGAAAATAATAATGTTTAAAATGAAAGAACAACAAAAACAACCAAAATTTTTTCTAAATTAATAAAAAAATATCATAATTTAAAAATTTCGTACTGGATGAACATAATAGTACATCATTTTGTGCATCTATAAGGTTTATACTTTCAGTCGAAATTTCATGAAATTCTATTCCGCCATTTGTTAAATATTATGCGCGCAATGGCCAAAATAACTCTTTTGAGAAAATTGACTTTAAAGATCAAATTATACTGCTTGATCAAACAGAGCGAGAGCTCAAACTGTTTTTGACGTAACATCCCTTCTAAAGCGAATTTTTGGATGGGGTTTCTTTTAAAATGTTCCTCAAGAACCAAATTTGAATATAAGCTATTAAATTTAAAAAATAAAGGCTTTTCTGATACTTTCAAAACTACCCGAATCCTTAATAGCTACTGCTCAAATGAAATAAACAGCTGCTAGACATTCGGGTGTCCTAAGAGTTATTATAGGTACCCACTAAGCTCATTTAGAACTACAAAATAAGGAAACATTATATGAGAAATACTTCGAAATTATCATCCCACTGTAAAGAAAAAAAGATGTAAATCTACAAAACAAGTTTTTTTTAAAGCTACAGAAATCTGTATGCTTACTAAAATTTTATCTGTATTTAGTAACAGTTACTAAATCAACTTTTGCAATTTTACATCATTTTTTTTGTTGTTGTTGTAGTTTACATAAAAAGTTCTAGGCATCCCAGTTCCTAGAAAATTCTTAGTAAATTCACAGATTTTTTTTTTTTTTTACAGTGAACTAAGCTTTTGCCTGAGTTCGTTGCAACATACCTCCCTTGAAAGCGGTATAACACTACACGAATCGTTACTAAAAATTTATGTCACTTTTGCAGAGAGCTAAAGAAGATTGTTATCCAACAGTTACTGAAAGTGTAGCAGAAGTAACACTTCAACATCTTTGTGATCACACAACACAAAGAAAGTGTAAAAATAAAAGATTTCATTCATTTCACTCTGATTTACAGCATGAAGTGAATAATTTAGAACTGCAAATGGGGGTTGCGAGAATTGCCAACAAAACAATCATAACAAACATTTGAAAACTCTTTTGACTGTGACGCAAACATTTTTCAAAAAAAATATTTGGCACTTTTGCAATTAATAAGCAACTTAAATGAAACTTAGAAAAATATTTAGCAGATCCCGTCACTTCTACCTCCACATTTTTGCCTTGTAACTGCACGGTAACTATCAAATATTCGGTCAAATTCTTCGAAAAATTGTTTGTTTTTGAATGATGAATTGTTTTATGGTTTGTTAATACATTTGTTTTGTTACAGAACACGCACAAGGTTTAAAAATAATTGAAGGACCCTTTGCAAAAACAATGTAAGTAAAATGAAGTTTTCAGCTACAAAGCTTTTAAATTTACTTTCAACATTTTAATTTACAATATAACTTCTTCGCATAGGATCCCTATTAAGAGGATTTTTTATATTCTTTGTTTATGATCATAAAATTTATACTTCCTTATATGCTGAATAATGCATTACATAAATTTGAAAATTGAGAATCAAGGTAACTCCACTTACCTCGTTATTGCAGAAGGCCCCTCAATATTTCGCGTTGTTGAGCAGGTCATTTAAGAACAGCCTTACTAAAGGCCGGCTTTTTCAAATAAATACCTCTATGTGTGACGGGAAAGTAAGTTATAGCTATCGTGAGCTTATTGCTTGTTGTCTGTTTTATTTTATTTAACTTTAATGTTAATCTTATTAATGTTGATGCAGCAAGATTAAAAAAAGAAAAGTTTGCTCGAATTCAGAAAAAAATATTTTAAGGCTGTTCGCAAATTCAAACTGGCTACTTCATGACACACTTTTTTAAGTTCATTTTTGATCGGAAAGTCATCGAAATACGTTTTTCATTTTTTGGAAAAGACAGGGGAGCTTTCAGAAAAGACTGTCGAATTGAACCAAATTGACTGGCGTTTTGAACCAAATTCCTGATTCTTCAATAAACGACAGAAGAAAAACGTGTCTTCACGTGACACGAATCGCTTTGACTCGATAATTTATTAATTAAAAAAGGAAAAACTCGTTGCGATTCCAAATCACTTCCATAGTCAGGCCTGCCCATTTTATGCCTTTGCGCTTAAAAATGAGTCACAAAATGTGTCAGAAAGTTTCGCGTTGTTCAGCAGGTCATTTGAGAACCACCTTAAAAGAAACTACTTCTTTAAACAGTACACTAAACACATTTGAAATATAGACATATTTTATCTAATAAAAAAAAAAACTAAGTCATTTTACGAACTGGTGTTCTTTCCCTTTTATTAACTATCTTTCAAAGCTGGTGCTTTCTAAACATACATCATAGTTTTTAAAAATTTATTTTTAGACATTGTCGTCTTATTCTTAAAAAAATAAGATCTTTATAAAAATGGTGGACTTTACACTTTACATAAATCTGGAGATGTTGAAAAAGCTGACAGGATCCAAGTTGGAGATAATGGATTCAATTCGTCCTTATACGTGAGTGCAGTCCATGAGAAATATTCTGGAGCAAGTCGACGTCGTCGGCCAAACTATTCTTCACCTTTTCCAGAGGGTCTAACACAAGTTACACATGCGGTGAAACATCCAACGATAGTAGATTTGCGTTTCCTAAACCACGATTTTATTCTCTGACTGAAGTTTGAAACTGCTTTTGGTTCTGCAAAAAAATAATAATAATAATAATAATAATAATTGTAAAATAATATGATATTGTCAACATAAATCATAATGTACATTTCATTGCTTTTCCTATTACTTTTGATTTATTGCACGTACCATGTCACCAAAATTTTTGTCAATATACATCTATATGCACCCTATATCCATGTATGCTGGAATGCGTATACTTGAATATGAGCAAGCAACAAACACGCACCCAAGCACATTATTAAAGAATATGCGTGCGTGTGTGTGTGAGGAAGGGGAGGGGACGTGCGCCTTCTAAGAGGTTGAACCGATCCTTTGCTCTCACTGTTGACGACCACAGTTTTAAATGACCTTCTATATATTATGAAAATATGTTTAATATAATTACATTTCAGTTATTTCATGTTCGTTTCTTAACTCAAGAGAAAACTAAAGATCATTTACCTTCTGAAGAACAAGAACTCTCCACAAGCATTGCTTCAATATCATCTGACACTCTATCGTCTTTTGAAACTTTTGAACTGTTTTCATGACATGACATTCTAATAGGATTTATTTTTTCATCTAGAGCCTCGTCGTTCGAATTACACTTTACACCTGATGACATACAACACAGCTCGCTGCCTGCATCTGGTTTTATATCAGAGATAGCTTCTTGGTTTGATACTTCAGCAGAAGCGATATCTTTAGAAGCGACTTGAAACTCACTTTCTTTTGAGGGATGAGGCTGGGACGTGGAATCAGAGTTAGCAGTCACTGATACTGAAGGTATTACAACAAATATGTTATTATCTAACAAAACGGGAAGACCTACATCTGTGCAGATGTCTTCTTTTATTTCTCTTTCTGGAGCTGTTCCATCAAAATTAGTCTTTACATCTGATGATACGCAAGACATTTTGCTGCCTGCGTCTATTTTTACTTCAGCGGTAGCTTCTTGATTTGAAACTTCTTTAGACGACTGCTTTATTTCATCAAGTGCGTTATTATCTAACACAACAGGGAGACGTTCATCCGTGCAAATATCTTCATCTACTACTTGAATCGAAGGGTTAATTTCACTCTTGAGTATTTTCCGAACAGGAACAATTGTGTTATTGCGGCAACAATCAGAATTCACTTTTTGAACAGCCACTGAAAAAAAGGATTAAAAAAGAGGCATTTAATTTTAATATGATAGAATAATGATCACTTATACATTGCACTGTTTTGCATAAGCTGAAAACTTTTAAGCTGACAGTTTTTTCTTTTAAATAATAGTGGTAACAAAAATAGCGTAAAAGTTGGCAGCTATGCATATATATTGTGAAATTATCGCAGATATTGATTTCTAAAAACACCCGACAGTGACATGTTTTGTCCTACATTGTTAAAACATTTTTATTTAGTTAAATATTAGATATTCTATTGTTAAACATTTATTTTTAAGTGATATAAATTTACAGAGAGTTATAAAATCATTTAAAAAAACAAAAAACAAAAAAAATATCTGAAACGTTACCATTAGAGTATGACCATTAGAGTTACCATTAGTTACCATTAGAGATGTTGAAATTTTTTTTTTTTACCTTACATGAAGAAACGAAAAGCTGGCGGCTGCGTTGTTTATGTTTTCAGGTATAACACATTGCGAACGAATGCTTCATACGCATATTAATTTCAGTACGTAACCATTAATTTTAACTGCCATTTCTTACAGTGCAATTGTTTTATACAAAACTGGCATTTTTATATGTAAAAACATGAAAACTTCAGGCATGAATATTGAAATAATTCGTAATCGAACAGCGTTTTTCATTTTTGATAGATGTATTACACCTTATGTTTTAATCGGTTTCTCTCCGATGACGACCTCTTCTGGACTACCAAGCTTCGAAAATTGCTTTATAATGCCCACTTTGATAAAATTTTCTAAAATATACTTTAGAATTATAAAAAAATATATATATATAATAAAAAAAATAAAAAAAAATCCGGAAACGTTACTGCATTTAATGGAGCAGCAATGTGGTCCAATAACTGGAGTAACGTTTCCGTATATTTCGGAAAAGTATTTAGTAACGTTTCCTTATATTTCAAAAATATATTCGGAAATGTTTTTGCATATAACGGAAATATTTCTGTGTATTTCGGGAATATTTCTGTGCGTTTCGGAAATGTTTCTGTGCATTTCTGTATAACAATTTCTGTTATTTAGGAGAATGATGCACCTTTTTAAAAGAGTTAATACTATCCGATTCAATTTTATTGCATAATAGTATTAAATTTGCAGTTAATCTTTTGTTGCACATGCAAAGTTAAATAATTAGTTCGATTAGTTTCTTTATACTCTTGTTCCCTGAATCTATAATAAATATTAGATATTTGTTTGATGAATAATAATGTAGTATTAATCAAGTATTAATGAAGTACAGACAGCGCCGTTTATACGTCTTTATCATCTTTTCGTGATGAGATTAAGTTCCGATTCATAACTTTTTTAATGAAGAAATGTATCGTTTATATGTCAGAAAAAATTGCTAATTTCACTTATACTATATATTTTTTCCTTATTTTTTATGAATAAGATAATTGTAAATAAATAGCATTGAAAATTTGATTTATAGATCATAAATAAATCTTTTTACTTACCCATCATACGTAGTATAGGGTAAGTCTTGTAATCGTTTTGAAAATCGAAAAAAAAATTTTGGTGGATTTACACATTTCAGACACTGGAGATTCCGAAAAACATATTTTTAGAAAAAAAAAATTGCCGTCCGTCTGTGTGTCTGTAAACGCTCTATCTCCCGAAAAAATAGAGATAGAGACTTGCAATTTGGTATGTATTTAGTATGTAATAATGGGAAGAAGCCTATTTCATTTCAATAACCTCGATTAACCGGAACTATTTTTTTCGGACTCTCGAAATATTCATTCTGATAAAAGGTATATAAAAATTTTCGAAATTGGTTATTTTAAGAAATAAATGTAAAAGACAATAAAAAAACATAAATTTTGCATAAAGGATGAAGTCGATCGGATAATTAGTTGCCGAGATATTTGGAATCCTATTTACCACACTCTTCGATTTTTCATGACCCTGTACTTCATCCAAATTTCACTTCAAAGATATATTTTAATTGGAAATTACGCTTAATCAGATGCAATAAACCGCTAGTTAATAGGATTATTAATTTTGGAGTTATAAGGATGTTTCTTTCAAGCAATTCAGTAATCCAGCCTTTAAAGTCATCAAGCCTATATTTTATTTGAATTGCAATGCATTATATAAGTAGTTTACACATTTTTTATTTTAATATTTTACATTATGCATATCCATGATGGGTAAGTATTACGGTGGCCCCCAACGACTAGTTTTAAATGCGGTCCCGTGAATTCCATCGTGTAAATATATACATATATATTATGAAAATGCTTAATTTATTCCAATAGATGGATTTTTAATAGCTTTAAATAAATACTTTTTTTAATCTTGTAAGTAGATATACTATTTCAAAATATTTCATATCTGTGAATAATTATTTTATTTGATGAGCTACAGTTCATACTTTTTATGCTGTTTATACTTATAAAAAGATATATTTTTCTCAGGTTATCTCAGTACTTCTCAAGTTGTACAAATAAAATAATACTTATAAAGGAATATACTTAGAAGCATGATAATTGTAAAATACTATATTAAAAATATTTATAAATAGACAAAACATTTCTAAAAATATATTTATTTATAAGTATACAATTCATGAAAATAAAATAATTATCACAGATATGAAATATTTTGGATTAGTATAGCTACTTACACGATTAAAAAAAAAATATATTATAAAAATCTATCTAATTATAAGTAAGGAAATTAAGCATTTTCATAATGTATCTATTTAGAGGATAGAACGCATGAGACTGCATTTTAAAAAAGAATTATTTATAGATCAATAAATCATTTTTCAACTATATCTATTTACAAATATGCGATTCATAAACACGATGAAAAAAAGTATATGGTATGAAATTTTCTGTCGTATAAGCGAAACATTTCATCATTACAAAAGTTATGAATTATAACCAATGCTCAAAACAAAAAGATAACAAACAAACATAAAAAAATCATGCATTAAGCATAGATTATGAAACACTCTCCAAAACATTCAGGATATGTCTAACAAAACTTCATTACGTTAAATTGATATTAGATGCTGAGTCCATATATAAAAGTTACGCTTATATTTAATAAAATATATTCAGAAACCCATTAAAAAATCCGTCATTTCCATTAAGTAGACAGTTACAAAAGGAATCAAGACCTAAATCAAATACGAATTTTAATTCTTAACGTGACTGAACTTCTCCAAACTTTTGAAAATTACAAAAAACGTCGACTTTGTTTGTTTTTTTTCTTATGTTAAAACAATTCGTATAGTATTAATAAATACCACTATAGAGTTTTAGAGTCATGCTCTTAATTAAAAAGTGTGATAAAAACATTTTTATGGGAATAAATTAAAAAAAAAAAAAGATAGAGAGAAGAAGAAGAGGAAGAAGAAGCTTCAGTTTTTGAACGTTCATAATTTTCTGAGCAGCCATTGAACGGATTTGAGTGTAAATCTTTACTCTTTACAATTCTTGAAAATCAGAGGTGGTTATAAATTATTATTATTATTCATATTGTGTATAGTTTTGTTTTACAGGGACATGTGAAAAAAAAATCAATATGTAAATGTCTACAAACGAACAGTTACAAAGACAGCAAGAAAAAACAAAAAGGTTTTAAACAGATTTTCGAAACTCGGATCAAGCATGAACATAACAGGAAATTGGAGTGTTTTTAAAAGTAAGAGAGTTACGACATACGGTTAGTCAGGTGTGATTAGACAAGAGGATTTTAGGCAAAACTTAGCGAGGTTAACATTAATGCTCAGCAAGTATTTGTTGAATTTATCAATTGTGTCATCGAACTTTCCCAGGTAAATATTGCGAAGTTCTATAAAGTGAATTACCGTACTTTGAATAAAAATTCCCATTTGAGCGTAAGCTCTGCGTTCCTGTCGCCACTGTCTTACTTATAAAATCACTTTACTGACGACAGCAATTTCAAATAAATTGTATAGGGCTAATAATAAAAGGTTATCACAAAACACTCCTTGTTGTTCCAAACCACTCTCACGAAAACATGCCACATGGCGCGCAATCAATAAATAGAAAAGAATTAGCAATGTTAACAATATGAGTGTTTCTAGACATTTACAAGTGAGTTGTGAATTAAAAAACAGTTGGTTGAAGTTGCAATCCTTTTAATAATAATAATAATAATAATAATAATAATAATAATAATAAATTGTTACAAACAACTGTCAACAACAAAGCGGCCATTTTCCTATAACTTATTTTGTGATTTAGAACCTGGAACGTCTCCCACTGATCTTATAGACAAGAGACTCGGGAGCGATACAGAGCTTGGGGTCAAAGAGTTATAATAAAATCTTACCTCTTGTGCACCAAATATCTTCATGCGGCTCTAGTTGAACGTTTTTGAAATTTCCTCCAAAAAGACTGTGACTTTGCAACTGAAGTACAGTAGGCCGCTTTACTGGCTCCAACGTCAAACAGGATGTAATGAAACTCAAGACATCGTCCACTGGGTCGATTACTTTTGGGCATTTGGGGAAAGCATAACCCATCAAAGATGTGAACTTTTTTTTCTGTGGGAGAAAATACAGGTAAATAATGAGATCATATTTTTTTGCAAATGTCAAACATTTTGTAAGAAAATTTACCTCTAAAAATTATTTCTCTCCCACTTCATACAGACACAACGTTTTTATATTTTTAATGATGTTGGACGAAATTGTTTGACTACTGCTGTTTTTAAACATAATTAATTTGAAATTATCGGAGCCCGAGTATCACATGTGTTTTTTTTATTTTCAACTTGAAATTGACATTATTCTCGGTAAATTTATAAAGATTGAATACTTATAAAATAATCTTTTTTTCATAATTACGACGTCACACTATAGTACCTTTAATTATAAGAGTAGTACTTACTGACACACAAGCTGTAACATTTGAACTGACACTGAATGTCATTGTCGCCAAGCTAGAACTTTTTATTGGGTAAAATCGTTCAATCTAATTCCTTCGGGCGAGTTTCGTAAACTTCTGTAATGTGGGTTGCCTTAACTTATACACAAACTAAGCATGCATACTGTGGGGTTGTGATAGATAAAGGTACTTTATGTCAGACAATATCCCAGCTGAAATTCATCGGCAAGTGGTGGTAATGTACGGAGTGAGTGCAATGTCACGGAAACAGGTGTGGTTTTGTGGCACAGAATTTTATAAAGATAGAACAAATGTGAAAGAAGAGAAAAGACGAGGCAATTCGCAGGAAATGACCGGGACTGCTCTTAAAAGATGTTCCTGTCTTGAACGACAACGCCCGACCGCATACGGCTTCAGTAATGAGTGATTTGGTACAGCGTTTCCGATGGGAGGTATTGGAACATTCACCATAGAGCTCGGACCTTGCACTAAGTTATTTTCATCTCTTCGCATCGTTGAAAAATCAGTTGGGAGGTCGGAATTTCAGAACCGATGACGAAGTTTAGCCAGAACCTTGACGCTGATTTCTTCTATCCCTAATTGAATACGTTGGTGTACCGATGGAGAAAATGCTTTGACAACCTTGGTGACTAGATGTAAAAGTAATAGGTACCATTTGCCTTACTATGTTGTGTATCTCTTTGAATGCGTGAATAAGGTTTTTCTCCCAGAGGGCTTATTACGTTTCTTGTTGAACCACCCTCGTATTTAGAATGTTGCAGATGTTTAAAATCTACAGCTCAGATAACAAAACGCAAGTTGTCTCGTAACGGGATGTGGTCTCTAAGACCTATTATTTATAATTTTTTTTTTCATTTTTTCTTTAAACTCCATTTCCTAGAAATGTTTTCTGTGCGAAAATTTATTTCTACAAAAATGTAGTTTTATTTTATTTTATTTTATTTATTTATTTATTTATGTTGTTAGGTTGACAACGGAATTCGGTCCTTGATTTACACAGGTAGACTGTATGGTATCTTTAACACCACAGAACATTGCGCGCTCAATAACTGATTTTGAAAATTTTGTTCAATCGAAATCTAAAAACTAAAAAAATAACATAAAATAAAATAATCCAAACATTAATAACTTTTAAAATCACCTATTAACATTTAGTCCATTCTATATTTAATAATTTGCATGCTGCACTACAAAAACATTAAGTAGGGTGTCTGTCACGAGGTACTCGCAACATGTTTAAGCGCAATCGCGATGTGTACGATCGCACGTGTTCAATTTCCCATTAAATCTCTAAATTTATTAATTGCAATATGTTTCTTTCAGTTTTTAATTAACCCTGTATTTTCCCGTGTCAGCATTTTTAATCACCTTTAATTTAATGTATCCGTTGTGTCGCTACGATATTTCTTTCTCATTTTTGCTTTCGGCAATGAATAATAAAATAAAAATATAAATCGATGAATAAAATCATCCTGTTTTTGTTACCATCAAGATATTTGTGGTGTGAGTTATTTACTTAAAATGAATGTGCTGTGCTATGAATAAAAATCGTCCGTCACCATGTTTTTTCCAGCGTCACCTGTGCATCACATCGTTCCTGCAAAAAAATTGGATGAGAGAATTTCTTTTACTTCTTTTAATTAATGTGTTAGTCCATTGCGAAAATAATAGCGAGCGTGAGACCTTGGGTTTATTTTAATATCTATATTTTGCGGTTTTTCACTTGTGATCACGTCACCACGTGTTAGCACGTGGGCGGCCTTTTCAACACAACGTGTCTGAAATATTACGCCACATATGGTGCCTCAGATCCAGGTCGTAATTTTAGCGTGGACTATTTTTTTTCCCATATAAATTCAATTTGTTCAAAATTTACAATCTAAAAAAAAAACTTAATCTCACCCTAAAAATTTTGTGCAATAGTTTAATGCAAATTAAAGTTATTTTTTCATGCTATAGAATGCAGTAATTAATCAGATAAAATTTAAATTCATCAAAAAAAAATGTCTTATTGGAATGTAAATTTAAAAAAAAAAAAAATTCTTTTTTCATCATTTTTTCTGGCTATAAATTTAATCCAGTACTTTAATGTATTTTTCATTGCCAAGTTATTTTTCATGCATGTCTCTTATATGCTTGTACTGATGCACTGACAGAGCATAACTCGTGGCAATCTTTTTTTTTCTCTCTTTAAATTTCTCATAGTATTTCATATATTTTTATTAAAAGTTAAAGTATAGTTTTTTTTAAATCACCAATATGGAGGGCTCACGTAGCATGATCAATCCGACGCACAGTGGGGCAAAATCCCGAAAAGCTGGCCAAAATATGAAAATGTTATTCAAATTGGACGAAACTTCGTACACAGGTGTTTTTCAGGATGCTGATTACGATTCCGTAGTTAAAATTTAAAATAACAAAATGGCAGATCCAATATGGCGGACTAAAATTTTAATGTTTTGAAAGCTATTCAATTTGTATGAAATTTCGTATACAGGTGCTTTGAAGAATGCTAATTACGATTTAAAAGTTAAATCTAAAAGCAAAAATGGTGAATTAGTATAGATACCGAAAGCATACAGTAGAAAATTGTTAATAACATGTTTAAATTGTTTCAAGAATAATTTTCTCATATAAATATCTATTCTTATGTAGAAATAGCATTAATTGTAAACATTCCCTCATGACAACGTTTCGCGATTTTCATGTCCTTGAAAATCGGTTTAAATTGGAACTTTTTTAATTATACCCAACCACTGGCAGAAATCTGACAAAACTCAAAATTCTTATTCTTTTAAAATATCGTTGTACAACTGCGGCAAAAAGACATGAACACCTTTTCCCGGTAATTCTGGAAAAGAACGTCAAATAAAAAGTGAGGATTAGATAAGGGATAGCTCACGGTTTCTTTATATTAATAGTATCGACAATGCAAAGGCTTAAGAATCACACAGAATATTTCTCTTTATATTCTTATCAATAACAACTCATTCCCGTTTCAAACTGATTTTCAAAAGGTTGTAAAACATTTTAAGAAACTTAGACTACAACCTTTTACAAATAGCAATTTTTTTTTTCAATTTGTATATAAATAAAATTTTTACTTTGAGCCCGAGCCCTAGAAAAGAAAAAAGAGAACTGTATCACACTGTAATTAAACCCTCTTTTTTTTTACAAACTCTTGTTTAGAATATAATTATACACGTCAATAAAACAAAAACGCTGCCATTTTCGGAAAAATAACTTTGCACAAAGAACTGCTCATACTCAGCTTTCTAAGAAGACCACAACAACTCTGACAATAAAATTATCTTCTAACACATGCACTACTTTTTTACAATTTCACAATTTTTGAAGCGACTAAAAACTAGTCGTTGGGGGCCACCGTTATACTTACTCATCATGGATATGCATAATATAAAATATGAAAATAAAATATGTGTAAACTACTTATAAAATTTATTGCATTTCGAATAAAATCGTGCCTTGATGGCGTCATAAACTTTAAATACTGTATTGCTGAATTGCGTATAAATAACATCCTCATATCTCTAATAATGATAATCATATTAACTAAGATTTTTTTTGCGTCGGATTAAGCGTCTCATTTCCAATTGAAATATGACTTTGAGTTGAAATTTGGATGAAATACAGGGTCATGAAAAATCGAAAAGTGTGGAAAATAGAATTACAAATATCTCGGAAACTAAGTATCCGATCGACTTCATTTTTTATGCAAAATTTATGTTTTTTAATTGTCTTTTATATTCACTCCTTAAAATAAACAATTTCGAAAAAAAATTTGTACCTTTTATCAGAACGAATAGTTCGAGAGTCCGAAAAAAATAGTTCAGGATAATCGGGGTCACTGAAATTCAATAAGCTTCTTCACATTATCACATAATAAGTACATACCAAATTTCAAGTCTGTATCTCAAATTGTTCGGGAGAAAGAGCGTTTACAGACACACAGACATGCAGACGGACGGCAATTTTTTTTTTAAAAAATATGTTTTTTGAAATCTCCAGTGTTTGAAACATTTAAATTCGTCAAAAAATTTGTTTTTTCGATTTTTAAAACGATTACAAGACTTACCCTTTACTACGTATGATACGTAAGTAAACAGTGCCATTTCTACTTGTTGTTGCAAAAATCTGCGCGAAATGTAAAATGGCAGTTTTTAGCGGCTGGTTTTTTTTATTTTCATTAGATAATAGGTCAGGATATTATCTCCTTAAATTTCGTCGTGGAACACTGTGGAACTTATAAATTTTCTGATGTTTGAAAACAAAAAAATTATATATTTTTTAAATATTTTAATCGAAAGTAATCATGACACTATTAATTTTTATGCGCTTAATATAATTTTTCTAATGCATGCTAATAATTTACACACCATCATCGTGTGAATCCATTTTACAGAATTAAAATTGATGAAATGGGAAAATGTAGCACGTGTTTAGAAGAACCTCTGTTTTGCTCTCTTTGTTCACCTCAGATGATACTTCCCCAAGCGTCGCTTTTGAAATGATGCATGTTGTCAGGGAAACACGAAAACCATTTTCTAAATACAGATTCCGACCCTCCAAATATTATTCTATCTAACTGTATAATTAAAATTCCTGAAATAGTAACTTTATTTTTCGACTTTTGGTCCACTGTGCGACGTGGCGGAAAGTCCCAGGTTTCACAGTCTTTGTAGCCATGTTAATAGACCTCTACAATATAGTTGAAGCAGATATTAAATATGACATTAATAAACACAGCAGTGTAGATAACCCGGCATTGCCAGAACTTAAAACACAACTTCTAAGAGTTCTTAAGTTTAGACTCAATAACATAACATCAGTGTTTAAAGACGTGCAGGCGGATTTTACCAGTCTAGTGCATGACAGAGACAATCTTCAGAATATTAATACTAAATTGTTACAGCGAATGCAAATGAAGAACCAGAAGATTGAAGTCTGTCATACCACTACCCAGGTTGAGGACCTGCAGCAAAATATGCCGTCCTTTACGGATGCAACAACACAGACGTGCAACATCCCAGCTTGTGCTCCTGTAGTGCTGGATACATGTAATAATAGGTGTGAACATGACACCTCAATTTTTTATTCAACCCTAAAATCCCCATCAATAAAGTCTTCTCATGTTCACAATTCTACATTAAATTCTTCTTATAATTCTAATTCTTCGTTTAACAAGTCCTCCAAACCATCTAAAATCATCATATATGCCATTGACGACAGATATAGTATCCCTGATATCATCCAAGCGATATCTGTTACTGCTAGTTTTACTCCGTCATGCAATTTTATCAAGAAAAAAAAATCGAGAAAGTTCAACAACTACAATTACATCTTTGAAGTACCATCAAACGTCGCCACACTACTTGCGAACTGCAAGACCTTGAAAATTGGTGAACAATTAGTTTTTGTGAAGCGGTTTATCCGAATTATCCGTTGCTACAATTGCCAGTCTTTCAACCATGTTGCAAGTTCCTGCAAAAAGTCACGTGTATGTCCCTGGTGTGCAGAAGCACATGAGCCAGGCCACTGCACAAAATCACCGAAGTGTAAAAATTGCACAGTAAATAACAAGTTCTACAAACATAATTTTAACGTAGACCATCCGACATTTTCACCCATGTGCGAGTCATTTAAACTTTATGTATCAAAAGTTAGGCATAGGTTGATCTCAAGTGTTATAAAATAGTCTATGCCAATTCTCTTGTGTCTGCTCCACAGTCAACAGCTTTCTTTTTTTTTCAACAGTGTGTGATCAAGTTTTTTTGTTTGTGAAATATGTGTACTTGCTAGAGAGAGTGCATAGTACCCAATGGAGTGGTACTGTTATGAATTCTTTCATGACATTTTTGTAAACTCTCTTCTGGCATGTACCGCTGCTCATCCCTGCTTTTCCTTAATTTATCATAATTTTAAAAGTTCGTACCTGAACCAGTGTGCTCCAGTTAGTGTTTCATCTTACTGCAATTCTTCTAACCTTTGTTTTGTGTGAACTGTACTCACCTTTGCCTTGAACTATTCAAGATTTCTTCCCAATATAAATAACATTCCTGCACGGCTCTCTTAAAGAACGTTTGCATCATCTTCATTTTTAATTATAGTAAATATTTAACATATGCAATATTTATTTGCATACTCTCACTTTTTTTTCCCTCCCTGTTGATGTGGTTCCAGCATAATCATCTGTAAAGTTTATTTATCTCAAGGTATTTTTTTTTATTTAAATTAACAATTTTTAACAACTATTTAAATTATTTGTATCTATCTTTTTGTGTAATTTATTGGTCAATGTTTCAACTTATATTTTTTTTTCAAGCTTAAATCCTTTTTTATATAACAGGTTGATATATTGTTTGTATATTTCGTGCAAATTTATTCAATCATTTTCATTTATTCAATTATAAATTTTTTATATCTTCGATTGGAACCTGTCTTTTTGACAGATTTTTTTATTTTTGTATTTTCTTACTACTATTATACTTGTATTTCGTGTATTTCCCTAGCCCTTATTTAAATCACTCATGAGTTGCAACTCCCCCTTTTATAATTTTTTCCTTTCACTCATTCATTTAAGGATTGCATTCCAATGTGTTTTTGCACTTAACTCTTGGTTTTCAACTTTTGATAGTTGGAAAGTTTAATTTTTTTTTTCATCACTGTCAATACAGTGACAGTTGGTTTCCTCACATTTAAAAATTATTTACTATTGCACATAATGTATTTTTGTTGTGACATTTTTATCAATTAATGTGTTAATCTACTTATTATTCCAAAAATGAGTGTTATTCACAACGAATTCACATGTAACTAATTGTGTCATGCTTTTAAAATGTTTTCTATAGTTAAAAGAAGTTTTTTTATTACCAATGGTGAAGTATAATTGTTAATCTTAATATATGTCAAAGTAATTGTGAAATTGTGTTTGTCTCACAGAAGGTAATTTTTAATATGTAATAATGTGCTGTTTAATGTGCATAATTTATGTGCTAATAAATTATGTAATAATGTGCTGTTTTTTTAGGTGTATATTACTGTATTTATTTCATTTACAACAGAAATTTACTGTGTCATTTATACGACTTATTGTATAGTCGTCTTTGTGAATCCCGTGTATTCTCTGGTGACTCGTCTTACTCCCACATTCAGCAATTTTGGAATTTCATTCATAGTCAAAATTCGTATTTGTTACTAAATTCGCTTCGAATTCCACTTTTTAAATTTTGTAAAATTTTTCCTTCTCATGCAAAATTTTTCCTTTTTCCAAATTTTCTCGCCCATGTAAAATGGTCGCTTCCTTGTCAAAATTTTACATTCCCAGTCTAAATTTTTCAAATTTTCCGTTTTTGGGGGAATATGTCACGAGGTACTCGCAACATGTTTAGCGCAATCGCGATATGTACGATCGCACGTGTTCAATTTCCCATTAAATCTCTAAATTTATTAATTGCAATATGTTTCTTTCAGTTTTTAATTAACCCTGTATTTTCCCGTGTCAGCATTTTTAGTCATCTTTTATTTAATGTATCCGTTGTGTCGCTACGATATTTCTTTCTCATTTTTGCTTTCGGCAAAACGCCGATATTTCGCATTTCATTCATAGCGTATCGCGGCAAATCCTCGTGTTCGTGAAGTATTCATCATCGGCTCACCGCTTCCCTCATTCCCGGCAAAATGTGCCCTACCGACTTCGCCGAGGAGCGTGCGTTGCGTTTGGTTTATCGCGCTTAGGCGCACGCCAACAGTTGGCTTCCTTTCGGAGTTCGCTCCGTTTCCGCGCATCGCTATTGGACGATCGCGGTTTTATCGCCAAGGACGATCGGGTCGGCACTTCGCGCCGATGTTAAAATCAGTTATGTCCTGGTAGTGCCTAGTGCAGGTTGGGAGGCTTTCTCCTCTCAAAAACGTTTCAATCATGGGGATGTTCGATGTTCACCAGAGTCCCTCACCAATTAACATCTTCACAAAATGAATAAAATCATCTTGTTTTTGTTACCATCAAGATATTTGTGGTGTGAGTTATTTACTTAAAATGAATGTGCTGTGCTATGAATAAAAATCGTCCGTCACCATGTTTTTTCCAGCGTCACCTGTGCATCACATCGTTCCTGCAAAAAAATTGGGTGAGAGAATTCCTTTTACTTCTTTTAATTAATGTGTTAGTCCATTGCGAAAATAATAGCGAGCGTGAAACCTTGGGTTTATTTTAATATCTATATTTTGCGGTTTTTCACTTGTGATCACGTTAGCACGTGGGCGGCCTTTTCAACACAACGTGTCTGAAATGTTACCCCACAGTGTCTTTTCGCCTATCAAACAGTTAAAAGATGTTTGTAAAAATTGTAAGGAAAAGACTTCGTAAGTTAGGACTTAATATCACACACATTCGATAGAGCTAAACCATACGATTCTGTGGTTACTTACAAACTAAGCGTCAAACTATCTCAATGGGCACCGACAACATTTTTGGACACCAAAAAGGAGGAACGAGCTTCAGCACACCAGCCTAAATAAAATAGGCAAAATGTAGTATTCAGTAGTATTCTTTGACATACAGTGATACTACCTCGGCTAACTCGGCTCAATTTAGACATGTTTATCAGGAAGGGATTTCTGTAGCTCCAGGTGAGGAGGGCGTTGCGATGTTCCGGACAGAAATTAAACTTCTAGATCATTAACAAACATAAAATTTCGAATCTTCAAAGAGGGGGATTTTAACTTTCCGGGGGGGGCGGTCCACTCCGGACCACCCCCTCAATTCTTCAGTGCCATGCCATTGCTAACGAATGTATTGTCTTACTCGACAAATGAATGTTTTATTGGATGTGCGCTCTAATATAACACAACCGCATTGCATTTAATTTGGAGAAATAGATTACGTTTCAGTTAGCGAAGAACTGATTTCATTTCGAAATTAAATATTTTCACTATATAGAAATACTTTCACCATCGATATTTTCGAGGTAACATTGTCTTTGCAAATTTTTAGTCATATAATTTTCTACGCAATTTTGCATTTCTGCCATCCCACCTCCACCCCTAAAAAACAAGGATTATGTTATTTAAAATATTTCTATAACTGATTTATTGGTACTTCTTATGGACATTATAATGTCCAATTCCCAGACTGTTCGAAAACGTTATGACTATACAAGCTGAACAGCTTCAAATGTTTTTAACTTTTAATCTCATTATACATTGATTATATTGAAAAGAAGATTTTCAACTCATTACAAATCTTTCGACTGAAATAAAACAAGGTTTTAAAATAGGACGTTTTTGCCCTTTAAATCATAAGTGCGTAGGATAAAAATAGTTAGCGTTGCTATTGTTTTCCGTCTGAATTACATCGATGTAAATAGTTGAATAACCATATATATTGAACTAATACATAAAATCTACTAAATTGGGCCATAAAATAAAGTATTTAAAATAATTTCGTACCTGTAGACGCTTTTTTAACACGGGATAGACTTCTTTACGCCAGTTGTTCGAACGACATTTCCGGTTCGACATTTTTCGGTAGAGTGCCATTTTAGTGAACATTTCAAAGGCCAGTGTACCTATGGACCAGACATCAAACTTCTGGCCATCGACTTCAGTCATGCCAAAATCCCTCCGTATTCCTTCTGGACATCGATACAAAAGAGGCGCACCGTATCTGAAAATAATAATCTAAATTAAAAACCCGAAAATGCATACACGCATAAAATTTTTATTTCGTCAGTTTTGAAGAAGAGTGGCGTAATTCAAAAGTGAAAGTTGTTATGGCATATGACTGTTTTATTCGCAAACAAATTTATCTAGTGGCAACCGTAGGTAATTTTTAAATGTTCCCTTCCGATAAAAGGAACTTTAATTTGAAAGATAATGCTACGGATGAGAGTAGTCACTCTTCTCGAAAACTGACGGTTTGAACTTCTTCAAGAATTACCAGAATCTACAATTATTTGAAGGATTATTGGAGTCGAATTTTATTTTGAGCGTCAGTTTGCTGATGAAAAGAATGGGCCTATCTTTTTAATGGCATTATTAGACGCAGAGCAAATTTTTTTCTAAATATAAGTTACGGGTAAAAGCATAACAAAATTATAAATTTCGTAATTTAGTAAGCAAGCGGCCTTCAATAAAACAAACGATTTATCTGAAAGCTATACTTGATATACACACTTCTTGTAAGCGGATTGAACCGCCGCTACTTCGCGGAGAAAAGGCGGCCTCGCGCCCATCGGATCCCTTTCCTTTTCAACACCGACCGGAACGGTAGCAGTAGCCCGATCACGGAAGATGCCACCGGAAATATTTAAAATATTTAAATTCAATAAGTGTAAGACATCGACTAGCGTGCTCGGCCATGCCAGGACATTTAATGCATCTTTCGAGTCCAGCAGCTTCGAGGTCATTATAATTCTTAGTACTCTATAAAATGCTTCCGATGCAGAAATTGTTTGTATACACGGTGTTATTAACTTTGCAAAGCCTATGACAACAGTGGGAGAAAAAATTCTTCTGGATCTAGAAAAAATTTACGAAAATATAATATAATTTCTTCTGACCATTATCTTTGGAATCTTCAGAAACCAATTGTCTTAAGATATGTAAAATAGCAGTCCTGAAACAAAAGTTTCTTTGGTACATTTGGATTATAACGTTCCCTAAAGATGAATCGCCAAGCTTCCAAGATTTATCGCCAAATTGTAAAGCATCTATGACATTAAACATTTCGGGACGCATATGGCCCTTTTATAGTCATATGACGTATATATATGACATGTGTTATAAGATGTATATATGGAATATAACACGTAAATAATATGTATATAATGACATATAGAACACATATTTGAGCGTTTGAAACATTTAATTAAAATTCTGTTGCATTAAAATTATATTATGCGCAAATATCCAATACAAGACAATGTGAAAATAAATCATCGTTATTGTTTTACTGAAAAAATGAGTTATATCGTCTGTCATTACGGATAGGATTCATTTCCGTAATATAATAAGTACATTTTAGGTTGACAATATTTTATCTTTTGTTGACATTCAGTGAAAATTCCAATGGGAAACTCAAGCCTAGCTTTGGAAATTTCAAAACTTGAAATCTCTATTGAGACTCTTTTTCAATTGAATATCTATTTCTCCGGAAACATCTATCTAAAAAACGGTCGGTAGATTATAGGATTGCTATTATTAAATAATTTTAGTATATAAATTCGGTTTTAAATTCAGTCATATGAAAATAATAGGACTCCATCTTCAATAGGATGTCATCACCATGGCAAACTAGAAACATTGCCTATCATGGGATATCATTGAATTAATGATATCCCATGTGATAGGATTTGATACAATGAAGAAAACTGTTATTAATATTTTTTTAAAGCTTAGATTCAATTTTCATAAAATTTGAAATGACTCGACAAAATTCTGCAACGATTCTATATATTAAATTTCAAACCATTTGGTTGGGTAGTTTTTGCGCTGTTATATGCGAACAGACGGACAGACCAGACGACGACTCTAGGTGCTACCTATTAATATAATTACGAACGTGCCTAAAAACGAAACGTTTCCGAGTAGTTTTTCAGTTTTTTTTCCACTACCTTTATTACACGGTATATGTACATTAACAACAAATTAATAACGTTTAGTAACGTGTTTTAAAACAGCTGTTGATTCAACTCATTGAATAACTTTTCATGACAAATAGAAAATTTCCAGAAATAATTGGGGTCATTCATCTTTAAAGTAATTTACACATTTTATATTTTCGTATCAATGCTGCTGCCTCCGTGGCATACATCCTCTCTAAATTACACACTACTATTCTTAAAAGGCCGCGAGTAGGGAAATGCCGAAGTTTTACACAATTCATGAAAATACAAGAGTACAGAAAAAACCCACTCACTCTCTAACAGGATATCTAGAAGAAGTGAGAAAACCGAAATCTGTTAGTATGGCGCTCCTTTCCTTAGAGATCAAAACGTTATTTGGTTTGATATCCAAATGAGCCAGATCATTTTCATGCAAGTAGGCAATGGCAACCAGAATTTCCTTCAGCCACCTGATCCTTTCATTAATAAATTCACTTTTATTTCGCAATGAACATTGCAGAATTTCCTTCTCCAGGGAGGCTGGGTGGACAGGAGTAATAAATATATAGGATTTGGCGTATAAGACGTATTCAATTGCCAAAAGTGGCAGAATGTTCTTATTGGCATCCAATTTGGCCCAAATCATCATTTCACCCTCTGAAACATTTCTTTCCGAAACGACTTTTACAGATCGTTCCTCATTAGTTAATATATTTTTCACTTTTATAACGGATCCAAATGTCCCACTACCAAGTGGTTCCATAAAGTTGTAATATCTCTGTTCAAGATGACTTATCACATCAATCATTTTTTGGCAAGTTTTGAGGTCCATGACCCCTTCATTATATTTTCCTTGATAAAATTCCATTTTCTAAAAACTTTAAGCACTTTTTAAGCATTTAATGCTAGAAAAAATGAGATTTTTTTATAATATAATCAGAGTTAACGCAACTCAATCATTAACCCTTTTATGATTACGAAGAATTCATTGTTGTGTTTCCTAAAGTTAAAACACCTTTGCATTGTTGACGCGTTCAGATATTGTAAATTTGAAAACTTTGTCCAATTTTCAACAATTTAAAATTGTTATTTGTTCCGAAGCTAAGCAAACGAGAGCTAAACAATACACATTGTGCGCGCATTGTTTGGTTTCTGTTTGTTGCCTTTATACCTGCTACAATAGGCCAGAAAGGGATATTCGCCAATTATTTATGCACACGGATGAATTTTGATATGTGCATGTCCAAATTGTTCTAGAGCCTTTTTATTGTTTTTGTCTAAGATATAGGAATTTAGAGATATGCAATCCATATGGGATATAGCACTGTCATATTGGGAAAGGACTCCAATGTGATGTGCTATGAAGGGTTACATAAGCGATCGCAAGATGTTAGTAACATATAGTTGAGCTATTGAAGTTGTACGTAAAACTATCAGACATCCTATTAGGGGAATAAAGAGTGTTCTTCCCCAGCAGGGTTGATGATGTGGTGGAGTATCACAGCTGGTCATGTATGTCAAGTCTTTTCACCATGTGTATGATCTACACATCTCATAATACACTAAAAATTAGTTCTGTTTTAAAATGCATTTCTGATTAAGATGATTGAAGATAAAGTTAATATTCTTAACACATATGTTAGACAATGATTAATCTTAATGTAAATATTTTACAACAATCCTAGTATATATTATATATATATATATATATATATGTATGTATCATATATTCTAATACGAGCAAATCTTGTGGGTGGTTATATATATATATATATATACAGTATAACCTCGATATCTCGAATCTCTGGGGAAGAGAAAAAAATTCGAGATATAGAGGTTTCGAGTTATCAAGGTTTTGACAAAATTAAAAAATCCAAATCTTAGAAATGTTTTTTTGCTGTAAAAAATAAGATTCATTAAAAACTATATGTACAATCTACTAATAATTAAAAAAATACTATTTTCAACGTTTTAATATAATTTCAAAATTGTGTGATACACATACCTGTTTTGATTAAATACAATATCCAATTCTTCATCAAGAATTACATTTAGTTTTTACTGAAGAAAAAATCTTTAATTGAAGTGTCTGTCGTCTCACAGAATCTTTTTGCAATTGCACAGTTTTCTGTAACGTAGCAATGCACAAAACGCTTCTGTTCGAATATTATCGTTTGTTTCGAGAAATCGCCGCAGCAGCCTTCTCGACTTCCTGCACGGTAATTTTTTCGTGCTCTTGTTGATCGAGTAGTTCTTCGATTTCTTCACCAGAAACTTCTGCGTTAATGCTTGACACAATCTCTTCATCTCTCATCGTGCCGCACACTTCAAGCTCATTGTCTACATTCAAAAATTCTTCGAATGAAATTTCAGTGTGATATGCCTTTTGTATTGATTCCCAGTGTTCTAGATTCAGTTCTCACTCTTCAGTTGTTTGCTTAATGGAATCAACTTTCTCTGTTTTACTGGAATTTACTTTTTCTAAAAACCCTGCTTTGATGAAACAATTTCTTATCGTTGATTCTGTAACATTTCTCCAAGCATAGTCAGCCATTCGCATTGACTGTAAGATGTTGACAGGTGTGTGTTAGAAGGTTTACCTTCACCGATGTTATCCAGGAGTCTTCTCACAATTTGCGCTCGATAACCAACCTTGAAACTACGGATTATCCCCTGGTCGAGTGGTTGTAACTTTGACGTCGTGTTTGGCAGCAAAAATTTAACAGTGAATTTTTTTCGGATGCAATGCAGCAAGCCTGTGACTGGATTGCTATTGCTCCTTTCAGCGTACTTTCAAGTATAGTTTTGTTAGTTGCGGTTTATAAAGTCTTCCATTCTCATCCTTTAAGTCTTTGTATCAACAAAGGGATAAAAGAATGTGAAACGGGCATCTAGATCAAACTGTTTCTGTAGCAAATAATAGTCAAAGGAAAAAAATAAAATTAATTTCTGTGGAAAAAAATTCGATATATCAAGGGTTTTGAAAAATATATTTCGAGATACACTAAAAATACGTAACACGATTACACTAAAAATACGTAAGAATATTGATAAAAATGCAGGGGAAATTTCTTTTTTCGAGATATCAAGGGTTTCGAGATAAGGAGGTTCGAGATATCGAGGTCCGACTGTATATACACAATAATGATTGTTTTCACGAATTTTTCTTATTTATTCCTTTTTTTGTATTATGTATTTTATTGAGTATATTTCATACCTCATTCACTACTATATGGATGAGATATTAATTATATACTTAAGAAAGTAATTAAAGAAAGAGTGTGATATTTTTGAATTATACTGCTTGTTATTGCTGAACTTATTGTTGAATATTATTATTATTAGTTATACTATTTATAATTTGATATTGAGATTAAATATTACTTGAATTTGAATACTACTTGAATTTGAATATGTTGAGATATATAAATTTTTACTTCTAGAAGTAAACAAGTAATAAAGTACTAAAGGTAATGGAAGTTATAAAGGTAATAATGGTAATAGTAATTTTTATGTTGAGTAAAAAACTCTTATACTGCTTACATTACCTATTTGCCTTTTTAGGTAATTACCATTTGTCAGACAAACTATACCATAACAAAATACTCATTTCTCTTAAGTTTTTCTTAGCATTCCATTCAGGACTGAGTTTTTCAGACAAACTTAAGTTTAATATTTGAAAATTAACTTATGATTATTGTTATTGTTAAGTATTATTATTTTAAAATTTTTATTGTTGATATTCTTCTTCTTCTTATTATTATTATTATTGTATTATTTGTGTTTTATTGTTGTTAATATTAATCTTAGTACTATTTTCGAGTTGTTGCTAGTAAATATAAAGCATTCAGATGAACTTTAATTCTGAAATAGACTTTCATAAGGAAGATCAGTAAAATCTAAAATTTGAAGGATTTTTCTCTTTCAATTTGTAAACTGTTCAGTTTGTGAGGTATGCAAATAACTTTTTTGGATGGACTATCACTCAGACGAGAACTGAACGACAAATTAAGCAACAATTCTACAAGCAATTTGCAACAAATTTTGTAAGATGATACTCTGGAAGTATGTTATCTATTATTTTAAAGTGTTACAATTCTTTTCTTATTTTGTTTAATATTTTCTAAAGCTTTTTATGTCATTGTTAACAAGATTAATATCTTGTAATTGTATTTTTATTAACAACTCCACCAATTCACGTTATAGTTATTAAAATTAATGTTATTGGGCATTAATGAATAAATTTTGGAAATGTACTTATTTTGACTTCCTCCAGTTGATAAATTGTAATCCAAGTCCGTGTAACATTTCCCTTCAATGAACTTGCAGGTCATATGACCTACCGGTTCATTCGTCAATAAATAAGTTCCAATAATAATAAAAAATGTAATAATAAAAAATTTTCGCCCTATTTCTTTAGTTAAATTATTCCAAATTCTTCAATTCTTTTTTCCCTCTCTTTTTAAAATATGTCTTAAATCTATTTTGTATTTTATTCCATAACTTAATCAAAATATTCTGTTATTTATCATTCTAAAAATCTTAATCTGTTAAAAGCTACACGTATTTATTAAAACCTTATTCTCTTAAATTGCAACACTGCTTCTAAACGCACCTGCCTAATTTCTTCTTTTGAGACATTTAATTTTTATTCTTTGGAACTTTTATAATACCATTTTTATTTCTATTTAATTCATTCGGCATCCCATGATTCCAAGCGGTTTTCGCGCCCAAAGGCCTTTTTACCTTTTTAATTTGCCGTTTCTGTTAAAGAGTTTTAATCATACGTCAGAGACACGTCTTCGTGGCCTCATTTTTTCATCCATTAGCGAGAAAGCCTCGCCTTCTTTATCCCCCCTAGCGCCCTCCGAACATGGATGCGAGTGGACCAGCTTGTTCGAGCGTTTTGTACCTTTGGGCCAAATTTTGAAGTATTTATACGGTTACACTGGCTTCGGAGACAGAAATTTACACGAATTAGTGGTTGTCATCTAATTGCCGTCACTGGGGAGTCTACACTAATGCATCGGTAGTAATTCTTCAAGCTCTGCTAATTCTTCAAGATCTTCAAATGTGTTCAGTTTTAATGAAGCGAAAGTTGGTGGAGTTGCTTTCATCTCTGTGATCACAATAAAGCCACTGCTCATCTATTAAGTTATTAAGTCTTCTTTTTAATGTTTTTGGGAAATTTCTTCTGGATTTCACTGCCTCTGCTCAATTTTTACGACTGCAAATACACTAAGATTTCCGATGTGATATACTTCGAGATTTGTCTTCATGGTGAGTGACTCGAAGTGATGCCCTGTCCGGGTGTCATGACTACATTACAGCGATCTCGACTGCGGCTACCTCGATATGATTATCAGGTAATTTTAGTGGTTTCGGACTGAGATGTTCCGATTGTCTGGTGGAAAGAACGTTCAAGTCGACAGCAATAGCGATCGTCTATAATGTGCCAATTTTCGACAGGAATGTATCAAAAAACCGGTCAGGATAACTGATGACCTGTGTAATAAAAACATTTTGGAGACTTCCCAGTGATATTGGAGAACAACTACAGATTAGTTGTCAAATTATCACTCATAAGTGTTTATAAATTTATCCCAGAAGTGACGTCTGTAAGTTAAATTATTCTTTTATTTTTATTGATTTCTTATTTTATTGATTTGTTATTATTGGCTTATATAGAACAAAAATTGTTCTTAGAATACTTTAGAAGAATTTTGTTCCTTTTATCCTGAACATTTAGAACTTACGAAATTTAATATTTATTCTTATGTATTGTTAAAAAATTAATTTTATTTGGTTAAGCTCACAAATATTACTGAAAGTTTTGAACTGCTCTGATATTTATTCCTATATTACTTCATTTTACAAGAGTAACTTCATTTTATCATTTAATTATAGTCCCTTTTCATTCGGTGATATTTATTCATAGGAAATAATTTCTATTTATTGAAAAAATATATGAGTAATCTCTTTTCAAGTAACATGTAGTGGAACATATTATATGCCATTCTAAAAATGCATAAAAATTTATTAGATTATCTGAAATTACAGCTTCACTGATTGCACAATAATCGCAAAAATAGCTTTTGAAGTTTATTAATGTGAAAAAAAAAAACAAAAAAACAAACTGTGTTATCTCAAAAGAAAGTTGAGTAACATTGAAAGGGTAAAATTATTGTGCAGTTAATTTATTTGTTTATTTTATTACTTTTGTTTTTTGATGCTATATTCTGAGAGTACAATTCAAGAGCTAAAAAAATTGTTCTTACGAAATAATGATACTTATTTTAAAAAAGGTGTTTTATTTATTTCATTCTAAATTGTGATATTCATATATAGTGGATCTATTTATAGAAAGATTATAGTAGTAGTTTACATTTACTATTTAAGTGAAATGAATTTTAATATGAATTGGACTTTTTTACTGTTGAATATTATTTAGTTTGTTATTTAAATTATTAAGAGTTAGATATTTACAGTTGTTGTTAAGTTAAAGAATTCTTTATACATTGTTATTTTTTTTTACATGTTATTAAAGTCAGGGTTTGTTAAAATTATTGTTGAAAGTAAGGGTACTGAAACCAAAATGGCTGAAAAAGAGCTTAATGTTATTATTTTTGACCCAGAAAGTGGGATGAATGTTGTGTCTTGGCTTAGACACTTTGAAGGATCAGCCCCTCCAGATAAAAAAGAGTGAAAAATCAACAATATTTCCAAATGTTTGAAGGGCGAAGCATTAAAGGTGTATGTTAATGAATGTCTAGATTGTAAAGAGTATGAAAAAATTGCTGAGATCTTAACTGAAAAATTTCTGAAAGTAACAGTCCCCCGTTTTTCTGATTTCGCCTCGCTGAAATTGCATGACCTAAACAACTTAGAAAATTATTTCCGTCAGAAAATAGAGATAGGTCGACAACTTAAACTATGTGAAACTATTATTTTACAAGGATTGACAGATGGCTTAAAACCTGAATACCAGAACTATTTAATAGTAAATCCTCCTGAATCTACTACGGATTGGTATAGATTAGTTAAACAACTTGTTGTCATTCCATCTCATTCTAGCAGTAACAATAATAGTAATGTTAGAAATATGTCTCAAAATTCCAGACATTTTTCTCAACCAATTAATTCACCTAGACATTGGATTCGCCCTCAACCTAATTACATGAATCCAAATTTCCAAGCAGCAACTAATTTTAACCCTTCAACGTCCAGGTTCGTTAGTCCCAGATTGCCTGTCAATCATTATCAAAGAAGGCTTCCTAGTCGACCATGTCGAATGTGTTTAAATAGAGGTATCCAAAATGCTTATCACTGGGAGAGGGATTGTGTATTCAATGTTAGGCCTCTGCAATCTTCTGCACCCCCTCTTAGTCAACGACAACCATCTACTGATAATATATGACAGTTAATTGTATCAGGATATGTAAATAACAGGGAACTACCTTGTGTGATTGACTCTGGCTCAACCATAAGTATTTTGCCTTTTAAATTTGTTAAATTCTTAAATGCTAAAGTTATAAATATTCCACCTGTTATTATTGGCCAAGCCAAAGGAACTGTTGTAATAGATAAAGCTTGTAATTTATTGTTTAAATTAGGTAATGTGCAACAAAATATTAGATTTTTAATATGTAATACAAATTTAGATTATGCTATACTAGGTTTAAAAGAATGCTGTAAGTTTAATTTAATTATTGACTGTGCTACATGTAGAGTATTACAAGGAGACCTTGTTTTAAATGAATCTAAGAACATATCCAGTGATAAATTAAGGTTACTTCATTTTAATGTTAACTATGATTATCAGAGAGTGCAACCCGATTATGGAAAGATCATATCTCCTCAATCCTTTGTTCCATCTAATGTTGATAATTCTAAATTAATTGGGGAAATAAATTCTATAGAAAATGAAACTTTAAGGGAAAGTATAAGGGATTATTTAGATATATTTTCTAAAAATAAATTTGATGTCGGGAGAATTAATATCGAACCGCAACGTATTCTTCTTAATTCTGACCTACCAATATCTCTGAGGCCATACAGAACTTCCCCTTTAGAAGAAAAAGAGATTTCGGATCAAATTCATTCACTATTAGATGCTGGTTTAATTAAAGAGAGCAATAGTCCCTATTCTGCCCCTGTTACATTAGTAATGAAAAGAGAAGAAGGTAAAAAAACTAGATTATGTGTTGACTATAGAAAATTAAATGCAATAATGAAAAATGACGCAGAACCCCTACCTCGTATCGATGGAATTTTAGATAAACTGAGTAGTGCGCAGTATTTTTCAACTTTAGATTTAGCCTCTGGCTACTGGCACATACCCATACATCCATCCGATACTGAAAAATTGGCTTTTGCTACCAACTTTGGGCTCTTTGAATGGTTAGTTCTACCCTTCGGGATTAAATTAGGCCCCCCGATATTTAATAGAACCCTTAGAAGAATACTTATTAAATACAAAATAGACTTTGCTTGCCATTATTTTGATGATATCATTTTTTTTTCTTCCTCATTAGAAGAACATATGCAACATTTAAACCAAATATTTGAATTATGTAGACGCGAAAACATTAAACTTAAACTCTCTAAATGCAATTTTGTCCAAAATAAAATTAATTTCTTAGGATATACCATCCAGAATGGCACATTAACTCCTGCTAATGCTAATATTGAAGTAATAAAAAAACTAAAACCCCCTTCAAATGTAAAGGAACTTCAGAGATTCTTAGGATCTATCAATGTTTATCACAAGTTTATAGATAAATATGCCGAAATTCGAGTCCCTCTTAACAGATTACTCAGAAAAAATACACTATGGGAATGGAATACAGATTGTCAAAATTCTTTTCAAAAATTAAAAGATGCCTTAATAGCCAAACCTATCTTAAAAATTTATGACCCTAAGTTACCCCTCCATATGTTTGTTGATGCCTCACAGGTGGCAGTAGGTGCAGTCTTAAAACAACCTGATAGTAATAATTTTTTACGTCCAATTGCTTATTACTCTAGAGGATTGAGAAGTTATGAGAAGAATTATTTTATTACCGAGTTAGAGTGTCTTGCCATCATTGACACCTTAGACAAATTCTATCATTATTTTCATGGTGTAAAATTTACCATTCATACTGATCATGCATCTCTTGTATGGTTAAAAAATACTAAACATTTGAGAGGCAGGTTATTTAGATGGTCTTTGAAGTTGAGCATGTTTGAATATAATATAGTTTACGAAAAGGGATCCACAAATGTCGAAGCCGACATGTTGTCGAGAAACCCAATTTCACATTTTATTCAACCACTTACTTTTCTTCTGGACGTTAAAGAAATTATAGAGAGGCAGGAAAAAGATAATGTGTGTGGTAAAAATTATCTAAAGGAAAATGGACTTATGATAGTAAAAAAGAAAGGTTTTAGAAAAATAGTAGTCCCCATGTCTTTAAGGAGAAAAATACTAAATGTTGCTCATGAAAAATTTGGTCATCCTGGTATCCAAAAAATGTTAAATTTAATCTCCCCTAATTATTATTGGCCTGACATGACGCAAGATATAACCAATTTTGTAAAACATTGTGATATTTGTCAAAAGAATAAAAAACCCAGACAGAAAAAATTTGACTTATTACAAGCTATGCCCACCACAGATCAACCTTTTGAATGTCTTTCTATTGATACTGTGGGAGGATTCAATTATTATAACTCCACCAAAAAATATCTACACATCATCATCGACCATGCTACTAGATATGTTTGGGCTTTCCCCTCAAAAAGTGTTACCACAGAAACTTATACTAATTGTCTAAACCAAGTTTTTAATATTCAAACACCACAACAATTATTCTGTTTGAATAAAATTCTTAATGTCCAGACCCATCAAAAAGTGTTAAGTGATAGAAATGTAGCCTTTACTTCATCTAGATTTAAAAAATTTCTGCGAAACCACAATATTAAGCAACGTTTAACCACATCACATCATCCTCAAACGAATGGCAAATGTGAGAGAGCGAACCAGACAATAGTTAGTAGATTGAAGTGTAAAGTCAATTCTACCAACTCCAAAATTCCTTGGACAAAAATTTTGACAGAAGTAGTTAATGAGTATAACAATACCCCTCATTCTATCACTAAATTCCCTCCTGCTTACTTACTTTTTGGCCAATTACCCTATGATTCTCCTCTTCAACAAAATTATTACCCTCCTGTTCAAGAAGCCCTTAAACTTGCTAAAAAACGCACTGATGAATTCTATTGGAGAAGTAAAAAATATTATGATCGAAATTATCTAGAACAAAAATTTGAGATTGGAGATCTTGTAATTTATGAAGAGTTCCAATATCCTAATACCAGAAAACTTTCACAAGTCTTTAGTGGTCCTTATCAAATCCTTAATAAGTTATCTGATGTCAATTTTGAAATTGATAGACAAATTTAAAATAAACCTACTGAAATAGTACATGTATCAAAATTACGCCCTTATTATCCTCCTGATCAATTAAAATTATCCCATGAGAAACAACAACAAACTAATGTTAAATTTATACATCCGTCTTGACTTTAATATAATCCAAAAATAAACGAAATAAAATAAATTAATAATTAACTAATCAATTCTCTTCTGTATAACCGTGGTGTTCTTGATTGTGCACACGAGAGTGTCACTGTTGAAGTTTCCACTTGAGTCAACTTTTTATGCTGGCGTAATTTAGTTGATTTAAGTTAGGAGTTTCTGATACTGAATTGGATTAGATTAGAATAATAAATTAAACAGTATTAACTAAACTAATAAAATAAACTGGATTAAATTATATCTTAAACTAATCAAATATGATATCTTAATACTAATTGAGAATTGTCCAACCTTTCTTAATATGCTACAAGGTCCCATTTTTTCATTTCACAACTTATGTTTTCTTGTTTGACTGAAAGCAAGATAGTTACATAACCATCATCTACACAATAATGATTGTTTTCACGAATTTTTCTTATTTATTCCTTTTTTTGTATTATGTATTTTATTGAGTATATTTCATACCTCATTCACTACTATATGGATGAGATATTAATTATATACTTAAGAAAGTAATTAATAAGAAAAATTCGTGAAAAACAATCATTATTGTGTAGATGATGGTTATGTAACTATCTTGCTTTCAGTCAAACAAGAAAACATAAGTTGTGAAATGAAAAAATGAGGCCACGAAGACGTGTCTCTGACGTATGATTAAAACTCTTTAACAGAAGCGGCAAATTAAAAAGGTAAAAAGGCCTTTGGGCGCGAAAACCGCTTGGAATCATGGGATGCCGAATGAATTAAATAGAAATAAAAATGGTATTATAAAAGTTCCAAAGAATAAAAATTAAATGTCTCCAAAGAAGAAATTAGGCAGGTGCGTTTAGAGGCAGTGTTGCAATTTAAGAGAATAAGGTTTTAATAAATACGTGTAGCTTTTAACAGATTAAGATTTTTAGAATGATAAATAACAGAATATTTTGATTAAGTTATGGAATAAAATACAAAATAGATTTAAGAGATATTTTAAAAAGAGAGGGAAAAAAGAATTGAAGAATTTGGAATAATTTAACTAAAGAAATAGGGCGAAAATTTTTTATTATTACATATATATGCAAAAATTATCTTAAAAACGGCTCTAACGATTTTGACGAAATTTCGTATCCTACCGTTTTGGGACACCAGAAAACCATTGGGCTAGGTCACATGTTCGAGAAAATTCGATTAGTGGGTCATTTTGGGTCATGCTCTAGCTAATTGTATCTAAAAAACGGTTCAAACGATTTTGACGAAATTTTGTATCCGATCATTTTCGGGCACGAGAAGTCTATTGGGCTGGGTCACATGTTCGAGAACGTTCGATTAGTGGGTCATTTTGGGGTCAACGCGGGTCAAATTAATTTTATCTAAAAAACGGCTCTAACGGTTTTGATTAAATTTTGTGTCCTACGAGTTTCGAGCACGATAAAAGCATTGGGCTAGGTCGCATGTCCGAGAAAATTCGATTAGTGGGTCATTTCTGGGTCATTGTGGGTCAAGATTTAAAAAGCGGCTCAATTTACACTAAATTTTGCATCCAATGGTTTTCGGGCACGAGAAGATTGTTGAGCTAGGTCACATTTCGAGAAAATTCAATTAGTGGGTCATTTTGGGTCATGGTCAAGCTAATTCTATCTAAAAAACGGTTCAAACGATTTTGACGAAATTTTGTATCCGTCTATTTTCGGGTACGAGAAGACTATTGGGCTGGGTCACGTGTTCGAGAACTTTCGATTAGTGGGTCTTTTTTGGATCAAAGCGGGTCAAATTAATTTTATCTAATAAACGGCTCTAACGATTTTGATTACATTTTGTATCCTACGAGTTTCGGGCACGCGAAAATCATTAGGCTAGATCACATGTTCGAGAAAATTCGATTAGTGGGTCATTTCGGGTCAAGATCTAAAAATCGGTTCAATTTACACTAAATTTTGCATCCTATGGTTTTCGGGCACGAGAAGACTGTTCGAGAAATTTTCTCGAACAGTGACCCCTTGTCACATGTTCGAGAAAATTCAATTAGTGGGTCATTTTGGTCATGGGTCATGATATTTGAACTCAAATATAATTTTGACCGAGCATAGCTCGGTCTTCCCTGCTCGTATATATATATATATATATATATACTATATTGCCAAAGGTGACTGGTCACTTGCGATTTTAGACGTTTTGTTAACTATCTAGAAAAATACATGAGGAATTAACCTGAAACTGCAGGTGTGTAAACAGTATAGTATAGGTTATACACTTCCGCGAAGATTTTTTTCCCGAAACCCCATAGGGGACTGTCAACAAATTGAAAAAGAACGAATATCTTTTGGATTACTCTGTAAAAACTAATGTAGCAAAAGCGTTCAAACTCGAGATTATTAATAAGTGACTTATTTTAATATACTGTGTTTATTTTTATGAGGATAGCATGTATACTTGAAGAGAAATTAAGGTTTTTATAAAAATAGTCCCGAATTTCACCAAGTTTTTTGCTTATAATTTGCAGAGTTCTTTATATAAAAAAAAGTTATTTTGAGAAAATATGTGAAACAATATTGAACATAACACCCTCCAATCAGAATTAAAAAATAATAAAAAATGGATGAAAAATGAGCAGGTTTACTAAAATTTTTTTCACTGCGCATGCGCGAATGCAATCAAAATATAATATGCATAATGTATTAGCTAAGTATATAGAGCAACTTTTGTGAAAGTCTCAAAATCATAGCTTGAAAATTCTGAAAATTATAGTCGATAGAATAAGCTCGAAATCCGTTGTTCCCAAAAAGAGGCAAAAATATGAGGGGTTGTATCAAATATCTGTTGATTAGTGCAAAGATAGCGTACACAATATTGCAAGTACTACTATATTTGGATACAACCCTTCATCTTTTTGCTTCCTTTTGGGAACAACGGATTTCGAGCTTATTCTATCGACGATAATTTTCAGAATTTTCAAGCTATGATTTTGAGACTTTCACAAAAGTTGCTCTATATACTTAGCTAATACATTATGCACATTATATTTTGATTGCATTCGCGCATGCGCAGGGAAACCTGTTTTAGTAAACCTGCTCATTTTTCATCCAATTTTTATTATTTTTTAATTATGATTGCAGAGTATTATGTACAATGCTGTTTGACATATTTTCTCAAAATAACTTTATTTTTTATATTAAGAACTCTGCAAATTATAAGCAAAAAACGTGGCGAAATTTGGGACTGTTTTTATAAAAAACCTTAATTTCTCTTCAAGTATACATGCTATCCGCATAAAAATGAACACAGTATATTACAATAAGCCACTTATTAATAATGTCGAGTTTGAACGCTTTTGCTACATTAGTTTTTACAGAGTAATCCAAAATATATTCGTTCTTTTTCAATTTCTTGACAGTCCCCTATGGGGTTTCGGGAAAAAATCTTCACGGAAATATATAACCTATACTATACTGTTTACACACTTGCAGTTTCAGGTTAATTCCTCGTGTATTTTTCTAGATAGTTAACAAAACGTCTAAAATCGCAAGTAACCGGTCACCTTTGGTAATATAGTGTATATATATACACAACCCTCCAAAAGTTAGGTATTACAACCAGTTTTTTGACGCTCACTATTAAAAGAATTAAAATAACGATAAAAAATATGGTTTATATGAATGATCATAAGTAACTTCAATAAAATGTTATGAAAAAACTAAACGCATCTCAATTATTTTAATGTATTGGATACTTATATGTTTGTCAGGAGGAACTGCGAATTTGTGGTATTTTTTTTTTCTTTTATAGTTGATGATCTTGAATTGTTGGTACTAAAATAGTATTTTCCATGTCTAAGAGATGTCATTTACTTGACTCGTTAAGATGGCGGGCAATCTGATGGATGGAAATGGAGTTATCACAAGCTGGTGCCGCAAGACTTCTTAATGAGTCTCGTAGTGTGGTACAAGTACAAAGGCTCTGATATCAATTTCAATCCAAAAATTCAGTATCAAGAAGACTTGTTCCAGACCGTTCATGGGTTACAACCGCTGTACAAGATTGCTTTCTAGTTCTTTTGGTCGGAAGGAGGAGCATCACTACTGTGGATCAGCTCATTTCAGATCATCGTAAAGCAACAGGGATGACAGTACCTGTGATTACGATGCATAGACGTCTTCGCAATTAAGGACTTTATGCAAGATGACCCGTTGTGTGTGGCCCTCTTAATCGATAACACAGAAGTGCCCGTTTATGTTGGCCGCGCATCCTGGAACATACAACAATGGGTTTCCGTACTGTTCACAGATGAGTCCCGGTTTGCTTTGGAGAGTTGATTCAGTTTGTGTGCTGATCTGGGGAGAACAAGGCATCAGGTTCTACCTATATGTAACATTGTTGAAAGACACAGTTATAGAGGAGGTGGAATCATGGTTTGGGTACGAATATGTCTTTCGGTCACAGTACTTCCATGTGTGCCATGGAAGAATTCTGACTGCTGTGAAATATCGGGACGAGATCTTTGCTCCGTTTGTCACACCGTATGGTGGTGCTATTGGTGATGAATTAATCTGAATATTTTATAATGCCCGATTGAATTGAGCTAGATTCGTTGATGAATATCTAGAGAATCAAGGTTTGGAGCGAATGGAATGGCCAGCACAATCTTCGGACTTTGATCCTATAGGGAATCTTTGGGACAATTTCAGTAGACAGGTGGCTGCCGTAAATACTGCTCCAAAGTCGTTAAATGAGCTGGAACAATCGCTGACCAGTGTCCGACAACTTCATTGACAGTATGGAAAGTCGATGCCACAAATTCATTACAAGTAGGGCCGGACACGTATTAAAATCCAGTTATTTAATCTTTTTTGCCCAAAAAACTGCTATTTACTTTTTTATTAAACAGTGGACTTTTGCAAAAAAGGCAATTTTTTATTTGTAAATCATGTTTGATGTTAAAATTAAGTAAAATTCGATAAATAACTGTTTAAAGCACAATTCTTCTAAATTTCATGTTTTTATCTTGATTTGTTTTAAAATTAGACACAAAAGACTGGTTGTAGCTTAACTTTTGGAGGCCAGTGTATAGGTGTGATAATAGTTTTAGAGCTGCTTTTGTACCGCCCTGTATACGAATCTACTTATATTATACTGAAACCACTCAGTATAGTAAAACTTAATTCATCAGAAAAACACATAACAGAATTCAAAACCAATTTTTAGCAGTTCTCACTTACGAAGTGATTCTTATACTTATATATTCGCTTTCGTGCAGTATTGTATTTGAGTTACACACGTGGCAATACACTGAAAATTAGTTAAGATGCATTGTGATTAACATCATGTTAGGGTCTATTATTCTCAGCGTAATATAATCGCTTTCGTGCAATCGTGTATATGAGCTATACACACGTCGTAATACACTAAAAATTAGTTAAGTATTTGCATTGTGATTAACATGATAGGTTATATAAACCAATTATTCTCAGCATTTGTACAAGAATGATATGAATTAGAATTTTAAATATGACACACTATTGAAATAATAATAATATTCAGAAGAAATAAACATTTTCTACGTCTTAGAATATTAAATATTCCTTACATCATTAAACGGATTTTTTTTTTTTAAATTTCGGAGTTCAAATTATCTTGATAATGAAATAAATTAAATGAATAAAATTTTAACAGATAAATAATTTTTGTTCTAGTGAATGATAAATTTAGTAATGACTAGGATTGAATAAATAAATAAATCAATAAACATTTTCCTTACCTAGGAGAATTTAATACGCAAAAACAGGTTTTTTTAAAAAAAACCTGTTTCTTTTTCCTGTTTTTTTTAAACTAAAATATGTGTTTTGTATTCAATGTATTTTTTTTTTAGATTGCCCATTAACAACGCCTAAAAGAATTTTTATATCAAAAATATCAATAATGTATTGAAATAAAGTTTTAAAATTTATTAATCTTTTTAATCAAAATTTAATCAAATTATAGTTTCGTTATTAAAAAAAATAATAATAATTTATCCATTCTTCATATACAGTTTAACATTTTTAAAAAAATCTACGCAATTTTCAGTAATTTTCAAACATTCTTCCCAATTTCACTTAGGTCTATTAGGAAAAACTCTGTGCTTCTTATACTATTAATATCATCCTGATATAATCATGGATGAATCGCTTATGCGTTAAGTCCGTGCAATCTGTTAGAAACATGTAATGTCTTACATAAACAAGTTAGAAATTGTACGTTAAACGTGACATAGGAGGTGCATTCTTTTTATAACTAGTTTCACAATGTAAAAATAAATCATCCTTATTATTTCAGTGAAACGAATTATATCGTCTGCTATGAGCGAAATGAACATGCCTTTTTTTCTTTTCTTATTACGTATGCCACGTTTAGAAATGCGATTTTTTTCTACACCAGACAGTGATGCACAGTTCAACATGGAGATCTTGCTTTGCGATTGATTACCTCCATGGTTTAATATTTTTATAACTCATAAATCATAATGAACGAATCTCCTGTGTTTATTGACTCGAGGTATTCGGCTGTTAACCTAACTTCCACTGAAGTTATCTCAGAATCTATACATTTTTTAATGGAACTCATCTTTCAAGCAAACCATTTTTTTAAACGATCTTTCTAAAAATGTAATTTTTACGCAATTTTATTTTAAAAAACAATTTTTAATAAAAATGGCCGCTTGCGATATGCAAAAAGAAGTAGTTTGCCCGTATTTGTTTTCCTCAGTCTCATGTCTTGCGCTTTTGTTATAAAGATTACGTACGATAGATTTAATAAAATAAAGAAAACTTTTATGAATATCTGTTTAAGTTTTGATTCAATTTTCATAAAATTTGAAAGGACTCGACAAAATTCTGCAACGATAATATACATTAAATTTCAAACCATTCTATTGGGTAGTTTTTGCTCTGTTCTATGCTGACGGATGGACAGACGGACGGAGACTATAGGCACTACGTATATTTATATAATTACGAACGCACCTAAAAAAGGAGGAGAGAGGCTTTATACTTATATTTATATTACCATTCAATGAATAAATTTCAATATACTGTTTCAATTATACCCAGGAAAACCCCAAAAATTGAAACTCAAACATTAATATAAAATATAAACATTGAAATAAGTTTAATAATTATTGGTACTTTTCCATTATACCAACACTAAGCGTAATAGTTGGCGCGAAATGAAATTCACGTGAAATGAAAGATTTGAAAAAAAAAATAATAATGTTAGTATAAAAGTGAGATTTTATAAAATATAACATTTGAAAATTACAGAATGACCTATTTTATTGAGTTAATAAAAATGCAGTTTTTGATAATTTCGATTTTGGCCGAAAAAGGAAGATCACCGAAACTCGGTTTCGGTTTCGTCTTAAAAACATGTTTCGGTTGATCTCTAATTCAAACATTCTTCTATCGCATTTATCATTAAAATAATAAAATAAATAAATAACTAGAAACACTTTTGAGACTTTAGAACATTTAGTAATACGGCAGTCGAAGTATGAGTAAAATGATAGAATATTTATTCAGAACATGTTTGTCATATAACAATTTCATATCAGGAAAATATACGGAATAAATAAAATTATGTTTATTTTTATACCGATAATCTATATTATAAAGGGCAAACGTGTCCGTGTGTAACGCTGACGTCATTTACAGGTTGGCAACACCCGAGGAATAAATTTCGGTTTTATAATTTTCCCGACTGCAAGTTTTCAAACTTCTTTAAACATCGTACATTTTTAATTTTTACCTCGGCGTAAGAGGGCAAAATGTACCACTTTCAAATTCGATTTGTCTGAAAACTGTATCGCAATTTACTCATTTATTGTGGTTTTTTAAATAATTTTCAAACATGATTTTTTTAAATCTATCTTCAACGCGTCTAACTCCCCCCCACCCCCCTCCCCCACCCGCAAAAAGAAAAAAAATCTCAGATTTATAAATGTCCTAGTTTCATTTGTTTGCTTTTATGTATTTTAAAATTATAAAACATGATTATTAGATGATGTAGCTTTAGTTTGAAAATAAATAAAATTTAAATTTAATTTTCATGCACATATAGTATGGTGATAACTGCCAACTCCTACCTAGTTTTTAGCACCAGTAATATTAAAGAGTAATTTTCTTCAACTTATACAATCACAGATTTCTCCAATTAAATAAGGTGAAGATTAACCTTTAAAATTACTGGTGTCGAAAAATCCTCAGTTGGTAGCTACGAGTATAGTATATAGTAGGACCATCAGCTAAAAACTCAAGTACAGGTCGATTGGTATTTTATTTTTTAATGTTTAACCTGCTTCCAGGTGGAAAATTTTGATAATCTATGTTTGAGAAATATTTTTATTCTATAATTTATATATATATATATATATATATATATATCCTGTAGCTATTCTTATTTTCATTTTTGCTTTTATGAATCTTTTTCTTATACACACACACACACACACATATATATATATATATATATATATATATATATATATATATTGTAGCTGCTTTCATTTACAGTCTATAGATAAAATACAAAAACTAATTTCCAGGAAATCTATAAAGTGATTTTCACACATTTGAATTTACTTCAGAAAATGAGAATTCTCATTTTTTTAAATTATGCTGCTCTCTTGTCAGGAAACAAGAACTCTCGTTTTGCAATAAGAGTGTGCTCCGCAATGGCTTTGAATTTCCATACCACTATTTCAAATGGTAATTTCTGCTTTATTAAGTTTCAGAATTACTATTTGGAAATAGTGTTACTCAAATTCAGACTGGTGAGTGTGTTGAATATTTTATCAAAAATTGTCGATGTGAGTATGTAAAAGATATACTTGCTATATTTTGAAATTTTTTTTATTTTATTCACTAGAAGGGGATGCTTCACCAATCTCGAGTGATAAATTCACAAATGTTGCTTTTAAATAGATTGCAGTTTTCACAAAATTATTCTTTTAGCAAAAAGTTCACCTTTTTATGCCAAAGTTGGCACATTTGTTTATAAATAAGCATACAGGATGTCTCAAAAATATTGAAACATGCTTTAATCTTTTACCTGTTGGAGATATGTATTCACCGTAAATTGCAAAAGTGTTCAAAATAAAGTAGGAATTGTGATTATATTGATGAATTAGTTCTGAAAAAGTTACTCTTTATATTTTTATAGGGCTCCTGTCTCATGTAAGTTATATTTAGAAATACTTTCTCCTTGCTCTGACGAGTACAACAGTAATAATTCCATTCTTCTGTAATCAAACTAAACTAAGTTGTAATTATATGAAATTTCAGAGTTTTCTGGCACTAAAAATCATTCGTCTGTGTTTAGCGGCCGAAATTTCATAAACTCTAAAGTGTAACTCTGTCTGTTTTGGTCATAGAATAACGCAATTTTGACTGTTGTACTTGTCAGAACACGAATAATACTTTCTAAATATAACTTGTAAAACCCAGGCATCAGATAAAATTTTTAAAAGTGTAACTTTTTGAAAGATAATGGCAAAACCATTTCATCAACATAATCTTGTATTCTAACTTATTTTGAACGATTTTGCAATTTACATTGCCTACGAATCTCCCACAGATAAAATACTAAAGCGTGTTTCAGTCATTTTGGGGCGTCCTGTATTTGTCTTAAAAAACAGGAGATTTCTGCAAAGAATACAGATTTTTCTCGTAAGATTTACATGTTTCATCTGTAAAAATCACAAAATATTTTTGTTAAAATAACAGATAAAAGTTTATCTCTGTAAATGCAACGGCATTTAACTGTTAAAAAGATTTCTCACTAAAATTTCTCTGTAATTTTCCAAGCTTTCTCTGTAAAAAACACAGAATATTTCTGTTAAAGTAACAGTTTATCTCAGAAAATGCAACGGTATTTAACTGTTAAAAAAAAGAAAGTATGGTAACATTTACCTATATTTCTCGTAAAATTTACAGGTTTTCTCTGTAAAAATCAAAGAATATTTCTGTTAAATTAAGAGTTTATCTCTCTAAATATAACAGTATTTAACTGTTCAAAATACAGGAAGTTTGTTAAAATTTACATATTTTTCTCGTAAAATTTACAGGTGTTCTCTGTGAAAACCACAAAATATTTCTGTTAAAATAACAGTTGGTCTCTGTAAATGTAACGCTATGAAACTGTTAAAAAACAGTCACTTCACGTAAAAAATTACAGATATTTTCTGTAAATTAAACGATTTTAAACCGGGTCCAGAATTGATAGTTTTTTACGTTAATTTGTCAAAACATTTTTTACAGTGTACCAAATATCAACCTGATAGAGCAGTTATTTCAGAAACGTTTAACGATTTCTAAAGAAGAAGGTAATATATTTTCTTTAATATAAATATTTTGACATTAATAACGAATTTCCATCGAGAGTTTCATATTTGAAAATATAGTTTTTTTTTATGTCTAAAATTTTAGATAAGGAGATAATTCCAATAAGGTGTTAAACTGAGTTTATTAGGAACTTTGATGTTTTTTGCTTTTTAAAAAAATGTGAAATAAAGTCTTCTCTCCCTTTCTCTTTTGAATCAAAACATGTTCATAAAGAAATTTTTGAAGAAAACATTTTTTTAATTTATCAGCAATTTTTTTTCTCAACTTATAGTTATGGGTTTAATTCAGTCATACGAAGACAGTCGCAAGCTAATGTTAAATCTATGTGAAGGATCTTTTAAAGTATCTCGTTTGCATTTCAACATTTTTTAATATTTTTTTACATTGGATAGCTTAGATCGATCTCTAAAAAAGGCCTTTTTTTTACTTTTTCAATTTTAGATGCCTTTTTTCTTTCTTTTTATGAGAATACTTTCGGAGCAGTTTCGAAAGCAAAAGTGTCTAAAAAATGAAAAAAGGCCTTTGTAAAAGGTCGACCTCAGCTACCCAATGCAAAAGAAAAAAATATATTAAAATTTCGAAATGCAAACGAAATATAAAAAAAAAAACCTCCCATAGGTTTAACATTTGCTTGCGAGAGTCTTCGCGTGGCCGAAGTAGCCACTAAATATGGGTCAAAATCTCATTAGTGTGGTTTCTTTGTTCTCAGTATATCTCTTGGCATTATTATGTAATATAAATTCTTAATTAACGGTTAAATGTTTCTCTGTGATTGCTCTACGATATTAGGTCACTTTTACTGTAAATCTCTCTCTCTTTTTTCTTTTTTTTTAAATCGTTAAAATGGAATCTAAATATCTAAAACGTCACTTCTGCCTCAAACCCATAATTTGATCATTAAACGCATCAACAAACAATAATTATTTAAGAAAAAGGTATTAAAAACCAATGCATTTATTATAAACATGAATCTCAGGGAGCATAGTAATATCATTTTTATCGGAGTGAAATGTGCAATATTTGTTTTTGTTGCGTTCAAAGTTGTGTCCCTCCCTTTTTTGTTCACTACTGTCCCTGTGCATGAATTTGCTCCTGTTTCCACCAGATGGCAGTATGCAGTCATTTTTAGTAGTGTTTCCATTAGAGGAGCACATGTTGTTCTTAAAAACTTACCATTGTTTTCTGTTTGTTCATAAAGAAGGTTTTCTCTGATTGAAAAAAATGGGGAAAACGTAAGCGTACCTTTAATAATCGTCCCCATTGTTAATTTAAATACTGATACTTATAGATTAACCAATATCTAGCCATTTAATCGTAGGTTGGATATGTCTTTGAAAATAGTGCATACAACATTTCAAAAATGTTCTTTTTTAAGAAATGTAGCAAAATTGCAAAAAAAAAAAATGTCACTACAGTCCCAGTCACGTCTGTCCCTTACAACTTGTGTTTTGTGTGATAAAAACTGCTACACCGTATTCATTTTACCCTAAAGTTTGTATCCATCTACTAATTGTTATCTGAAATATATCAGGGATTATTGAAATTTCAAATTGAACATAATATGAATCATTAAAAATCTGATATCAGCAGAAAATCCATAATGAAAAATCACACTGATGAGATTTTATCCTATATGTTTGATGTAATAAAACATTGCCATAAAGAAATAATGTGAGGCATTTGAGTTTCTAGAGAAAGAGCTTGTCAAAATTGTTGAATGTCTTAGAAATTAAGTACACTTACTTAGGAACTGATTAACGTCTTTTAAATAGCGTTATAAGCAGAAATGGATTAGGAATGGTTAAATGGAACACCATCTTTACCTTACATGGACAATGGTGAAACTCGTTTGCCCAGCACACTCTAAAAAATATATTTTTCAAAACTGAGTAAAAAACACTCCAATCTGAGTACGTCGCATAGTCAAAATAGCTCCGAATCAAAATGACTCAAATTCGAGACGTGTATAGACTCCTTTCTGAAAACATGCACACACTCAAGAGTAAAACATTATGGGTTCCTATTTGAATATGTCCATGTTTCAAAAATGAGCATGAACTCATTCTAATCATTTTTTAGTATTTCCATGTTTCAAAAATGAGCATGAACTCATTCTAATCATTTTTTAGTATTTCCATGTTTCAAAAATGAGCATGAACTCATTCTAATCATTTTTTAGTATTTCCATGTTTCAAAAATGAGCATGAACTCATTCTAATCATTTTTTAGTATTTCCATGTTTCAAAAATGAGCATGAACTCATTCTAATCATTTTTTAGTATTTCCATGTTTCAAAAATGAGCATGAACTCATTCTAATCATTTTTTAGTATTTCCATGTTTCAAAAATGAGCATGAACTCATTCTAATCATTTTTTAGTATTTCCATGTTTCAAAAATGAGCATGAACTCATTCTAATCATTTTTTAGTATTTCCATGTTTCAAAAATGAGCATGAACTCATTCTAATCATTTTTTAGTATTACCATGTTTTAAAAATGAGTTTGAACTGATTCTAATCATTTTTTAGTATGTCCATGTTTCAAAAATGAGTATTAACTGACCTATGTGTGCTCAGATTTGAGTATGTCCATGTTTCAATATTCTGAGTATTTGTGGTATTTCAGAATTGAAAGCATTGGGTCGTCCTATTTGAAACAAAAAGTTTCATAACAAAATGAAAACATCGATTTACTGAAATTTGAAAGTGTCACTTTTCTCAGTGCAAGGGAATTTCAGGAGGTAGTGATAGAAAACAAGATTAAAAAAACTAAAACATTATGTCAGAAATACGCAACGAACAATTAAGGGGTCAGGTACTTTTCAAACTGACAAGTGACCGTAATATGAATTGCACTACGTCCACCATCTGATTAACTTTTAGACGTGACATTTTAAACACACATTGCAAGAGAAATAGATGCTAACAGTCAATATTAAAAAAGAGTCTAGATGAATATAAAGTGCTTTAATTTAATTTAAAATGTGATTTTTTTTTAAGGAATAAAATTCATTTTACATGTTTTACGCGCAGAATTTATCATAATTGAACGGTCACAGAGAGCCAAATTATTTTTATTGAGTAGAGATATATAATATGTGTTTAAAATGACTCACACTGACAAAAGAAAATAATAATGTTTAAAATGAAAGAACAACAAAAACAACAAAATTTTTTTCTAAATTAATAAAAAAATATCATAATTTAAAAATTTCGTACTGGATGAACATAATAGTAGATCATTTTGTGCATCTATAAGGTTTATACTTTCAGTCGAAATTTCATGAAATTATATTTTTCATTCGTTAAATATTATGCGCGCAATGGCCAAAATAACTCTTTTGAGAAAATTGACTTTAAAGATCAAATTATACTGCTTGATCAAACAGAGCGAGAGCTCAAACTGTTTTTCACGTAACATCCCTTCTTAAGCGAATTTTTGGATGGGGTTTCTTTTAAAATGTTCCTCAAGAATCAAATTTGAATATAAGCTATTAAATTTAAAAAATAAAGGATTTTCTGATACTTTCAAAACTACCCGAATCCTTAATAGCTACTGCTCAAATGAAATAAACAGCTGCTAGACATGCGGGTGTCCTAAGAGTTATTATAGGTACCCACTAAGCTCATTTAGAACTACAAAATAAGGAAACATTATATGAGAAATACTTCGAAATTATCATCCCACTGTAAAGAAAAAAAGATGTAAATCTACAAAACAAGTTTTTTTTTAAAGCTACAGAAATCTGTATGCTTACTAAAATTTTATCTGTATTTAGTAACAGTTACTAAATCAACTTTTGCAATTTTACATCATTTTTTTGTTGTTGTTGTTGCAGTTTACATAAAAAGTTCTAGGCATCCCAGTTCCTAGAAAATTCTTAGTAAATTCACAGATTTTTTTTTTTTACAGTGAACTAAGCTTTTGACTGAGTTCGTTGCAACAGACCTCCCTTGCAAGCGGTATAACACTACACGAATCGTTACTAAAAATTTATGTCACTTTTGCAGAGAGCTAAAGAAGATTGTTATCCAACAGTTACTGAAAGTGTAGCAGAAGTAAAACTTCAACATCTTTGAGATCACACAACACAAAGAAAGTGTAAAAATAAAAGATTTCATTCATTTCACTCTGATTTACAGCATGAAGTGAATAATTTTGAACTGCAAATGGGGGTTGCGAGAATTGCCAACAAAACAATCATAACAAACATTTGAAAACTCTTTTGACTGTGACTCAAACATTTTTCAAAAAAAATATTTGGCACTTTTGCAATTAATAAGCAACTTAAATGAAACTTAGAAAAAGATTTAGCAGATCCCGTCACTTCTACCTCCACATTTTTGCCTTGTAACTGCACGGTAACTATCAAATATTCGGTCAAATTCTTCGAAAAATTGTTTGTTTTTTAATGATGAATTGTTTTATGGTTTGTTAATACATTTGTTTTGTTACAGAACACGTACAAGGTTTAAAAATAATTGAAGGACCCTTTGCAAAAACAATGTAAGTAAAATGAAGTTTTCAGCTACAAAGCTTTTAAATTTACTTTCAACATTTTAATTTACAATATAACTTCTTCGCATAGATCCCTATTAAGAGGATTTTTTATATTCTTTGTTTATGATCATAAAATTTATACTTCCTTATATGCTGAATAATGCATTACATAAATTTGAATATTGAGAATCAAGGTCCACTTGCCTCGTTATTGCAGAAGGCCCCTCAATGTTTCGCGTTGTTGAGCAGGTCATTTAAGAACAGCCTTACTAAAGGCCGGCTTTTTCAACTAAATACCTCTATGTGTGACGGGAAAGTAAGTTATAGCTATCGTGAGCTTATTGCTTGTTGTCTGTTTTATTTTATTTAACTTTAATATTAATCTTATTAATGTTGATGCAGCAAGATTAAAAAAAGGAAAGTTTGCTCTATTTCAGAAAAAATATTTTAAGGCTGTTCGCAAATTCAAACTGGCTACTTCATGACACACTTTTTTAAGTTCATTTTTGATCGGAAAGTCATCGAAATACGTTTTTCATTTTTTGGAAAAGACAGGGGAGCTTTCAGAAAAGACTGTCGAATTGAACCAAATTGACTGGCGTTTTGAACCAAATTCCTGATTCTTCAATAAACGACAGAAGAAAAACGTGTCATTTTTAGACATTGTCGTCTTATTCTTAAAAAAATAAGATCTTTATAAAAATGGTGGACTTTACACTTTACATAAATCTGGAGATGTTGAAAACGCTGACAGGATCCAAGTTGGAGATAATGGATTCAATTCGTCCTTATACGTGAGTGCAGTCCATGAGAAATATTCCGGAACAAGTCGACGTCGTCGGCCAAACTATTCTTCACCTTTTCCAGAGGGTCTAACACAACTTACACATGCGGTGAAACATCCAACGATAGTAGATTTGCGTTTCCTGAACCACGATTTTATTCTCTGACTGAAGTTATAAACTGCTTTTGGTTCTGCAAAAAAAAAATAATAATAATAACAATAATTGTAAAATAATATGATATTTTCAACATAAATCATAATGTACATTTCATTGCTTTTCCTAATACTTTTGATTTATTGCACGTACCATGTCACTAGATCTCCTGCACGGGACGGATTATATCGGACCTGACAGGAACTCGAAAATTCCTTTTGCACGAAAACCCAAACCCGGCAAAGAAAATTTCCCTACTCTACAATTTGTGTCAAACCTAAAATATTTAAACTTAATTTCTACTCGAAATCCAAAAAGAAATTAAATTAATCAGTGCTGTATTGCAGTTATGGAAAACATATTCTACCATCTATATTAATTTCATTTTACTATGACGAATGTAGATGTATATACTCATTCATATACAAGTAGGTAGTTTTTCACCAGAGGCAATATGCTGAACTTTCTTAAGAAAAAATTCGGAGTGCCTAAAGTATTATAATAGTCATAACATGATCCGAACCCGGGTTAAAACCGGGTTAAAACCGAGTTGCAAGACGCAATGCAACAACATTTTTACATTTTCGATTTTTTACATTTTTTTTATTTTTTATTATTTTTTTTTACGAGGATAGTTTTACTTTCGAAACCGGATCAGAAAGTGGAAGTAGCTTAATAAAAAAAAAACTTGTAAATAAAATCCAAAAATTAAAAGGAGGCTCTGTGCAGATCGACCTCAGCTATCCAATGCAAAAAAAAAAAAAAAAAAAAAAAAAAAAAAAATTAAAAATATTGAAATGCAAACGAGATTTTTTAAAATAACTAGCCCATAGGATTAACAATAACGAGCGAGTGTTTCCGCGTAAGTGGTGAGAGCCCTTAAGACTCGGTACCCTTTGAAATATCATATATAATTATATTTCGGATGTCAATATACCAATTTATCTTGTTGTGCGTGGTATTGTGCGTGGCACATACACCACGCACAACGATGAATAAGGTATCATTCGAAAGGTTTTTGAACAGGCATACATGTATTTGTGATATAGAGCACTCACATATACAGGGTGATTGTGTTCCGGCATTTTGTACACCACTAAATTTATATAGCAATATTCTTAGTAAGTCATCGCATATTTCATCCATTAAAGAAGAAAAATATTCCTATATAAATTTAGTGGTGTACAAAATACCGGAACACAATCACCCTTGCATATATCCAGGGTCCATACGCGCCTACATTTTTTTCTGCCTGCAGGTCATCTGCAGTGCTACATCTGCCTGCAGGAGATATAATTAACAAGATAATATATATATTTTTTAAACATATCTCCTTTAGAAAATGTGGGAACGGACGAACCCTAGTTTTGCTAAAACACAATGTTAAAAATTGTAGTTAATTATACAAGTTAATGAAAACACGTATCAGGGAATAACCTCAAGATTGCAATGATAAGTTCAGCATGGTTGAACAGCTTTATTATTATTATTATTATTATTATTATTATTATTATTATTATTATTAGAGTAGTTAGAATAATTCTTTGACGTACTATTAAGTGCTTTTATGAAAGAAAAATTTTAATTAAAAGAAAATATCAAGCAGTTCTTATGGCAAAATCTGAAAAGTTTAAAAAATATATATATATAAATCATTGTATATTTTAGAAAATTTACGGCCAGAAGATACTAGAGATGCCTAAGAACATTTTAAACAGAAACTTGGAAAATCGATACTTTCGTCATTTTTTGACAAATAAAAATTATCGAGTCCCCTTAATAGTTTATTAAGACTGTTTCAATTCAAACTGGCTACTTTATGACATATTCTTTAAATTTTGGTCGCAAATGTATCCAGTTAACAGACGCTCTTATTCAGAAAATAATGCCATTGAAATGTTTTTCTCGTTTTTCGGTAAAAGCAAAAGATATTTGAGAAAGTACGTCAAAAATGGGCGTTTTGAAAAAACATTCCGGACGTCGCGTCGCAGAGAGAAAAGGAAGAAAACAGGTCGCCACGTGACAAGAATCGCTTATAATTCGATAATTAATTTGTTTATCAAAAAAGGGAAAACTCATTTCGATTTCAAATAGATTCACTAGTCAGGCCAGCCCATTTTATGCCTATGCGTTTAAAAATGACTCAGAAAATGTGTCAGAAAGTTCCACGTTGTTGAGCAGGTCATTTGTGAACCTCTTCTCATGTCCAAACTTGATACTTTCTAACACATTCACGAAGATATTTTTATTCTTAAATGCACAAAATTTGCAGTTATTATTTTTCATCAGATACTAAGAAGTCAAACAGCTTTTCTCTTTTTCTTTTTCTTATAAAAGTAAAGCATCTTTTAGAAAAGGTTATCAAAGTTGGCAATTTAAGTCAATTTTCGAGACGGAGAGTCATGGAAAAGCTCGTCCTAGATGCCACCGTAAATGTGTCAGAAAGTTTCGTATTTTTGAACAATATTTAAAAAAAAAAAAAAAAAAAATCCTTGAAGAAGCTTGATCACTTGTTGGCTTCTTCCCAAGAATTAAATTTATTTTATTTATTTATTTATGCATCTTTTGTTTGCAGCCTGATCGCAATAATTTTTTTTCCTTTGATTCTGCAAAACGAATCACAGGTAACTTTGAGACAATGAATCGATAAACAATTCTTACAACAGGGGACATCAACGACGCGCCCACAAGCACTTTTTCGCTCACTCTTACTCACTTTCTTGCGCCTACGAACTTTTAAAGAATTCATGTGCACATATGTATATTTCCTACTAAAATTCGGTTATTTTGAATGGAAAGGACATCTCTGTCTATGCATTTCTCACTTTAAATACTGATTCGCACTGGAAAAAATAAGATCCCCCCCCTACCCAACAGTCTATACCAATCGTTATATCCTTAATAGTGTAATAAAAAACTTTACTACTGCTTGCACTTTGAAAGTTTTTGTCAATATACATCTATATCCATCCTATATCCATGTATGTTGGAATGCGTATACTTGAATATGAGCAAGCAACAAACACGCACCCAAGCACATTATTAAAGAATATGCGTGCGTGTGTGTGTGAGGAAGGGGAGGGGACGTGCGCCTTCTAAGAGGTTGAACCGATCCTTTGCTCTCACTGTTGACGACCACAGTTTTAAATGACCTTCTATATATTATGAAAATATGTTTAATATAATTACATTTCAGTTATTTCATGTTCGTTTCTTAACTCAAGAGAAAACTAAAGATCATTTACCTTCTGAAGAACAAGAACTCTCCACAAGCATTGCTTCGATATCATCTGACACTCTATCGTCTTTTGAAACTTTTGAACTGTTTTCATGACATGACATTCTAATAGGATTTATTTTTTCATCTAGAGCCTCGTCGTTGGAATTACACTTTACACCTGATGACATACAACACAGCTCGCTGCCTGCATCTGGTTTTATATCAGAGATAGCTTCTTGGTTTGATACTTCAGCAGAAGCGATATCTTTAGAAGCGACTTGAAACTCACTTTCTTTTGAGGGATGAGGCTGGGACGTGGAATCAGAGTTAGCAGTCACTGATACTGAAGGTATTACAACAAATATGTTATTATCTAACAAAACGGGAAGACCTACATCTGTGCAGATGTCTTCTTTTATTTCTCTTTCTGGAGCTGTTCCATCAAAATTAGTCTTTACATCTGATGATACGCAAGGCATTTAATTTTAATCTGATAGAATAATGATCACTTATACATTGCACTGTTTTGCATAATCTGAAAACTTTTAAGCTAACAGTTTTTTCTTTTAAATAATAGTGGTAACAAAAATAGCGTAAAAGTTGGCAGCTATGCATATATATTGTGAAATTATCGCAGATATTGATTTCTAAAAACACCCGACAGTGACATGTTTTGTCCTACATTGTTAAAACATTTTTATTTAGTTAAATATTAGATATTCTATTGTTAAACATTTATTTTTAAGTGATATAAATTTACAGAGAGTTATAAAATCATTTAAAAAAACAAAAAACAAAAAAAATATCTGAAAAGTTACCATCAGAGTATGACCATTAGAGTTACCATTAGTTACCATTAGAGATGTTGAAATTTTTTTTTTTTACCTTACATGAAGAAACGAAAAGCTGGCGGCTGCGTTGTTTATGTTTTCAGGTATAACACATTGCGAACGAATGCTTCATACGCATATTAATTTCAGTACGTAACCATTAATTTTAACTGCCATTTCTTACAGTGCAATTGTTTTATACAAAACTGGCATTTTTATATGTAAAAACATGAAAACTTCAGGCATGAATATTGAAATAATTCGTAATCGAACAGAGTTTTTCATTTCTGATAGATGTATTACACCTTATGTTTTAATCGGTTTCTCTCCGATGGCGACCTCTTCTGGACTACCAAGCTTCGAAAATTGCTTTATAATGCCCACTTTGATAAAATTTTCTAAAATATACTTTAGAATTATAAAAAAAAAAAAAAAAAAAAAAAAAAAAAAAAAAATCCGGAAACGTTACTGCATTTAATGGAGCAGCAATGTGGTCCAATAACTGGAGCAACGTTTCCGTATATTTCGGAAAAGTATTTAGTAACGTCTCCTTATATTTCAAAAATATATTCGGAAATGTTTTTGCATATAACGGAAATATTTCTGTGTATTTCGGGAATATTTCTGTGCGTTTCGGAAATGTTTCTGTGCATTTCTGTATAACAATTTCTGTTATTTAGGAGAATGATACACCTTTTTAAAAGAGTTAATACTATCCGATTCAATTTTATTGCATAATAGTATTAAATTTGCAGTTAATCTTTTGTTGCACATGCAAAGTTAAATAATTAGTTCGATTAGTTTCTTTATACTCTTGTTCCCTGAATCTATAATAAATATTAGATATTTGTTTGATGAATAATAATGTAGTATTAATCAAGTATTAATGAAGTACAGACAGCGCCGTTTATACGTCTTTATCATCTTTTCGTGATGAGATTAAGTTCCGATTCATAACTTTTTTAATGAAGAAATGTATCGTTTATATGTCAGAAAAAATTGCTAATTTCACTTATACTATATATTTTTTCCTTATTTTTTATGAATAAGATAATTGTAAATAAATAGCATTGAAAATTTGATTTATAGATCATAAATAAATCTTTTTACTTACCCATCATACGTAGTATAGGGTAAGTCTTGTAATAGTTTTGAAAATCGAAAAAAAATTTTTGGTGGATTTACACGTTTCAGACACTGGAGATTCCGAAAAACATATTTTTAGAAAAAAAAAATTGCCGTCCGTCTGTGTGTCTGTGTGTGTGTCTGTGTGTCTGTAAACGCTCTATCTCCCGAAAAAATAGAGATAGAGACTTGCAATTTGGTATGTATTTAGTATGTAATAATGGGAAGAAGCCTATTTCATTTCAATAACCTCGATTAACCGGAACTATTTTTTTCGGACTCTCGAAATATTCATTCTGATAAAAGGTATATAAAAATTTTCGAAATTGGTTATTTTAAGAAATAAATGTAAAAGACAATAAAAAAACATAAATTTTGCATAAAGCATGAAGTCGATCGGATAATTAGTTGCCGAGATATTTGGAATCCTATTTTCCACACTTTTCGATTTTTCATGACCCTGTACTTCATCCAAATTTCACTTCAAAGATATATTTTAATTGGAAATTACGCTTAATCAGATGCAATAAACCGCTAGTTAATAGGATTATTAATTTTGGAGTTAAAAGGATGTTTCTTTCAAGCAATTCAGTAATCCAGACTTTAAAGTCATCAATCCTCGATTTTATTTGAATTGCAATGCATTTTATAAGTAATTTACACATTTTTTATTTTAATATTTTATATTATGCATATCCATGATGGGTAAGTATTACGGTGGCCCCCAACGACTTGTTTTAAATGCGGTCCCGTGAATTCCATCGTGTAAATATATACATATATATTATGAAAATGCTTAATTTATCCCAATAGATGGATTTTTAATAGCTTTAAATAAATACTTTTTTTAATCTTGTAAGTAGATATACTATTTCAAAATATTTCATATCTGTGAATAATTATTTTATTTGATGAACTACAGTTCATACTTTTTATGCTGTTTATACTTATAAAAAGATATATTTTTCTCAGGTTATCTCAGTACTTCTCAAGTTGTACAAATAAAATAATACTTATAAAGGAATATACTTAGAAGCATGATAATTGTAAAATACTATATTAAAAATATTTATAAATAGACAAAACATTTCTAAAAATATATTTACTTATAAGTATACAATTCATGAAAATACAATAATTATCACAGATATGAAATATTTTGGATTAGTATAGCTACTTACACGATTAAAAAATATATATATTATAAAAATCTATCTAATTATAAGTAAGGAAATTAAGCATTTTCATAATGTATCTATTTAGAGGATAGAACGCATGAGACTGCATTTTAAAAAAGAATTATTTATAGATCAATAAATCATTTTTCAACTATATCTATTTACAAATATGCGATTCATAAACACGATGAAAAAAAGTATATGGTATGAAATTTTCTGTCGTATAAGCGAAAATTTCATCATTACAAAAGTTATGAATTATAACCTATGCTCAAAACAAAAAGATAACAAACAAACATTAAAAAATCATGCATTAAGCATAGATTATGAAACACTCTGCAAAACATTCAGGATATGTCTAACAAAACTTCATTACGTTAAATTGATATTAGATGCTGAGTCCATATATAAAAGTTACGCTTATATTTAATAAAATATATTCAGAAACCCATTAAAAAATCCGTCATTTCCATTAAGTAGACAGTTACAAAAGGAATTAAGACCTAAATCAAATACGAATTCTAATTATTAACGTGACTGAACTTCTCCAAACTTTTGAAAATTACAAAAAACGTCGACTTTGATTTTTTTTTTCTTATGTTAAAACAATTCTTATAGCATTAATAAATACCACTATAGAGTTTTAGAGTCATGCTCTTAATTAAAAAGTGTGATAAAAACATTTTTATGCGAATAAATAAAAAAAAAAAAAAAGATAGAGAGAAGAAGAAGAGGAAGAAGAAGCTTCAGTTTCTGACCGTTCATAATTTTCTGAGCAACCATTGAACGGATTTGAGCGTAAATCTTTACTCTTTACAATTCTTGAAAATCAGAGGCGGTTATAAATTATTATTATTATTCATATTGTGTATAGTTTTGTTTTACAGGGACATGTGAAAAAAAAATCAATATGTAAATGTCTACAAACGAACAGTTACAAAGACAGCAAGAAAAAACAAAAAGGTTTTAAACAGATTTTCGAAACTCGGATCAAGCATGAACATAACAGGAAATTGGAGTGTTTTTAAAAGTAAGAGAGTTACGACATACGGTTAGTCAGGTGTGATTAGACAAGAGGATTTTAGGCAAAACTTAGCGAGGTTAACATTAATGCTCAGCAAGTATTTGTTGAATTTATCAATTGTGTCATCGAACTTTCCCAGGTAAATATTGCGAAGTTCTATAAAGTGAATTACCGTACTTTGAATAAAAATTCCCATTTGAGCGTAAGCTCTGCGTTCCTGTCGCCACTGTCTTACTTATAAAATCACTTTACTGACGACAGCAATTTCAAATAAATTGTATAGGGCTAATAATAAAAGGTTATCACAAAACACTCCTTGTTGTTCCAAACCACTCTCACGAAAACATGCCACATGGCGCGCAATCAATAAATAGAAAAGAATTAGCAATGTTAACAATATGAGTGTTTCTAGACATTTACAAGTGAGTTGTGAATTAAAAAACAGTTGGTTGAAGTTGCAATCCTTTTAATAATAATAATAATAATAATAATAATAATAATAATAATAAATTGTTACAAACAACTGTCAACAACAAAGCGGCCATTTTCCTATAACTTATTTTGTGATTTAGAACCTGGAACGTCTCCCACTGATCTTATAGACAAGAGACTCGGGAGCGATACAGAGCTTGGGGTCAAAGAGTTATAATAAAATCTTACCTCTTGTGCACCAAATATCTTCATGCGGCTCTAGTTGAACGTTTTTGAAATTTCCTCCAAAAAGACTGTGACTTTGCAACTGAAGTACAGTAGGCCGCTTTACTGGCTCCAACGTCAAACAGGATGTAATGAAACTCAAGACATCGTCCACTGGGTCGATTACTTTTGGGCATTTGGGGAAAGCATAACCCATCAAAGATGTGAACTTTTTTTTCTGTGGGAGAAAATACAGGTAAATAATGAGATCATATTTTTTTGCAAATGTCAAACATTTTGTAAGAAAATTTACCTCTAAAAATTATTTCTCTCCCACTTCATACAGACACAACGTTTTTATATTTTTAATGATGTTGGACGAAATTGTTTGACTACTGCTGTTTTTAAACATAATTAATTTGAAATTATCGGAGCCCGAGTATCACATGTGTTTTTTTTATTTTCAACTTGAAATTGACATTATTCTCGGTAAATTTATAAAGATTGAATACTTATAAAATAATCTTTTTTTCATAATTACGACGTCACACTATAGTACCTTTAATTATAAGAGTAGTACTTACTGACACACAAGCTGTAACATTTGAACTGACACTGAATGTCATTGTCGCCAAGCTAGAACTTTTTATTGGGTAAAATCGTTCAATCTAATTCCTTCGGGCGAGTTTCGTAAACTTCTGTAATGTGGGTTGCCTTAACTTATACACAAACTAAGCATGCATACTGTGGGGTTGTGATAGATAAAGGTACTTTATGTCAGACAATATCCCAGCTGAAATTCATCGGCAAGTGGTGGTAATGTACGGAGTGAGTGCAATGTCACGGAAACAGGTGTGGTTTTGTGGCACAGAATTTTATAAAGATAGAACAAATGTGAAAGAAGAGAAAAGACGAGGCAATTCGCAGGAAATGACCGGGACTGCTCTTAAAAGATGTTCCTGTCTTGAACGACAACGCCCGACCGCATACGGCTTCAGTAATGAGTGATTTGGTACAGCGTTTCCGATGGGAGGTATTGGAACATTCACCATAGAGCTCGGACCTTGCACTAAGTTATTTTCATCTCTTCGCATCGTTGAAAAATCAGTTGGGAGGTCGGAATTTCAGAACCGATGACGAAGTTTAGCCAGAACCTTGACGCTGATTTCTTCTATCCCTAATTGAATACGTTGGTGTACCGATGGAGAAAATGCTTTGACAACCTTGGTGACTAGATGTAAAAGTAATAGGTACCATTTGCCTTACTATGTTGTGTATCTCTTTGAATGCGTGAATAAGGTTTTTCTCCCAGAGGGCTTATTACGTTTCTTGTTGAACCACCCTCGTATTTAGAATGTTGCAGATGTTTAAAATCTACAGCTCAGATAACAAAACGCAAGTTGTCTCGTAACGGGATGTGGTCTCTAAGACCTATTATTTATAATTTTTTTTTTCATTTTTTCTTTAAACTCCATTTCCTAGAAATGTTTTCTGTGCGAAAATTTATTTCTACAAAAATGTAGTTTTATTTTATTTTATTTTATTTATTTATTTATTTATGTTGTTAGGTTGACAACGGAATTCGGTCCTTGATTTACACAGGTAGACTGTATGGTATCTTTAACACCACAGAACATTGCGCGCTCAATAACTGATTTTGAAAATTTTGTTCAATCGAAATCTAAAAACTAAAAAAATAACATAAAATAAAATAATCCAAACATTAATAACTTTTAAAATCACCTATTAACATTTAGTCCATTCTATATTTAATAATTTGCATGCTGCACTACAAAAACATTAAGTAGGGTGTCTGTCACGAGGTACTCGCAACATGTTTAAGCGCAATCGCGATGTGTACGATCGCACGTGTTCAATTTCCCATTAAATCTCTAAATTTATTAATTGCAATATGTTTCTTTCAGTTTTTAATTAACCCTGTATTTTCCCGTGTCAGCATTTTTAATCACCTTTAATTTAATGTATCCGTTGTGTCGCTACGATATTTCTTTCTCATTTTTGCTTTCGGCAATGAATAATAAAATAAAAATATAAATCGATGAATAAAATCATCCTGTTTTTGTTACCATCAAGATATTTGTGGTGTGAGTTATTTACTTAAAATGAATGTGCTGTGCTATGAATAAAAATCGTCCGTCACCATGTTTTTTCCAGCGTCACCTGTGCATCACATCGTTCCTGCAAAAAAATTGGATGAGAGAATTTCTTTTACTTCTTTTAATTAATGTGTTAGTCCATTGCGAAAATAATAGCGAGCGTGAGACCTTGGGTTTATTTTAATATCTATATTTTGCGGTTTTTCACTTGTGATCACGTCACCACGTGTTAGCACGTGGGCGGCCTTTTCAACACAACGTGTCTGAAATATTACGCCACATATGGTGCCTCAGATCCAGGTCGTAATTTTAGCGTGGACTATTTTTTTTCCCATATAAATTCAATTTGTTCAAAATTTACAATCTAAAAAAAAAACTTAATCTCACCCTAAAAATTTTGTGCAATAGTTTAATGCAAATTAAAGTTATTTTTTCATGCTATAGAATGCAGTAATTAATCAGATAAAATTTAAATTCATCAAAAAAAAATGTCTTATTGGAATGTAAATTTAAAAAAAAAAAAAATTCTTTTTTCATCATTTTTTCTGGCTATAAATTTAATCCAGTACTTTAATGTATTTTTCATTGCCAAGTTATTTTTCATGCATGTCTCTTATATGCTTGTACTGATGCACTGACAGAGCATAACTCGTGGCAATCTTTTTTTTTCTCTCTTTAAATTTCTCATAGTATTTCATATATTTTTATTAAAAGTTAAAGTATAGTTTTTTTTAAATCACCAATATGGAGGGCTCACGTAGCATGATCAATCCGACGCACAGTGGGGCAAAATCCCGAAAAGCTGGCCAAAATATGAAAATGTTATTCAAATTGGACGAAACTTCGTACACAGGTGTTTTTCAGGATGCTGATTACGATTCCGTAGTTAAAATTTAAAATAACAAAATGGCAGATCCAATATGGCGGACTAAAATTTTAATGTTTTGAAAGCTATTCAATTTGTATGAAATTTCGTATACAGGTGCTTTGAAGAATGCTAATTACGATTTAAAAGTTAAATCTAAAAGCAAAAATGGTGAATTAGTATAGATACCGAAAGCATACAGTAGAAAATTGTTAATAACATGTTTAAATTGTTTCAAGAATAATTTTCTCATATAAATATCTATTCTTATGTAGAAATAGCATTAATTGTAAACATTCCCTCATGACAACGTTTCGCGATTTTCATGTCCTTGAAAATCGGTTTAAATTGGAACTTTTTTAATTATACCCAACCACTGGCAGAAATCTGACAAAACTCAAAATTCTTATTCTTTTAAAATATCGTTGTACAACTGCGGCAAAAAGACATGAACACCTTTTCCCGGTAATTCTGGAAAAGAACGTCAAATAAAAAGTGAGGATTAGATAAGGGATAGCTCACGGTTTCTTTATATTAATAGTATCGACAATGCAAAGGCTTAAGAATCACACAGAATATTTCTCTTTATATTCTTATCAATAACAACTCATTCCCGTTTCAAACTGATTTTCAAAAGGTTGTAAAACATTTTAAGAAACTTAGACTACAACCTTTTACAAATAGCAATTTTTTTTTTCAATTTGTATATAAATAAAATTTTTACTTTGAGCCCGAGCCCTAGAAAAGAAAAAAGAGAACTGTATCACACTGTAATTAAACCCTCTTTTTTTTTACAAACTCTTGTTTAGAATATAATTATACACGTCAATAAAACAAAAACGCTGCCATTTTCGGAAAAATAACTTTGCACAAAGAACTGCTCATACTCAGCTTTCTAAGAAGACCACAACAACTCTGACAATAAAATTATCTTCTAACACATGCACTACTTTTTTACAATTTCACAATTTTTGAAGCGACTAAAAACTAGTCGTTGGGGGCCACCGTTATACTTACTCATCATGGATATGCATAATATAAAATATGAAAATAAAATATGTGTAAACTACTTATAAAATTTATTGCATTTCGAATAAAATCGTGCCTTGATGGCGTCATAAACTTTAAATACTGTATTGCTGAATTGCGTATAAATAACATCCTCATATCTCTAATAATGATAATCATATTAACTAAGATTTTTTTTGCGTCGGATTAAGCGTCTCATTTCCAATTGAAATATGACTTTGAGTTGAAATTTGGATGAAATACAGGGTCATGAAAAATCGAAAAGTGTGGAAAATAGAATTACAAATATCTCGGAAACTAAGTATCCGATCGACTTCATTTTTTATGCAAAATTTATGTTTTTTAATTGTCTTTTATATTCACTCCTTAAAATAAACAATTTCGAAAAAAAATTTGTACCTTTTATCAGAACGAATAGTTCGAGAGTCCGAAAAAAATAGTTCAGGATAATCGGGGTCACTGAAATTCAATAAGCTTCTTCACATTATCACATAATAAGTACATACCAAATTTCAAGTCTGTATCTCAAATTGTTCGGGAGAAAGAGCGTTTACAGACACACAGACATGCAGACGGACGGCAATTTTTTTTTTAAAAAATATGTTTTTTGAAATCTCCAGTGTTTGAAACATTTAAATTCGTCAAAAAATTTGTTTTTTCGATTTTTAAAACGATTACAAGACTTACCCTTTACTACGTATGATACGTAAGTAAACAGTGCCATTTCTACTTGTTGTTGCAAAAATCTGCGCGAAATGTAAAATGGCAGTTTTTAGCGGCTGGTTTTTTTTATTTTCATTAGATAATAGGTCAGGATATTATCTCCTTAAATTTCGTCGTGGAACACTGTGGAACTTATAAATTTTCTGATGTTTGAAAACAAAAAAATTATATATTTTTTAAATATTTTAATCGAAAGTAATCATGACACTATTAATTTTTATGCGCTTAATATAATTTTTCTAATGCATGCTAATAATTTACACACCATCATCGTGTGAATCCATTTTACAGAATTAAAATTGATGAAATGGGAAAATGTAGCACGTGTTTAGAAGAACCTCTGTTTTGCTCTCTTTGTTCACCTCAGATGATACTTCCCCAAGCGTCGCTTTTGAAATGATGCATGTTGTCAGGGAAACACGAAAACCATTTTCTAAATACAGATTCCGACCCTCCAAATATTATTCTATCTAACTGTATAATTAAAATTCCTGAAATAGTAACTTTATTTTTCGACTTTTGGTCCACTGTGCGACGTGGCGGAAAGTCCCAGGTTTCACAGTCTTTGTAGCCATGTTAATAGACCTCTACAATATAGTTGAAGCAGATATTAAATATGACATTAATAAACACAGCAGTGTAGATAACCCGGCATTGCCAGAACTTAAAACACAACTTCTAAGAGTTCTTAAGTTTAGACTCAATAACATAACATCAGTGTTTAAAGACGTGCAGGCGGATTTTACCAGTCTAGTGCATGACAGAGACAATCTTCAGAATATTAATACTAAATTGTTACAGCGAATGCAAATGAAGAACCAGAAGATTGAAGTCTGTCATACCACTACCCAGGTTGAGGACCTGCAGCAAAATATGCCGTCCTTTACGGATGCAACAACACAGACGTGCAACATCCCAGCTTGTGCTCCTGTAGTGCTGGATACATGTAATAATAGGTGTGAACATGACACCTCAATTTTTTATTCAACCCTAAAATCCCCATCAATAAAGTCTTCTCATGTTCACAATTCTACATTAAATTCTTCTTATAATTCTAATTCTTCGTTTAACAAGTCCTCCAAACCATCTAAAATCATCATATATGCCATTGACGACAGATATAGTATCCCTGATATCATCCAAGCGATATCTGTTACTGCTAGTTTTACTCCGTCATGCAATTTTATCAAGAAAAAAAAATCGAGAAAGTTCAACAACTACAATTACATCTTTGAAGTACCATCAAACGTCGCCACACTACTTGCGAACTGCAAGACCTTGAAAATTGGTGAACAATTAGTTTTTGTGAAGCGGTTTATCCGAATTATCCGTTGCTACAATTGCCAGTCTTTCAACCATGTTGCAAGTTCCTGCAAAAAGTCACGTGTATGTCCCTGGTGTGCAGAAGCACATGAGCCAGGCCACTGCACAAAATCACCGAAGTGTAAAAATTGCACAGTAAATAACAAGTTCTACAAACATAATTTTAACGTAGACCATCCGACATTTTCACCCATGTGCGAGTCATTTAAACTTTATGTATCAAAAGTTAGGCATAGGTTGATCTCAAGTGTTATAAAATAGTCTATGCCAATTCTCTTGTGTCTGCTCCACAGTCAACAGCTTTCTTTTTTTTTCAACAGTGTGTGATCAAGTTTTTTTGTTTGTGAAATATGTGTACTTGCTAGAGAGAGTGCATAGTACCCAATGGAGTGGTACTGTTATGAATTCTTTCATGACATTTTTGTAAACTCTCTTCTGGCATGTACCGCTGCTCATCCCTGCTTTTCCTTAATTTATCATAATTTTAAAAGTTCGTACCTGAACCAGTGTGCTCCAGTTAGTGTTTCATCTTACTGCAATTCTTCTAACCTTTGTTTTGTGTGAACTGTACTCACCTTTGCCTTGAACTATTCAAGATTTCTTCCCAATATAAATAACATTCCTGCACGGCTCTCTTAAAGAACGTTTGCATCATCTTCATTTTTAATTATAGTAAATATTTAACATATGCAATATTTATTTGCATACTCTCACTTTTTTTTCCCTCCCTGTTGATGTGGTTCCAGCATAATCATCTGTAAAGTTTATTTATCTCAAGGTATTTTTTTTTATTTAAATTAACAATTTTTAACAACTATTTAAATTATTTGTATCTATCTTTTTGTGTAATTTATTGGTCAATGTTTCAACTTATATTTTTTTTTCAAGCTTAAATCCTTTTTTATATAACAGGTTGATATATTGTTTGTATATTTCGTGCAAATTTATTCAATCATTTTCATTTATTCAATTATAAATTTTTTATATCTTCGATTGGAACCTGTCTTTTTGACAGATTTTTTTATTTTTGTATTTTCTTACTACTATTATACTTGTATTTCGTGTATTTCCCTAGCCCTTATTTAAATCACTCATGAGTTGCAACTCCCCCTTTTATAATTTTTTCCTTTCACTCATTCATTTAAGGATTGCATTCCAATGTGTTTTTGCACTTAACTCTTGGTTTTCAACTTTTGATAGTTGGAAAGTTTAATTTTTTTTTTCATCACTGTCAATACAGTGACAGTTGGTTTCCTCACATTTAAAAATTATTTACTATTGCACATAATGTATTTTTGTTGTGACATTTTTATCAATTAATGTGTTAATCTACTTATTATTCCAAAAATGAGTGTTATTCACAACGAATTCACATGTAACTAATTGTGTCATGCTTTTAAAATGTTTTCTATAGTTAAAAGAAGTTTTTTTATTACCAATGGTGAAGTATAATTGTTAATCTTAATATATGTCAAAGTAATTGTGAAATTGTGTTTGTCTCACAGAAGGTAATTTTTAATATGTAATAATGTGCTGTTTAATGTGCATAATTTATGTGCTAATAAATTATGTAATAATGTGCTGTTTTTTTAGGTGTATATTACTGTATTTATTTCATTTACAACAGAAATTTACTGTGTCATTTATACGACTTATTGTATAGTCGTCTTTGTGAATCCCGTGTATTCTCTGGTGACTCGTCTTACTCCCACATTCAGCAATTTTGGAATTTCATTCATAGTCAAAATTCGTATTTGTTACTAAATTCGCTTCGAATTCCACTTTTTAAATTTTGTAAAATTTTTCCTTCTCATGCAAAATTTTTCCTTTTTCCAAATTTTCTCGCCCATGTAAAATGGTCGCTTCCTTGTCAAAATTTTACATTCCCAGTCTAAATTTTTCAAATTTTCCGTTTTTGGGGGAATATGTCACGAGGTACTCGCAACATGTTTAGCGCAATCGCGATATGTACGATCGCACGTGTTCAATTTCCCATTAAATCTCTAAATTTATTAATTGCAATATGTTTCTTTCAGTTTTTAATTAACCCTGTATTTTCCCGTGTCAGCATTTTTAGTCATCTTTTATTTAATGTATCCGTTGTGTCGCTACGATATTTCTTTCTCATTTTTGCTTTCGGCAAAACGCCGATATTTCGCATTTCATTCATAGCGTATCGCGGCAAATCCTCGTGTTCGTGAAGTATTCATCATCGGCTCACCGCTTCCCTCATTCCCGGCAAAATGTGCCCTACCGACTTCGCCGAGGAGCGTGCGTTGCGTTTGGTTTATCGCGCTTAGGCGCACGCCAACAGTTGGCTTCCTTTCGGAGTTCGCTCCGTTTCCGCGCATCGCTATTGGACGATCGCGGTTTTATCGCCAAGGACGATCGGGTCGGCACTTCGCGCCGATGTTAAAATCAGTTATGTCCTGGTAGTGCCTAGTGCAGGTTGGGAGGCTTTCTCCTCTCAAAAACGTTTCAATCATGGGGATGTTCGATGTTCACCAGAGTCCCTCACCAATTAACATCTTCACAAAATGAATAAAATCATCTTGTTTTTGTTACCATCAAGATATTTGTGGTGTGAGTTATTTACTTAAAATGAATGTGCTGTGCTATGAATAAAAATCGTCCGTCACCATGTTTTTTCCAGCGTCACCTGTGCATCACATCGTTCCTGCAAAAAAATTGGGTGAGAGAATTCCTTTTACTTCTTTTAATTAATGTGTTAGTCCATTGCGAAAATAATAGCGAGCGTGAAACCTTGGGTTTATTTTAATATCTATATTTTGCGGTTTTTCACTTGTGATCACGTTAGCACGTGGGCGGCCTTTTCAACACAACGTGTCTGAAATGTTACCCCACAGTGTCTTTTCGCCTATCAAACAGTTAAAAGATGTTTGTAAAAATTGTAAGGAAAAGACTTCGTAAGTTAGGACTTAATATCACACACATTCGATAGAGCTAAACCATACGATTCTGTGGTTACTTACAAACTAAGCGTCAAACTATCTCAATGGGCACCGACAACATTTTTGGACACCAAAAAGGAGGAACGAGCTTCAGCACACCAGCCTAAATAAAATAGGCAAAATGTAGTATTCAGTAGTATTCTTTGACATACAGTGATACTACCTCGGCTAACTCGGCTCAATTTAGACATGTTTATCAGGAAGGGATTTCTGTAGCTCCAGGTGAGGAGGGCGTTGCGATGTTCCGGACAGAAATTAAACTTCTAGATCATTAACAAACATAAAATTTCGAATCTTCAAAGAGGGGGATTTTAACTTTCCGGGGGGGGCGGTCCACTCCGGACCACCCCCTCAATTCTTCAGTGCCATGCCATTGCTAACGAATGTATTGTCTTACTCGACAAATGAATGTTTTATTGGATGTGCGCTCTAATATAACACAACCGCATTGCATTTAATTTGGAGAAATAGATTACGTTTCAGTTAGCGAAGAACTGATTTCATTTCGAAATTAAATATTTTCACTATATAGAAATACTTTCACCATCGATATTTTCGAGGTAACATTGTCTTTGCAAATTTTTAGTCATATAATTTTCTACGCAATTTTGCATTTCTGCCATCCCACCTCCACCCCTAAAAAACAAGGATTATGTTATTTAAAATATTTCTATAACTGATTTATTGGTACTTCTTATGGACATTATAATGTCCAATTCCCAGACTGTTCGAAAACGTTATGACTATACAAGCTGAACAGCTTCAAATGTTTTTAACTTTTAATCTCATTATACATTGATTATATTGAAAAGAAGATTTTCAACTCATTACAAATCTTTCGACTGAAATAAAACAAGGTTTTAAAATAGGACGTTTTTGCCCTTTAAATCATAAGTGCGTAGGATAAAAATAGTTAGCGTTGCTATTGTTTTCCGTCTGAATTACATCGATGTAAATAGTTGAATAACCATATATATTGAACTAATACATAAAATCTACTAAATTGGGCCATAAAATAAAGTATTTAAAATAATTTCGTACCTGTAGACGCTTTTTTAACACGGGATAGACTTCTTTACGCCAGTTGTTCGAACGACATTTCCGGTTCGACATTTTTCGGTAGAGTGCCATTTTAGTGAACATTTCAAAGGCCAGTGTACCTATGGACCAGACATCAAACTTCTGGCCATCGACTTCAGTCATGCCAAAATCCCTCCGTATTCCTTCTGGACATCGATACAAAAGAGGCGCACCGTATCTGAAAATAATAATCTAAATTAAAAACCCGAAAATGCATACACGCATAAAATTTTTATTTCGTCAGTTTTGAAGAAGAGTGGCGTAATTCAAAAGTGAAAGTTGTTATGGCATAGGACTGTTTTATTCGCAAACAAATTTATCTAGCGGCAACCGTAGGTTATTTTTAAATGTTCCCTTCCGATAAAAGGAACTTTAATTTGAAAGATAATGCTACGGATGAGAGTAGTCACTCTTCTCGAAAACTGACGGTTTGAACTTCTTCAAGAATTACCAGAATCTACAATTATTCGAAGGATTATTGGAGTCGAATTTTATTTTGAGCGTCAGTTTGCTGATGAAAAGAATGGGCCTATCTTTTTAATGGCATTATTAGACGCAGAGCAAATTTTTTTTCTAAATATAAGTTATGGGTAAAAGCATAACAAAATTATAAATTTCGTAATTTAGTAAGCAAGCGGCCTTCAATAAAACAAACGATTTATCTGAAAGCTATACTTGATATACACACTTCTTGTAAGCGGATTGAACCGCCGCTACTTCGCGGAGAAAAGGCGGCCTCGCGCCCATCGGATCCCTTTCCTTTTCAACACCGACCGGAACGGTAGCAGTAGCCCGATCACGGAAGATGCCACCGGAAATATTTAAAATATTTAAATTCAATAAGTGTAAGACATCGACTAGCGTGCTCGGCCATGCCAAGACATTTAATGCATCTTTCGAGTCCAGCAGCTTCAAGGTCATTATAATTCTTAGTACTCTATAAAATGCTTCCGATGCAGAAATTGTTTGTATTCACGGTGTTATTAACTTTGCAAAGCCTATGACAACAGTGGGAGAAAAAATTCTTCTGGATCTAGAAAAAATTTACGAAAATATAATATAATTTCTTCTGACCATTATCTTTGGAATCTTCAGAAACCAATTGACTTAAGATATTTAAAATAGCAGTCCTGAAACAAAAGTTTCTTTGGTACATTTGAATTATAACGTTCCCTAAAGATGAATCGCCAAGCTTCCAAGATTTATCGCCAAATTGTAAAGCATCTATGACATTAAACATTTCGGGACGCATATGGCCCTGTTATAGTCATATGACGTATATATATGACATGTGTTATAAGATGTATATATGGCATATAACACGTAAATAATATGTATATAATGACATATAGAACACATATTTGAGCGTTTGAAACATTTAATTAAAATTCTGTTGCATTAAAATTATATTATGCGCAAATATCGAATACAAGACAATGTGAAAATAAATCATCGTTATTGTTTTACTGAAAAAATGAGTTATATCGTCTGTCATTACGGATAGGATTCATTTCCGTAATATAATAAGTACATTTTAGGTTGACAATATTTTATTTTTGTTGACATTCAGTGAAAATTCCAATGGGAAACTCAAGCCTAGCTTTGAAAATTTCAAAACTTGAAATCTCTATTGAGACTCTTTTTCAATTGAATATCTATTTCTCCGGAAACATCTATCTAAAAAACGGTCGGTAGATTATAGGATTGCTATTATTAAACAATTTTAGTATATAAATTCGGTTTTAAATTCAGTCATATGAAAATAATAGGACTCCATCTTCAATAGGATGTCATCACCATGGCAAACTAGAAACATTACCTATCATGGGATATCATTGAATTAATGATATCCCATGTGATAGGATTTGATACAATGAAGAAAACTGTTATTAATATTTTTTTAAAGCTTAGATTCAATTTTCATAAAATTTGAAATGACTCGACAAAATTCTGCAACGATTCTATATATTAAATTTCAAACCATTTGGTTGGGTAGTTTTTGCGCTGTTATATGCGGACAGACGGACAGACCAGACGACGACTCTAGGTGCTACCTATTAATATAATTACGAACGTGCCTAAAAACGAAACGTTTCCGAGTAGTTTTTCAGTTTTTTTCCACTACCTTTATTACACGCTATATGTACATTAAAAACAAATTAATAACGTTTAGTAACGTGTTTTAAAACAGCTGTTGATTCAACTCATTGAATAACTTTTCATGTCAAATAGAAAATTTCCAGAAATAATTGGGGTCATTCATCTTTAAAGTAATTTACACATTTTATATTTTCGTATCAATGCTGCTGCCTCCGTGGCATACATCCTCTCTAAATTACACACTACTATTCTTAAAAGGCCGCGAGTAGGGAAATGCCGAAGTTTTACACAATTCATGAAAATACAAGAGTACAGAAAAAACCCACTCACTCTCTAACAGGATATCTAGAAGAAGTGAGAAAACCGAAATCTGTTAGTATGGCGCTCCTTTCCTTAGAGATCAAAACGTTATTTGGTTTGATATCCAAATGAGCCAGATCATTTTCATGCAAGTAGGCAATGGCAACCAGAATTTCCTTCAGCCACCTGATCCTTTCATTAATAAATTCACTTTTATTTCGCAATGAACATTGCAGAATTTCCTTCTCCAGGGAGGCTGGGTGGACAGGAGTAATAAATATATAGGATTTGGCGTATAAGACGTATTCAATTGCCAAAAGTGGCAGAATGTTCTTATTGGCATCCAATTTGGCCCAAATCATCATTTCACCCTCTGAAACATTTCTTTCCGAAACGACTTTTACAGCTCGTTCCTCATTAGTTAATATATTTTTCACTTTTATAACGGATCCAAATGTCCCACTACCAAGTGGTTCCATAAAGTTGTAATATCTCTGTTCAAGATGACTTATCACATCAATCATTTTTTGGCAAGTTTTGAGGTCCATGACCCCTTCATTATATTTTCGTTGATAAAATTCCATTTTCTAAAAACTTTAAGCACTTTTTAAGCATTTAATGCTAGAAAAAATGAGATTTTTTTATAATATAATCAGAGTTAACGCAACTCAATCATTAACCCTTTTATGATTACGAAGAATTCATTGTTGTGTTTCCTAAAGTTAAAACACCTTTGCATTGTTGACGCGTTCAGATATTGTAAATTTGAAAACTTTGTCCAATTTTCAACAATTTAAAATTGTTATTTGTTCCGAAGCTAAGCAAACGAAAGCTAAACAATACACATTGTGCGCGCATTGTTTGGTTTCTGTTTGTTGCCTTTATACCTGCTACAATAGGCCAGAAAGGGATATTCGCCAATTATTTATGCCCACGGATGAATTTTTATATGTGCATGTCCAAATTGTTCTCGAGCCTTTTTATTGTTTTTGTCTAAGATATAGGAATTTAGAGATATGCAATCCATATGGGATATAGCACTGTCATATTGGGAAAGGACTCCAATGTGATGTGCTATGAAGGGTTACATAAGCGATCGCAAGATGTTAGTAACATATAGTTGAGCTATTGAAGTTGTACGTAAAACTATCAGACATCCTATTAGGGGAATAAAGAGTGTTCTTCCCCAGCAGGGTTGATGATGTGGTGGAGTATCACAGCTGGTCATGTATGTCAAGTCTTTCCACCATGTGTATGATCTACACATCTCATAATACACTAAAAATTAGTTCTGTTTTAAAATGCATTTCTGATTAAGATGATTGAAGATAAAGTTAATATTCTTAACACATATGTTAGACAATGATTAATCTTAATGTAAATATTTTACAACAATCCTAGTATATATTATATATATATATATATATATATGTATCATATATTCTAATACGAGCAAATCTTGTGGGTGGTTATATATATATATATATACAGTATAACCTCGATATCTCGAATCTCTGGGGAAGAGAAAAAAATTCGAGATATAGAGGTTTCGAGTTATCAAGGTTTTGACAAAATTAAAAAATCCAAATCTTAGAAATGTTTTTTTGCTGTAAAAGATAAGATTCATTAAAAACTATATGTACAATCTACTAATAATTAAAAAAATACTATTTTCTACGTTTTAATATAATTTCAAAATTGTGTGATACACATACCTGTTTTGATTAAATTCAATATCCAATTCTTCATCAAGAATTACATTTAGTTTTTTCTGAAGAAAAAATCTTTAATTGAAGTGTCTGTCGTCTCACAGAATCTTTTTGCAATTGCACAGTTTTCTGTAACGTAGCAATGGCACCAAACGCTTCTGTTCGAATATTATCGTTTGTTTCGAGAAATCGCCGCAGCAGCCTTCTCGACTTCCTGCACGGTAATTTTTTCGTGCTCTTGTTGATCGAGTAGTTCTTCGATTTCTTCACCAGAAACTTCTGCGTTAATGCTTGACACAATCTCTTCATCTCTCATCGTGCCGCACACTTCAAGCTCATTGTCTACATTCAAAAATTCTTCGAATGAAATTTCAGTGTGATATGCCTTTTGTATTGATTCCCAGTGTTCTAGATTCAGTTCTCACTCTTCAGTTGTTTGCTTAATGGAATCAACTTCCTCTGTTTCACTGGAATTTACTTTTTCTAAAAACCCTGCTTTGATGAAACAATTTCTTATCGTTGATTCTGTAACATTTCTCCAAGCATAGTCAGCCATTCGCATTGACTGTAAGATGTTGACAGGTGTGTGTTAGAAGGTTTACCTTCACCGATGTTATACAGGAGTCTTCTCGCAATTTGCGCTCGACAACCAACCTTGAAACTACGGATTATCCCCTGGTCGAGTGGTTGTAACTTTGAAGTCGTGTTTGGCAGCAAAAATTTAACAGTGATTTTTTTTCGGATGCAATGCAGCAAGCCTGTGACTGGATTGCTATTGCTCCTTTCAGCGTACTTTCAAGTGTAGTTTTGTTAGTTGTGGTTTATAAAGTCTTCCATTCTCATCCTTTAAGTCTTTGTATCAACAAAGGGATAAAAGAATGTGAAACGGGCATCTAGATCAAACTGTTTCTGTAGCAAATAATAGTCAAAGGAAAAAAATAAAATTAATTTCTGTGGAAAAAAATTCGATATATCAAGGGTTTTGAAAAATATATTTCGAGATACACTAAAAATACGTAACACGATTACACTAAAAATACGTAAGAATATTGATAAAAATGCAGGGGAAATTTCTTTTTTCGAGATATCAAGGGTTTCGAGATAAGAAGGTTCGAGATATCGAGGTCCGACTGTATATATATGTGCAAAAATTATCTTAAAAACGGCTCTAACGATTTTGACGAAATTTCGTATCCTACCGTTTTGGGACACCAGAAAACCATTGGGCTAGGTCACATGTTCGAGAAAATTCGATTAGTGGGTCATTTTGGGTCATGGTCCAGCTAATTGTATCTAAAAAAACGGTTCAAACGATTTTGACGAAATTTTGTATCCGATCATTTTCGGGCACGAGAAGTCTATTGGGCTGGGTCACATGTTCGAGAACGTTCGATTAGTGGGTCATTTTGGGGTCAACGCGGGTCAAATTAATTTTATCTAAAAAACGGCTCTAACGATTTTGATTAAATTTTGTGTCCTACGAGTTTCGAGCACGCTAAAAGCATTGGGCTAGGTCGCATGTCCGAGAAAATTCGATTAGTGGGTCATTTCTGGGTCATTGTGGGTCAAGATTTAAAAAGCGGCTCAATTTACACTAAATTTTGCATCCAATGGTTTTCGGGCACGAGAAGATTGTTGAGCTAGGTCACACGTCGAGAAAATTCAATTAGTGGGTCATTTTGGGTCATGGTCAAGCTAATTCTATCTAAAAAACGGTTCAAACGATTTTGACGAAATTTTGTATCCGACTATTTTCGGGCACGATAAGACTATTGGGCTGGGTCACATGTTCGAGAACTTTCGATTAGTGGGTCATTTTTGGGTCAAAGCGGGTCAAATTAATTTTATCTAAAAAACGGCTCTAACGATTTTGATTAAATTTTGTATCCTACGAGTTTCGGGCACGCGAAAATCATTAGGCTAGGTCACATGTTCGAGAAAATTCGATTAGTGGGTCATTTCGGGTCAAGATCTAAAAATCGGTTCAATTTACACTAAATTTTGCATCCTATGGTTTTCGGGCACGAGAAGACTGTTCGAGAAATTTTCTCGAACAGTGACCCCTTGTCACATGTTCGAGAAAATTCAATTAGTGGGTCATTTTGGTCATGGGTCATGATATTTGAACTCAAATATAATTTTGACCGACCATAGCTCGGTCTTCCTTGCTCGTATATATATATATATATACACTATATTGCCAAAGGTGACCGGTCACTTGCGATTTTAGACGTTTTGTTAACTATCTAGAAAAATACATGAGGAATTAACCTGAAACTGCAGGTGTGTAAACAGTATAGTATAGGTTATACACTTCCGCGAAGATTTTTTCCCGAAACCCCATAGGGGACTGTCAACAAATTGAAAAAAACGAATATCTTTTGGATTACTCTGTAAAAACTAATGTAGCAAAAGCGTTCAAACTCGAGATTATTAATAAGTGACTTATTTTAATATACTGTGTTTATTTTTATGAGGATAGCATGTATACTTGAAGAGAAATTAAGGTTTTTATAAAAATAGTCCCGAATTTCACCAAGTTTTTTGCTTATAATTTGCAGAGTTCTTTATATAAAAAAAAGTTATTTTGAGAAAATATGTCAAACAACATTGCACATAACACCCTCCAATCAGAATTAAAAAATAATAAAAAATGGATGAAAAATGAGCAGGTTTACTAAAATTTTTTTCACTGCGCATGCGCGAATGCAATCAAAATATAATATGCATAATGTATTAGCTAAGTATATAGAGCAACTTTTGTGAAAGTCTCAAAATCATAGCTTGAAAATTCTGAAAATTATAGTCGATAGAATAAGCTCGAAATCCGTTGTTCCCAAAAAGAGGCAAAAATATGAGGGGTTGTATCAAATATCTGTTGATTAGTGCAAAGATAGCGTACACAATATTGCAAGTACTACTATATTTGGATACAACCCTTCATCTTTTTGCTTCCTTTTGGGAACAACGGATTTCGAGCTTATTCTATCGACGATAATTTTCAGAATTTTCAAGCTATGATTTTGAGACTTTCACAAAAGTTGCTCTATATACTTAGCTAATACATTATGCACATTATATTTTGATTGAATTCGCGCATGCGCAGTGAAACCTGTTTTAGTAAACCTGCTCATTTTTCATCCAATTTTTATTATTTTTTAATTCTGATTGCAGAGTATTATGTACAATGTTGTTTGACATATTTTCTCAAAATAACTTTATTTTTTATATTAAGAACTCTGCAAATTATAAGCAAAAAACGTGGCGAAATTTGGGACTGTTTTTTTTTAAAAACCTTAATTTCTCTTCAAGTATAGATGCTATCCGCATAAAAATGAATTACAATAAGCCACTATATTACAATAAGCCACTTATTAATAATCTCGAGTTTGAACGCTTTTGCTACATTAGTTTTTACAGGGTAATCCAAAATATATTCGTTTTTTTCAATTTGTTGACAGTCCCCTATGGGGTTTCGGGAAAAAATCTTCACGGAAATATATAACCTATACTATACTGTTTACACACTTGCAGTTTCAGGTTAATTCCTCGTGTATTTTTCTAGATAGTTAACAAAACGTCTAAAGTCGCAAGTAACCGGTCACCTTTGGTAATATAGTGTATATATATACACTACCCTCCAAAACTTAGGTATTACAACCAGTTTTTGACGCTCACTATTAAAAGAATTAAAATAACGGTAAAAAATATGGTTTATATGAATGATCATAAGTAACTTCAATAAAATGTTATGAAAAAACTAAACGCATCTCAATTATTTTAATGTATTGGAGACTTATATGTTTGTCAGGAGGAACTGCGAATTTGTGGTATTTTTTTTTCTTTTATAGTTGATGATCTTGAATTGTTGGTACGGAAATAGTATTTTCCATGTCTAAGAGATGTCATTTACTTGATTCGTTAAGATGGCGGGCAATCTGATGGATGGAAATGGAGTTATCACAAGCTGGTGCCGCAAGACTTCTTAATGCGTCTCGTAGTGTGGTACAAGTACAAAGGCTCTGATATCAATTTCAATCCAAAAATTCAGTATCAAGAAGACTTGTTTCAGACCACTCATGGGTTACAACCGCTGTACAAGATTGCTTTCTAGTTCTTTTGGTCGGAAGGAGGAGCATCACTACTGTGGATCAGCTCTTTTCAGATCATCGTAAAGCAACAGGGATGACAGTACCTGTGATTACGATGCATAGACGTCTTCCAATTAAGGACTTTATGCAAGATGACCCGTTGTGTGTGGCCCTCTTAATCGATAACACAGAAGTGCCCGATTATGTTGGCCGCGCATCCTGGAACATACAACAATGGGTTTCCGTACTGTTCACAGATGAGTCCCGGTATGCTTTGGAGAGTTGATTCAGTTTGTGTGCTGATCTGGGGAGAACAAGGCATCAGGTTCTACCTATATGTAACATTGTTGAAAGACACAGTTATAGAGGAGGTGGAATCATGGTTTGGGTACGAATATGTCTTTTGGTCACAGTACTTCCATGTGTGCCATGGAAGAATTCTGAATGCTGTGAAATATCGGGACGAGATCTTTGCTCCGTTTGTCACACCGTATGGTGGTGCTATTGGTGATGAATTAATCTGAATAGTTTATAATGCCCGATTGAATTGAGCTAGATTCGTTGATGAATATCTAGAGAATCAAGGTTTGGAGCGAATGGAATGGCCAGCACAATCTTCGGACTTTGATCCTACAGGGAATCTTTGGGACTATTTCAGTAGACAGGTGGCTGCCGTAAATCCTGCTCCAAAGTCGTTAAATGAGCTGGAACAATCGCTGACCAGTGTCCGACAACTTCCTTGACAGTATGGAAAGTCGATGCCACAAATTCATTACAAGTAGGGCCGGACACGTATTAAAATCCAGTTATTTAATCTTTTTTGCCCAAAAAACTGCTATTTACTTTTTTATTAAACAGTGGACTTTTGCAAAAAAGGCAATTTTTTATTTGTAAATCATGTTTGATGTTAAAATTAAGTAAAATTCGATAAATAAGTGTTTAGAGCACAATCCTTCTAAATTTCATGTTTTTATCTTGATTTGTTTTAAAATTAGACACAAAAGACTGGTTGTAGCTTAACTTTTGGAGGCCAGTGTATAGGTGTGATAATAGTTTTAGAGCTGCTTTTGTACCGCCCTGTATACGAATCTACTTATATTATACTGAAACCACTCAGTATAGTAAAACTTAATTCATCAGAAAAACACATAACAGAATTCAAAACCAATTTTTAGCAGTTCTCACTTACGAAGTGATTCTTATACTTATATATTCGCTTTCGTGCAGTATTGTATTTGAGTTACACACGTGGCAATACACTGAAAATTAGTTAAGATGCATTGTGATTAACATCATGTTAGGGTCTATTATTCTCAGCGTAATATAATCGCTTTCGTGCAATCGTGTATATGAGCTATACACACGTCGTAATACACTAAAAATTAGTTAAGTATTTGCATTGTGATTAACATGATAGGTTATATAAACCAATTATTCTCAGCATTTGTACAAGAATGATATGAATTAGAATTTTAAATATGACACACTATTGAAATAATAATAATATTCAGAAGAAATAAACATTTTCTACGTCTTAGAATATTAAATATTCCTTACATCATTAAACGGATTTTTTTTTTTTTAAATTTCGGAGTTCAAATTATCTTGATAATGAAATAAATTAAATGAATAAAATTTTAACAGATAAATAATTTTGTTTCTAGTGAATGATAAATTTAGTAATGACTAGGATTGAATAAATAAATAAATCAATAAACATTTTCCTGACCTAGGAGAATTTAATACGCAAAAACAGGTTTTTTTAAAAAAACCTGTTTCTTTTTCCTGTTTTTTTTAAACTAAAATATGTGTTTTGTATTCAATGTATTTTTTTTTTTTAGATTGCCCATTAACAACGCCTAAAAGAATTTTTATATCAAAAATATCAATAATGTATTGAAATAAAGTTTTAAAATTTATTAATCGTTTTAATCAAAATTTAATCAAATTATAGTTTCGTAATTAAAAAAAAATAATAATAATTTATCCATTCTTCATATACAGTTTAACATTTTTAAAAAAATCTACGCAATTTTCAGTAATTTTCAAACATTCTTCCCAATTTCACTTAGGTCTATTAGGAAAAACTCTGTGCTTCTTATACTATTAATATCATCCTGATATAATCATGGATGAATCACTTATGCGTTAAGTCCGTGCAATCTGTTAGAAACATGTAATGTCTTACATAAACAAGTTGGAAATTGTACGTTAAACGTGACATAGGAGGTGCATTCTTTTTATAACTAGTTTCACAATGTAAAAAAAAATCATCTTATTATTTCAGTGAAACGAATTATATCGTCTGCTATGAGCGAAATAAGCATGCCTTTTTTTTTTTTTCTTATTACGTATGCCACGTTTAGAAATGCGATTTTTTTTCTACACCAGACAGTGATGCACAGTTCAACATGGAGATCTTGCTTTGCGATTGATTACCTCCATGGTTTAATATTTTTATAACTCATAAATCATAATGAACGAATCTCCTGTGTTTATTGACTCGAGGTATTCGGCTGTTAACCTAACTTCCACTGAAGTTATCTCAGAATCTATACATTTTTTAATGGAACTCATCTCTTAAGCAGACCATTTATTTTAAACGATCTTTCTAAAAATGTAATTTTTACGCAATTTTATTTTAAAAAATAATTTTTAATAAAAATGGCCGCTTGCGATATGCAAAAAGAAGTAGTTTGCCCGTATTTGTTTTCCTCAGTCTCATGTCTTGCGCTTTTATTATATAGATTACGTACGATAAATTTAATAAAATAAAGAAAACTTTTATGAACACTGATAAAAATTTCACCGTTGGATTACGGGAAAAGCTTGGCAGCACAGACTCCAAGATTTTCCTGTAATATTACAGTTTGTACCGTAATCTATTTAGACTGTATTAGACCGTAAATGGCAGTAAATTTCAAGAACGTATCTGACCGTAATATCTGTTTAAGTTTTGATTCAATTTTCATAAAATTTGAAAGGACTCGACAAAATTCTGCAACGATAATATACATTAAATTTCAAACCATTCTATTGGGTAGTTTTTGCTCTGTTCTATGCTGACGGATGGACAGACGGACGGAGACTATAGGCACTACGTATATTTATATAATTACGAACGCACCTAAAAAAGGAGGAGAGAGGCTTTATACTTATATTTATATTACCATTCAATGAATAAATTTCAATATACTGTTTCAATTATAACCAGGAAAACCCCAAAAATTGAAACTCAAACATTAATATAAAACATAAACATTGAAATAAGTTTAATAATTATTGGTACTTTTCCATTATACCAACACTAAGCGTAATAGTTGGCGCGAAATGAAATTCACGTGAAATGAAAGATTTGAAAAAAAAATAATATTGTTAGTATAAAAGTGAGATTTTATAAAATATAACATTTGAAAATTACAGAATGACCTATTTTATTGAGTTAATAAAAATGCAGTTTTTGATAATTTCGATTTTGGCCGAAAGCAGGAAGATCACCGAAACTCGGTTTCGGTTTCGTCTTAAAAACATGTTTCGGTTGATCTCTAATTCAAACATTGTTCTATCGCATTTATCATTAAAATAATAAAATAAATAAATAACTAGAAACACTTTTGAGACTTTAGAACATTTAGTAATACGGCAGTCGAAATATGAGTAAAATGATAGAATATTTATTCTGAACATGTTTGTCATATAACAATTTCATATCAGGAAAATATACGGAATAAATAAAATAATGTTTATTTTTATACCGATAATCTATATTATAAAGGGCAAACGTGTCCGTGTGTAACGCTGACGTCATTTACAGGTTGGCAACACCCGAGGAATAAATTTCGGTTTTATAATTTTCCCGACTGCAAGTTTTCAAACTTCTTTAAACATCGTACATTTTTAATTTTTACCTCGGCGTAAGAGGGAAAAATGTACCACTTTCAAATTCGATTTGTCTGAAAACTGTATCGCAATTTACTCATTTATTGTGGTTTTTTAAATAATTTTCAAACATGAGCTTTTTAAATCTATCTTCAACGCGTCTAACTCCCCCCCACCCCCCCTCCCCCACCCGCAAAAAGAAAAAAAATCTCAGATTTATAAATGTCCTAGTTTCATTTGTTTGCTTTTATGTATTTTAAAATTATAAAACATGATTATTAGATGATGTAGCTTTAGTTTGAAAATAAATAAAATTTAAATTTAATTTTCATGCACATATAGTATGGTGATAACTGCCAACTCCTACCTAGTTTTTAGCACCAGTAATATTAAAGAGTAATTTTCTTCAACTTATATAATCACAGATTTCTCCAATTAAATAAGGTGAAGATTAACCTTTAAAATTACTGGTGTCGAAAAATCCTCAGTTGGTAGCTACGAGTATAGTATATAGTAGGACCATCAGCTAAAAACTCAAGTACAGGTCGATTGGTATTTTATTTTTTAATGTTTAACCTGCTTCCAGCTGGAAAATTTTGATAATCTAAGTTTGAGAAATATTTTTATTCTATAATTTATATATATATATATATATATATCCTGTAGCTATTCTTATTTTCGTTTTTGCTTTTATGAATCTTTTTCTTATATACACACACACACACACACACACATACACATATATATATATGTGTGTGTGGGTAGGTGGGTGTGTATGCATACATATATGAGAAATTAATATCTTCAGAAATATAGAATGTGAGAATTATACTATTTATTGTTTATTGTCCATATTACCAATGTACATTCAGATATTATCTAAAAACATGCTTAAAAATTTTCATCAAAAACCTGAGAATTATCGAGTGAGAATTACAAGTGAGAATTATATCTTTTCTCTATTTTTGCCTGTGCTTTAATTAAAAATGTGACAACGATTAGTGAAAGAAGTGATTAGCAAAAATTTTAAATAAAAAGCAGCAATTTTAAACTAAAAAAATTAGCTTAAGGACATCTAAATTCTGAATATTGAATTGGAAGCTATATTTATATTTTATATATTTTCGGATTATTTAAATAAAATTATGAGGTCTTTAAGAAACTTTTCTTTATGAATCCAGAAATTGCACATGTTGCATGAAAAATGATTTTGCATTTCTTTATTGTTTTATTAGCACCTTTCTTTAAGGAATTTCTTTGTGTATACTAAATTTTCACTCATTAAAAATCTTATGTATGTTTAACTGACCCGTCAATCTTCCCATTTTGACAAATCATCCTTGTTTCATTTCTAATAAAAAGATCCTTCAACATTTGATATTTAATGATCTGAATTTCAAAGAGACCTATCGTGTTTGGTTGAAAATGTTTGAAGTCCACTTATGCGTCAAATATATTTTCGAAATTCCTTCTTCCAGAAAAACCTTACGGCAAAAATATTTCAAAACTGTTTTCAAAAATTACATATCGTCAGTTTTTTTAATACATATTAGCTCTGCAGCTCAAAGTGAGATGTATATCGTTTAAGAATGATGTGTTTGTTAAAAGTAATTTGTGTAATCCATAAAAAAATAGGTATAAAAATAGTGACATAACTGTAAAAACTTTGCAGTAAAATGTCCAGTCATTTAATTTCTTTTATGTATAGAAAATGGTTGTTTAAACGTTATTATCTGTATAACAAATTATTACTAATAAGAACGTTCCATATTATAGTTAAGTAACCGTTATTTATAAAAACGGTTGAATGAACAGTTTGATGCATTTTTTATAATGTATTTCCATTTTAATAAAGGGAAAGTTTCATCTATGTTAATAAAAGAAAGTTTCACTCTGTGTGTCTGTTTATGTGTGTGTGATGACTAGGAAAATCTGGTGCACCTAGAAGTCTGAAAAATAAAGGTGCGGATAGTCCAAAATCTGTCCTGGTGCACCTAGAAGTCTGCAAAATTAGGTGAGTATAGTCCAAAACCTGTCCTCGTGCTTTCATAATTTTAATATTTTGAAATTTAGCTGAAATATTAATTAAAATTCATTAAACATCGCTTACAAAATGACATCTTTTTTCTGAAAATGGTGCAAAGAAACATCAAAAACACAAAATGGAGTCTGTATTCCCAGAGTCAAGAAATATTTTGGGTTTACACGAAAAAGGTCTGGCTACTAGAATCACTTTTCAGTATGCCTTTTCAAAACACGTCGAAATAACAAAAACTATTAGGTCTATCGACAAGAAAATTTGCAGACCTAGATAAAAAGAAATCGATTCTGAAAAATCAAAATAAAACAATATATATATATATCGGTAAATTCACCTGATAATAATTAACAGATTTCCAGATTAACTTTCTTTTGAAATTAAAATTATTTTGTCTTGCAAAGTCACCCGCTTTGACTTTGAAGGCTATCAATTTCCCAGTCAAAGTGAAACAAAACACAAAATAAAATGGAGTACTACAGAGTTTTCAGGCTCTATAACATTATTAAAAATATATAAAATACGAATTTGAAAATTGTTATATTGGTATGGCCTAAACTCATATGCTGATTTCAAATTTCTAAAAATCGAAAAAATTGGTCGATAAGTTTTTATTTATCAAAAGAAAAAATTACTTCATTTATTTGTTTGTTTTATTAAGAACATACATTTGACTTGTGTGCTTGATACAAATATCCGCTTATAAGTCATCGTCGAGAAGAAGACTGGATAAACACAAGGAAATAACATCACTGAAGAATTGCAGAGGTTTGTAGTAACTCAAAAACACAGATGGCAAATCCTATGCCCCAAAGGTATTTAAAGCCTAAATTACCAATTTTAATGATATCCTTTTTGGATGCAATGTGCAGCAGTAGAATAAGAAAAATAAATATGAAATTGTTAAAAACACTAATTTTATTAGAGTTAATATAACACTTATGATTCGTCGTAACATAAAGTTACGGATAGCGTACTTCATGCACCAACACCACTAACAGCCAAAATATTACTTTTTTAAGCTATAGAAGAAAGTGTCTATGTATAATAATATTATAAAAGTAACAGATATGACATTTAAATGTAAAAAACAGATTTAATTAAGAAAAAAATAATATATTACACAAATACACGGGAGACCCTTAACGAGTGGTGACATAAGAGAAAAAATAATGAAAGAGATCAGAAATAATTGCGGTCTCCAACTACAAACATCGGTTGGACATTAAAAGTTTATGGCAAGAAGGTATATGGAACGCAAATGTTAATCATGTAATTATTTTAAAATTCAGAACTGTTTCTTTACGGACATGAGTGGATAACTCTGTGCGCCACCCGTGTTTTTAAAGATTAAGAACCTTTTAAGACACATTTTCTAAGATTAGTACTTCTGGAAGTAACATTTATTTTACAAATCTATAATAAGTAAAAGAAACTGTATAGAGTAATGCATTCGAATTTATGTACTATTTTATTAACCTTATACGCACTAGGAAATGATATCTTAAAAAATTTATTTTTTAATAAAGGTACGGTAATTATATTACCCACCTCTTTGCTTCCATGGTCCATAATGAACTTCGTAAAATCTACATTCATACCAGCTCTGATAAAATTCATTAACTTTCAAATATTCAAGGGAAAATAATGTAATTTTCCTTCTTTTCAATACTGTAGATTACGTCATCGCGGTTCGTCTTCATAAACCCATTAGAAATTCTCATAATTTATATAAATCGATAATTACCTAAAAAAAATCGTGTAATTCTTTTTCTCGTTTTTTAGATACTTTTGACAAGATTATTTTTTTAATCCCCCAGGTAATCTCTATCACGATTCAACAATATAACCCCAATAATAATGAACACATTAAAAAAAAACCTCTCACCTTTAACGGTATCTGAAATATAACGGAAGTTGTATTATTTACATATTAATGCAATATTCACAATGAGATGATTCTAAAAAAATCATTCTCATAAACCACTATCGAGGAGAAAAATGCTTCGGGCTATCAATTTCCGTATTCTAAACGAAAACCTGTTATAAAGATTTTATTTAAGAAATGTTGGCGCGATGAATGAACACAAAGTGATAATGTTCTGCCCATTTTGAAACGGTGAATTTGCTCGTATATGCTCTAACAGAGCATTAAAAAAGTGAAACTAGTCGTTGGGGGCCACCGTAATACTTACCCATCATGGATATGCATACTATAAAATATGAAAATAAAACATGTGCAAACTCTTTATAAAATACATTGCAATTCGAATCAAACCCTGTCTTGATGACGTCATAAACTTTAAATGCTCTATTACTGAATTGCGTATAAGAAACATCCTTATAACTCCAAAATTGATAATAATATTAACTAACGGCTTATTGCGTCGGATTAAGCGTCTCATTTCCAATCAAAATATATCTTTGAATTGAAATTTAGATGAAATACAGCGTCATGGAAAATCAAAGAGTATGGCAAATAGGATTCCAAATATCTCGGCAACTAATTATCCGATCGACTTCATTATTTATGCAAAATTTATCTTTTGTTTTATTGTATTTTAAACTCCCTCCATAAAACAAACAATTTCAAAAAAATTTATATACCTTTTATCAGAACGAATATTTCGAGAGTCCGAAAAAAATAGTTCCGGTTACTCGAGGTTATTGAAATGAAATAGGCTTCTTCCCATTATTACATACTAAGTACATACCAAATTGCAAGTCTTTATCTCATTTTTTTTTTTGGAGATAGAGCGTTTACAGACACACAGACAGCAAATTTTCTTTTCTAAAAATATGTTTTTCGGAATCTCCAGTGTCTGAAACGTGTAAATCCGTCAAAAAAAATTTTCGACTTTCAAAACGATTACAAGACTTACCCTATACTACGTATGATGGGTAAGTAAAAGTATTTTGAATTAAATTTCCTTGTTTAATGGTGGAGGTTTTTAAATTAGCTACTTTTTGTGTGAAATATAAATTAATTATTTTTTTTATAATTTTCAGTTAATATTTTGAGATATAGCTCTCTTTTAGAAAAAAAAACTAAAGTTGAGTAAAACATCTAGAAGGTAACTTTGATAAACTGATTTTTCTTTTTTATAATTATTTTTCTTATCTAAACATATTGCATTTAGAAAAAAGAAAAAAACTTTATTTGCAATTTATTTATTTTGTTGTTGAAGTGTTAGCTGAAAACTAAGCATCACTAAAATTGAATCGGTGCCGGATGAAATTTACGTGAATAAATAAAACCTTTAAAATTCGTCCAGAAAGGAAAGATGACAAGTTACATATCGATGCATATCATCATACACTTTAAAGAAATGACAAAAGTTTCTTATTCTGCAAAAATAAGCCTAACCACGAACGAAAATATAAAACAACCTTTTCCGAGTTATCCACGATTCCAAAAAGTGTATATATAAAAGTATTTTCCAAAAAGTATATATCCGCCATATTTTAACACAAAATTTCTTCAACAAATAAGGCAAATATTACTTTATGAATAATATGGTACCCAAATCCACTAAGGCGTACGAATCCAGATGAAAGAGCTTTCGAGCCATTTTCTTTTAAATTCTTCTCAACAATGTAAAATACTCTATCTACAATACTGTAGGATGAATGTACGAATTACATTGAGTCAAGAAGTTTCAGAACGCACGTAAAACCGACTAAAGTAGACAATTCAATAGCTGAAAGCAAGCAAACTATTTATTTTTTTCCAATTAACTAAAAAGCATCTTAATACTTTCTAAACAGAATCTTTTCATCCGCTGTGTTGTATTTAGCCGACTTAATTAACGATGGCAACAATCTGTCTGTACAAAACGTTAAATCAACATATTATTCTGTTAAAGTATAAATTAAATCACGACAGGTTCAGGTTCAGGTTCAGGTTCAGCTGAGCTGGGTGGCCTACCAATTGATTAAAGCTCTACAAGCCCGCTCAGTGGGGAAAAGCACTATCCAAGGACCTTAACCAAGAGGCAAGGCCCGGCGAAACCCCCGAAGAAATCCGTCCCATCTTTAAAATATTTCTACAAATATAAACAAATAAACAAATGCAAAACAGAAACAATATGAGAATATCAAATTAGTTACAATATAGGTCTAAATTAAAGCACATAGAGTCACCAAAGTCTCGAAGCCGCCATAGGAGCAGCATCTGCTGCATTTTGAAACAGTAGCTGGTTATTTTCTGCCAGTTTAACAAAGTATATTATATTATGAAGGAGATTGGCTCGCATATAGCGTATTGGAACCAATTGAACAAGGGAATTATAGTAGGCCTTCTAATATGATATGTTGACGTTAAAGTGCAGTTCAGCAAATAATGTTATGATGTTCTACGATGCCCACATACGCATAATGGAGAAGGAGATTTGTCAAAAAGATGTATATGTTTCTGCGATGTAGTAATAAATTCTCAGAGACCGACGGTACGGGTTGGTATGTGTACCGTTTAGTTTCATCATTGTCCCATTCCTCCTGCCACTTTTGTTGATATTGCATCTATAGAAATATTTTAAAATGAGAGTACGGATTGGTGAAGAACCTTTCCGGCTTTGACACACAAACGGCAATGTTAAATATATTTAGGCACCTGTCACAATAGTTATTGTTGTTAAGATTTAAAAGGTAATCACACAGTAGGATGCCGTTAACATGTTGCCACTACAGTAAATTATTTATCATAAATATTTTTATATTGAAATTCTGGTATACAAATTTTAAAATGGCGAGTGGAAAAATGAGCAGCTGTACTAACCCTGTATACTATATTAAATTAATTTTACTTTCCTCCGAATCAACTGTTTGACCCATGAAATAAAATTACTATTTTTAGAAAATTCCTTATATTTATAAGGAGAATAAATCCAAAACGAAATGTTTCATTATGTCAACAGGAACAAATATAATTTTTTCTTAGTTCTAGTAGAAATACAAAAGAAATATAAATAAATAAATAAATAAATAATTACTCACCAGCTTTTGTGAAATGTATAATGATAAAAAAATATACTGGCGATTAAAAATTTGCTAACGTTGTATATTATCAAGATACATAATATATTGACATTTTTTTTGTTGATACAATTTGTTGGGAATTATTTTTTTTAAATTTCAGAAATGCAAGCTAAGCAATAGAAAATTTTTATTTAGATTTTCCATTTCTTTTTCTGGAAGCAACTTTCGTACTATTTTCCGACTTATGATATAAAATAAAATACAGTATAAGAAACAGAAAAAATCTAACACATATGCTATTTAATTTTTTTTTCTTTATTTCTCAGATATTATTTCTCTCTATTCCTTTCATTAATATATTAAAAAACGAAACTGTAAAATGATTCCTTTTTTTTAATTACATCGTTTTACTTAAATTAATTGAAAGTAGTGCACGGTAGAACGAATTCCGAAATGTTTCATTATATTTGTTAATTTTCATGATAATTCGAAAAGTTTTTGCATGATTTCGATTGACAAAAAAAATATTTTTCTCATTTATCTGAAACAATTTAAAGATAAAATATAACACAAAGTTTTAAAAATAAATTTAAAAGAAATGGATAATCAAAAATGTAAATCTCAGTCATTTCAGAATTTGTAATCGTTTTCGTTTGTTACTTTTTCCTTTATTTTTTCTTTCCTTTTTTCTTTTTTTTTCTTTTTTTTTTGTATTTGTCATTTATATTTTGAATGTGAAAGACAATTTTAGTTAAATATTTTTTCCTGTTATTTTAAGTAAAATATATTCATTGTATGGCATCATAAACAAACTTGTTTTAAAAAACTTAAATCATGTACTTTAAAAAAAGAAAACAATCTTTATTATCAAAAGAAAGAAATGATGTAGATTTTGATTTTTATCTATTATATATTTTTCTTTACTTACTTATAATAAAAATATTAGGAAATAATAAAAATTAAATACGTAAATATGGTAATTTTAAAAAGTGCATTATTTTGGAGAAACAAATATCAGGAAATGATTGTACTACTTTAATGCATTCAATCGCGTCCATAAAATAAAGTTTCATCAGTTATTTTCCATTATTTATTTATAATATATTTACAATAAATATTCCGTTACCATTGATATAATGCCTCCTATTATAAATATAAGCACTTTTTGTGATAAAAGGTAACCGAATTAGTATAAATGCTCAGTTTTTTCAGATGACAAAAATAATTAATTGGAAACATGTACATAATCACATAATACGATCACTAATTATAATTAAAATATAGATAAAATGCTTAAGTGATACACAGAGAAGCGTTTTTATAATCCTTTTGTGTTTCTCTTTGTATCACGTATACATTTCATCTATATTTTAATTAGAAACGTGTAATTAAATTTTTTTTGGTTTTCCCAAAATCCAGTTGCAGTGAATAAGGATCCAATGTTGAGGTTTGCAATCAGAAATAGATATGATAAACTTGCGTTTCTGCTTACCAAAATTCATACGAGTGAAATTATTATTTTTTTAAAATCAAAAAACGAAAAATAATCAAGCCACACAATCAGATAATTAGAATATAAGTTAGCATATACCCCTGTAATAATGACCTTCATTATATTGAACACCGTATTAACGAACATACTTGAAGCAAATATTTACGGTGCCAATGACAGTTTGGTCCGCAACACTAGGTTTATTTCGATAAACCAACATGCTATGTGATTGAAGTCCCCCTTGTAGTCATTAATTTAGTATATTCTTTTCAATTATTAAATTAATGTTTAGGAAATACTCAGAGTTTATACTTGTGTGATGTTTCTACACTAAAGACGATATCTTATATGCGCATACTAAAGTCTTGTTATTTGAATTTGATGCATTATCAGCACGTATCTATACAAGTACAAACTTAACTTAAAAGTACTTAACAGTACTTAACTTAAAAACGTACTACGAAACTTAAAAGCACTTAAAGCAAGCATGCTGAAGAAACTCTTTTGAAATAAGTACTTAAAGTCCCCTTGAAATATGAAACTGAAAAGTAAACCCTGTAAATATCTTACACTTAGGTATATTCGGGATTTAATTTAAAACTTTTTTGGCAAAATGATTTAAGGCGATAAATTCAATCTTATGTACTATATTAATCTGATTACACAACAAGCTTATGTTTCGAGGAGTATTAATTAATATTAAGAGTATTTATGTAATACGATGATTTAAAGAGGTATTACTGTTGAGTTATATTATTAGCAAGATTATCTTTTTACAATTGGGAGAAGGCTCCTGAAATATGATTGCCAATTTCGAGGAAAGGTAGGAAAGGGAAAACAATTATGGAAAGTTGGGGGTAGGCTGCTTAAAAATCTTTGAAAAGTGCGAAATTGAAAAATAAAATAAAATAATTCATTTCGATGATAAATAATAAATTCCTATAAAAAATAGAATATTATAAACAGTACTGTCAAATATTTTCTAACGAAAATTTTAATTATACTTTTATTATTGAACTAAGACATAATAAATATGTAACTATATAAATATATATATAAAACTTACTTTATTTTATATTTAGAAAACACTTTTTAAATTCAAACAATTATTAGATGCTTTAAGGAGTAAACTTATTTCTAATAGGGCATTTATTTCTAAACAAAAAAGTTAAGCTGTTTTTTAAAAGTTAATGCAATGGCATTATATTGTGCAAATTTTATATTTCTACAAAATACTATATTTCCCCCAAAATAAGACTGTATTCTACATTAATCTATGTTATAATAGATGCTTTAGAGTCAGGGTTTGTTTTAACCTGCTTACCGCGGGCCGCAGAGCAAGCATTATTTTTAAAAGGATGTTTTGCTCTATTTAATGGCGAAAAGTTTGATTTTCAGTAAGGCGAATATATGAATTCAGGAAAAGTGGTAAATAATAGCTTACCAACAAAATGTTTGGGATCCGCTGTTTTGTGATTTTCAGCATGCCTTGTTTCCGGGATGAGATACTAAATTATTTAGAATTATGCTTATATTCATCTTCAAAAATCCACTTTCATTTATACATTCATGTTTAAAACTTGCAGTTATTCAAATAGTCATATCATCTGCTGAAACATCGCCATAAAGCTCCAGTGCAACAAATTTCAGACGAATATGTTTCTGAAACCTTAGATTCTGATCTCTCATGCGCAGTATTATAGATCTTTGAAATTAAGATTTCTTATCTAAGTAGTTTTATCTTAGAGCATTAGCAAAACAATTTTCAATGTTTTATCCAATGTATTCTAGACCCAAGACAAAAAAATAATCATTTCATTTTACTCTTCACTAATTCTCAATGCTGATTGCGTTTATTTTAAATTTTTTATGTAGACATTGATTTCCATGCATAAGTGATCTTTCAAAGGCGATTTTATCGTAATATAAAGAATGTGTAGATTCTGAAAACTATAAAGTTTTAGTACGATTTCTTTAAAATGACGTAATCTTCACTTATTTGCAAACATCCAATTGGCTCTTAATACTTTATTTTGATAATTTGAGGTGCTTATCACAGAAATGTAGAGTACTTTTGTCGATGAAAAAAATGTTTAAAACACATTTCATTAATAAACTTTCACAGTTTAATATGATTGTCTAAAATGGTGTAATTGATAATGATTTTCCATTTCGACTAGTGTTAATTATTCATTCCTAATCTTTGAAGGGCAAAATTCTGTCCAACATATAAAGTGTTACGAGTAAAGTACACGTTTGTTTTCTTTCACAAACTTGAAATCAAAAAATGTTTATTCATGTCATGAAAAAAAAAGCAGAATCTTAAAATTATTTTCTTAAACTAAAAGCACTTTGTTAACAACGCATCAGTAATGCATTTTTAAATTTGGAACAGTTTCTCAGATACAAATTATTTTTCAGCGGCAAGTCACGTTTATTCCTGGCGTAGATATATTGTACAAGCGTCCTAAAATATCTTATTCGGTTTATTTTACGGTCTAAGAATTTTAAGGCAAACCCGGTAATTTAAAATTTAAAAATAATGTATATAAATATTACTGCATCTACATTTGAATTTATATAAATTGGACAGATGTTTAAGATAGTGCAGTAATAACGTAAATAAATGGACAACTTTACATTGTAAGAAAAAACGGCAAAAATTTCAGCTTAATTTGCTGTAAATTTACGTACCCAAATTGTCAGCATTTTTGCTGTAAAATTTAATATAATTATAATCGTATTTGCAGTAAAATTAGCATGTTTAAAGGACATTTTGCTGTAAAATTCCAAATATAATGTAATTTAAGGTAATATAATGTAATATTTTGCTGTCAATTTACAGTGCAATATGCTGGAAATTTCGGTGCATAAATTTACAGCAAATTTTACTGTAATTTCTGCCGTTTATTCTTACAGTGTAGACAATAAAATTTGTCAGCTATGTGTGGTGTTCACTACTCAGATGTTTAAAACATAAAACTATTATATGTGTTGAGCCCTCTGCAAATAGAACTATCCAATATTCGGGGATATCTGTTACGGAGGGTTTACTGTATTATTTTTCAATCAGGTTGATTATAAAAGGGTTTTTAAATGGTTGATTATATTGCTTCTTATTTTGTCTCAATATTGCTCAAATATTGAATTAATTGTACAATAAATGACCAATATTTGTTACATATTTGCTTTAAAGTGGAAATACTTGCACTTGTGAAGGAATGCGATATTAAAGAGATATTGGTTTTGCATTGGAAATATTCGCATCAAAATGGATAAGTGCTTCTTCCAATATTGACAAGATTTTAGTTTAAATTTATCATTATTGGACAGCATGTAACAAATATCTAGGCAATTTGTCCAGTAAATTTGGCTTAAGGAATGCCTACAAATAGAAATCGTTTATTTGAAGGTTCTAGAAATCGTGTTTTGTTTAAAAACATTCAACGTTTAATAATCTTTTTTTTTTCGAAAATTAATTTTGAAATTATCTTTATTTTAAAATCATTGTTCTTAAATATTGTTTGTAATCCATAATAATTTTAACAGAAATTTGTTTCTAGAAGCTTCAGATATTCGAATCCAACAATAATGCTCAGTTTTTTAATTATTACAGATACAAACAATACCAGCACTGCAATATGTTTTAAGAGATTAAAGATGGATTCAACATTAGAAGTTTCAAATTTTCAAGTTTTATTATTCCTAAATTAATTGTCTAAATGTCTTGACGTTTTGGTATCCTAAGCTAAAATTTACAAAATAATCCAAATATGATGTCAAAATTAGTCAATAGTATTGAAAAATTTGAAGTTTGATACAATTTCTATATGTAGACCGACCTTAAACAAAATTTAAGTTTTGCATTAATTAATGGACATTATTATTAATCGATTGATACCAGAAACATTTTTATATGATGATTTGCATCAGAATTAGTAGGCGGTGATCCTTTTTTTTTTTTTCGAAACAGTATATTGTTAAAATGTTTTGCTGGGTTGAATCAACTTTTTGTTCGGCAGGATGTGCAATGATGAGATGTTGAAATCTCGTTCCAATATTTACATCTATAAAATGCTCCAAACGTTGAAAAGAGACATCCCCCGATCATGATTACAGCTGCTTTAGCGCTAAAAGTTAGTTTTCTGAACACTAAAGTTTTAACAGTGTACAAAATATATGTTATGTTAGTTTTTGAAATTCAAATACAAAAACCTAATCAAAAACTTTCTAATTCAAATGTCCTTTTTAGAATTCTTAAAATATCTTACAATAAAAATATCCTTATGTTTAACCTTTTAATGTATTCTATGAACAAGTGACACTTTATTTCTAGCACATATCTTTGATGATTGCACAAATATATTATAAAGATTAAACTTCCTTATGACGAATAAATGAAATTTGAAGGATTTTTTACGCTGCCAACTCTTTGGATTTTCAAGTACCACTATTTCGACGTAGAACTGTTTTGTCTTATTTAATTTTGAACTTTTGTTATTAAGTATGAAAAAGATTCATTAAAAGCTGTAATCACAATACAGAGTGCTGGCAACTCTGCATTTGTAGAAATATTACATTGTTGATTAAATTTAAATTATTTTGTTGATTTTATTCTCAAAAAATATTTCAGTAAAGAATACGTAACCCATTTTAGAAAGATTAAGTTTCCAGTCTCTCACTTATTAACGCATGTCATAAATAATCGTCCGAATTTCACCTAATAACAACTATCACCTAAATAAAAACTTTTGAATGGAATACGTTTCGATTTCACATTTGAAAAATATATTTAAATATATATCCATTACTAAAGAAAGACATATTATGAGCCTATAAATATATTATAGTAATGCACAAACAAAATTTTTGAAAGAAAAAAAAATTCCACACAATTAACCTTTTTACCAAACTGACGAATCTTATAGCATTTAAATTCTACACAAAACCACAAGCATTTCTTTTATTCAAATGTCTTTGCACGCAATTAACTTTGTCATTAGCTGACAAGCAAGTGACATTTTAAAACCATTATATAAATACCTTTGATTACAATTTTTCTTTTTGAAAGAGATTAAATTCCAGTGGGAAGCATAAATACTTTTCGTTTATATTGTTATTTGTGAAAAAAAATTTGCATCTGAGATTAAATTGTATTACTACATTTCTCCATCTTCAAGACAGTTTTTTTAAAATTTCAATATTAGAAAATTGTTTTTATTAAAAAGAATCAATGACTTTTTAAAATAATATCAGTTAAATTTGTTTATTTTTTTAATTAAAAATAAACAATGAAAATCTTTCTATTATTTGTATTAATTGTAAAATTAAAAAACTTGGTTTTGAAGTAATTTATGTTTCGTTTTATTTAAGAAATATTCCATTTCATCATTAAATAAAAATGCATTTTAATTATAATTATAAAAAAAACTACTGCAGCTTCTGAATGTAAACTACATCATATAACCGCAAATATATATATAGATAGATATTTACAATTAAAACCCTTTTCTTTAAACTGATTAAATACCTTAAAATGTATATTTTATGAGGTATCATAATTAATCGTATTACATAAGTATCTAGAAAATGACAATTGAAAACCAGTAAATATCTTTGCACATTAAACACATATTTAATAGAGATTATGTTTAATTAGGAAGCCTGAATGTTTTAGCATTTTGTTCTGTTTTTCAAAAAAAAAAAAATACATCATAAATGAAATGAAACTTCAATTTTCTATTGTTTTTAATATAAATAATATACTATGATAAAAATACAAGGTATGTCATTTAATCCCGAATTCCAATTTTGCTCATAACGTTAAATATAACATGTAAGATGTGACGGTGTATTGCCATGACTTATTTATTTATTTATTTTGCTAAATGTAATAGTTTTTTGAGAAAACTGTTTTAGACTGTTTCAAACTGTGCTGAAACTGTTTATAGACATGGAGCCGCAAACATGTCCTCAGACTATGACAGTAATTCTAATTCGGATTCTTAAAACTGCTATAATATTACAAAATAAAATTGCTCAATAATTATTTTTTTAAAACGAAACGCTTATTTTCTGTAATTGTACTCAGCAATAAATAAAGAAAACAGAGTATAAACCTGATAACACTGTCAAAAGTACTGCGGTCTTATGTCAATTTTCAGTTAATGGGGTCTTTTGAAATTGGAGTACCCATCATTTTACCAGATTAGTAAATGTACAGTTCATAAAGATTGTGTATATTTTTAGATTAGTGAAAGGGGTGTAGCTGAACTACTGCTGGCGATTTATTAGCATTTTTATTCACATTTAAAACAAAGATTATTATTGATCTTTCATATCTCTATAATATGAAAAAAGAGAAATGCTTCTTTATCTATTAATGCTGTTTACGAAAAATAAGATAAACTTTTTCGAGCTGCCCATGTTTCCAAAAAGCAGTCCTTTATCTTTAGAAACCTCAGAAACCAATAAATTTAGAGATTTAAAAAATAATTTCTGAAACGAAAGTTTCATTTGCTGGCAGTATATTTCGGAAACATTTACGAGTTTTTTTACAGTACGTTAATCACTTTTCTTAACCCGGTATTAACACGCAAAATCTTTTTTTGAATGCTTTAAATTCTAAATTAACATTTATACAAGCTAGATTATCTAAATATTGTCTAATTAATGTCTAAAAGTAAAATGTCATTCTGTCAATTTAAAATATTTGTTTGTCGTTCCCTAACATGTTCATTGAACATGAAAATATTTATGTAGGATTGGTAGCATTTAAAAAATAGTTATTTCTTTTTGATACGAAGTGAAGAAAAATAATTAATACACGGTAAAAACCGCGAAAATTACGGCCAGCAAAAAGAAACATTTGTTTCAAAAATGATCATTTAAATCTCGAAAATATATTGATTTCTGAAATTTCTGAAGATAAGGGAATGCTTTTTGGAATAGTGGGTAACTTGGAAGATGATATATTATTTCTTGCAAAGAAACATTTTACTATTTTCATGTTTTGTGCAATTACATTAAATACAGAACTTATTTCTAAGTTTTAAGTTATTTCACTTGTTAGACATTTTACGTTAAACATTTCTCGTAAGAAATGTTACTAGAGTCTGTTTGTCTCTTTTATTTGAACACTCGACTTAAACAAACTCTGGAACCAGGTTTTACTACCAAGTTAACCCCTCTGTCAACTGCTCGATTTTAAAATATCATGAATGAAGAAGTGCATGATCTGAACGTAGTTACTGTACATACATTGTTACCAATCGTATTACACTGTACTTCTTGCATCACAGAACATTTCAAAGAAAAGTTAATCTATTCAAAACTAAAATATCGTTATTAGTATTGAACCCATGGATGTAAATATCAGTTTGGCATTGAATTAAGACATCAACATTTTTGATTGAACAAGCCAATCGGTGTGCGTTTTACGACGGTAAGTCATTAAGTAAGTCACAAAAAATAATTAAATAAGAACTTACAATGATATTCACTTCAAAACTATTTCTATTTCTCAACATATTCTCCACCAATATTTACGCACTTATATCACCGTTTTATCAGTGCCCCAACACCAGCTGCCTACAACTCTTTGGGTCGCTGTCTCAGCCACATTAGGACTTCATGTTGAACATTTTCATCATCTGTGAAAATCATCTTGCTTCCAAGATGCTTTTTAGTAGACTGAACAGATGAAAATCGCTTGGCGCTAAGTCGAAACTGTATGGTGGATGTTGAAGAAGTTGCCAATCAAACAATCAAACTTTTGAATTGTCTCCCATGTTCAACTTAAAGTCTTTATGTGTCTGAGACAGCAACATATTTTGGAGAGCTTTTGGTCTGAGCTGCATAACATATTTTGGGTTGCTGTCTCAGTCACATTAGAACTTCAAGCTGAATACAGGAGACCATTCAAAAGTTTGGTTGGTAACTTCTTCAACATCCACCACACAGCTTCGACTTAGCCCCAAGCGATTTTAATCTGTTTAGTCTACTAAAAATTCATCTTGGAAACAAGGTTATGTTCAAAGATGATGAAAAGTTTCACATTGAAGTCCTAATGGGGCTGAGACAGCAACCCAAAGAATCTTATGCAGCTGGTGTTGTTGCGTTGATAAAAAGGTGATATAAGTGCATAAATATTGGTGGAGAATATGTTGAGAAATAAAAATAGTTTTGAAGTGAATATCGTTGTAAGTTATTATATAATTATATTTTGTGACTTACTTAATGACTTACCATCGTACTCAAATTGTTCGTCTTCAAATGTATTATTATCACTAAATACTTGTATTTATAATTTTTTCACACTTTGTATAATAAAATACACATACTACAGTCTCAAAACGCTAAGAAATAAAACTAGACTCGAAAATGTATAATATTCATGAAGTGCGTACATTAGAATAAAATAACCCCATAAATAACCTTGTTGTACTATAACTGACAAGAAAGTTAAAATAACATTAACATGCAGGTGACAAGCCAGTGACAATTTAATTCCAGTAAATATTTTTATACATTTAACTTTTAAAATAAATAGAAGTGAGACGAAAATCACAATTCTTCCTCCAGAGGGAATAGGGGTGGGGGGATTGCCATTTAAGTAAAATTGCATTTTTCAAAATATCGTTTATAAGTAACTAAGATCTAAATATATTTTTCTGAATGAGATATTTCCAGTATCTACGTCTAAGTAAAATATTCAATGTATAATTTCAAAAAGTATAGTAAAAAAAGTTAAAAAAAAAAAAAAAAAAAAAAAAAAAAAAAAAAAAAAAAAAACTTTAGTAGTCTTTAAATTTCAAATACTAAACACAAACAATGATTTTAAAAACAGAGCATTTTTATAATACTTAAAATGCTTAAGAATCTATGTAATTGTTCTTGTACCTGACAAACAAGGTGACAATTAAAGTCCTGTAAATATCTTCTCTCATTAAACAAATGTTGAACAGTGATTAAGTTTCATTAGGAAGCGTAAATAGTTTTTTTTTTTCATTTTTTTGTAGACAAATTACAACGTGATTAATTTAAACAAACTGTATACGAACATTTCGTATCTATTAATAGAAAGCATTTGAATTAACATAACAGATGACAGAATGAAAGCTAATGTGCCTAGTAAAAGTAAGTAAAAGATAATTAGAAAGTCAAAATAATTATTTATTCTATTTTTATGTACAGTTTCCATTTAATAAGCATGATGCAGGATAAATATCACTGTTTATATGATTTCACTACAATCACGAATTGGGTATTTGAGACGAATTCCAGTATTGCATAAGAAAAAAAAACGTGCCTTACTATAAAATGTAATTGCTTTTTGTAAACAAAAAATCTAATTTTCGAAATGTATACTTATTTAAAAAGGAATCAGATACAATAACATGAAGGCTCAGATATTTTACTAGGAAAATAATATTTATTACTACTAAAACACTGTAGTTTAATACGAGGGAAAGTCATTAAGTAAGTCACAAAAGGTAATTAAATAATAACTTACAATGATATTCACTTCAAATACTATTTATATTTCTCAACATATTCTTCGCCAATATTTATGCACTTATATCACTGTTTTATCAGTGCCCCAACACCAGCTGCATAACATTATTGGGTTGCTGTTTCAGACACATAAAGACTTTAAGTTGAACATGGGAGACAATTCAAAAGTTTGATTGGCAACTTCTTTAACACCCACCATACAGTTTCGACTTAGCGCCTAGCGATTTTCATCTGTTTAGTCTACTAAAAACCATCTTGGAAGCAAGATGATTTTCACAGATGATGAAAATGTTCAACATGAAGTCCTAATGTGGTTGAGACAGCAACCCAAAGAGTTGTAGGCAGCTGGTGTTGGGGCACTGATAAAACGGTGATATAAGTGCATAAATATTGATGGAGAATATGTTGAGAAATAAAAATAGTTTTGAAGTGAATATTCGTGTAAGTTATTATATAATTATCTTTTGTGACTTACTTAATGACTTTCTCTCGTATAAACTATTAAAAGAATTTAGTGTAATACTATCATCACGTATCGTCTGTTAATTGTTTATAAAGGATAAATATTTGCATTACCTGAATTTAAAATTATTGTATTATGATATATTTTTGATTAAATTACTTATCTGAAAGTGCCATATTTTTCAGAAAAATACTTATAAAAGCTATTACTGCTATCGATAAATTTATGTTGTTCACTGTATGCTCCAAACAACATTAATAATCGATGACATTAATTACTTTGAACAAAAAAGTTACAGTTACTGATATACAATCGTATAATCATCATAAAAGCTTAGTTGGAATGCCAAAATCATATTTGTTAGAAAATAAAAATTTAAAAATTTTATGACAAATAAATTCTATTTCATAATTATTTCATAAATAATAGTAGGAACATTAATGAAATGAAGTTTATCATAAACGGCAGGAGATGTTTAATCTAATGATTTTCATTTTATTTTTCCTTAATAAAAAATTTACAACCTTAAATACTTCAAAGCATTATTGTTTCAACATAAAATATTAACTCTTTATCATCATCTCAAATCAAGGTTTAAGGCTATAAGCCTGTTCCGGACTCAATCCATCTTTTTCGTGGTCTTCCTGTGTCTCTTTTCTCCTTGGTTTATAATTCAATGCTGCTTTTGGTATGCGATCAAATATTATAAATTACAGATAGAAAATTACAGAAAGAAATGGAGGAACCACAAGGAAAGGATGAATTCTGATCGCATACCAAAAGCAGCCTTGGATTATATACACTCTTCAGAAATGAAATTGATGAACTGTGAAGGAAGGCGGGCAGCCATATGAAAATGACTGGAAGAAAAATGCGAGATATATATACAAATTAATAAAAAGATAAAGAAATGTACATAAAAAAATATTTATTTGGTAATTAGAGTGGGCCACAAGTAGGTCATGTAAATTTATGCTTTACTACCGATGAGACAATTAATAGTTCTATTACACCATTAATGGTCACTACCGCTACTCCTTGCCAAATTGCATTCACTGCAACACACAGCACCTCTACGGTATGTGTCAGTGGTTGGCCGGTGGTGTCATTGCAACTCATGCCCGATGAGGTCCCATACATGTTTCACAGAAGAAATATCAGGCGAGGATTCCGGCCAGAAAAGCATATGGATATCCTTTACGCTGTTTACAGTTAGTCGTGCGATGTGTGTCAGGTCGCAAGGATTAGATGCAAGGATTAGGTGCAAAGAATACTTGATTGACCAGCATAAAAATCTCAGTTTTGCTTTTTTATTACAACATTTAGTAAAATAAACTGCATGCATTCCTCGAATTTCTTTCAATATATATATATATATATATATATATATTTATCTGAATTAAAATTAATTATGTATGTATATAATAATATTTATGCATTATTAAATAATACATAAAGGTCAGTATTGTTTCGTTCACAATATCTGTGGTATTAAAATGCACCGATATTTATATAAAAGTTTAATAAATTATAACACCTTGTAATAATATATTTCTTTTAAATGCTAAAAGTTGTAAATTAACAACATAATAAATACACAGTAAAATAACTTTTATTGACTTTTTTCGGTTCACTGCGAGCCATTTTCAAAACCAAATTGAGAATATTCTATAATTGCACGGTCTTTGAAGTTATTATTTAAAATGTTATCATTTAATTTTCATGTACTTTTTTTTAATTACACCCGTTATCTTTTATTTTTACTTGGTTGTTTATTTTCATATCTGTAACAATTGGATTATTATCCAAATAAATTTCAATGAAAGTAAAATAATTTTTTCCTCTAATCTATACTATCCATCCACAATAAGAGAAACCATAGAGGTAGTAACACACAAAAATACAATATGTAACGATGGAGCATCTTTTAAATTACCGAAAGTGTGGCTCGAGTTACCCCATGGTTACAGATATGAAAATAAACAACCAAGTAAAAATAAAAGATAACGGGCGTATTTTTTTAAAAAGTACATGAAAATTAAATGATAACATTTTAAATAATAACTTCAAAGACCGTGCAGTTACGATATATTCTCATTCGTTTTTGAAAATGGCTCCGAGTGAGCCAAAACATGTCAAACAACCTAATAAAAGTTATTTTACTGTGTATTTGATTATGTTGTTAATTTACACCTTTTAGCATTTAAAAAATATATATTAAATGCACTATTAAACCGCTGTGATAAAATAACATTAAAAGGTCACAACATTGCTGTTTAAAGCAGAAATAAACAATTTAATTTGTTTCATAAAACTTTCGACTTTGTGCTAAAACAAATAAGTATAAAATTGAAGGAAACCAAATTACTAATTCCTTTTGAATTCATATATAAATTAGAGATTATTCTGTAATATAATGTAATGAAAGAATTAGGCTATTTCATCTTTGCAGTTGACTATCAATGAATGAAATTATCCTCTGGAAAAACCGTTATCAACATATTCCTAAGAGATAACTTTCAAGAAACAAGATTATGTCTAATTACATCTTAATCAAATAGATGCTAATGAAAATTATTAATCGATAAGCGAATTACCTAATGAGAGATTTTTGATAATTTTCTTGTTAATTATATCCTCTATGAGGAAAATGTGTATACGTTCTTCAGCTTCCTCTGAATGCAATTTTCAAGATGAAGCTTGAATAATAACTGTAAAAATATTTTTTTTTGCAATGATATGTTATAAATATTTGTCACCGAATGATAGGCGAAATGTTAAAGAGAACATTATTTAATCATTGTTTTCCTAATTTTATAAAATATCCTACAACTCCTGTACTTTATTATTCTTTTAAAATACTTTAAAAATGGATTCAGGCAATAACGCTTAGTTATATAGACAAATAACTAAGGAAATATCATCATAATGCACTGTGATATATTAATTTAAAATTTGGAAATACAAACATAATAAAAACGAAATAAAAACTACTGTAAACTACAAACAAATAAGAAAATTTAGTTGTGTTTCCTTTTAAAATTAATACAAAATTTTGGAACCGTTGTATAATTAAAAAAATTTAAGATATTGATGCGCAATTACAATCCTATATATATATATATATATGTGGATTGATGATAACATTGGTGATCGGAAAAATAATTAATTGTATAGGTTCCAAGTTCTTGTCCCGTAGGACACATATTTGGACTTTTTCCTCTTTGAAAGCATTTTTTGAAGTATTGGTGGTATATTTATACATTTTGGAATGTTTTTAAAACGTTTCACAATATTTTGATTTTTTTTTCGATTTTTTTAATAAAACATTAACGTATTTTAAGTCTCAACTGAAGTTTGGTGCCAGTAATAAGTTACAATATTCATAATTTATTGGAACAAGTTATAAATCTACTAAATTTTGTAGTGCGGAACTTATTATCTTTACACAGTTACAAATTAATATATTTTCTAGCCTGTTATGACGATACTAGGCATTATTTGTTAATTTCAACTTTCAAAATAATTACCTAATAATTACATTTTTGAATAATGAAATTCTTAATTGCTCCGATAAAATATCTTAATGACACTCATTCATTTTTACACTTTAAATAAACATTTCAATTCATAATTATACCAATTATACCATTACTGTTGATACACTATTCCGTTACGCTAGCATAGTTGCCAACCTCCCGATTTTTTTCATACCAGTATTTTTATGTAAAAACATTTGTTTTATGTAATCGGACAAATTCTTCAATTTAATAAAGCGAATTTTTTTGTAAGATTTTACTGGTATTCAAAAAATCGGGAGTTTGGCAACTATGCGCTAGATATTGCTTTTTAAAAATACACAACCTATAATTTAATGTAAAATGCTCATAAACTGTAATATATTTTAATATTAGCATCTCTCTCTACAAAAATATATACATTTTTTTAAAGGAAAATATTCAGCTTTGCCTAAAAATCTGTTACAATATTTACTGTTTTAGTTACATAATTATGTATAGAAAGAAAGCAGAAATAACATCAAATTTCAATGCATTTTATGGAAATCATTCATAAAAACAATACTACATAAAATAATAAAAATGGCATCGAACATAATGCATTAATGCAATAAGAATTTGATTACATATACTTAATATATTTACAGCGAATATATTGAGATAGTTAAAAACTGTTAATGGAGAAAATCTTCATTTGTTTAGGCATCTAAACAATGACTCTGAATATATTTAATTATTTAAAAATTGTTAATTGTAAGTTCATTTCGATTTGACATTTTCTTGTAAAACTGGAGCGTCAATAAACTATTATTATATTGTATTTCAATGGTAATTATGAAATGTACAGACAAAAAAACTCTTTAAGATTAATTTTAATTAATATAAAACGAAGGGTTTATTTTAATATTTCGAATATGACGTCTACAAATAATTATATCCTGCTATCTTGATAGGAAGCCCAATATTGGTTAAGAACTTAACATAAAATTAGAGATATCAAATGTTTACTTTTCACTTGCAGAATAAATTTTTAGCCAAATATTCCATTTCTTATTTCAATACTAAAAAAACAAGAACGAAAAATCATGCGTCAAGCAAAGATTATGTAACACTTTCCAGCGCTTCCATAATAATTTTACAAATCATACCGTTTAATAAGCTAAAAGATAACATCTAAGTAAACAATTTGGAAAACGCATAACATTTTTAAAAACATAATTTCAGGAATTTCCAACATATACAATATTCAGAAAAATATCCGAATACTTTTATTCAGCTCTGTATAGGATCTATAGATTTGTATATATACTACATAGGATGCTAAATTTTAGTTCCGTTAGGAAACGCGTAGCACAGTTTAAAATTCTCCTTCTGGAGTTTCTGTCAATAAACGGAAATGTGTTCGCGAACTTTTGTGCTTTCCTGTATAGGATCTACAGAATTTATACACACCACGTAATAGACAAAAAGCGAGTTAAAATTAAAATTGCGTTCAGTAACTTAAAACGCACTTCCAGGAATTATTGTTGACAGACAGCAGAGAATTCTTTTGGGTGTCCCTGTAAATGAACGATGACTGCTATACACACACTATTCTGTAGTAAGCCTCTTGTAATGCACCTTAGTGATATATATAAATTTCAATGCGTTTAAAATAGTGAAACATTATTTAAATAAACCGCAGACGATTTTCCTCCATAGACGTAATGTAACGGAATTCTTTTGACTGTCCCTGTAAAGTAACTATAAGTGCTATGCACACCCTATTCCATATAAAGCTTCTTCTAATGCACCTTAGTGATATGTATAAATTTCAATGCGTTTAAAATAGTGAAACAGTATTTAAATAAACCGCAAATGATTTTTCCCCATAGACCACAATGTAACGGAATTCTTTTGAGTGTCCCTGTAAAAAAACTATAAGTGCTACACACTTCCGTTGAAATAGGGAACATGCTACTGATAACGACAATAACATATAAAAATTGCAGAGCAATCCGAGCATATTTACGGGAGTTAGAGCACGGACAGACGGCCATACGGCCAGACAAACCGAAGTCATAAACACTTTTTCAACTCGGGTGGAAAGTGTTAAAAAGTAATATGTTTGTCTGTGTTTCCGCGAGAGCTAGGAAAATCTACTATACTTAGAGGTTTCAAAATTTAGATAGTAATAATGTAAATTTTTCCTAAATGTTGATTCATTTTACATTTTCCAACCTAGTTAAAAAGTGTTTATGACTTCGGTTTGTCTGCCGTATGGCCCTCTGGCTGTCTGCCGTCTGTCCGTGCTCTAACTCCTGTAAATATGCTCCGATTGCCCTGCAATTTTTATATGTTATTGTCGTTATCTATAGCATGGTCCCTATTTCAACTGAAGTGTGTAGCCCTTATAGTTTTTTTACAGGGACACTCAAAAGAATTCCGTTACATTACGATCTATGGGGAAAAATCTTTTGCGGTTTATTTTAATGATGTTACACAAGTTCAAATACATTGTAATTGATATATATCACTAAGGTTCATTACAAGAAACTTAATATGGAATAGGGTGTGCATAGCACTTATAGTTACTTTACAGGGACAGTCAAAAGAATTCCGTTACATTACGTCTATGGAGAAAAATCGTTTACGGCTTAATTAAATAATGTTTCACTATTTTAAACGCATTGAAATTTATATATATTACTAAGCTGCATTGCAAGAGGCTTACTAGAGAATATTGTGTGTATAGCAGTTATCGTTCATTTACAGGGACACACAAAAGAATTCTCTACTGTCTGTTAACAATAGTTCCTGGAAGTGCGTTTTAAGTTGCTGAACGCGATTTTAAATTTAACTCACTTTTTGTCTATTACTTGGTGTGTATAAATTCTGTATTTCATATACAGGGCAGCACAAAAGTTCGCGAACACATTTCCGTTTATTGAAAGAAACTCCAGAAGGAGAATTTTAAACTGCGCTACGCGTTTCCTAACTAAACTAAAATTTAGCATGCTATGTAGCATATATACAAATCTATAGATCATACACAAGGCTGATTAAAAACATTCGGATATTTTTCCGAATATTGTATATGTTGGAAATTTCTAAAATTACGTTTTTAAATATGTTATGTGTTTTCCAAATTGTTTACTTAGATGTTATCTTTCAGCTTATTAAACGGTAATGATTTGAAAAAATTATTTTGGAAGCGTTGGAAAGTGTTACATATTCTATGCTTGACGCATGATTTTTCGTTCGTGTTTTTTTCAGAAAATCGGAAAGATCTCATACAATGCGAATACAATACTCCGGGTTCCTATGATAGCTTGTCTATCATTTTAAGATTTGATTGTGTGTTTGTGTTTTAAAGCTAGAAAATTTTGTGATAAATCTAAAGCAGTTATCTGCATGGATATTGACAGTTATTTCCATGCTATTTTGTGAAAGAGGTTCTAAGCAAGACAAGTAATAAAAATCTTTCTATATATTTTGATACAATTTTCAATATTTAATGTTGTATGTTTTAGTAAAATTGTTTAAACAAATACATATTTCATAAAGTACATTGCAAATGTTAAACCCCTTTTTAGATGCAAATAAGGTACTAAGAGAAGGAGGTAAGTGTAAATAGACTGTGTCATTTGGTTTATTTCCCAATATAAAACAAAGCGTAGCGTGCTCTTTTGGCAAAACAAAACCATAAACTAAACTAAATAAACATTAAAATGCTGCCAAATGGCGAAGCACAAATTTCACAGAATGTGCAGTGGAGGTGCGCGACAGAAAGGGTCAAGGGGAGCCGTAACACAGGTATTCGGATGCTACCACAAAAACTGCGAAACACTTGAAAACTCTCTATGGGTATATAAAATTTGTAAAAAAAATGCAAAAGAAAACTATGACGTCACATGCTCCCTAGCAGTTTGTAATGCATTACTATTGCACTATCCGGAAATAAAGTACATATCGCAATATTTACGAACAGAATTCAATAGCAATATGCAAAAATTACTGATAGGTTCAAGTTTCCGCTTTTTAAAGCGAGCCAAGAGGGTGACTGATATTTACATATTAGACCGCGACCTACGTTATACACGGCCGGTGCATGACGTTTAAAACGTCACATGGATATATTTTACATGGCGATTGGTTCAAAGAGGCGCGCCCACCGTTTTGTGCCAATAGCCATTTAAAAATGATCCACTCCATGTGACGTTTTAACCGTCATGCCCTGGTCGTGTATAACGTAGATCGCGATTAGACGCACACCTGTCATCCATCTCTTTTTAAAATATTCCATTTTCACAAGCCTTTGGGTTACAATTTTTGAATTTTAAAGTCTTTTCATTTAAATATTGCTTATCATCCGGTTTGCGATTATATAAGGTTTGCTAAAGCTAAATTTCGGTGCCCCGGATGTGACGTCATACGCTTTTCTTCCGCTTTTGTTTTATGTACGCGTTTTATAGGTGTGGTTCTTTGGACGCTACCCATGTACTCTGACAAATAAAGGTACTATAGTGTGTTGCGGCGAAATTTAATTTTTATAGCTCATTCGATTCGCCTCATCGAACTTAGTAATTTTATACCTTGCATATCGGCTGTTGAGTTTTTACAATGGCAGAGGGCCGGGTCAAAGTTTAAAATTCCGTTCAGTGAAAAACAGATGCCTTCAAAGAAATAAGTGCGATTTAAGTTTACTAATTGGTTTTACAGTGCCATACATTGCCAATAACTACTATAAGGTTATATTCAACTACTGTAAAGACGGAAACTACGTCATCCCTACAGACTGTTGTTTTAAAATTCCATAAAGAAAGCAGAGCTGTTTTTAATGCGTTGTCGAGTCAGCTGAAGAAGCCCTTGCTCGTTGTGCGCACTGTGAGAATAATTTTTGTTTCACTAACTTCTTTGGAATGAACAATGTGCCAACAGTGAACTATCCTCAATGCATGTCAGTGTAAGAAACATAAATAAATTTAAATCTTATTTCTCTGGCTGTAACTGGTTTCAATGAATGAAATTTTAAACTTCGACACGGCCCTCTGTCATTATCAAAACTCAGTAGCCGATTTGGGATAGCAAATTACTTAGCTCGATGAGACGAAGCTATAAGATTAGCTATAAAATCGAAATTTGCCGCCACGCCACACACTATAGTACCTTTACTTGTGAGTGAGAATTCAAGTTCTGCAAAGTTTATGCGGTGATATCCGAACACCCTGTATACGTTAACCTTTAAAATTACGTTAAATCAACTGCTTTAGTTGATAATTACATTTGTAGCGCTTTCTTTAAACTCTTCAAAAATAATTTATGAAATATTTTGTGAAAGCATGTTTTTAAGTTTTCAATATTAGGCTAGATTCAAAGAGCTAGAAAACTATCTATTTTTACAAATTGCCATAAGGTAGCCATTGACTTGTCTCATGTGGGCGTATTTTTGATCTCAACATGAACGTTTTTTCCCAATACAGATGATTGTATTGAAATTTTTGACTGGTCGTTAATCTTACCTTAAATACCAATCTTCCCAGTGGCATAATATTTAAAATTTGATTCGTAAACACAACTCGCACTAAGGTAATACATAGGAATATACTTGTGTTTCTTTTAAGTGACATATAAAAAATGTTTTTTTTTTTTTTGCGTTAACATATGTATGTATGAACAAAGCAATCTCAGTAATCACTTAATGGATTTTAATGGACGCTTTAACACTACAATTCTAGTACAATAGGGAACATCTTAAGCAAGTAGTCATCGTAACGTGCAACATATTCAATTATTTTAATATATGGTTGTGAGCTGCATTTAGAATGTTTGTAATGTTTTAAAAGAGCGTGCCTTTATAAATAAGGGTGTGACGATATATGATTTAAAAAAAAGTTTTTCAGAATCAGACGATCCATGTGGGCGTATTTTTTTTTTCTCAACATGGACGTTCCTTACCTTCACAGATGATCGTATTGAAATGTTTGACTGGTCGTCAATCTTGCCTTAAATTATTGTGGCTATATCATTCATGTAATCATGTCATGTGTTGTTGGAAAACTGGATTTATGTTTGACTACTGTTTATGTAGTCAAACATTTTGCCATTAGCCTAATTCTAAAAGAACTATAAAATTTAAAATTTGATCCATTAAGAAGATTTTTGAAAAAGCAACTAGCTCATAATTCTGCTAATATCATTCAGTTAATATTCATGGACTTATCACACTAGTAAAATTGAATTTGTTCACGTAATTATTTTAGTACGCGCCCTGTGTGTCAGTCGCAATTAACTTATGTTTAAAGGCATAGCATTGGTAACAACGTAAATAAATTTAATATGGATAATAATAAAGGGTTGTTACAAAAAGCATTCCCGTGTACCTCAATGCGATAAAATTGCAAATTCAGAAACAAGCAATTCAAGTTTTTTTCCGTATTTTATAAACTACATTTTTATTGTTAAAAACGAAAACACCGGAAGACATATTGCATTTGTAATTAAAAAAATATATATTAAACTAAATATGTAGTGTGTAATAACTGAATGCAGCCCTCTAATCTAAATAGTTTTGTGAATTCTGAGTAATAACTGTTAAATATGATAACACAGTCAGAATATTTAATGTATATAATGCGTAGAAAAGCAGACCTCTTACTTTTTTAAATACAAAATACTTACTATCACGAGTACAACATGTTCATACATAAAATTGTAGAAGATTTGGCGAATAAGAAAGAATAGGTGAGCACAAAAATGGTGGTCGCTTGGTTGGCAAACTCTCCAACAGAGCGTTTCATCTTATAATTCGTTTTTGTCACATCGCATTCATGGCTGAATAGAATTGAACAACCTGTAAAAGTTAACGACTGTAGATTCAGATCACCCGTGTATACGTAAAGAAATACATTTGGGAACGTAGAATCTGAAATTTCCATTTATATTTGATTACAGATGATTATGAATTATAGTTGAACGGGGTAATTCAGATATGTTGTAATAATAGGTGATAAAAATAAAGGATTCAGTGTGCCAATTGAATATCGTTCTTTCTTTTCCTCGTAGGAACATCTTTCAGGTAACAAGTTTTTATATACTTTCAAATTTTTAGCCAGATGAAAAACAGTAAAAATGGCTAAATGGAAAAAATCTTAATGAGCGTTTTCAATGTTTTTATTTAAATCGTAAGCTCAGTGAGTTAAAATTATTTATTTTTTATTTTTTTCATCTCGCATTAAATAGCAAACAAATGCATCGCTGATAGTTGATGTAAGTGTAATTTAAAATTTAAGAATGGTATACTAAAAAATTACATGACTGCATATTCTTAAAAGATTAAATTTTTATTATTACTTCTTTTATATTCAAGATTTAGCATTTTTGTATTAATATTTAAATGAAACAATACGTTCTAATAAACTATTCTTTATACTATATTTGACATTTATGTTGTTATTAAAACTCCATTATAAAACCGTTACAAAAATAACAGTTCTCGATAAAAGCATAAATAATTTATTTATAAGTATTTATTATCTTCTTGAACAAAATACCATATTTCATATTTGGATTTATCTTTTTTATGGTGTGTTTTTTTTTCATCAAGAGTTACCTTTATAATGTATAAAATATCCGTTATTAAATGTCATACATTTCAACAATTATTGTTCCATCCATCACTACGCCTTTTTCACTTTATACTTATTTTTATTGACAAAAACTATCTTGTCTTTTTTATGCTTTTTACTCAACAGAAAAATAATTATAACAGCAAAAAGAAAACTGAGCCTCTTTTGTTTTCGTATCTAATAAATAAAATGAAATTCCGTAAAATAAAATAAAATAAATCTTAGCAATTTGAAAGTATTTCTTTTCTTAACTGCCATTCAAATTATATTGCTTAATTCCTTCACAAAGTTATGTACAATAATTAAGAAGAAAAAGAAAAATATATATATAAATATTTTAAGGTTATAAATAATGTTTGACATACAGATTTTTTTTTCACACCATATAGATTATTTATTTTTTAACTTTTCAATTATCTGCTTAGCATGATCTGCATCTGTAACTCATGATATAGTGATAAATAATAGGCATCACACTCATATTACTTAACTTACACTATGAAAAGTAGAAAAATCGTTTTTTGATATAAAGGTAACGTTGACTAAAATTCGGTGAAATTTTCTTAGAATGACAGTCATCGATTCTGAAATGTTTCATTAGCATCCGTATCATTTAGAAGAAAAATCAATCTGTTTGTTTAGCTATCGGATTGGTTAGGTATCTAATGCATTCCGCAGGAATAGAATATATTGCTGATTGTGCTTTGTCAAGATCCTTCCTGAATGTAATAAGAAGACTTCTGAAATCATCAATAAATACGCTTTACTATTGAATTTTGTAAACTTAACTGAAAATTAAATTTTCTCTAAAATATCTTTTATCTGTAATAAATAATTAAATAGTTTTCATGAATTTCGGGATTCAAATTTATATTTATATATAACGAGAAAATAGAATACGAAAACAATTAGAGAATATAATTTTACTGTTAAGTATAGACAATTTATATTTTTCAAAAATGGATGGATTTCATTTAAAATTAAGAAAACGTTTAAATATTTAATTAAAAATTATTTTTTTAGATATACAAGATTAAATTTCTGAATCAAAACAAATTATTAAAATTGAAATTATGTTTAGTATTTATTTATAAACACATTACTTCATTCAGTTATTATTCATATAAGAAAGCCGGCGAAACATTCACCACCGAAACATTCAAATTTGTTCATTCAACGCTGTCACCCCGTACTTCACAGAGTGTTGTTGAATTATCTTCATAATTCTTTTCTCATTAGGAAACGCAGTGTTATTAAATTATCTTTACAGAATGTTGTTATTAGTTAGTGAATTCAGATTGTTATAGAATTATCTTTATAATTATTTTATCATTAGGAAACATTTATAAGTTAAAATACACTCACATAATGTGTCCTTTTCTAAAATAAATTTATAAACAAAAACTACGTTATGCAGGATTTACCTACGTAGAAAAACATTTTTCAATTACGAAACTAAAATCATTTAACCATTTGTTGAGAGTATTTTTTTTTTTTTTTAATGAATTCTGCTAAACACCTCATTAAAAAACTATAAGTAAAACACAGCTACATAGTATATATATATATATATATATATATATATATATATACATATGCGCTGGTCCAACAGGGACAACTTTTTATTCCGGTGGCAACGGTCACGTGACTGGAACGTAGCGGAGTACGGGGGGAGGGGGCGTGTCCGAAAAGCGTCTTACAAGACGGGGGTGTCAAACGGCGTGCTCTTGGACAGAGGTGATTTAGGAGGGGGGCGGAAGTGGGGGGGAGGCTTTTGGTTTTTTCAGGGACAACTTTTTATCCCGGTGGCAACGGTCACGTGACTGATGACGTCATGCCGGTGCCAAACTCTTGGATTAGGGGTGATTTTTTTCCCGAGCTGTTAGAGGAGGGGTGAATTTTTTTTCCCGTGCTGTTAGAAGGGGGGTGTTATTTATTGCGTACTGTTAGAGGGGTATTATTTATTGCGCACTGTTGAACGGGGGTCTGCTTGTCAATCGAATGGGAGGGGGTGGAAATGAGGGAGGCATTAGGTTTTTTATGCTATAAGAGGGGTTAATAATGATTTTTTGTTTTTTAATTGGTGACGTCATCCAAGATGGCGTCACGAGATTTTTCGTATAGGATAATGGTTGCTGAACAATTAAAATAATTAAGAGTATAATTAATTTAGGTGTGATTAATATTCATTAAAAGCGATTTTCTAATAGGATTGATAGGTGATATGAATTTATTTAATTGAATTACTAAAAATATAATTATTTTTAAACTGATTATTTTTCAACTGGTTTTTTTTAATTAAATTTAACTGAAAGTAAAGTTTAGTGACCTTTTCTTCTTTTAAGTATATTTTTTTAGAATATTTCTGTAACATGTGATATAGACAAGATGGTTTATGTTCGAACATGAATGTGACGTCATGTAATGATTGCCCCTAGACATACAATTACGAGGTCCGATTCAAAAGTTGAGTTGTTTAATAGGGTTAAAAATGTGTTTAGCTGTAATCAAATGTTAAGTTGAGTTGGTTTTATATTGATTGACTGCAACCGTTTTAGCAAAAAGTTTGTTTTTCTACTGGACTCTTTGATAGTGCCTATAGATAATTTTTCTCCTCTTTAGATGTTTCTTCTGTACTCGAAGATATTAAATACATGTATATCGATAACGAACAAATTTCAGAAGACTGATTATCATGATTTTTTTTGTGTTTTCAGGAAAGAAAGCCGTCCTGCCCTGAGAAATCGAGCCCAAGAACTCCACTATTTAGCCGGAGTTCCACTCGGCCCATGTGGATATTCCGAAATTGCTCTATTCGAAGAATATCTAGATGTTCAAATTGTGGTGTATTGTTCTGAAATCTTGAAAAGGTAAGTATTTTTTTTTTCAGCTAGTTTACATTTTTTTTTACTATAATTAAAACTTTTCACATCTTCAAAATTGGAACATAAACTGATTCACTTATAATCAATATTTAAAATATGATATATATTACAAAATTTAAAATTCCATACCCTATTAAATTTATTGTATAAAAAATTCATTTTATTAATATTCCATTTACAACCATAGTTTATTAAAATAGTCCTTTTCTTAAAAATATTCCATATTCAAAACATTCCTTTATCCTAATCTACTTAAATTCACTTTTTATTTCCCAACAAATAAGAAGTAAATCTCACATTTCATAAAAATATTTCTTCTTAAAAAGCATGTTTTCTTAAATTCTTTATTTTCTTAAATATTTCCTATTTATTCTCGAATTTAAATCTGTTTCATTTCTTTTAATCTGTGTAAATTCACCATTCTCCATTTCCTAATAGTCTGAAAAATCATTATTTTAAATTGTTTTGTTATCGAGAAACTTATATTCTCAATACGCAAAAAACCCGAAACTTATTCTATTAATTTCCCGCGTTTTTTTAATTTCCACGATGTTCTAGAAAATTCTTTTTCTGTCAGAAACATCCCAGAGACTTATTTCTCCAACATTAATTCACAAAAAAAGATAGTACGAGACGAAAATTGAACATGAATTGCTTAAAATAGGTCACGTGTTACGAAATTCTGCTTGCGCGATCCTAGCTAAAAACAAACTGACAGAGAGAAGAGGAAAGGATTTTTTTCGTCTAAGTGAATGTTAAAAATAAAATGCTGCTGGCGTTGTAGAGTTCTAAAACTATAAACACAAAGTCTAAACCATAAACACACAAAATAGTCTTGTAGAACACCCGTGATTATGTAATTTTAGACTGGATCCAAAATAAAAATTTATTAGATTATGGATTTTATAAAACTATAAATTAAAGTTTTTAGTTTTTGTAATAAAAAAAATATTTCAGTTCTTTTATTTTAGTAAAAGGCTACTTTTACTAAATAAAAGGACAATTTTATATTTGTTTCCGGTACATTATGCAAACTTTTATGTTTAAGTGCAATATCTGGAAAATCACTTTGAAACTGAATAATGCATTAACAGAGCATTTATTATCCTACTACTTATACTATTTGAAGGTAACTCTAGTTTACTTACAATGATATAGAGAACCAAGCCTGAATTTATATGGATAGGATGAAATTTAACGCTATGACAGAAGTGTAAATGTATTTTACACTATAGGACATAAGTTCTTAAATGATTACACTGAATCACGATTTCTCACTGTACATATCCCTGAGGAAATGAGATTTGTCTGACAGTTTGAGCTTTGAAATAAATGTTTTTGAGAATTCGTGTAAACTATTTAGCTCCCGTTATTGGCTTCATATTATAGAAGGGAAGAGAATTATATTGAATGAAAAACGTGAATTCATAACATAATGCACTTATATCATAAATAAATTATGTGTTTAATGTTGGAAAGTAAACAATATATATATTTTTGATGTTTTGCAAAATAATAGTAAATGATTATACATGTCTCAATGAATTTGTTATTTTAAAAGATAGATAAAACAGAAAATTTCCCTCATTTTATGAAAACTTATTTATTTCTTTACTATAACTGCGAATAAAGATTGTTATCGAATATTTAGAGTGGAATAATAAATAAATTGTAAATGTAGAATTTATGGTAAGAATATTATTTTCAAGATATTGCAATATAATAAATACATTTTTATAAAATATCTGAGTTTTGTTTTTAAGCTAATTTTTACAAATTACAGAATAAGTGAGACAGGTATAATTATTTACTGTTATTTTATTACTGGAATATATTTTATTTATTTTCAAAAATCAAATTTTTTATTAGAAGTTTTATAAAATTCAGTATTTACAGAATTTGTTTATCACACGCAAAACACGCTGCGCTGTTACTCTTAAGAGTATTTCTAGGAGATTAACCATTTGTATTATTCAAAGCTCATAAACATCATTAACTGACGCTTTCAGACAAATGTCACTTCCGCATTGACAGTAAATGATAAAATTTTGTTTAGTGTAATTGTTTAAATTTTTACCTTTTTCAATTTAGAATATATTATTTACACTTCTGTAACGCATTGGTTGAATTGTCTATCATTATATACAAAATAAAATAAAATATAACAAAATATTTTTTCTATTAATATAGAGAGTTTTTAATGAAGAATAACCCGATTACAATATGACAATAACTTATTTGTAAGCAGAGATTCAAATAAACCGTTTAAATACGATAACGATGAAGGCTTAATGTTTTGTAAGCAGTTATTCTAACTGTTCTATGTGCCTTATTTTAGACACATAACAAATATTCAAAAGATATTCAATTGTACACTAAACAGAAGTATGGTTGTACAGCACTGGCGTCAATGCTTTCGCTATGCGTATTTTTCAGTGCGTTCACTGTTGTAGGCAAATAAGGCATACCTCCATAAAAAGCAGTCACAGAGAGTTCTTCACAGACATTCACAATATCTGGTGTGAAATGCTATATCACTTTGATGTTTTTTGTTTGACCAACTGGTGTCACGTACAACAGTTATGAAGTACTTGTACAAAACTGAAAAACATTTTACGAAAAACGGACTATACCTCAATGTTGTTTTGGTAAATTTTGATTTTTAATGAAAGGATGCAGGCAAGGCGCCTGATTTGGTACATCTACCCTCCTTACCTACATTCTAGCAATGTGAATGTCCACGCCACTAATTTTACGTGCAGATATGTGACATCTACCTGGAACGAACAGATTAACAAAAATTAAAAATTACATTTGAAATTGTATCTTTTAATTTTATTATGACAAACATATTTTTTGGAACATGATGTCAGTATGAATTTTAAATATTCTTTCGTTAAAAACATTGTTTAGAGAATTTCGATAAAAAAAGAAAAGCATGAGCACTATTGTCTGCTATATTGCTTTTCATTCGAATTATCATTGTAAAAATAAATCTCTTCTGTTATGGTACTGAATTTTATAAAATTCTGAACACGTTTTTACAGTTAATAATATATTACTATTATAGATTACATACTGAAAATGTCATTGCGGCTGATGAAATGTCTTGCACAATCCAAATCCACAACATAGCTATTAACTACAAAAACTATTTTATTCGATGATTAGAGTTTTTCAAAATTTTAAATGACACTGAGTTTTTCGGTGATTGTCCGCAACAGCCAAATCGGTTGTTTTTAAAAAGATAAACTTATTTTATTTTTATTTTTATTTTGTAATATTATAAAAGGTGTACTTTCTACAATATTATGTATTTACGTATATAAAACTTTATTGAGTAAATGTGAATTAATTTAAAAAATCTTCGAAAATCAACTGAGAAAACTGAGTAAACAAATGAAGGAAAAACCAAATCACCATACATATTATACTTAAAAAAAAACCAGATGGAATTTACTTTAATTCAAAACATACTGATACTTCTATCGTACACTTCTAACATTTCATATATATATTTCAGAATGACTTTTTATAATTTCATCACCAGTTGCTGACCTTTAGGAATTACACTAACTATCTAGTATTAACTTTAATTTATTTAATAATGATTTTAGGTAATTTGATTAAATGGATGAATGAGCATTAGCGATCATTTAGTTATTTAGTCATTTAGTCATTTAGCGATCATGCGTTATGCATTTAAAATATTTCAGCCCAACAACATTCTTCATCATAAGCATGATCCAGACTGATACATAGCATAATCTTATTTCCTATTATTTTTAGCTCTTTTAAAATTTATATTGACACTACATTACATTATTTCCAATTTGCCTTAATCCAAACGGCAAAAAATTAAAACACGTTTCAATAATATTGAGATGCCCTGTATAAAAAATAATTAGAAGAAATGCACAAAAATAATAATGTAAAAAATAAAATTATTTTGAAATATCAGAAAATCAATCCAATGAAAATAACAAAAACAAATAAAAATGATGATAACAATTGGGCATATAAAGTAAATTAATAGTAATAAAAATGTATACATCTACCATTACATAAAAAATATATTCGAGACCATATGTTTTAATTTATAACAATTTTATGACCTCTAGGAATTATTTTAATTACATAGTATCAACTTTAATTTTAAATTTAATCACTAACGATTGCACGTCATTTAATTAAATGGATGAATGAATGACGGATAATTATAAACGAAAGCAATGATCCATCGGGGGATTTTAGATCTTTCCCTTGGGAAAACCTGCTTGAAATGACCACGACCAGTCAAGGCTTTGCTTTCATGGGAATCAGCCCGTAAACTTTTTTGAGTGATGAGGATTAAATTTATATGAAAAATAATTAGCGAGAAATTACAGCAATATTTTTCATTGACCTGAAATTCTGATTACGCAGTTTTTACTTTTAGAAAGACAACAAGAGGCAATTTTTAAACAGTTTCTAGTCCTTTATTATATAGATATTAATTTCAAAACATTTTACGATATACTAAATTATGGCTGCCAAATCTTCTGTTTTCTGACGACCCATATTTTCGAAAATTAAACTCTTATTTATCACAAATATATGTCGTTACGTAAAGAGAATATTTATGTTGGAAAAGATAGGTGCTATAAAACCAGAAGGTTAGTGATCTATGGAATAAGTCCAAAGAAACATTTACATTAGTCGTACCTATTTCTCAACTTCTGATTAATTTCTTGTTAATAATTAATTTCTTGTTAATAATGATTTATAAATTAATTCCCTTTTATGAAAATGTAACACATGACTAACAAAGGATGTAAATTTTCACTTTGCTACACAGCGTACAATCAACAGAGCAAAAAATGTCCAAGCCGGGGATCGAATCCGGATACCTAGGTATAGCGCAACAACTGCTTTACCTTTTAAGCCACCAGGATTGCATCCAGTGTGGCATTCTTCACTCTTATACGTTAGAAAGGCTGCAACCCTGCAGCACAAGATGGAAAGCCATACACGATCACACAATTTAGTGGCATACATGAGATGAACAAGTTCTCAGCATCGGAGAATATATTTATATCTAATTAAATTTTCAGCAGGGCTGAAACTACGCCGCAAATTAATGGCAGTAACAAATGATGTCAATTGATATAGCATACCAAGTGCTGTATATTTTAAGCGATCAGGACGACATAAAGTCTGGCATTCTTCACTCTTATACGTTGGCAGTTCTCACGAGAAATTTTCACCTTACTTAATCGCAGAAATTTAAGATTAAACGTATCGAAGATTTATCTACAAAATTACTGCTGGCAAGAATTCATAACCGTTGGCAGCTATGTGAGTATAAATGTTGTTGCTTGTGGAAACCCAGTATATAAGGTCCAACTCTAGGTTTGTTTAGCACATTTTAAGGTATATGCACACCTTTGAAACGTCATTTTCGATGAAAATATCAAACTTATCATTTTTGCAATAATATTAAAATCCAATCTTTTATCTATCGAATTCTGCTTTAATTGTATCTGTATCTGAATTAGAAACCGAGTTACAGCGTTTAAAGTTACATCTATTACAGCTTGCCGATGAATTTTACAACCGGAAATATCGTTTTGCAAACCGGAAGTAAGTTGAAATGTATGTTTACATTCTTCTTTTTCGAGATTTAGCATTTATATTGGATTATAGGTTCAAGAAAATACATGGAGTACATAATTAAACCTTTAAATAATAATACTTATTTTTACAGCAAGAACCGCCTTTAAAAGTTATTTTTAGCTTTTTCTCAAAATGAAGTTTTTCAGATTTTTACTGTACGCAAAACATCCTACAGTAAAACATTATGCATGAAATGCCTTGAAATTTTTTTAACTCATTTTACAAATGTTTACTGAGGGAATAGACTACAATCATGATAATATATTAATTTAGTTTTATATTTACATTGTATAAGTTAAAAAGTTGCAAGGAATTTTACGAATATTTCATTACGTTAGTACTTCAAGTGCCATAAGCTTTTGAAACAGAGATGCTATTATAATGCGGCTAGTCTATGTCCTAGAGAAAGTTATTCTCTTTATTATGCAAAATGTGAATGCAATTATTTGATTTTGAGTTATCATGTTTTGCACACATATCAATGTTACACATAATTTTTACTATTTTTTAATTTAGAAAAATTATAGGTGTGTAATTTCTAAAATGTTTCTATATTTTTCAAAGTTTTAACTTAAATGTCATTAGAAAAAATTGGTATAAAGAGAAAATTTCAAAAATTTCAAAAAATCACCTCCGAAGGTTCCTGAATGTATTTGATTTTTAAAATAATTCCCTGTTATGAAAATATAATACATCACTAACAAAGGATGTAAATTTTCACTTTGCTGCACAAACGTACAACCAACAGTTTGAGAATGTCCAAGCCAGGGATCGAACCAGGATACCTAGGTATTGCACACCAAATGCTTTATCTTCAAAGCCACCAGGATGACATCCAGTCTAGTATTTTTCACTGTTATACGTTGGCAAGGCTGCATTATAGCAGAACAAGATGGAAGGCCATACATGAGCACACAACTTAGTGGCATACATAAGATGAACAAGTTCTAAGCATCAGAGAATATATTTATATCTAACTAAATTTTCAGCAGGGCTGAAACTACGCCGCAAATTAATGACAATGACAAAGGATGTGAATTGATATAGCGCACCAAGTGCTTTATCTTTTAAGCCTCCAGGACGGCATTCAGTCTGACATTCTTCATTTTATACGTTGGCAATTCTCACAAGAAATTTTCAATTTACTTAATCGCAGAAATTTGAGAGTAAACATCGAAGATTTATCTACGGAAGTACTACTGGTGAAAAATCATAACAGTTGGCAGATATGTGATTATAAATGTAGTAGCTTGGGGGAACCCTGTATATAAGGTCCAACCCTAGGTTTATTTAGCACATTTTAATGTATCTCACTGATATCAATTTGATTTCTTTAGATATGAAGCAGTTGACAGCTATGTGATTATATAAGCAGTCGCTTGTGGAAACCCTGTATATAAGGTCCAATCCAAGGTTTATTTAACACATTTTAATGTATTCCATTGATTTTAATTTGATTTCTTTAGATATAAATCCCTCATAATTACACATAGTTTTAAATATGTTGTGCTTTCATATTCATATTTTATCGTATAAAAAAGTACGATGGTGTTATAAGCACTTTATATCTAAAAGAAAACCGAACTGTTGTACTGTGTTAAGGCACAATCAAATTTTCTAATTAAACCTAATTTTTCATTGTCTATAACAAATTTAAACAAACAGTAATGAGAGAATAAGTTTACATACATTCTAAATTATAATGGAACAGTTGAAACATCTTAGAAAAAACAAGTTGGAAATTGTACGTCAAACGTGACAAATGAGGTGCATTCGTACTACAGCTAGTTACATAAATATTCAGATCTGGATTATTTTTAATTCTGTGAAATGATTTATATCGTCTGCAGATTAATTTTTCTGTAATAAAATAAGTATCTCGGTCGCTAGAGTAACCTATAACAAGAAAGCACCGATTTAAAAAATAAATTAAAATTTCTTAATAAATATTTTTATTAAAATTGGCTAAAGTTTTGATTCGATTTTAATAAAATTTGAAATGTCTCGACAAAATTCTGCAAGGATAATATATCTTAAATTTCAAACCATTCGGTTGGGTAGTTTTTGCGTTGTTGTATGCGGGCGGATGGACAAACAGACGGACGGACCAGACGACAACAATAAGTGCTACGTATTTATATAATTACGACCGCTCCTAAAAAGAAAAGAAGTTTGATGATTTATCTTGGGGCCACAAATCAATGCTTATCAATACACATAATTTAAAGTATTTTAATGTAATTAATAGGACCAATATTATAGAAAGGTGAAAATCAATACACCCATCCTGGTGATCTTAACTCATTCTGTGATCATGGCACACTTATTTTATTTGATATCTGCGCTACATTAATCAGATAAGTAATAGATGAATGTAGTTCCCAAAGATGATTCTGTCAAAAGCTCTTCAAATAAGGGTAAAGGAACTCACAGAATCAACAGATAATAAATAGCATTCTCAATTGAGAATAATTCCATTAATATTAGATAGACTTTATAAATACTTTGACATCTATACTAATATTAAAAAGGAGTAAAGATTGTGTGTTTGTTTGTTTGTTTGTTTGTTTGTAGGGGGTAATCTCTAGAACTACCGAACCGATTTCAAAAGTGATGGTGGCAAATTGATGGTGACAACCCCTGCTCCAACATAGGCTACATTTTATGTCGGTGCCACTAACCCCAGGGGAGTACAGGAGCAAAAAACGTTCCAAAATTGCAATTTTTTTTTTACTGAAAGAGCTAGAAATTTGAAATTTGGCATTGTAGTTACTTATAAGATGTAAATGCTCTCTAAGAACAAATTTAAAAAAAAATTGAAATTTAAAAGGGTGAAATAAGCGAAAAGCGTTCTAAAAAAATTCTAAAATACAATTTCTATGGAATCTCTGGAACTACAGAACCGATTTCAAAAGTAATGGTGGCAAATTGATGGTGACAATCCCTACTCCAACATAGGCTATATTTTATGTCGATGCCACTAACCCCAATGGGGTGCAGGAAAAAATTTGCGAAAATTGCGTCTTTTTTATACTGAAGGAACTAGAAATTTGAAATTTGACATTGTAGTTACTTATAAGATTTAAATGCTCTCTAATAATAATAATAATAATAATAAAATCAAATTTTAAAAGGGTAAAATGAGCGAAAAGCGTTCTAAAATCATTCTAAGTTACAATTTCTATGGAATCTCTGGAACTACAGAACCGATTTCAAAAGTGATGGTGGCAAATTGATGGTGACAATCCCTGCTCCAACAGCCTCTTTAAGAAAAAGCTATGCAATGCTGACGACTGGGTTTTTCGCTAATTGTTGCCACAGATTAATATCGGAAAATTAAACCTTTGAATTTACTGAAAAAATAATAGCTCGAAAAGTATTTGTCAGAAAATTGTTAGACAAACTGCTTTTGAAAGGTAAAAAATTATATTTTTCTTGATATAAATTTCAAATCTAATGATTATGCCGTTTTTCTAATATTGAATTTCAAAAATTACCAAATTTCACAATGGAATACCATAGCTAAACTTCCATGCGTAAAAATATAATGATAAGGCCGACGTGTCCTGACGTGTATATTGGTATTAGTCACAAATTATAGTAGCCTTATTATTCTGTTAAAATATAAGAGTTAATTATGAAATGTCAATATTTTGTTTGATTAAAAATTCGTTAAGAGAAATTCACCAGCGTAGCTTGCTAGTTTCTCATAAAATAATATTGATAAAATGATATTACAAAGAGTAATTTTTTAATAGAAACAGATTCTTGTCTAATATTTGTAGCTTAATTCGTATGTTGTTAATTGTTAGAAAGTACATCATAATAACTTATGCTCGATACATATTTAATCTATTAATAATTTCAACAAATCTTTCAAATGTATTAGAATATGCAACAAACCAAGATAAATCTTGTACAATCTTGCACTACAATGTAGTATTAATTGAATTGCAATACTTTTTCCTTTTTCATTATATCTGATGAAACTGGAATACTGCGTTTATTGAAATAGAATTATTAAAACAGAAATAATGAGAGAATTGTAATTGAAAGGCAAATGTTCCTGCAATATTTACAATTATATTACATTTTTTATCTAATTAAAGTGTACTAGTGTGCGCCTATATCTGCAAATATTAGAGAATTAATGAAAGTGAAAAATAGCAGTAAAAAATCTTATGGTAGGCATCGATCACAAGTAACATTCCTCACATTATATAAACCACGCCGAACGCATTAGTATAAAAGCATATTTGGGTTACAAAATTTATAGAAATTGTTATTTGGATATCATGAAATCCAATACCATTTTTCTTGGTTCTATAAAAACAAATCACCGTTTAGAAAATAGTGTCAAAGTTTGTTTTAATCCGATTTTCGATCGATTATAATTCTTGATGAAATACAGTTAACGATAACTGAAAATTGTTTATTGGTTCCAAATCACTTCCGTAGATATGCCTGCAAATTGATGCTACTTATAAAAATGAGTTCATGAACATATCAAAAAATTTCGCATTGTTGAACGTGGGGATAAATCATTTTTTAGAACAGAAAAAAATCAAAATTCAAATTCCAATATTAAAAGAAACAGCATCATTCACTTTATATTAGTATTATATTACCTAAATAAAAAGAAAACTTCATTTTACAATATGAATATAATAATTCAAATACAAATAGAGCCAGAACGAAAAATCATGCGTCAAGCGTCATCTTGCGTCTCTTTGAAGCGTGACACGTCAAATCATGCGTGAGGATTATGAAACAGTTTTTGTAATTTCCACTTCAGCAATTTCCATCGATAAACGTAAATATACTCATACTCGAAATATTTTGTGCTGCCCTGTATATCATCTATAGAATTTATACACACCAAGTAATGGGCAAAAATTAGTTTAATTTGAAAGCGTAACACAACATAAAATGCACTTCCGGCAGTTATTGTTCTTACACAGTACTCTAACCGAATTTTTTGTGTGTTCCTGTAAATGAATGATGAATGGTATGCACATCGTATTCTATAGTACGCCTCTGATAGTGCACCTCAACGGCATATATAAATTTAAATATGTTTGAAATGGTGTAACATTACCAAAATTCACTGCAAATAATTTTCCCCATAGACCGTAATTTGACATAATTCTTTTGAGTGTCCCTGTAAGTGAACTATAAACGCTACATGCTTCATCTTCAATGAAGAACGTGTCACAGTAAACCTAATTAAAATGTGTTAATTACATGGCAACCCGAGTACATTTACGCGAGTTACAGTGCAGAAAGACAGAGAGACAAACCGAATTCATAAACACTTTTCAACTATGTTGGAAAGTGTTAAAAACAGATACCGATTTATGTGCAGATGCACATACGTCGAAGAGTAGTTGAATTTTCACACACTTAATTGCTACATATACCCACATTCAAATATTTATTGGAAATATATCCCCATATGTGTTTATGTATAACATAATAAATACGTATAGAAAAATTCATCCACCTATGAATATATACTATATATTGTAAAAAACAAAACAATGAACTGTCTATGAGTAATATTTTAAAATACGGGAATTTTCTGTTAGAAGAATCAGTCATCAACTTAATAAAATACGTTTGGAGATTATTGCTATGATTGCCATAAAAAATAGTCATAAATTCCAATTCTAATGTCAAACCTTGTAAAAATTTTACAAAAAGAAAAAAACAAGTGGGTTAGTGTGATCGAAGATCGCACAAAGGGTTTCGTTCAATATTCCTTTCAAAACACTTTATCCTTTCTTTAATAAATTCAAACAAATTTAATTTAGCAAAAAAAAAAAATAAATAAATAAATACAAAATACCGGTCTATTTTTTCTTTTTTTCGAATGTCTAAACCATTCCGATAGCGGTCTAAGCCCGCTATTATATTCTCTCACTGTAATATCTGTCATGTGAACTAAATGCGATATTTAAAAAACAAATAATTTCAAAATTAAACATGTTGTACACCTTCAAAATGTTAAAATATGCGAATATTTCCATAATCGGATTTTTATCATGATTCAATATGTTTATCAAACTCATATATTTACTATTCTCTATTACTCATATTGATACACGCTTTGTATTATTCTGAAACATTGGAAAAATCTGTTTTCTTTTTAATTCTCTAATGACGTGATATTAATATGTTTTGTGCACATACAGATACTCATATTCCTTGTATTATTGAGAAATCTTTCCGTTTTATGTTTTATTACCACTATGACGTCAATCAATTTTATTTCATATTAATCTTTTTTTCAATTGGTGAAACTTTTTATTTCATTTTTCACGTAGAAATCGTCTGATAGAAAAATAATTATTGTAGAAAGATTTTCATCGTTGATTTTTAATTTTTGGCATCGGCTATAACGAAAAATGTTTAAATTGAATAGGAAAAGGCTGTTAGAATTTTGGATTTTTATCTCTATTTATTAAAATAATACGAATTTTTAAAATTTTAATATTTTCAGCTCTTCACAGCTGATATTTTGATTTATACACAAAGTTTCAACTCTGTAAGTTACATAGTTTTCGAGAATGACTCTGTGACAGACAGACAACGGAGCGGGAGCAATAGGGTTTCGTGAGATGAACGAAACCTTAAAAAGGATGAAAGAAAGAAAGAAAATCTGTCGGAAGATACTTTTCACAGAATTTTCTAGTCTTATATATTTATGTAACTGCCTGATGGAACAAAGGACTTATAAAATTCTATTCTGATATTAAATCTTGGCCAATATGATCGTACAAGTTTGAAAACAAATCTTGATTTATAGAATTTAAAGTGCATAAATCACACGCTTTCATTAAATTTTAAAATAAAGAATTTAAAAAAGGAAACGCTTCTAACAAAACTGAACGATATGCAAAATTAAATTAATTCCATTGTTGCCTATCACAGTTTATACTGTTATCTTATCGTATTATTTAAATACTAGCTGATCCACCCAGCGTTGCCCTGTCCGTCAAAAAATAATACGAAACACGAAATCACTCTAAAAATTGCTGCAAGAAACCGTTTCTCTGATAACTATTTGTCTTACTGCAATTAAATATAGAGATGGACCCCAAAGCGGGAGTAAATTCAATACCGCAACTCCAAATGTCTGGATCATTTCATTCATAAGAGTCAGTTTTTAGTCACAATTTAAAAAAAGTTTACCGTCGGATTTTCACAAAATTTACATTTTCGGAATCAGAAAAATAAACTACGTACAGACTTTGAGTTTCGATTCAATACCTCTTATACTTTTCTTAATACTCGAGGATGAGTGGAAATTAAACTATTTCGGTGTGTACGAGGGTTGATACAGAAATAAGGTTCCCATCAAATTTACAAATAGACAACATTGTGTATTCTCATAGGAATTTACATCGTTGGAAAGAAGAAAGTTCGCTCTATTTCTCTACATAATTGCCATTTTTTTCTACGCATTTTTATAGACGGTGCTCCAATTTCTGTATCCCAATGTCGTAGAACTCCGCGCCAACCCGTTGTGGAAGCGTTTCGCCATTTCTTTGACGTCATCGTCGTTCCAGAAGCGTTGGACACCCAAGTGTTCCTTTATCTTGGGGAATAAAAGTGATAATCACTAGGGGCGAGGTCCGGACTGTAAGGTGGGTGGAGCATGACAAGCCACCCAAATTGTGTCAAAAGTTCTTGGGTTTGATGGGAGACGTGAGGTCGGGCGTTGTAGTGAAGCAGCATTACACCAGCTGTCAGTCGTCCTCGCCGGTGGTTCTGAATAGCTAGCCTGAGTTTTCTTAGTGTTACACAATAACTCGCAATTGGCGGCATCAACAATGAGAACCTCCATCTTGGACTGCTGCTGAGTGAAAAATAAGCGGCGCAGCGAAGCGAAGCCGGGGGAATTGCGAGTGCGGGAACAGCCGCGCACAGCGCTGTTGCCGTATTTCGCCTCGCACCTTCCCGTGCGGCTGGAGCTCTTTGTGAACCTTATTTCTGGATCGACCCTCGTATGAATATCAAACTGATAACTTTCTTGCGGTTTCAATAAAAATATCCATTTTCCGCGCACGGGCAGGGAATTTTTTAGTTCCACCACCAGGGGATGCATTCTGTTCTAAACAAATTTCCGACACATGTGCCTACTGCCTACAACACCGTGTACAGCAGATGTGCTGCGCACGTACTGCAAAATCTTACAGTTACAGTTTCCACCAAACAAGACTTTTCAAATACATTAAAATCGCTTGCATTTGTGACGAAAAAGGTGTTGCCCGCCAAAATCTCTTTTTGGGCGAAATACCGGAAATATTTTATTTTTTTACAGATTTTCTACTGGGATTTTGCAGCTAAATTTGACTGATCCTTTTTTACGTACATGAATAGTTCCATTGGCATTTTTTCGAAATATTCTGAGTACGCGCTTTTAGGAGACTTTTCTTGTTAGATCTGTGTTAGTCTCGCTTTGTTGTAACTCTATATGCCCAGCAAGATAACCTTGTGTATAATTAAATCGTATTTTGAAGATTTGTATTTGTACTGATAACTTGAAAAATATTTTTTGTCTTTTATTACGAATGTTTTTTACAGATTCTCTCGTGTTTTTTTTAATACGGTTTGTAATCTTATAACACTGATTTATCTGAATTCTTCTATTTACGGTTTGTTTTTGGTTAATTGATGTTTAAATTTATATATATATATATATGTAATAATAAAAAATTTTCGCCATTTTTCCTTAGTTAAATTATTCCAAATTCTTACAATTTTAATTTTTTCCTGTTTTATTCTAATTTACTACTCTATATTCATTAAATCCTTATTCTTATATTAGCTCTATCGTTAACTCTGTTAAATTCCCTTTTATTTAATTCTAAATTGTCCAAATTTACTTAAATATAAAGCTTTTAGTTATTCTTAATTTCTATCCTGATCCCCGATCATTTCTGGGTTTTAGAATGTTTTTTGAGAGCCATTTTCATTTTATTCCGAATTTTATTTTCCCGCTCTAAGTCACTTTACTACAAAATTCATCCACTACCTCTCTGTCCGAACTCTTAACTAATTATCTTTCATTGGTCGTGACGTAGCATGACGCGTCTTCTTTAATTCCTCATTGGTTCAGTGTGCGTTCTACGTCATAATTTGTGTTATTACGCTAGGTAGAAAAATCAGCTACCTGCGGTGCTCCCTCAGAAATAAGTCGAATATTCACTTGTCTACAACTCCCTGGCTGCTCGTTTGACAATAATTAAGATGTTCTATTACTTACCCTCTATACCTTGATGACGCAGCGATGCACGGCTATTATTGTTAGGTGGAAACTGCCCAAGAGAAATACCTAATAAAGGATTGAAATTGAAAGCCTTGTTCATTTGATTCATGGAGAAACACCTCTGGTTTTTTCATTCTACTGCCGCTACGGCCGCGTCGAGACTGCAACTCAAATATTACGACTGCTTCTAATTTTTTACATCATCAATAACAACCACCGTTCTTAATTTCATTGTGCGACCATGTGTGCTCCTACTTCTAGTATCAACTTTACTCCAAATACAACATATGACGATAAATATTCGTAATATGATATATATATATATATATATATATATATATATATGTATATATGTATATTTTAATGCCCTAAAAATCGAATTATGTTTCATAAAATTGCATATCAGTAATTTTCAATTAATTACTATAATTAAATGTGTACTTATCTTTTATTTTCTAGAAATGAATTTAATTTTTAATGTCAGGGTTGTTGTATGACGAATGCAAAAATAGAGTCGAGATAAAATTGAAACATGAAATATTTTATTAAACACACACATTCAAGGTAAATTACAATTTATTTATGATCAATGCAGATTCAAAAACTATGAAGAAAAATATTTATTGCATACAGGTAGAATAATTTAAATATAATATTTGAAAATATTTTTTGAGTTGTGTACAAGTGCAATAAATCTCCCATTTATAACAAGAAAATTTTAACCGCTCACACGTTTCTCTGCATATGGCACATGTTATCATTGATCTTCCTTCCATATCAGCGATGCATCTCTTAAAATACATATGGCCACATGCCAATGCATAAAAGTTATCTTTATCTAAACAAATTTCTAATTGTGAACGAAAGCATATTGGACAGTGATACATGATTTCCGTGTCTGTGTATAGATCCGGAATATTTGATCTCTTAACCGTCTCTAGATTAAGAATCTTTTTAAGCAAGCCACAAATTTTAATGGTTGACATCACATGCGTTCTATGCCGTTCCGGATGTCTGGTCAGGAACAGTCTGCCTATTAAATACCAAATTAAAAAGTAATCTTCATAGTCCATCCTCATTAACATAGACAATATTAATACACCTATAACAATTATTAATGCTCCATAATAAACAAAAGAATACCACATCTCCAGAATAAGAGCTGTAGAAACAGAGAAATAGTTTGAAATGAATCATAATTACACTAGTTTACATGACTTTTGTTCATGAAATGAAATATATACGGTTACGTTACTTTATGTATCTACATCTATGAAAAAATATTTTTTTAAGTCCAGCACGCCAGTTTTTTTGAAATATTTATTAAGAAGATTTTTACAAAAAACTACATCTAAATAAACAATAGACATCTAAAAATGGTTAATTTTTGCGCTTTTTTTTATAAATATTTTCATCTGTATCTCTCACAGCAGACCAGCAATAGTCACCTAGCATATTTCGGTCGCAAAAACCCTGATAATTTTGCTCAAATGATTTTAAATCTTGGTGAAATCGCTCGCAATGTTCATCACTCATACCACTAAGATTTTCTGGGACAAAATCTAAATGGGAATGCAAAGAATGAATTTTTAGTGATATATATTTACACCCATACGCTTGTAATTTTGCAATAAATTTTAAAGAATTTCTTTATAAATACAAACTTTTGTACTGCACTGTTAAAAGTTTTCAGCTTTTGCTGCAGACACACTCCACCGCTTTTAGAGAAAACGATTATTTTACTACATTATGGAGCATTTTCATTGGTCAAAACAGAGATGTTCTATAAAAGCGGTGGAGTGACTATGCAACAAAAGCTTAAGATTTTTTACAGTGTAGGAGCAAGCAATTTCCACTGTTGCAGCCTGGAGCCAAGTAATTCCGCTTTTGACTTAGACAACTGCAAATCTCTTATAAGATCGTTGAGTTCAGACTGAGTTATTAAATGTGGACTGTCCTCATCATGAACATAGTTATCTGAGCTTGATTGTTCACTGTCACTATACTCGTGCATTGTAATGCTATTTTATGTATCTGTGTGAGTTTGGTCACTTCTGCCAGGTGGTGTGGGAACTGGTAAATCCTCTGAATGAAGAACCGGCTTAGTCACTGAAGGAACGTCTGCATATTTTATGCCCTCTTTATTTTTTGAGTTAAAACCAAAAGTTTTTGTTAAACAAAAGTAACAATCTGTTACGTGGTTAGTTGGCTCTCTCCATATCATTGGTTTACCAAATTTCAGTGATCTATTTTTAACTGAGTACCAGGAGCTGAGAACCAATCTACAATTAGTGCAAATCACACGAGTAACCCAATTTTTATTTTGATTTGACACCGGAAATCCAAAGTATTGTAAACAGGCTTCCGGCAATGGTTTTGTTATAGAGAAACCAGGATTTAACTGAACAATTTTGCCACAAACATAACAAAATCGGTTTGGATGTAGTTTACACACTCTAGATGACCTTTTTATATAAAAATAAGACTTTTGAATCACACAGTTGTTTACAATATAAAACGATAAACGTATTTAAAGAATTGCGGGTAGATAAAAAACAAAGACCTTCATATCTCAGAATTGTGCCGTGCTAAAAAAATAAAAAAATATTTTTTTTTAACTACCGTCCATAGCCTACATAAATAAAATCTGTTTCATTTCATGAGAACAAAAAATAATTTTTTTTTTTTGTAAACTAGTGTTATTTTTAATATAAAAATATATAGTGAATTTCAAGATTGCATTTACATGTAACTGTATTGGACACACTGAGTTTTTTAAATTAAATAAAATAGAATTTGTCTTGTATTCTTTATCAAAATTTGTTTATCTAAATATTCATAACGATAGCAATGTGTTTCATTTGCATTACATGATATCTTTAGATTTCTTGAGGGAAAAGAGAGTCCAATATTATTGGACAATTAGAAAAAAAAATATTACATTAGTTTTATTCAATAATAAATTTCAAGAAAGAAATCCTATTTGCATTGTAGCTTAAACAGAAATTGTGAAAATTGCTTTTGCTGATTATGTCATTTTTGATGCAAAACGTTATTTGTCAAAATGTATATTGTTCTTTTAAGATTTGGTTTCTCGTTTCAAAGCTGGTGGAGCGAAAATGACGCAACTTTGCGGAGCAAAAAAAAAAACAGATTTTTGATTTATACAAAATACTTTAATAGAATCATAAATTATCTTAATAATCGGTAAACCATATTACTTTTAGCACCCCTGTGAAACATTTTAACTTCCAACTTAAAAAAATAATTAATTGTAATAGGTTATTAATTTTCTTTAAATTCAGTTTTGGCTAATAAAGTTCAATAACTGTCTACCTAAATGCAAAGAGCTTAAATCTTCCTCCTTGGTTTAATTTAAAACTAAAACAAAATTGTTCGATGTAATGATTTGTAAATGTCAATATATCAACAGACGATTTTTGTTTGTGGGGAATAAATTGATTTATAAAGCTTAAATATTTGAAAATATGTGTTTATTTCTTCGAATTTTCTTGGTAAGCATAATTTATCTAAGATTATTTTTTTTCTTTCCACAATGTATTCAAATTTAAAATATTTTATATTTTTAATTTTAATGAGAAAATGACATAAATATTAAAATAATAATACATTTTCTGTCACATTTTCCCTTTGTTGTTTTGTAGCAGATAGCTATTTGGGGATTTTAGTGGATATTACGTCATAATACAAATTTTGTTTTCAATTATCTTGAATGTAAACTTGATAGATATTTTTAATTTATAAAATTTCTTTGTTTTTAGCATTTTTCTAGATAAGATATTCATTAAAAGGGAATAAAAATTGTTTGAAACCCTCTATATTTCTGTTGTTGCTGTCGTAAACACATATCTTTATCAGAATATAATACTACTGGAATAAAACAATTATTTTTTGCGTAAACGAATGATTAAAATTTAAAATAATATTTTATGAAATATTCTCTTGTACCGGGTGTCTCAAAAATGACTGATGGATTTTAAAATTCAATAACTAGCAAACGGTGACAGATATTTAAAAAATTATTTCAGGAGGGTTATGTATGATGGTGGGAGTTTTTTTACTGTGATTCTTGATTTTAGTTCGAATTTCAAACAATAGATGGCGCTGACAGCGGTTGGCGCTCATTCGAGACCGAAACTGACGTCACTCAGCAATGATGCGAAGAAAGGAGATTAAGGCTATGGAGTGAGTCTCATTCCCCAGTAAAATCTTGCTCTTAGGCCCCGATTCTGAACTCATTCTGTATGATTTCAATGGAATGCGTTGTTGCCATGGAATCAACAAATTCTTCGATAGTGGAATACATCTTTCAGATCAGGGAATAAATTTAACAAGCAGTATTCGAGTTGCAGGTGAATTTACATTTATGAGTATTTATGGGAATTTTATCTAACCAATAAAAAAATTTAGTTTCGCGAAATGACGGCAATGCAGGTATGTGAGAGCTGCACAGAAATCGAATCCGTCACATCTTCATTCGTTATTTTGCTACGCAGTCTGATAGTGAGTACTTTTAAAAGAGTGTACACTATTTATTGAAAATGTTTTATTTCACCTAGTAGTTTTAAAATACGATGAATAAAATATTCTTTAAATCAGGCCATAAAAAGTAATTTAATCCGGGAAAATAAAACTTCATATATGTAAAATCGCCTGCAACTTGAATACTGCTTGTTAAATTCTTGCCCTGATCTGAAAGCTGTATTCCACTATCGAAGAATTTGTTGTTTCCATGGCAACAACGAATTCCATTGAAATCATAACGAATGAGTTCAGAATAGGGGCCTAAGAGCAAGATTGTACTGGCGAATGAGACCCACTCCATAGCCTTAATCTCCTTTCTTCGCATCAATGCTGAATGACGTCAGTTTCGGCCTTGAGTGAGCACCAACCGCTGTCAGTGCCATCTATTATTTGAAATTCGAACTAAAATCAAGAATCACAGTAAAAAAACTCCCGACATCATATATAACCCTCCTGCAAGAATTTTTTTAATATCTGTCACCGTTTGCTAGTTATTGAATTTTAAAATCCATCAGTCATTTTTGGGACACCCGGTAAATGCCCTAGTGATGTATCATACAGACGTTTCCGTTCAACTATCAGTCCAATAGAACATTCTGATAAATATTTTCGTTGGCATTATTATAGGCGATTCTTTTTTTCATCAATCAATTTTTTAGCTATTTTCTCAAACATTCTGTTCTTGTTATATATTCTGACTAATATGGACCACCGGAAATGAATCTCAGATATGCGCGTGTATACTGATAACCCTTTCCATTTTAAATCCAATAACATAACAAGGAATTTTCGAAGTGTTCAGCCATTCAGCTTCGTTAGAAGCTGAATACGTTCAGCGTATATATATATACAGAGTCAAATTCGTTTAATACGAGAACGGATAAAACGAAGACACGGTTAAAATGTACGTTAAGAAAGGTTCATTATTTAAACTGTATTAACATTTTTACGCTTTTTACGTGCTACAAAAGCAAGATTACGGCCATTACGACAAAAACATCTGATCACTTGAATATGATTTTCGACAAAAAACAGGGTAGAATGAAAAAAGAAATACCATTATTTCACTATTATTTCTCAACAATAACATTTCTACTTTACATCTGAGTGTAAAAATGTAGTAATTTATCAGTTTTACCAGACAGAATTCCAACCCTCAAGGAAACTCCCCAGCCAAGGAAATTCAAAATAATACCCTGAGGTTTTGAAAGAATGAAAGAAAGATGTCAGAGATCAGGATGTATTCAATGCCGCCCGTTTATAAGATTAAAAATTGAGTCATGGAAAGTAAGGAAAATCAGCTAAAACTGTTATTTGTTTGTTATGTTTAATCATCTTAGTGAGTTCACTGAAATACGTGTTTAACTATTTTTTTAGTAGATTTGTTACCTGAAATTCATGCGCCTACATAAAACTGCTGCTAAGATATGGCGAAATCTCCTAAAACGTCCCCCCCCCTCCCATCAACCCCTCTTAGGGGGTGAATTTCTAAAATCTCTGAAATACATGTTTAATAATTTTTCTTAGTATATTTGTTATCCTGAATTTCCTGCTCCTACCTAAAACTGCTGCTGAGATCTGGCGAAATGAGTTAAAGCGTTTGGGACCTCCATTTAACCCACTTAATGGGTGAAATTCTTAAATCACTGAAATATGTGTTTAACTATTTTTAAGTATATTTGTATCCTGAACTTCATGATCCTAGGGGCTGTCCATAAATGATGTCACACGTTTTTTCAATATTTTAAACCCCCCTCCCCCACTTTGACACAAAGTGTCACACTTCACCATACCCCCTCCCCCCCTCTTGTCACATGTCACACTATATTACATAAACACATACTCTGCATTTCAGAAACAAAGCACTACGTTATAGATCATATTTCAAATTTTATTTTTAAACTTTAACTATGTGTTTTAATGACAATTGTGAGTATAACAATAAAAATGATTCGTGCACTTATTTTGTATGAAATAAGATTAAGGTTTACAACAAAAAATATAATTAATATACAATAGTAATAAAATATTAATATGAAGGAGCAAATGATTTTTTTTAAAGAAAGGAATATACGTAAATCAAATCACATGGAAAGTTGTTTTAGCCCCGATTAAAAAATACCCTCAAATTCTGGTAATTTCAAAATAACTTCAAAATTCAATCTGCTGATTTTAAATGATTTTATTTAAATCAAAATGTGTGATGTCACACTTCTTCTTACCCCCTCCCACCCTCTTGTCACAAACTGTCAAAATTTCATGAACCCCCTCCCCCCCTCAGAGCGTGACATCATTTATGGACGGCCCCCTACCTAAAAATGCTACTGAGATATGGCGAAATGACAATAAAATGTTCGATCCCTATTAAAACCCCTTAGTGGGTGAATTTCGAAAATCGCTGAAATACGTGTTTAACTGTTTTTTTAGTAGATTTGTTATCCGAAATTTCATGCTGTTATCTAAAACTGCTGCTGAGATATAACGAAATGAGCTAAAACGTTCGACTCCCCACCTATTTAACCCTCTTAGTGGGTAAATTTCTAAAATCGCTGAAATACGTGTTCAACCATATTTTAGTATATTTTTTATCCAGAAATTCATGCTCCTACCTAAAACTGCTGCTGAGATATGGCGAAATGACCCAGAACGTTCTCTTCCTGCCCCATTTAATCCCCTAAGGGGGTAAATTTCTGAAATCGCTGAAATACGTGTTTAACCATTTTTAGTATATTTGTTATCCTGAATTTCATGCTCCTACCTAAAACTGCTGCTGAGATATGGCGAAATGACCCAGAACGTTCTTCCCCCCACCCCATTTAATCCCCTAAGTGGGGGAATTTCTGAAGTCGCTGAAATACGTGTTTAACCATTTTTAGTATATTTGTTATCCTGAATTTCATGCTCATACCTTCAAATGGTGCTGAGATATGGCTAAATGATCTAAAACGTTCGATCCCTCCTTTAACCTCCGTAAGGGAGGACTTTTTAAAAATCCTTTCTTATTGCTTGCCTAGGTCATAACAGAAATCTACTGTCCAAATTTCGTTATCTAGTCGTTTCAGTTGATATTGATGAGTCTATCAGGCGTTCTCTCCTTATATAATACTACAGATAAATAGAGGTTGATCAACTATCTTTGCATATACTTAAATTAGTCAGAATTTAACTCTTCATTTCAGAAGCTAGTCTCATTTATAAAAGAAATCCGATGCCATAATCTGACTAAAGTGTTTTCAATAAGTCCAGAAAACGAACTCGATAACGCTTTCTGTAGAATAAGAGAGTTATTTTTTTCTTTTAGGTAGATTTCGTAATAAAATACTACCTATTACATTTCTAAATTTCTTTTCTACATTCAGGAATTTCTAAAATAAAAAAAAGCCGATCATGACTCCTAGAACCCAAAACAACCCCCAGTTCAAATCTTTATTTATCTATCGATCTATATCATTTTTTATGGACACGATGACTTCCATAATTTTGCACAAATCTCTTCCAAACTGTTACATAAAATCAAAGGCCATGAAATTTCGGTCAAGTTCGTTAATGGGCAAAATCGGACCAAAGGGGACGGAATTTGAGGCGGGGTTGTGTAAACAGAAAAACCCCAAAACGTCTTAATTATGATACATATCGAGTCCGTTTAAAATTATTATAACGTCTAGGAAAAGTGCCAAAAATTTATGTATGACAAATGTTTGATATTATTAAAATGGCCTCATGAGGGGGTAAAAATATGGTTTTAAGAAGAAAAAAAAATCATAACTTCGACAATTCACAAGATATCAAAGCCAGTTAAATTTATTAAAAATCTTCTTGATATTATCTACAACTTTTATATTGACAATTGTTTTACTTAATCAATTGTTACAGCAAAAATAAATAAATAAATAAATAAAATAAAAACAAAAAATCCCTGAAAGCTCGGCCTACAGGCACAGGTAAATGTCGAAGACGCAGACCGTGGGACGCCTGTTTATTGAAAATTGCAGAAGAAGGACCTATTTGTCATGATGAGGCAGTTAGGACCTTCTACTGAGAAATCTACCTGTGCCTGTTGGCGGAACCGGCAGAATTTTTTTTTAATCATATAACAACGATTAACCCCAAAATTGATTCACCAAAAAAAAAAAAAAAAAAAAAAAGGCAACATAAGGAAATTCAATCTTCTCCCTCACAGAGAGCGAATATTTGATCTCTTCGAATATTCTAGTTTTAATAGAAACTTCTTTATATATTATTCTTAATAGCTATTACAGGTATATAATGAACATGTGTCTATATTATGTACCCTTTTTTGTAAAAAAAATGCATTAAATTATAATTATAATATATGACAGATCCTATTAATAAAACGAAAAAAATCTAGAAATTAAAAAAAAAATTGTAGAAATTCTTATACAGAAAAAAAGTGCAATCTAAAATATCGTAGTAAATCATGTACTATTACTCTTATTAAAGTACTATAACTTTAATAAGAGTACACAATGTGTACATAATTGTACACAATATGTACTTAATGTGTACACAATGTGTACATAATGTGTACACAATGTGTACACATTTTACAATGTGTACATTTCTACACCTCGAAAGGACCTATCAAAAATACTACCCATATAATTCATATAATACGACCAATTTACGGGCCATTTTTATGTTCCAATAATATATGGTTATAAGTCTTTATAGCTGTCGTATAGGTGTGTGATGCTTGACACATGCCTGGTCTATACCTATTACGACTCAATATATTAAGCCGTTATGCAAATTTAGGTTATAATAAATATACTTTCCACAGTATTACAAGCAATTCCCGTAGAGCTGCAGTGAAACGCTTTTATCCAGAAGTACTCTCCTTGTTCCAGACGAAATCCAGATAATTTGAACTACAAAAAATAACTAAAGTTATATAAAATAATTCCTAAAATCACTTCTTTAAATAAATTAGTAGGTTTGGTGTATGCTTAAAATATGTAATTTTAACTACAAACAATTACAAAAACTCAAAAGAATACTTACGTACGTTTAAAGGTATTATTTGATCATGATCAACAATGTTTGTTAATTGTTTTGCTGTAGGCACTTGTTCTGTCAGGTACCAGAAAGGATTGACATACAGAAAATGTTTGTTACCTTAGCATTTTTTCTATTTACGTCTACAACGCGTGTTAAAAATATTGAACGCTGCCTATTTTATACTTAAATTACCACTTTCGAAATTTAACTGAATTCTTCGGATTTTATTTAGAATATGAGATTAAAATAATACAGTGTTGGTAAAACACTAACTTAAAATTATCCAATCATTGCCTTCTAAAATACCAGTTAAACATGTGTTTTAACGTATGTTTTAAAAATATAAATCAAAGGAAATATTTTCTTAATAATAGTGGTATAAGTGTATAATTATTAAAAATGTTATTTCTGTACAAATGAAATATAGTGTTCGCATTCGAATAAAATATTTTAAAATTAATTTCCTGATATAGATCCAGATAAATGTAGCTTGGTTTGATGAAATTTTACAGAAATTACTTATGTATCCACTACACATATACGAACACATACAAGGACAGTTAAAGTTTACTTATTAAATTATTACCTAATTTTAAAATATTTATCACGAAGTATTGTATGAAGTGGTTTTCAATATATCGCTGAAGTGTTGCATACATATTGCGCACCCACATTTATTGACCTACATTTAAAAAAGAAATGAGCATAAGTTACGCTTAAATATTGCTTTTTGTTTGTATATGATTTTAGAAACCATATAAAGTCTATGTTTATATTTTATTCCCATACTCAAAACGTAATATTTATGTAGATGCATAACCAGATAAAAAATATTATCCGTCCTTATGAAGAGGCTTAAATATCACTTTCGCTTTCTATTTATCTATTTGCGTTCCTAGAAATATAAGCACGTGTATTATTTGAGATAAAATAATTTTTCGTCAGATAAATATCTCCGCTTAAAGGTCAGAAAGGGAAAAAATAAAATAAAAAAGTAGATAATAATGCGTTTCTTTATTCATTTCGAATAAAAATTCTAGACTAAGATGTTCATTGAAGTGTCACTTCACTTTGTTTTATGTTTTGTGTGTATTATAAAAGCGTTATATTTATGTGTGTTACATGCATAACAGAAATGTTTGGTGAGTTATCTGATTGTTTAAAAAATATGATAGATCTTATACTAAGTAAGTTTTCTACTGTTACAAAGATTCTTACCAGGAAATGACGAAATGAAAAAATCCAAGTAAGCAGTAATCGAAAGACAATTATGAAACGTGTTTTTTGAGACATAATTCATTTGTCCTCGTCTCCTCGTTATAGAAATATAAATTCATAAAATTAGGTAATTTATTTATTTAATTAAAGGAAAAAAGCGTGTTTTTGATTCAGAAATATTAATAATTAAATTAATATGAAATACGAAACATATTTAGATATAATACTATAAAAATGAAAGAAGGGCGTAAAAAAATTGCTATTGACAAATATGGCACTGAACCAAAAGATTATTGAAGCTTAGAAAGTCATGGCACCAAGAGAATTTCATTAACATAAATCTAGTGGAATGATTACAATGATCAACCTCCTGCGAAAAATAAAATTGCAAGGGCGTTTCAAATGCAAGTGGAAATTTTTCCGAGTATGCACTAACCCAGACTTGTAACAAGCATAGCGAATCATTTCGGAGTACTGCGACGTACGTAATTGAAAATGGACAAGTGACTGGAGTTTGATAATGTCGTTACGTTGAAAACGTTAACGACTTCCCCTTCAATCCTATCAATTTCTCTTTCCATCCTGTTAAATCAATAAATTAGCAAATTTTAAGACTTTATATCTCGATAACGAGGAGACCTAATGATTTATGCGTCAAAAAACACATTTCATAATTCCCTTTCGATTGCTGCTTATTTAGATTTTTTTTCATTATTACACTAATGGCGTAGTTTATTGGTTAGTATCTTACTTATGATTCAATACTATTAATACAATGCGCACGTATGCGCTTCGCTGCGCCGCTCATTCTTGGCTCAGTAGCCTTCCGAGATGGAGGTTCCTATTGTTGATCCCGCGAAATGCGAGATTCATCCAGTTATTGTACAACACTAAGAAAACTCAGGCGAGCTATCCAGAACCGCCGACGAGGACGACTGACAGCCGGTGTAACGTTGCTTCACAACAACGCCCGACCTCACGTCTCCTGTCAAACCCGGGAACTTTTTGCACAATTTGGGTGGACTGCCATGCTCCGCCCACCTTACAGTTCGGACCTCGCACCTAGTAATTGTCACTTGTTCCCCAAGTTAATTGAACACTTGAGTGACCAACGCTTCCTCAACGGGTTGGCGCCGGAGTTCTACGACATTGGGATACATAAATTGGAGTATTGTCAACCAAAATGCGTAGAAAAAGAAGGCGATTATGTAGAGAAATAGAGCAAGCTTTCTTCTTTCCAACGATATGATTTTCTATTTGAATAAATAATGTTGTCTATTTGTAAATTTGATTGGAACCTTTTTCTGGATCGACCCTCGTAAATAATGTAATGGCCTTTTAAAAAAATACATTCATTTCAAAAAATTTAATTTACAAAAAAATTAAAATATTCTTAAGACATTTAAATATATAAAATCTTATTTTGATCAATTTATATAAAAATACATTTAAAAACTGCGGTAAAACGTACATTGTATTTCGAAAACAAAAAAGAGCGATGTATTCAAATGAGATAATAAACGAAGCGCTAAATAATGAAGAAGTGCTTGGATACATATTACTAAATTATCGTAATTTCATTTTTTAAATGATTCTAATGAATCCTTAAGCCATTTTGAAGAATATTATATCTTAATATTTTCTCATATTTCTACAATATGATCAAAATTAAAGGTTATTTAGATATGAAAATCATAAGTATTTATATTTATAGAATGCCAAATGAGTGCTATGGTGTCTTTAACATTTTGCTAATGCAGCATACATTAGCGAGATTGAATTATCATTGATTGATAACAATAGTTTCAACATCTGCTTATCGCACTTTGTTACAGAATTAACAAGATAATAGTGCGATATCTTTCTTCTCGCTTGGAAAAGAGATAAGCTCCTCAAAAACACATAAAAATGACATTGCAAAGCGAAAGCAGTATGAGAGATTTCTACTTTTACAAATCGATATCAAGCTCTTTGTATGATGAAGAAATGAATTTCATATATATATATATATATATATATATATAAACCTACAATAGATAATTATTCAGGCTAAAATTTGTAGATGTACGTAAAAAATGACGAATGTTTTTGAATCTACGAAAATATAATATAATGTCGAATAAATTTATAATTATAAACTTATCCTTGTTAACCATGATTCTGAACAGTGTTTCTTTATCTTTTGAAACCTCAGACATCAATGGCATTTCGAGATTTATAGAATCATTAAAAAAAAATTCTAGCTGCCCGTAATTTTCGGAAATTTTTACGAATAGCTTTTAAAGTGTATTAATCAGTTTTCTAAGCCCGGAATGTAGTTTTTTCCGATGCTATCCATTCTCAAGTAAACATTTTCATGTTCAACAAATATGTTTAACAGACAAACATGCAAAATTAACAACGTTAACATTAACATTAAAATTAAGATTATTTCTTTACTCTTTCAAGTAGAAATTAACTTATGCAACTGAAAACATTTACTTGAGAATGGATGACATTCGATAAATAGGTATCCCAGGCTGAGGAAACTGTTTAATACATTATAAAAACTATTCGGAAACGTTTCTGAAAAATACGGGCAGCGAAAAATACTTTTGGGAATGTATTGGTTTTTTAAAATTTTGGGAATGTATTGGTTTCTGGGAATTCAAAAGACAATGGGACACGCTATTCAGAATTTCGGATAGCTCAGAAGATTATATTATATTTTCGTTAGTGGTTATTTTCATAAAATAAGAAACATTGGTCATTTTTTACAGTGTAGAGTCATGAATTTCGTTGATAAATATGACCCATGCTCTATCAATTATTCAAAAATAATAATAATAATAACATTTAACCCGGCACTACTCGAGCTGGGTATAACACACCCAGGGTGAGTATGGTGTTTAAAATTCTCACCACTATTTTTGAAAAGTAATCTTCAACTTATATTACCGCAGAATTTGTAACAATTGTGTCCGACTGAATAATGCGACAATTATTCGTATTTTTGATGACAAGGTGAAAAAGTCTTTCATAATTTGCATATCCGTGATTTCTCCCGTATTAATGTGCTTAGAAACATAAAAAAAAATACTTTAGAATTTTTTAATGTAATGTTTAAAAATAAAAAATAACATTGTTTGCTAATATCCATTTCTTAATATCAATATTAATCAAAAATTACCACGATTGCACATTTGAAATTTCGTGTAATTCCTAAAACATATACTCTGTTAGGAAGCTACATGGGAAAGTCGCCAAGTTGGAAAAAATGTAATAAAACTTTGTACAGCTTACTGAGGTACGTAATACGAAACGTTTTTTGTGTTGCCCAATACAATTTTAAATGGGTTAATTTTACCACCAATATGTTTTTCGGGTTCTTTTTTATGGCAACACAGAAATGGTAAGGAAAATCAGATGTTTTAATTTGTTATTTGATAAAATTATATTTCCATTGTAATAAAATACCAATTGTTCATATAATTTACAATATGTTTTAATAAAACTTAAAAACTAATAGCGAAAGTTAATCTGTTAAAATTTGAAATCTATTTTTGTGACCTAAAGTATTGAATCAGATAATTGAAATTACTATGGCAATATGGCGAATTTTGGAATGTCCTTCTTATTCCGATGTTACTCGAAAACAATTAATATTCTTAATACCAAATCATTTATGTACACATATTTAAACTTTATAAATACACATTATTCCAAGTTTACTAATATCGTATTATTGTGACATCTTATTGTTATACTAGCTGACATGCCCGGCGTCGCCCGGGCCCGTGGTAATAACCTTAAAAATACCTAAAATCAATGTTGAATGATTTTATATTTTTAAATGAAAATCTATACAAACGAACTGAAGAATAGTCGTTATAGTTATTGCGATTTAATGTCGCTTTAATTTTCGACGTTTTGATATATTAAACTTTCAATTCTGACCAAAAGTTCCTGAGGAAACATAAATAATGTAAAGCGCTCCCCCACCTTTCCTCTTTTTAACTCAAAATAATGTACAGTAATATTGACCAATTTATCTGTCCTATTCGAAAAAAAATATCCAAAACCTTTTTTCTAAGATGATTATATTAAAATTAAATAACAATCATGCACTCGTGGCATCATAATTCACTTTTATATTTTATCAGAATTTTTCAGAGGCTAGAAATTTTATCAGAGGCTACTATAATTTGTGACTCATGCTTTAGCCAGTATACGTCAGGCCACATGGCCGTTATCATTATCTTTTTACGCGTGAATATTTTTCTTTGGTACTCCATTGTGAAATTTGGTAATTTTTAAAATTCAATATTTGAAAAACGACATAATCATTATATTTGAAATTTAAATCAAGAAAAATACATTTTTTTTACCTCTCTAACGCAGTTTGTCTAACAATTTTCTGACAAATACTTTTCGAGCTATTAATTTTTTTATTAACTTCAAATGTTTCATTTTCCGAGTTTATTCTGTGGCAAAAGAAGTGCCAAAGAAATGCCAAAAGAAGTAGTAGCGCGTATTGTGATCGCTGTAGGAGAAATACAGGAAACTCCTGGAATCTTCGAGCGTTTCCGCCAGTCGTTCCTCTGTAGATGTACTCTGTGTAATAATGTCCGCGGTCGACACTTTGAACAATTGTTGTAAAATATTTGTTTTCTCTGGACATCACGAGCTGTGTTGTACATATTCTGTGCAATAAATAATTTTCTGGAGTGTTTTTTTCTTGTCTTAGTTTGTCCATTTCCAGACGCATTTTCTCCATTTTCACCCTTTCAACGTCATTTGCGACCCCATGTTCCATTGCATTTTTTGTTCGTCTTCATGGGTACTATCACCCCTCTACGTTTGTTGAAGCATTTCGGACACCCTGTATATATATATATACAAATATAAATATATATATATATATATATTACTCATATGCATTACGTAACAAAATACTAATAAACTTTAAACTATGAATTTATTTATTTTAATCTGCATGTCAAATACATTAATCATACTACTTTTATTCCAAAAAACAATTATATCCCTTACAACCACGAAATTAGTTTTCTTCAAAAAGTCACATTTTGCCGAAAAGAATTTAGATCATCTTAATCCTGCATATTTAAATTATTTTATAAATAATTAATTTTCTTGAGAGAACAATTAACGTATTTGTAATTGGTACACCTTTCACCAAAAAGATTCATCTAAAGAAAAACGAAGGTTATTATTAAGTTTAAACGATGAGATTTATTAAGAGACACCACGTGATTTACATATTTCCTGTGTTTTTAAAGGAACATTGTTACGAATATGTTTCGATATAACCAAACTTTGATTTCTTATATAATTCGCATTAACAAGAAATTTTATAGATTTTTTTTTTACTTTTAAGAAACAGAAAAATTAAAAATAGAGAACTATTAAGCAGTTTGTGTTAAAAAGTCTCAAAATTGATTTAAACAGTTTTTCAAAACTATATTTCCTTCTTATCTGGTATCCCAAATATTAGAGATTGGTAATAATCTTATAGATAAAATAATTAGTAGATAAATTATATAATTGTATTTGTATTTCATAACAGTTTTATTAATGTTTGATTGAAAGGCGTTTGTAATATATGAAGATTGTATTGTTAATTGCGACATGCATTAACGGAGTAAATTTTCACACTAAGGCCCACGTATAAATGTTGTAAATTTGTGGCAAGAAGAAAAAAAAGGATCTAGAAATATTGACTTTATTTATAGCACCACTTACAATACCCATTAATAGTATATGTACACATTAAAATTTTGTTTATGTGAGATCCAATCAATGTATAGAATATGTAATAGTACTTATCGGGTACTGTAAAAAATAAATACTTCAACGGAAAAAAATTATGCAACACTTAGTGAAACTGTTACGTATAACTGTTTTACTAAGTTTTGCTACAGATTACTAAGTATTCAAAATCCTATGTTTCGCTGTCTAAGCATTATAAAGTGCGATAAAAAAAAATATTTACAATTCATAAAAGAAAGTCTTAAACACGCTTTTAGAGGCTTCCTACATCATTACATTTTCAAAATTAAAGGGAATCAAATGACGTTTCAAGACGTAAAATACATTTTGTTATATTTCGTATACAATTTTCTGGAAATTGGAATGGCAGGATTGATTTCAAGAAACCTAGAGGACTCTTTTCTTTTGGTAATCACAATTTGTAAGTGATAGCATCAAGAAATATGAAAAACACAAAACATATACATAAGCTAATATAAGACTCTGAATTGTGTTTATACGTGGCGTTATCTATCTCCAAAGTTTTGAACTATTTTCTTTATTGGGTTAAACAAAACGTTTCATTGAATGAAGCACTTTAGTTCAAAATGCACATTGGTATCACTAGATTTTATTATATTTTATGATGTGTCAAAGATTGTTGTTTCTATATTTACAATTATTTCGTAAACGTACAACACATTAAACATAGAATGATTCATAAAAATGTTTGAGCAACAATCAATAAATCTCCTTTTTATGACAGGAAAATCTTTCGGAAGCTTTCACGCTGGCACGTCTCTTTACATACAGCACAAGTTACAGTAGTTGCTCCTTGCATATTTTCAATGCACCTTTTGCAGTAAATGTGACCACATTTCATCGTGTAAAAGCTTTCTTTATCAAGCAAAATTTCTATTTGTGAACCAAGGCATATTGGACATTGATATAAAAAATCTTTTAATGCAATCTCATCGGTATTTGTCGGCAGGTCAACTGTTTCTAGTTCAAAAATCTTCTTAAGCAAGCCACAGATTCTGTTGTAATTGTCAATAGGATTTTCAACGGCGGATGTCAAATGCACCTTACGACGTTCTTGGAGTTTGTTTAGGAATAATGTACCCATCATGTACCAAAGTTGACAATAGTCTTTATAGTCAATCTCCAATATGATAGGTAATGTTAGCCAGCAAATCACGAATACTGTCGCTCCATTATAAATCAAAGAATAGAACCACTTCGCCGCAGTAATTGCTGTGAAGAAAAAAAATATAAACTATCAGATATTTTTAAAGAAGCATGCGTTGTAAATAAATGCATCTGTAATGAATATAACATCAGATTTAGCAAAAGAATAACATTTTCATTCGTTGCAAATATGCAAAATTTTTAATAAATGTAACAAATAAATGTAAGAATAAGTTATTTTTTTTTTTACAAATAAAAAAGAATCATTAAAATTCATAAAGATACAACTAAATGTAAATATATTGCTTGAAGGTTATGTATGTAAAAATCATACATAAAACATTTAAAAGCACATTAAAGTCCTTTTAAAAATTCAAAATATTTTCAACCGAACTATTCGGTCATCATCAGTGAAAAACTAATAGTTAAGTTGAGTTGTTAGTTTTTCACTGATGATGACCGAGTATTTCAGTTGAAAACGTTTTGAACTTTTAAAAATGAATTTAATGTGCTTTTAAATGTTTTGTGCAAGTTTTTAGGCCCCTTCAAGCTATATATTTACATTTAATTGTATCTTTATGAATTTTAATTATTAAACAACGTGAATTTGCACTGAAATTTTAACTTTTTATTGAATAAAGAATCACTTTCTGATTACATTTTTAGAATTACTAATTGATAAATGAATAAAAAATTATTTTTAAATGTACAACTTTGCATTGTACACAATAAATCTTTTAGCTGTTTACGAAAAAAAATCAATTAATATAATAACCGTATGTTTTTAAGTAAATAAATAAACAAAACACACATACCTATTAGATATATGCAAACGACTAGGTAATAAAGCAAGAAAAAAATCCATTTCACCACAGTAAATACTATAAGCAAAAAGATAATTAAAAAAACATATTTATACGAAATAATGTAATTATAGATACGCAGTAAATATATGTAACTACATGGAAGCCAAATTGCATGTGAGAATAAAAGCACCTAATGCATCCATTTGCAAAATTAATTTGCTGTGAATATGTTAATACATATAGTTAGTAATTAGTCATTTTGTATTATTAGCAAACAATTAGTTGTTCGTCATCAATGTGACAATTAATAATTGAACAATTGATGTATATTATATATAAAGTAAACATATATACTAAATAATTAATAGAAGTAGGATTTTCATGCAATAAATCATTACAAAAATTCCAAAAATTAATCTGTTTATCGCATAGTCATATATTCTAACATTGATTACTATACAAATTATACATACCTATAAAAACTAAGAAATAAGCCACAAAATAAACCAAAGTAAATAACCCCTTGAGCACAGAAAAAGCTATAAGAGAAAAGTAATAAAAAATCTGAATTATCAGAAAATATTATATATATATATATATATATATATATACATTGTAAATAAATGTAGCTGCATTGGGTACAGAATAAATGAATGAATGAATAACGAATTAAAACAAATTCTCTTGCAATTATTGATAAAATTCAAATGTTTTGTATTTAACTTAATAAGTAAAATTTAAATATTTTAACTCATATATGTAAGAATGAGCCTTTTTTTAGAATTAACAAATAAACAGTATTCTTATTCAATTTTATATTTAACATTTAAACACTAGTTATACAGAGTCCCCTCTAAAATCCTGTTCCCTCAATAACTTAATAACTGCAACAGAAAAATTCCTAAGCATAGTGTCTCAGTATAGTAAATTTTGCTACGCGCTATAGGATGATACCGTTTATAAAGCCAGATAGTGTCAAACTGCAAAGTTTGCGTTGCAATTGCCAAAACCGTATGAGCTACGGAATAAAAGTGACCTCAATTTCTATATAATTATGCCTTACATGTAAAAATCAATTTATAAGAAATCCTGAAATTGTTTATGCTCTGTCATCAGCGTAAATATGCCACAAATTGCATCCAGGAATTCATTAAAAGGTATATTTACATTCAGTAATAAAACTAACACAAATATAAAGATAGGATAAAACTACCAGTGATGGCGTGGTTAAGGACATTGTTTCGGTGTTTAGCTAATAATTCCTACACCGCGCGCATTTTTGTCTTGGCGGTGTTAAAAATATAATAAAAAGGATGGAAGAATACTTTAGAGTCAAGAAATTCAAGAAAATAAAAATGTATTCCTTGGCATGATTTGTTTTACAAAAAAAGTCCAGAAACATCCGTAATAGCCCATATTGTACCAGTAATGGCCCATTGCTGAACTAGTGATGGCTCAGTCATGTCAATATTTCATTTTGTGAACATATTTTGTCAGCTTTGGTCCAAGGCCTTTAGTTGGCCTCCTTCGCCTCTTTGTTGGCCTTCTTGGCTTCGTTGTAGGCCTTCTGAACTTCTTTTGTTGCTTCTTTTAACGTTCTTTCTTTCTGTTTTACTACTCTTTATTGGCCTTTTTCTATCTTTCGTTCCTTGGTTTTTTGCAACTCGTTCCATCTTCCCGATGTTAGGACGAAATATATTCTTTCGGATATCTTATTCCCTTTGCTATCAGACTGTGCGGACATTCAAGCATATCGTTTAACCGATGAAAGCGGTCTGCTACTGTGGAAGAGGAAATGTCTGAATTTTCTGCGCCAGAAAAGCGCAATTTGTCGGCCTACTCACCGAGACTTCTGATTCTTTCGTCGGAAGTTTTCGGATCCTGCTGAACAATTCTCAGATTCACAGATTTTTTAAAAACAGTTATTGCTGTTACTGGAGTTCGTACTTGGTTTGTGTGTCATGATATCCACTGAGTCTGTGAAATCTTCTTCCGCTGAGTATGTTGCCATTTCCGTAGTCCTGGTTTGAATGTTTGATTTTTTCTCCTGAAGTTTAAACAAATGCCATAAAACGTTCAGTTTTCACATGATGGTTGTTGAGTTTTTTCAAATATCTTCATTATATTCACAACTTGGCAGAAGTCTTCAATCTATGGACTTGGCAGTGCAGCATTCAAAACGTAATTACAAGCGGTGTCAATTGAAACATTGTTGATGACTTGACCCTTACACTTTGAGTACTCTACAGCATTTGTAATGAATGGCTAAAGTCATGTTGAACTGAAATTGTTTTTATTGGCATTATCATGTCGTTTTCAAGCACGATTCTCAGAAACGCAGAGATGTTCACTGTAGTTACAGCTTCATGTGGATTTTTCTGGTTCCAGCGAAAAAAGGCCTTGTTCAACAGAGCTTTTAGCAGGCTAAGAGCAGCAACGTCGCTGGGTGAATAATATGGATAGTGTTTGGGTATAAAGTGATCACAATTGTCTATGAAGATGTGCAAAGTTTGATGGTTTTGCACATAAGGTGGGTTTTGTACCCGCCTACAAACACATTTACCGATAGTTGAAGATCAGTCTTCACTAGAAAAGAGGCGAAGATATTTTCTATCCATTTATAAAACTTTTGCGAAGTCATGAAACCGTTGCTGCTCTTACCCATGATCGATGAACGCTGTGAATCACTTGTGCAGGAATTATTTCAAATATGTTCCACTTAGTTTCCATAAGCCTAAAATGCAAATATGACAGTTGGAAATTTGGAGACAAATTTGGAGTCTGCTTGGTCGATTTCATAGGCATCTTTGGTGCCCTTATCTGCCAAAACTCTGCTTTTTCTAGGACAAAGTTTGAAGTTTGTATTATCAACGTTAAAGAATCTTTGTATCCAGTAAGGTTTCGAAAACGTTTTATTCCTTCAGCAATTCTTTGATGTCGTGGGACGTTTCCTCTGGCTTTTGTAATGTCCTCCAGTGTTAGCTAATATTGGTATAGATATAACGCTTAAAAAAATTATAAATTTAATATTGTTTTAAATATATTTTATAACATAATTAAATATATTGAAAAAAAAAAACTTTTTTATTTTTCAAACTTTTTGATGCCTGCAAACGAATCCTAGTCTAAAGCACCGAATACAAACTTCATACCATTGACCCACCTTGTACTCAATCGAGAAAGCTTAGAGTTGTATTTTAAATTTTCAGTGTTTGTTGTAGATGTTATTTGGGATGCAGAAATTAGACAGTCTTGATTTACACGCTAGTCTAAAAGGGTAACCAAACGGAAACCTCTGTACTCACGACGTTCTTCCGATTACAATGTCGTGAGTACAGAGAGTATAGTGTATTGTGAACAAAAACAACAGTTATAGGTTAATATGAATTTTTGTGGAAATAATTTGGTTCAAATGTACGAAAGAAGTACATGTAATCAATAACTCTACTTCAATGAATACTCTACTTTCATGACAACACATAGCAATAAAGTATAAAAAGTAAGTGTGGGCCATCATTGCTGCTCTCATGAAAGAATGGCACAAGTAATGTCCCTCCCCACTAGCTGGCTTAATAAGCTTATTTTAATAATAGCAATATGTTTACATGTTCCTTACACTTTATTGAATTCATTACATGTCACCTTTCTTAGTTTATTTTTCTTGAATCTTTTGTGCACCGCATTAAAACCAACTTTGCTTATTAAATGTCTTGCTAGAAAATCACTGCTTAAAGAGAAGTAAAAAAAAAGAGCTTCAACAAGAGGTGTGGTCGCTCACGTGACGTGCGATGATTTGCTGAAACAAAGACATAATGTGACAGTTGTAGTACCATTTTATCACTCATGATAGGCGATCAGTTCGAATGTTAAGCATTTAGCCTTTAGCTTCGTCGGAATATTAAATGGGCCATCACTGGTATATGGACCATCATTGGTGATCTTACCCTAGTTTATTTTAATATGCAACTCCACCTACGGGTGTCATTTCATTTTATGTCAGTATGTCAGATCACTATTTACGACGCATCATCATCTTAGTGACAACCAGAACTAGGACAGGTGACGTAAAAATTTCAGACAAAGAGAAAGTTAGAAGCCGCATAATAAAAAAACGCTGAAAGTGCAACAATACCATATTTGCCGTATAGCAAGTTCTGATTTTCAGTCATTAGATGAATTACATTTGATGAAATATGAGCAGTTGTATGAAATATTTTTTTCTGCGCCTGCGCGAGCGATCAAAAAGATAATTTTTCATGATTTAATATATAGATCAACTCATATAAAAAAAAACAGTCAAATATCGTGAAAATTCAGATCGTTTCGGTGATAGAATGTGCTGATTTTTAGTTGCTCTCTAAAAGTAGCTGAATGATTAGGGATTTTCTACAAACTTTCATATTTAATTTTTATTGTATTTTTCATTTTTTATTCATATTTTAGTTCTTCTTGGAAAACTTTATTGTACCAGGTTAAAATCGTTTTGGTGCGGATCCTTTGATTTTGTTAATTCTTTGATTTTGTTAATTGTTTTTTTTTCTTTTGTTCGAATAGGCTCGTTAGGGAAGTTTTCCAAGGAGAACTAAATTACTTTTAAAATTGAAAAATAGTATAAAAAAGGACAATTTGTGGAAAATCCCTTATCATACAGCTACTTTTAGAGAGCAACTAAAATTCAGCTCACTCTATCGCCATTATCGTTCGGAATTTTCACGATATTTGACTAGCTTTTTAAAATGAGTTGCTCTATAGAGTTGAGTATTATGTATTGAAAATCAATCTTTGTTATCGTTCACGCATACGCAAGTAAACAATATTTCATACAACTGCTCATGTTTCATACAACTGCTCATATTTCATACAACTGCTCATATTTCATCAAATGTTTAATATATTTATATTCCAATTGTACTATAATATTTCTACTGCATTTTGTCAAATTTTCGAATGTGGTTGAAAACCCGGCGTGATATAAACAAAAAAACATGCAAGAATGTTTTGAACTTAAAAAGAAAATCGCTATATCTCCATGAATATACGTGCTATTCTCACACAAATAAATACACATATTGTACAATGTCCACATATTCGTTTGCTGTAGTGATATATCATTTCGTGCATTTTATGTTATAGGATTATCACAAAAATTATTATTTTTCTTTGAATTTTTGTTGGTCTCCCTAATTGTTCTTATGATCAAATCATCATTGATAAAAATGAGGCCAAACATATTCTTTATAATCCCGAAGTTCCAGAAGAATCTTTACATATTCGACAAAATGCCTAAAATTGAAAGTGTCCGGTGACGAATAGCCATGCAATATATATATATATATATATATATATATATATGTGTGTGTGTGTGTGTGTGTGTGTGTGTTTGTGTGTGTATGTTAATTTCGACAAATATTTGTATATCGTGTTACAAATATACAAGTAACAATAATTAAAATATGAAAGTCAAATAACTAATCATTAAAGAACAGACAAAATTATCATCAAATTTCGAAATCTTATATGCTAACAAAAATAAATATACAAAAAAAAAATACATACCAACTACCAACGTTAGAACTACAAAATTAGTCAATGCATTAAACCATTGCAGAAAAATAGACTCTAAAGAAAAAAATAATAATTGAGAAATATATCTGAACTATGAGAGTATTTTATCAAAATATACACTTTATAAATAGATCCTTGTGTATTGAGTGCATTTTGATTTTTTAAACATAGAATAAGATGAATTTCCGTATAATTCTTTGACATAATGTGACTGTTTAAAATACTTTTAACAATTAGCTTTAAAAAATACCCGAATTTTATTTTAATAATTACAATATCCAAAGTTTAAAAAATTGTTGATCTTATATAAATAAAAGATAACGGGGGTTATTTTTAAAAATCACATGAAAATTAAGTATCAGCTTTAATAATAACTTCAAAGACCGTACAATTACGGAATATTCTCATTTGTTTTTTAAAATGGCTGAGTCGAAACATGTCATACAACCTACTAAAAGTTATTTTACTGTGTATTTTTTATGTTGTTAATTTACACTTAAAAACATTTAAAAGAAATATAAACATTATTTGTAAATCAAACAAACCTATCAACAATTACTTTCCTTAAATAAACAGTAAACAATTAAGTAAACATTGTCTTATATATTTATTTTTTAAATAAATGCATCCATTTTAATTAAGCATATTTTCTAATAGTAAGTCAAAATTAATGTTTTTATATTTAAAACACATGAAAAGTAATTTTGGCCATGGTTTTGCCTTAAATACATTCAATACTGTGCGCCAAAGCGTAAATGGGCAAACTTTATGTTTATTTAAATTCTCTCTTAATTTTGAATGAGTTGTAAACAGTAATCGTCAAAAAAATTAACATTAATTAATGCATTATTTTTAACTTACCTCTACAAACTCCTTTAAAGTAACTATATCCTGAGGGACATACGCATGACTTGCCTAACCAGCTAAACGTGCAACCAAAATCTGCGCCACAGTTGCATTCTGAAATTAATTCAAATTTTTTAATGTATATATTTAAAATATATTTTTTTCTTTAGAATATTAATCTAATTCAAAGGAAAATATATTTCTAACTGAATGCTCGCAAACATATGTACATAAGTATGTGTACGCATAACATTAATAATAACCCACGAATATAATAGTTCGCAGTCAAGCATGTAGCATATTTACTTGGAAAATGTTTTTTTTTTCAAAGTCAATATCCCTAAATTTAAAGATATACATTTATTATACAGACATACATACATTAAATACAATAATCCAACATGGAGTGAAAAAAGATCAAACCTGGGTCCACATCGTTTCAGGATGTTGCTCTAACCACTGAGCTACTCCTGTCGATTTATGAGTCTGCAATTTTTCACTAATAAACCATGTTGGAGAGAAAGCCACCAGCCATCTAACAGACAGCCTAGTATGACCGGACAACGATAAATAGATATTTACTATTCCACCTGTGACGAAGAATGTTGGTTGAAGAAATTTCACATCGGTTGAGCTGCAAAAAGTAATTTGTTAATATCCAGGGAAACAGGTCACACAGAGTGAATGGATGCGAACTCAGGAGCTTCTTGATAAACAAATCTTTTTTTATTGTAAATTGCAGTTGACCATGGGTTCAGGTACAAGCATCAATAGGCACGGAGATGCCCGAGAGCACTGGAGAGGAGGCACGAATAATTACATGTCTTTAATCACAGACAAGCAGCGAGAGAATCTTGGCTGTTACATAATTTCTTTTCGCTGTTACAGTGATGACATGGCGATAATTAGATACGCCAATTAGCCAGATAACATGCTGTTGTGGCGAGGACAATGTGAAAAGAAACAGATGGTAACAGTCCGTTAATGGTAATCCTATGGGGAAGATATGAATGTAAAATATGAATTTATGCGCCAGAAGGAGATATGGAATTTTGGTAAACCAGACAAAACCGCATGGAGTCCTTTCTCATGGGGTTAGCTTAAAGAATTAATAACTGGGGTTAAAAATAGAATTGGTACGTTAGAGATATTATACATTAAAGGCAGCTGGGCAATTGGGAAAATAATGAAATACGTTAAAAGGAATGAAACCTTGACGAGCAAAGTGTAGGCGTAAAAATGTAAGTAAAGTTTAGACGCTGGAAGAAAAGCGCGGACTATAATGGGAATAAATTCTTTTTCTCTTTTTTTTATAACGACATGATTTATGCGGTGAGGAAAGAGATGCGAATGAATTAAAGAACGTATAATAAAAGAGAAATACAGGGAGAAGCTAGATTTTATAACAGGAAATATAAAATAATTTTATAGAAAGAGAAATTTAGAAAAGTAAGGAGATGGGGGAATTAATTTTAAGAAAGTGGAATATGTGAAGTTAAATCCACTTCACATATATCTCCCCAACAACCGAAGACGAAAAACAATGAAGGTCCATAGGAAACGGAAAACCACCCGTGTCTTTTCACTAACAAAAAAAATTAGATGAAAATTATGAATAAAGTAATTGTTATAGAAAACCCTGGTAACTACATGAAATAATTAAAATAACAATACACAACAATAATCTTGATTAAGAAAAACAAATACATCATGTCTCAAATATATATGCATGCCTTCATAAGCATGACACAAACCAAACTGGGTCGACCTCTTACGTTTCAAAATTAAAATATACGAATGAGCTCAAAATTTTAAATCTGTTTCTGGATTTTATTTTCTCTTTTCTTTTCTTTAAGTGTGCACACGTATTATAAAACATAACCAGAAACTAAATGAAAATTAACTTGAAATTAAAATTCAAGAAAATAGCAATTTTTTATAAATTGCAAGAAATGTTGGTTGTTTCCAACATCAAATTTTTTTTTTTTTTTTTGAGACATGAAACTAAGTAAAAAAATAAAACACAAAGCAAATAATACATGTAATAAATATGAGTACTCCATAGGTGAAAAAAATAAAAATAAAGTGAAATTAAATACCAAATTGTTTTTTTTTAATGTAAACTGTTCCAAAATGGCATGAAAATGAATAAACATGGAAAATTAGGAACAGATTGTATAAATTTGCATGTTTCTGTGATGGCATATATAAGAAAAAAATTTAACTGATAAACAATTTAGAGATCATACGTTATGTGTGTTCGTTTTTTTTTATTTAAAAAAAAAACAAACTTAATTATGATAACTTATTTGATGTGTTTTGAAAATTTAACAAAAAGTTTAGACAGGAACAAAAAAAACGTATGTTGCGAACTACGAAACAGGCGACATTGTAAAAGAAAGAGATTGTGTGTGTGTGTGTGAGTGCAACTTGCACAAACATCATAAATTTGATGATATATGTACATGATCTGTACCAGGCGAAGTCTGCACGAGTCTGTAAGAAGAGAGGAGGTGTACACCTGTTTGAAGAACGAACAAAATTCGTGAATAAGGAAATCTTATCACGTGAACAGTGTTTTCAGTGGGTGAAAACAACAAAAACGAAAAAGTAAAATTCCTTTTTTTTATATAACGATATGTCAAAATAGAAGCAGATAAAATTTTAAAGCCTAGCACATGAGTATGATATTGCAGTAAATGAGTATATGTGTAACATTGAATTAAAACTGGCTGGTATTGCATGTAGTGAACTATGAAAAATAGAAAAAAAAACACAATAGAAGTCCTCTATGTATTTAAATATTTTGAGAGTGAAGGGTAGAAATTTAAATTGAGAAAAGAAAAAAATGTGCTTATAACTGTAAATGTAAAAAAAAGAGCATCTGACATGTAAACAAGTTTAATGTAAAATGTTTAGTACGAAATACCTCAATGAGAGTATCTTACTTGTTTTCATTTTTTTTTATAAAAAGGAGAGAGTGGTAATTAAGATGATAAAGAAAGGACAGTTGTTACAATTTTAAGTGTATGTAAAAAAAAACAAGAAAAACACAAATACTGAACCTAAGCGGGATAGAAAAAATCAACGGTATGTGTGTAAACAAAACCCAAAAGTTTGAGTTTTCTATGAACCACAAATAGCATACGCTATACGATGAACTAACGTGTGTGTGTGTGTGTGTATATATAATCTATGAACTATGCTATGAGAAAACTATGAGCAATGATTTCCGTGTATACAAAAAAAAAACCGAAAACAAAACAAAAACAAACAACTATGAACTATTCTATGAGCAACTATGAGTAACTATGAGCGAATTTCCCTATATACACAAAAAAATCACAAACGATGAACTACTTGTATATAAAAAAAACCAAAAAGAATACCGTCGAAAATGTCTATCAACCAGAACCTAGATTTATTTTTCTCTTTTTTTTTAACAAAATTAAAGATGTGGTAAAGAGGAAAGCAAATGTAATGGCCTTCTGAGTCAAATGTGGCAAACCAAATGAAAAAAAAAAATCATATATTTAAGTCTGTGTAAGAGTATAAAAAAATAGTAACCAGAACAAATGTTAGGACTATAAATTGAAAAAGAATGTGCTTGTTTTACCTTGCCATAGGAATAGTTTACAACATTATTAAGATAACATAACTTTATTTTACCTTTACCTGTTTTTTTATAGACCTAAAAACAAGAACTTGAGTTGTCGTTAAACTTGTACTCCGAAAAAGAATTGATGCGCAGACACCATGAAGTGTGAATTTATTACAGGTTGTCTCCCCTATGAATATGCATAAAAAACTGAAGAGTACACTCAAAATAATGTGAAAGAAGATGTTTAAAATATAATTGCATTAATATACATTTAAGGTTGCTTACTAGAAATATTCAGTACACTACCTAAACTTGAGAAATCACGAGCGTAAACATCAAGTAAAAAAAATCATTATATTGGAGTAGAGGAATGTACTGAGTCACCAGTAAAAAATAAAAATGGGACAATGTAAATAAAGGTGTATATGAAGTAACATAAAAGATAAGTTAAATCGAGCAAATTAAGCAACTAGGTTTTGAGAGAAAAAAAAAGTTGTGAAGAAAAGAAAAAGTGTAATGTTCATGTGAACCGAGATACATATTTACCTAGAATGTTAAATTTTGACTACCAATGGGATATTTGACAGTGCGCGTGTAAAGTATTGAGTGGTCACAATGAATGAAATTAGCATTGAATTGACATGACATTGCATGTATGTCATTAGTGAACATGAAAAACATTGAACATTAAACGAATGTGTAAATAAATAAAAGGGGCACTGTTTTCGTATCTCAATAGTGTGTGTAAGAAATGTTAATTGAATGAAAAAAAAAACAAGTGTTTGAATATATATAAAAAAATGTGATATTTAAGTAAGTTTAAATACTTATTTAAATTTATTATGAACGAAAATCAATTCCTATGAACATGCATGTAATATATTCCATTTTCAAATCAGCAACAGGCCTTATTCGCTGAATGAAAACAAAATATTTATTTCTGACATAAAGTTATTCCGCGAAAATAAGTCAATGAAAGAATAACATACATGAAACATAATAAGAAACGGAATAAAAGTGCAGTTGATTAAATTTTGAATTGTACGTTCTACTATAAAAAGAGTTTCTATTTATGAATTGAACAGCTGTAAAAACCGCAGAAGCGTAGATGTATCGTGTCGTATAAATGTTGAATGGGGGGAAAAAGGTAAGATGCGGGAAGCCTGAATGGACTTTAGAAAAAGGGAGTGACAGGCATTATCAGTTTAATATGAACAAGCTATAAACTCGTGTTCATCCATCCTTTTCTTTTTTTTTAGGTGGAATTTAAAGCTTAAATTTAACATTAATTGAGTGTTTGAAATTCAGAATAACTTAACATAGGTGAGATTGAAATTGGCAAAATAACTACTAAGATAAAATATTGAATGAACTGAAATTAAAGTGAATTCTATAATTATTATTATTATTCCTTTTTTTTTTTGGAGTCTCATTATTATTATTATTTTTAGTACGTCACACTATAAGGGTGTGAAGGGAAAAATTACACACTTACATAAAGATAAACTGGAATATATATATATATATTATAAACGTTGAAACACCTTAAAAATATATAATTGTAAATAATAAAAAATATGAAATAGTTGCAAAATATATGTGCATAAACATGTATGTATAATAATATGCATAATTTAACTTCAAAAGAGTTTATAAGAGAATGGTCAAAATGAGGGTACACAAAAACTTAAAATTTCGCAATTTAATATATTACAATATGTGAAAAAAATAGAATAAAATCAGTAATGCAAACAAATCAAACCAGAGAATTTGCTTTCTCTATCTTACCTTAGGCTTCATTTGTAAGGTCTATGGAAAAAAAACTTTATCTCCATCTATTATACGTGTTATATTTATCAAAAACAAATCCTAACATAATAATTATGAACTTACAATAAGATAAACAAAAGTATTTATAATATTAAGTTAAACTGTTAGAAAAAAAAATAGATGCAGAGGGACAAGAAATTCTTTACAGTTAAATTCCTAACGTAAAATTATAGGCCAGCTATAAACTTAATCAATTAAGAAAAACACCAAAAGAATCAAATGCAATTCATGGCCGTCAAACAGAAATAAATGCACTATTTGTGAATTGCACTATGTCACACTGTATTATTTTTTTACTATATTAAAAACTGAAAACTAAGTGATAAAAGAAAAAAAATCTGAAATTTTGCAGTACCTTTATAGGTGTCAAATAAAAGTTATAATAAAAATGAACCTTTATAATATTTTTGTTAGATATGCATTTTTTGCTTAAACTATGTGCAAATTTTTATTCAACGAAGCACACGCATCTTTTTCAACAATATTAAAAAAAATACTACAAAAGTGTGTATTTTCAACCAAAACTCGACTTAACAATAAGTAATTATGCATTAGACCATTCTCAAAATTATGCAAAGTACACATGAAATAATATAATTATCAAGCAGAAAAAAATATATATATATATAAGGTATATTATAAACAGTAAAACACCAACAAGCAAAAATTTTGTAGTGCCGAGCAGATTTTCATTTCGGCATGGTATTTTGTTTTGTTACGAAATTGATAGCCTATCATAAAGAAAAATCTTCTTTTTATTTATTTTTCTATCAATTAGAACAAATAGTTCAGAATCTAATTTTTTTTTTAAATTCTCTTCTTATCTAAAAAGAGGTAAAAAAGACTATAGTTGTAAAAGATATAGTCACTCATGCAGTCTTTTTATGAGTCCTAGTGTCAGTTTGAGCAATAAGATTTTTTTTATCGATACACACAATTAAAAAATATGAAAACTTCGTTAAAAATTCTATGTAGCACATATAAATGAAAGAAAAAAAATCATATAACATATAAAGCCATTTTATAAAACTAGAGGCAGAAACTCAATGAAAATGTAAATATTGCTTGAGTATGACACTACATAATAATATTAAACTTTAAATAAGAGTTTAAATTGTCTATTCCTGTAAAAATTTTCTTTTATGAAAGAAAAGTTTTTTTTTTGTCGTTCAAGTTCCGGTAGGACTATCTTTCAAGCAGCAGAGAACCAATTACAGATATTATAATAAAAGACTTACCTTAGGAATAGCCTTTCAAGAATTTAATCACACGACATGCAAAATTACTACACACATTTCACTTTAATTAAAAAAAAATGGTTGTAAAAGTTAAATATCAGCCCTTTCTATCTTTATTAATTTGGGCTCTGAATCTTTGATTAGCTAATGCGATATTTACTTTTTTTTTTTTTTTTTTTAACTGATTGAATATACGTAAAACATATGTGAGGTAAGAGTAGGTCGTTGCTCTTCGATGAATCATCTTTAAAACGAAAACGCTTGAAATCTTTACCGATTATCGGCGCATCACTTTCGACAATAGAGAACAGTTAGTTTTTTGATAAGTGATAATTTTCTTGAAAATTTGGCACTGCACTGGGGCTTGATGACATATTTGTAACGTGTCTGTCAGAACGAAAGGCGGGGTGTCCATAGGTGCGACTTTCAACATAATATTATTCAAGAATCAAGATCCATGGAATTCAAAGTTTCTCTCGAGAAGAACAGTCTAGATAATGCTGGCTGAGTCGGGACAAAACACAGACAGAGTTCCAAGGAGAGTGCGGTCAAAGGTGAAAGAGAGAAAATGGGCTCAGTTTGTCGGTTGACCGGGGAAAATCTTGAATGCGCGTACACTGATTCAGAATACGGCGTAGAGTTGAAAGTTCGTAGAAAATGTAGTTTGACAGTCTGTCTAAAAATAGTATCCTTATGTACGATTGTGAGTCGAAGATGAAGGGGTACTCAGCAGGAGTACTACGATAGGCGTTGAAATCCATCGTCAGAAAATATTTTAATTTGGTAGAATAAATTACGTGAATTTTTTTTTTACGATGTTCTCTTTTTAAACTAAAAAGCCCTCCTCTCCAGTTAAAGATGCTTGTGAGCGGCTGATGTACCAAATATCTGTGACGAAGAATGTTGGTTGAAGAAATTTCACATCGGTTGAGCTGCAAAAAGTAATTTGTTAATATCCAGGGAAACAGGTCACACAGAGTGAATGGATGCGAACTCAGGAGCTTCTTGATAAACAAATCTTTTTTTATTGTAAATTGCAGTTGACCATGGGTTCAGGTACAAGCATCAATAGGCACGGAGATGCCCGAGAGCACTGGAGAGGAGGCACGAATAATTACATGTCTTTAATCACAGACAAGCAGCGAGAGAATCTTGGCTGTTACATAATTTCTTTTCGCTGTTACAGTGATGACATGGCGATAATTAGATACGCCAATTAGCCAGATAACATGCTGTTGTGGCGAGGACAATGTGAAAAGAAACAGATGGTAACAGTCCGTTAATGGTAATCCTATGGGGAAGATATGAATGTAAAATATGAATTTATGCGCCAGAAGGAGATATGGAATTTTGGTAAACCAGACAAAACCGCATGGAGTCCTTTCTCATGGGGTTAGCTTAAAGAATTAATAACTGGGGTTAAAAATAGAATTGGTACGTTAGAGATATTATACATTAAAGGCAGCTGGGCAATTGGGAAAATAATGAAATACGTTAAAAGGAATGAAACCTTGACGAGCAAAGTGTAGGTGTAAAAATGTAAGTAAAGTTTAGACGCTGGAAGAAAAGCGCGGACTATAATGGGAATAAATTCTTTTTCTCTTTTTTTTTATAACGACATGATTTATGTGGTGAGGAAAGAGATGCGAATGAATTAAAGAACGTATAATAAAAGAGAAATACAGGGAGAAGCTAGATTTTATAACACGAAATATAAAATAATTTTATAGAAAGAGAAATTTAGAAAAGTAAGGAGATGGGGGAATTAATTTTAAGAAAGTGGAATATGTGAAGTTAAATCCACTTCACACCACCGATCTACGAAAATATGCTATATAAAATCGGCCGTAGTGGTTCAGTGGTTAGAGCAACAGCCTAGAACGCTGTGGGACCCAGGTTCGATTCCTGGCTCTGGCTAATTTTTCAGTCCATGTTGGATTGTTGTATTTAATGTATATATGTCTGTATAATAATTGTATATCTTTAAATGCTGAATGCAGGCGTTATTTTTGTGTGTTTTAATATCCCTAAATTTGAAGACCCATAAATGCGAGAACGTTCTTCTACTTAAATTCCTAAAGCTAGAGTCATATGTAAATGTGACATAAATTTTGTATCAATAGCACCAAAATTCAGCAACAAAACTAGATACACACATCGTTAATTATCAAACACCGATAATATTGTTTTCCTGCGATGAATATTCCTGAAATCCTGATTATCATTTCGAGTTTACTTACCCATCATACGTAGCATAGGGTAAGTCTTGTAATCGTTTTGAAAATCGATTTTTTTTTTTTACTTACCCATCATACGTAGTATAGGGTAAGTCTTGTAATCGCTTTGAAAATCGAATTTTTTTTTTTTTTACTTACCCATCATACGTAGTATAGGGTAAGTCTTGTAATCGTTTTGAAAATCGATTTTTTTTACTTACCCATCATACATAGTATAGGGTAAGTCTTGTAATCGTTTTGAAAATCGAATTTTTTTTTTTTACTTACCCATCATACGTAGTATAGGGTAAGTCTTGTAATCGTTTTGAAAATCGAAATTTTTTTTTGACTGATTTACACGTTTCAGACACTGGAGATTCCGAAAAACATATTTTTAGAAAAAAAAATTGCCGTCCGTCTGTCTGTGTGTCTGTAAACGCTCTATCTCCCGAAGAAAATTGAGATAGAGACTTGCAATTTGGTATGTACTTAGTATGTAATAATGGAAAGAAGCCTATTTCATTTCAATAACCTCGATTAACCGGAACTATTTTTTTCGGACTCTCGAAATATTCGTTCTGATAAAAGGTATATAAAAATTTTCGAAATTGTTTATTTTAAGAAATGAATATAAAAGACAATAAAAAAAACAAATTTTGCATAAAGCATGAAGTCGATCGGATAATTAATTGCCGAGATATTTGGAATCCTTTTTCCACACTCTTCGATTTTTCATGAACCTGTATTTCATCCAAATTTCACTTCAAAGATATATTTTAATTGGAAATTTGACGCTTAATCAGATGCAATAAACCGCTAGTTAATAGGATTATTATTTTTGGAGTTATAAGGAGGTATCTTTCAAGCAATTCAGTAATCGAGCCTTTAAAGTTTGTGACGTCATCAAGCCCCGATTTTATTCGAATTGCAATGCATTTTATAAGTAGTTTACACATTTTTATTTTAATATTTTACATTATGCATATCCATGATGGGTAAGTATTACGGTGTCCCCCAACGAGTAGTTTATATTTGAATGTGAAATAACCTTATTGATGCCACAGCATTTAAGGGCTATTTCAACTACCAGAAGCACAAGTGGACAAACAAGGTATCATTTTGAGCTACAGTTTCATTGGAAATTTCGTAAATGTTATTTTTAGTGATGTATTTGACCCTTCAAATGCGGAGAGGCTTTGAAAAGATGTACTAACAAAGAAGGACTCCATAAGCGCTGACTCAGAAAAATTTGAAAACATTACAGAATATTCTTCTCATGAGAGTATATACGTTTATAAAAAAAATTGTTGCGGAACCTCGATATAACGCACGTAAAAAAAAAAAAATTCGTTTATTTGGCGATTTATCACCGGTTGGCGACAGAACAAAATTTAAAAATAAAAGATTTTATGTCAAATGCTCTTTAAAGGAAAACGTTTTCGTGCTGAACTTGTTTAAGTGTAAATTGCAGTTTTGTGTACACATTTATATGTATATATAATGACATTTAACGATCGTATTTTACGATTTAAATTGATTGAATTTGTTTCAAGCTCATAAATAAGCCCGATTCTGAACATTGACAATTTTTAAAAAAGCGGCTATGGAAACGACATTTTTCAAAATGGAAATGTAGACCGTTTGAAATATACTTAAAAATTACTTATGTAACTGGTGAAGCCGTTTAAATTAGAAAAAATTGTGGAATGGAGAATAAAACAATCTCAAAATTTCATTCAATCGGTAATATATAGCGAGAAAAAAAGGTGACTGATTTATTTAACCTGCTTTAAAGAATTTTTTTAATTAATATTACTGCAAATGTACAGAAAATTTAAAATGTTGAACCCAAAATGCAAGCGATCGTTTGCGTTTGGCTAGGAAAATGTGTGGCTAACCAAATCGTGACTTTTTGCGCCAAAAACTCCAACGTATTTTAATTTTTTACAGATTTTCTGCTGGAATTTCGCAACTAAATTTGACTGTTTATTTTAAACATGCATCAGTAGTTTCATCAGCATTTTTTTTTCTGCGCATGCACTGTAAGGACACCTTCCTTGTAAGGTAAGTTTACATTAAATTAAAATGAAGCTTAAAAGCAGAAATTCTAAATAATTGAACTTAGATGATTTAATACATTAAGGTATTCGCAAATAAGGATATATTAGTGTTTTTTTAGATGAGTACCAACTTGTATAATACAAATGACCAGAATAGAAAAATTCAGGGATGTATAAAATTTACTAAAACATTTGACGTAATACTAGCCGTACAAATCAGAGAATAAGGAAATGTAATCAGTGGATCAAATGTAACTCCAAGCGTTAGGGGGCAACGCAAATGTACATTTTCTTAGAAACACGAATTGAAGGACACGAGTTCTGAACTAATGTCGTTATTTTAAATTCATTTAATATTTAAAATAAATTCTTATTATGTTATAAACATGGATTATTTAGTACAATTCCATCTTTATTTTTAATTTTCTATGGTTGAATGAAAATGATGTATCGACAGTATTAAACTAAATATATGAAAAGGTTTTTGAAAAAGAACCTTTAGTAAAATAGTAATAAATGAATCATTCTTTACAACAAATTAAAATAATTAAAGTATGCTAAAACACGTAATTTCAGTTTACTTACTTTCACACGAATAGCTTTTGTCCCATAGTCCTGATTCTTTAACACCATACCCAGGACAACATTCGCACTCGTTTCCCTTGCATTTACCTTTATTACATTCTAAAACTGAAAAAAAACAAGTACACTAATTTTATTAACTAATATATTAAATAATTATCTGCAGTTAATGTTAAAATATTATTTTGTGATTAAGAAACGTTTTCCCTAAAATGTGAAAGTATGCATACTGACACATAGAAATAAATACAAAGACGCACATCACAGGATGGAATGCGTGTACTTCACGCAGAAATTTCAGGTTTGAACGTATCCAGCTACGAAAGTAGTGTCTACACATAGGTACATATTGATATGCTAAACAGTGAAACCAGTCACTCAGCCTCTAGATTCAAAATGCGGAGTTTAATAAATATATTTTGTAAATAACTGGAGATACAGGAACAAATGAATGGGCTTTATAACATAACTTCAAGTTCAACGGCACAACTTTCAGAAACTGATCCGCTGACAAAATTATAACATTAAAGAAAAATTATAAACATCTGCACTCAAATCAAGATGTGATATCCCATCGGGGAATGTTCACATAGGAACATCACACCTCCGGCTGCAATGTGAATTTTATGGTAATCCTGCAAGGTAACTTACGTTATTTGGCATGGTTAAATCAGTAATAGGGTTGCCATTCATTTTACATTGCAACAAGATGTGCGATGTTGCTAAACTAAAACCTCTTTATGATGCATTAGTTGACTAACAGTTTCGTTACATTTGGTACCTAAACTGTCATATAAAACACAATCATGGACGCTAAAATAGATTATCAAAATGTGACTCTGCATCTGGTACTCGTAGTATAACAGTTTTAGAAGTCTTGTTTATGAAAATTGTTATGGAAATGTTGCTCCATTGCCAATGCAAAATTCAGTGTGGGATACTATAACAACTAGTATATAAGAAGAAAATTAAATTAAAATGCTTATATTTCCTTTAAGTATATGCTAAACAACTAAAATCAACCGAGAAAAAGAAAATGGATCCTCGTAAGTAATAAAAACTACCAATGTGGGATTTCTAAAATAATAATTAAACAATTTTTTTAATGCACACTGTTTGTCAGTAAAATACAACTCCGAAAGTCAGTCAAAACGCGAGCTACAGTATCTAAATACAAACATCTACAGTGTCTAAATCAACATTTTCAACTTATGGTGGAAGTACAATAGTTTAATGTAAACAAAAATAGACCAAAGCTTCTATAAATTCTATTTACAGTCCGATGCAGTTGATGAATTTAATGTTTGCCTACTGTATCTATACTTTCTTAATAATAAATGATAGGCTCAAGATAACGTAGACATGAAAGCAGTACTAATTAATCAATAATCAATTAAATAATAAATAAGAATACTTTAGCCACATTTTGCGTGGTCTTATTTTGTTATTATCGTAGACGTAATTTTTAAAATAATTTCAAACAATACAAAGTTTCACACAATATAATTATTATGTTGTAAGCCCTTTTTTTGAAAACTTTTTAAAATGAGGGGTTTTAATTTGGAATACACCAAAACGTATCTATCTTAAATCCCTAGAAAGTGACAATTAATTCACTGACAATTCTTTACCAAAAATGTGTTTAATACGTACATTAAAATAAAATATCTAAAAACCTAGCACTTTCAAGCACAATCGTGATCGTCTTCAGTGTTAAAAACAGATAACACAAAATCTGAGGGACTGTTTCTCTTTGGAAATCAAAGCTCGCTGGACCGTTTCACATTGAACCGTAGGGTAGGTGGTGGATTGGTTGGCGCATACTGTTCATTTATTAGATTAATCCAAATCGTTGGTACGTTATATGACAAGACACGTTACAAACATTATTTCTGGTTATAATCTCTAAAGATTCTCTGATGGATAAACTATAGTAATCAAACATTTGCTTAAGGGGGGATATCACGTTGATGATTTTCAAAAGTTGGTTTTTCAAAAAAATTAGCATGAATGCCTTGAAATGTTACAAATACACTGCAAAAAGAATTTTAAAAAAATTCCAATTAGAACAGAAGTTATAGCTAAACATATCTTGTAAAAAGCCATTTCCTGTCATGCTATAAAGTTACCTTTGAAGCCCTTTTCTCAAAACAGTGTTTTTTGGTATTGCGCGCACTCTTATTAAACTAGTCGTTGGGGCCAACGTAATACTTATCCATCGTGGTTAGGCATAATGTAAAATATTAAAATAAAACATGTGTAAACTACTTTTAAAATGCATTGCCTTTCGAATAAAATCGTGGCTGGATGACGTCCTAAACTTTAAAGGCTCGATTAATGAATTGGTTAAAAGAAACATCCTTATAACTCCAAAAACAGCAATCCTATTAACTAGTGGTTTATTGCATCTGATCAAGCGTCTCATTTCCAATTAAAATATATCTTTGAATTCAAATTGGAATGAAATACAGGGTCATAAAAAATCGAAGAGTGTGGTAAATATGATTACAATTATCTCGGCAACTCATTATCCGTTTGACTTCATTCTTCATGCAAAATTTATGTTTTTTCACTGTCTTTTATATTCACTCCTTAAAATAAACAATTTCGAAAAATTTTATATACCTTTTATCACAATGAATAGTTTGAGAGTCCGAAAAAAATAGTTTCGGATCATCGAGGTGACTGAAATTCAATAAACTTCTTCCCATTATTACGTACTAAGTACATACCCAATTTCAAGTCTCTATCTCAATTTTATTCGGGAGATAGAGCGTTTACAGACACACAGACGGACGGCAAATTTTTTTTTCTAAAAATGTTTTTCGGAATCTCCAGTGTCTGAAACGTGTAAATCCGTCAATTTTTTTTTTCGATTTTCGAAACGATTACAAGACTTACCCTATACTACGTATGATGGGTAAGTAACAACTAATTATCATAGAACCTTGAAATTTTGCATATACTTAATTTTCATGTATATTTTTATGCTGAACCTAAATTTAGTCTGATTTTTGCCATAAAAAAATTGTATTGAAAAATTAAATTTTATTTTTCTGGAAAATTTAGTGAATTTCTTTATAAAAGCAATTAATTATGCTAATAAATTTCAATATACTTTTAAATTTAGGTTCAGTGTAAAATATAGTAGCATAAGTAAAAATAAATGAAATATTAAGTACGTGTCTGCAGTAGAATTTTTTTAAACTTGCGCACAATATGAATATTTTAGCATTTATATTTTTAAAAAGCCATTTTTGTCGTTATCATTTAATTAATTAATATTGCTTAATGTATATAATTTGAGTGTTTTTGTTTAACTACAAGAATGTGTGAAATTATAGAAAAAACATTCTTGTATTTCGTTCATTGGTTTTCAAACTACAGAGTTTTTCACATTGGCTTAATTTTTGTCACTTTCAGGTTGCTCAACGTGATCTCTCCCCCCCCCCTTAATAATTTTAGGCTTATTAAACTGTATATTAACCTTTTTAGTAAAGAATTGTCAGAGAATTAATTGCGAGTTATTGCATCGGTGAATTTGGATTCAACATTTCATTTATATCATAAATATTGTTTATTATCATCACTAGAAAGTTTTAATCATCTATTAAGCTTTTTCTTCCACCTTGTTTATTTTTCGCTCACGTTAATGGGCCAGAAAGAAAATATTCTAAGGAGAATTGTTTACTAAAAGAATCTTTACTGCATGCGGTATAACAAAGTCACTCCTTGCCTACTGTTGACGCACATACATTAAGGGTGTAACTGAAATGCTTCAACAAACTTTGAGGGATGATAGTAGTCATGAAGATGAACAAAAAATGCAATAGAACACGGGGTCGCAAATGACATTTAACCCTTTCAGGGACAGTGGTATGTCTAAAAAACCACTTAATTTTAATTCCAAAACGCCACAATGGCACCAGAATTTTGCTAAAATCTTTTCCATTTAATATTTATGTGAAATATAGCCTTTTTCTTATTTACAAACAATTTTTTTTGTAAATTCCGGTGCCAGTCCATTTTCAGACGCATTTTCTCTATTTTTATTCTTTAAGCCTTTTAGGGGCAAACTACTTTTAGTACTAAAATGTTGAAATAAATGACTGTCACCGGAATTTATAAAAAAATTTGTTTGTAAATAAGAAAAAGGCTATATTTCACATACATATTAAATGAAAAAGATTTTAGCAAAATTCTGGTGCCATTATGGCGTTTTGGAATTAAAATTAAGCGCTTTCATAAACATACCACTGCCCCTGAAAGGGTTAAACGTCATTTGCGACCCCATGTTCCATTGCATTTTTTGTTCGTCTTCATGAGTACTATCATCCCTCAAAGTTTGTTGAAGCATTTCAGTTACACCCTGTATATCTGAGTGAAATACAAAATGTGGTAAAGGAGGTATCGCGAATATCTCTTTATAACCATCCATGTGGCCAATTCTTCCCGCCGTGTAAATATTAATAAGAATAAAACACATGCAAATGTTCATAAAAAATTAAAATTAATCTAAAATGTTAGTCTATTCAAGTATGTTTCTGTTTTAGCACTAACGGAATTTAAAAAATATATATATGATGTTTAATTACCTAAAGAAAATTGAGACTATCACGAAATTTATCAAACTTATCGTAATAGTAAAAGGATCTTTGAAATAGATTCGTGAACGATAATATTTTTTCAACCGTATTTGAGCTAAGTATCAACACATGTTAAAAGGTCTTTGAAAAAGAAAAAAACTGCATTAAAATCGTATTAAATTAAGCACCTTTGAAAATAAATTAAAATGAATAAACTATGTCAACTTATGTGATTTATTTTTACTTACTTTCACACGAATAGCTTTTAACCCATAGTCCAGATTCTTTAACATCATATCCTGGACAACACTCGCACTCGTTGCCCTTGCATTTACCTTTATCGCATTCTAAAACTGAAAATAAAACATTTGTATATTAACTAACACATTAACTAATTCCCTGCATTTGATGTTAAAATACTATTTTACTATTAAGAAATATATTCCCTAGAATGTGAAAATATGCATACATACACACAGAAATAAATTCACACATACAAACACAGGATGGAAAGCGTGTACGTTAAGCAGCCCTTTCAGTTGTGAACGTATCCAGCTACGGTTATGAAAGTAGTTTCTATACATAGGTAAATGAGTATATGTCAAACGGTGAGACCAATCTCGCAGCCTGTAGAGCCAAACACGAAATTTAGCAGATTTGTTTCGGAAACAACTGGAGATATAGGACAATGGAATTAAAAAATGGTTCATCGTTGTCAATTGCAGTAATTGACACTCAATATACATCACTGAAAATAACAGGCATCACGCTCAATTAATTCTGACTCAAATAATTTTACATAAAAGATATAGGCATCAATCGATTGGAAATTATGTATAACATAAAAGCTATACACAAGTTTTCTTTTAGGGGAAGTCTATATATTGTTGTGAGCTCGGGGTTCGAAAGGACTGATGCCAATATATAAGAACAATCAAAAGGCTTTATTCACTATAAACAGAGCAATACGAACACCAATATCTTCTGAAAATTACAAGATATTTAGTGATCTTCAAATCCAATAAAAGCACAGCAAAATTTCACACAGAAACAATGCGTTCAATACGACGTATGAACGACAAAATCGATCCGAGAAACACAGTTCTCAATGCAAAGCCTCTCGTATGAATTCAATCGCAGTTGACAGACAACTAACTGAACTGAACTGGTGGAGGTCCCTTATATAGACTTCAAAGATCTTTCCAGATTATTCCAGGGCTTTCTAATGCTAGAAATTACCAGAAGGTCCTTCAACTCTCGATAGAGTACTCCAAACGTGAAAGGATCCCAATGTAAATGTATAAGGGGGGGTAGCACAAAAAGTCGCCAAATCCGTCGCCAACTTGGCGACATTTGGCGATATATCGCCAGATTTGGCGACAAAAATAAGTCGCCAAAACCATCGCCAACTTGGCGATAAACCCATTCCTTGGCGATATTTCCATAGACTTCCATTATAAAGATGAGGGTGTAAGGTTGTTTTTCTTGCAAAGCATCTGAGGCCTTTAGCATTGAGTTACATGATGGAGTTACATGAAACAATTAATAGGAAATACATTAATAATACTGCAATTTTCACAATAATAAAATAAAATAAATTTAAACAAATGGAATATTAACAGATATATACAAAATTCATAACAATATTAAAAATTGTAGAAACTTTCATTTTAAAATGCTGAGTTATTCAAGTACTTCTAACCTCTACAGATTATTGTTTCAAAGCCTTTCTGTATATTGCGCAATTTTAGTTTCACTTATAAATTAAATTGAAAAGTAATTATAAAATAAACAATTAAAAAATTCATGTGTCTGATATAGTATATAAAAATTGTCACGCAACTTCGTAATTTCTTAAGCTCAATGAAGGAAACGCATAACAAAGATGTAATCCCAATTTCAGCAATTACTGCTGATTGTCAGGAAGAAATTCATAGTCATTTGTGCAGCTTTGTAGAGTAAATGTACCAATAGTCGGCCACCCCCCAATAGTCGGCCATATTGAGATAAAATGCCTTACGCATAGTTTCTTTTTGGTTTTAAATGAAATATTACAATTTGGTTACATGCAACCATCCTCCATAAGTCATAAACCATTAACGAAGAATTGTGGGTATTTTTATTGAATTAGTAATCAGCCATTTTTTTTTCAAGATAGAGGTCAAATCGCCATTTTTCCTATTTTTTTGTTAACTGAAGGCAACTTTTTTAAAAGGCAAGTATAAATTTATTTTTTATTTTTTTCTAAAATTATAATACTTGAATATTAGCAGGGTAATTAAACTAATGTTTTGAGTATAAAAATTAAATAAATTTGTTGGTTTTAATTAATTTTAATGTGGCCGACCATTGGGTATTAATTTTGCTTACATGTCCAATATATATATCCCATATAGCACATGTGCTTCCCTAGGACGTCCCCAGGAAGATTGACATTCATCCTCCAGGCATCCCTGAGGATGCAAAAATTTGTCATCAGGAGGTCCTCAGGAACCGAAAATGTCCGCCTCATAGCATCCCAGGGAGCTCCCCAGGACCTCCTTCAGGTTCCTCCTCAGGTTGTTCTAGGGAAGATTTCAGGAAGTAATACCGGAGGAATTTGGGAGACTTCAGGGTCACTTAATGTGCATAAAAAACATCCGAAGTTATTATTATTCGACGTAATCTAAAAAGTATTTAATTTTTTTCTTTTCTTTTCTTTTTTTTAAAAATTAATAAATACGGACATTATCTTTTAAACATTTACATAATACACATTACTTTATTAATCACGCACACAGAATCACATGACAGTTATGATACAGATTTTACGGTATAAACTTTCTTACCACCCACTGGATTTGAACCTGGGTACTTACGCATACGAGAAACACGCTCTAGTGATTACGCTACACGGCCGTTGTACTTGAATCGTTTATAAGGTATTCATGTATATCTTTCTCTTCTTATGAAAGTCAGTAAGTAGAAAACATGCATATTTTTATGCTTCGTATAGCAGGAATTCTGTAACTTTTATTGCAAATAAAGATGCATACCCTTTGATATATATTCAATACAATATTAAATTGATAGCTAGAAAAAAAGCGTATCAATTATTTAAGGCTGTTCTCAAACCCAAAGGAGCTGTTTTCTGACACATTTTTTAACTCGTTTTTGTTCGGAAATGCATTAAATTGACAGGTGGTCTTATTTAGAAACTATGTAATACTAGAAAAATGTTTTCTTTATTTATTTATTTATTTATTTATTTATTTATTATTTATTTATTTATTTATTTATTTATTTATTTATTTTTGTAAACGCAGATCTTTTAGAAAATACTGTGAAAGTCGTCGTTTTGAACCGAACTCCCCACGCGGCATCACAATAAAAGGGAAAAGGGAAGGGGTGTTTTATCATTTACAACAACAATGCGTTTTATCATTTTAGTTAGGAGCCACATATATCAGGGTCAGGGGTCTATGATAAAGGCGCCAATTAAATAAAAATATTTAAAATTAAATAAATTAAATTATAAATTATAAATAATCACAATTAAACAAAGTAAGAGAAAAATTGACGTTTTTATGAACCAAAAATTGAAAGACAAATTTAAAATGCACTTTTTTTAAAATTAGAAATATTATAATTTTAAATTTAGAATTAGAATAAGCAAAACTCAATTTGATTTCTAATATTGATATTACCATATTACAAGTTGTTAAACGATATATTTATAAAAGCTTTTCTGAGTTTATGCATGCTAGGCTGTTCTCAAATTCAAATTGGCTACTTTATGACATATTTTTTAGTTCATTTTTGTTCGGAAACGCTTGAAATTGACAGGTGTTCTTATTTATAAGCTTTGTAATCAAAAGATGTTTTCCATTTTTTTGGTAAAGACAGAAGATCTTTCAGAAAATACCGTCAAAGTCGGTGTTTTGAGCTGAATTTCCGACGCCGTAGCATGAGAAAGGAGAAAAACGTGTCGTCATGTAACATGAATCACTTATAACCCGATAAGTAATTTATTTATCAAAAAATGGAAAATTCATTTCGATCTCAAATCAATTCAATAGTCAGGCCAGCCAATTTTATGTCTTTGCGTTTAAAAATAAGTCAAAAGATGTGTCAGAAAGTTTCGCGTTGTTGAGCAGATCATTTGAGAAACACCCTAAGATACATAAATACATCGTTTAATTTTCAATTACCTACATGAAACTGCTGTTTAAAATGACAATAATATTTCTTTAGCTCTTAATTTTTAAAGTATGGGCATTTCTACTCTATATCTGTAACTAGTTAAATATGAAAAAAAGTACTGTTAATAAAATTTGTGTCTGTAACAAAAATATTTTTTTTTCTTGTTGTAATTAATAAACTAATTTACAATTAAATCTCCATTTAGCGATCTTTTGAAATCCTGTGAAAACATTCAATACATAGAAATTTCATTATGCACTATTTTTCATTGAAATATAATTTCATTTTAGCTAACAAAACTAATATTTCAGGAGATTTAAAATGCCTAAATGTACGGATACTTTGACATAAAATTTGAGTTCTTTGTTATGATTGTCAACGAAGTATTGTGTAAAAATTCTAAACAAGGAAATCCTTTAAAAGCAATACTTTTGTCTTTTATAGAATCATTGGTCGACTGCTTTAAAGATTATTTTTTCTATTGTACCGACAATTGTTTATTTTAGTTATCTCAAAGCTAAATTTGAAATAGCTTACTCCTTATTCTGGGAAGAAGAACGTTTCTCTCCTTTCAACCATGGAACTAAGTTCCATGCTTTCAACTACTTGTCTTTGCAAGTATTGCATGCAGTCCAGTAAGCATACATATCCATTCTTCATTCATCAAAAGGAATTGGAGGTTGCTCAGTACTATTCATGTTCTTATTGAAGTTAAAATTCTACCCTTACCTGACTAAACATATTTGCATTATGGGACTTTTGCAGCTGATTATATAATCGTTCTTGATATCTGGATAGAAGTATTTCCTTGCTTAAACAGGAGTGAAGAATTTGCACGAAAAATAATCTTTTTTTAAATATCCTAAACTAAAAAGTTTGCCAAATATAAAATAGGTTTCTTAAATGAAAGTTTTAACAACTAAAGCAAAACACAACTCAGTTTTAAATTCTGGAGAAATATTTGTTATTTAGAAAGATAAATATTTATTTATATTTTCTGAATCTGTATCTTGTTAATATTTCTTAAGTTCACTAAATTGAGATTTCACCTTCATTATTAAGAATTAAAAAATATATACCATGTATCGTAATTTGAAAGAGGTAATAGAAAATAACTAATTTGTATTTAAAAAATAAAATAAAATTAATATGATAAAACCTCCAGAACAGACGCTTCATAAAAATTCATACATAATTAAAAATTGACATCATTTAGCGAACATATGCCCATTACCAAGACATATATAAAGTATATTAAATGAGACAAGTGGTATTGACCATGTCCGTGATAATAATCAGCACGAATTTATATCTTTAACCCGATTTTGTAAGAATGTATATTTTTAAATAAAAATCTTTCAAGCAAAACTCTTATTCAGGGGGGGGGGGGGGGGTAGGTTTGTATTTTTTAAAACCAAATGTGCCATTTCAATAGAGCATGTAATCTCTTTAAGTTGGTGTTATAATTTAGACTTAAAAGTAAATTGTTGATTTGATAATGACGATAAATATAAAATTATGAATTAGTTGAAAATGTAATAATAAAATACATAAATATATATGTAATTTTTAAAAAGATCAGAAAAAAATAATTAATAGAAGAATAATAATAAAAGTAAATATGCTCGATATGACTTAAATATGATTCAATTTTGAAACTTACATGAAAATTAACCTTTACAATCGAAATAAGATTTTTTAAATAGATTGTTTAATTTAAAAATGCTTATCTCTAATCTATTAACTATCAAATTCTGAATAGATACAAATATGTAAATATATATTAAACTGTTGATAAAACCCTTATTTGTAACAAAATTTTGATTCCTTTTGATTTCTTACAGTTACGAAAAAAAAACCCTCATTTATTAGAAATAATAAGAAATATATATTATATATATATATGATAATTTAAAGTGATCAGCGAAAAAAAAATAATAAATCTAATTTATATTTTAAAATTAAATATTGATCCAAAAATTATTTATATATATAATTCAAATTAATATGAAATTATTAATTATTTAATAAAAATAATAATAATTCAATATATAAGACTATATTTAAAGGATCAGAAGAAATAATTTTTAGTAGGTATCTCTAATCCTTAATTTATAAAATATGGTTATATACAAATATATAAATATATATTAAACTTCGTGTTTCGAAAAAAATAACTCAGATTTCTTATAATTGAAAATAAAAATAATTTATTAGGAGAAAGTAAATCAATTTTATATTTAAAATTAATTTTTTTCTATAGAAACTAATAAAGTATATGAGTGAAATCAATGTAAAATTATTAGTTAGATGAAAAAGTAATAGTAAAAATATATAAGTAATTGTTGAAGGTTCAGAAAAAATAATTAATGAATGTAATGATAAAATGAATTAATATATAAGTTAATTTTTAAAAGATCAGAAATAAAATAAATAATATATTTTCAATTTATATTTAAAGATTAATTTATTTTAATTATTTATTTAACTACATTTTGATTGCATTTTATAAATTAAAAATATACCTAAATAAGGATAATTAAATATTATAACAATAATTAAAAGTTAAACAATAATCAGATGTGCTTAGGAAATAAAATAAATCAAATAATAATATAAACTTTATTAATTAAAAAATCGAACCACATCAAATCAAATATTTTTTTTTAATAAAAAATTATAATAAGTTATTTTAGTGTCAAAATCACCCATGAGATGGCACCAGCACCGTCTCTTCCTAGGTATTTCCCTGGGAATATCATCCCGAGGAGCTTGCTCCCTGGGAGGGATCTGGGAGATCAGTCCTGAGGAGCTTGCTTCCTAGGAGGGATCTGGGAGATCAGTCCTGAGGAGCTTGCTCCCTGGGAGGGATCTGGGAGATCAGTCCTGAGGAGCTTGCTCCCTGGGAGGGATCTGGGAGATCAGTCCTGGGGAAGTGATTAAAGTATCTTCCCCAGGAACGCCTGATAGCGTCATTACAGTTTCAGGAGGAATTTGGGATGAATTGGAACTCCTGGGGAGGTTTTCAGGAGCTTTGGTGCTATATGGGATATATATATATACTAATATTATAAAAAATAAACGTCTTTTACGTGCTTGTTTATTTGTTTGTAGGCGGAACTACTGGAACTACCGAACGAATTTCAAAAGTAAAGGTGGCAGTCTCTGCTTCGACATAGACTATATTTTACGTCAGAGCCACTTTTCCTAAGTAGATGGATGAGTAAAAAACATTCTAAACTTGCTCTTTTTGTGATATTGAAGGAGCTAGTAACTTGAAATTTGGCATGGTTGTTGTTTTCTAAAAAATAAGAAATGTAAAAGTGTGAAATGAGTGGAAAAAGTTCTAAATTACAATTTGTGTAGAATTGTTAGGAATTGAACTTTGAACTGACTTGAAATTTACCACGTCTTTACTTACACACTTTTAAGACGTAAATTCTGGATCAAGACAATTAAAAAAAAGGGGGAATTTTAGAAAATGAAAAAAACTGTGAATATTCAAAAAACATTCTAAATTACAATCTATATGGAATTACTAGGGATAGAAATTTATAATTTGCCTATTCTGTTATTTTTAATTTGTAAACGCTGGTATAAAATAGTTTCTTTAAAAAATCGAAATTTCAAAGGGTACAGGACCAAACAAACGTTCTAAAGTTTCGAAATCTATGATAGTTTTGGTGCTGGAAACTTAAAATTTGGCATGGTGGTTAATTTTAAGACATAAATGACCGGCTAAGAAAGATTTCTAAAAAATTGGAAATTTAGAATGTTGAAATGAGAGGAAAATGTTCTGAATTATGTTTTTTTTATATAAATTTTAGAATAGAAACTTGAAATTAGACATGGATAACCTTTTTAATACGTAAGTGGTCTGATCGTACCCGAACAGTTTCTAAAAAATTCGAAAGTTAAAAGGAACTAAAAATTTTCTATTATTCAATTTATGTGATACTGTTGGGTTTGAAACTTCAAATTTTCCATGGTGGTTTCTTTTAAGATGTAAACCCTCGCAAAGAATGATTTCTATAAAATTGGAAATTTAAAAAAAATAAATTATCAGTAATTGTTGTTCATGATTCTAAATTATGTTTTATTTAGAATTAATAGGGATAGAAAATTGATATTCGACACCGGAGTTACTTTTAAGTCGCAAATGCTTGCACAGAGTAACTTTTTCTTAAACAAAAATCTAAATTTAAAATGGGGAAATGAATAGAAAATTTCTAAAATCCAAATGATTTTTGACTCACTAAACCGAATCCGAAATTTCTTTCAGGATAACACTGTCACTCAGAACGTAAACCACATGATGATTTGTGATTATGCTTTATTTGGAGTTGATAGGGTGATTGCTAGATACATGAAATTTGACATGGCTTTTACTTTTAAGATGTAAATCTGCCGGCAGATTATATTCTAACATATTCGAAATTTAAAAGAGTAAAATGAATAGAATAGGGTTTAAAATCACAATTTCTTTTGTACTACTGAAACGATTTCAAATCTTGTCCTGGGATAAAAATAATGCCGTTCTCCACTTAAAAATAGGCTATATTTTATCTCTTTACGAACGAACTGATAGAACGAAAAATGTTCTAAAATCCCGTTTACTTTGAATCTGTTAAGACTAAAAACAAGAAACTCCTTATGGTGAGGGATTTTAAGACATAAATGCTCATTAAGAACGTTCATCAAGGTATTTGATATTTAAAAAAAATTAACTATTGGAAAGCGCTCTTTAATTATGATTTTATTCCCAGACTGTTGAGGCTAGAAATTTTAAATTCGACATGCAAGTTTCTATGAGACGTAATGCTCCTAAGGATGCCTCTATTTTAAAGATTTTGAAATAAATGAAATGGGAAGAAAACTTTCTGCAGTTACATTTTTACTATGATTTCTCAAAAAAATTTCAGCCTAGAAACTTTAAATTTGGCATAGAAATAACTAAGACATAGATGCACAAGAACAATATTTGTCTTATTATAATTATTATTTTTAATTTAAAAGAAGAGTAAAATTAAATAGTTTTTCATAACATGTTAGGAACAACTTTTCTGAGCAGTGGGATAAGCATGGGTACGAACAAACAATATAATTAATCCAAATGATAGTAATAAAGAAACATGATTTCCACTAAAAGAAGGAAGTATATTATATTCATAATTTAGCCGAAAAAAATGGCAATTAAATATAGTAAACTGATGTTTTCCCACTTATTATTTCTCGGTGTTTTGATTTTTATGTTGCATAAAGTTACATTAACACGTTAACGGACAGTTGCGGCTATAGCCGTCAAAGCGAAGTTCACTATGTGGCATGACGGCTATAGCAGCACAAATGTGCATTTACCGGCGTATAATTAGAAGCCCAGTGTCAATTTTCGAACTTCACTTGTTCCTACTGTCCGTCAATGTGTTAATATTGTAAAAAGAAACGTTTGATTTTTATAGAAAATAAATTCTGAAACTACTGAACTAATTAAAAAAAATTCTTCCACTAAACGATAGCTTATAAACAGAGTTTCAAAATAGACTGCATTGTATCGGTTTTCTTGGAAAGATATGGATTCAAAAGCGTTGCAATGACGATTTTCGCATTATTTCAAGTCTCACATTCACCTAATGTATTACAAAAATGACGTTTATTAAAATTGTGACTTGATTTAGTAATATTTAAATTATTTGCAAAAGTATAATCTCTCCTAATGTTAATTGGTACAGAAATAGCACTTGCCATATTTCAACCATGCGTGCAAAGCCGTTGGTTTTGATAAAAGAAAAACTTGTTACCTGATTGTTTTATCCAATAGTTATCCGCTCTATTAATAAGAGGTTAACTATTGGGATTTAAAATCCTTTTCGCAGCCTCTATTAAACTTAAATAATAAAATAAAATAATGAAGTTTCTGCATGTGTCACTTTTAATTGCCACATTAAGATTTACATTACACAGAAAATCAATTTGGTTGAAATGTAAAGAGGTACTGTGTTATTAATTTTTCGTAGTTTAACACTCATAAAGTAATCATTTATGAGATAATATCAAAAATTAAAAAAAAATATTTATGATTGATGATTCATTGACGTAACTTTGAAAAATAACACTTATGAGAAAGAACTTGAGATTCCCAGACGAATTTCCAAAGCATACATGGCACTATTAAAAATGTTTTGCTGTTTTTAAGAAGTTCTACTTTAAGTTACAATTACAACCAGCTGTGAAGACTGAGCTATGCTCGTTAAAATTAACTTTGTGTTCAACACGACATAACAATAAATTCTCTGTACAACATATAACAATCAGTTCTATGTACCCTGATGCGTTAAATTCTGTTTTATAGAACGTTCTATGGACTTTGATTGGTTGAATCATTTATCCTCGCTGTTAGTAGGAATTCCTAGAAAATTCCTTCATATTCTGAAAACCAATCTGTTCGCCAAATGTCGCCATAATTTTGCGAAAACTCGGAAACTTGACATATTCTTTCATTTGAAGGTAAGCATGTGCTTTGGCATTAGTAATCTTGAAAGTCGATTTTCCTGTAATCTCGCCAATTTGCTAAACTTTCCTGCTAAACGTTCGCCAAATTAAGAGAAGTTGGGCGAAATATTGCCAACATTGCAACTTCGTTAACTGTCCACTGTTCAACAACTGTCTCAACCTTTATTCACAATGAAATTCATTCACCCGTAGTGACCCCAAAATGACCCACTAATCGAATTTTCTCAATCCTGTGATCCAGCTCTATGATCTTTTCGTACCCCAAAACGGAAGGATACAAAATGTGGTCAAAATCGTTAGAGCCGTCTATTTGATAAAATTATCTTGACCCGTAGTGAACTAAAAATGACCCACTAATCTAATTTTCTCAAACCTGTGACCCAGCCCAATGGTCTTTTCTTACCCCTAAACGGTAGGATACAAAATATAGTCAAAATCGTTAGAGCCATTTTTTAGATAAAATTAACTTGGCCCATAGTGAGCCTAAAAAGGGCGCACTAATTGAATTTTTTCCAACATGTGACACAGCCAAATGGTCTTCTACCAAAAAACGGTGGGATACAAAATTTAGTCAAAATCGTTAGAACCATTTTTAGATAAAATTAGCTTGACCCATAGTGACCCCCAAATGACCCACTAATTGAATTTTCTCGAACATATGATCTTCTTGTATCACAAAAAGGTAGGACAAAAAACTTAGTCAAAATCGTTAAAGCCATTTATTAGAAAAGATAAAGTTCTCTTGACCCGCAGTGACCGCAAAATAACCCACTAATTGAATTTTCTCAATCATGTGACCCAGCCCAATTGTCTTTTCGTACACCAAATCGGTAGAATACAAAATGTAGTCAAAATCGTTTTAGCCGTTTTTTTTAGATAAAATTAGCTTGACCCCGTAGTGACCCCCAAAAGACCCACTAATCGAATTTTCTCAAACATGTGATCAAGCCCATTGGCCTTTTCGTACCCCAAAACGGTAGGATACAAAATTTAGTCATAATAGTTAGAGCCGTTTTTTAGATAAAATTTATTTGACCCATGGTGACCCCCCCCCCCCCAAATAACCCACTAATGAAATTTTCCCGAACATGCGACCCAGTCCAATGGTCTTCTTGTTTTAGCTATTTTGCAGCTTAATTGTTTCTCTTATCCGCAAGTAATGTTCTCCTAGCAGAGGCTGAGTCTCCATTAATTAATTTTTTCTTATCGGGAACCGCAAGTTTGGTCAGCAAGCAATGTATCGTCACCTCTAACACGAAGTGCATCCAGCCTCCATCCAGTGTGAGGGTTTCAGCGCAATTGTGTGGCGCTTCTTGTCGCGTGGGAATCTCACACTGGCACCTCCACATATCAAGTGCCGTCATTTACGAACTGTACAATTGGTACAGTCTTACCTAAGAACTGTACCCTTCTAATAAATTAGCGGACTGTACAACTGGTGCAGGCGCACCTGTGGACCTCGTCCACCCTGTCTGTCGCTCCTTGTTGCGTAGGAACGCTGGTTCCAGCGACAGACCCTGTATTATTATTTTTTTTTGTGTATGTTGCCTTTAGTTTCTGCCACCTGTCGCGTGGGGCTTTTCTCGGCAGGATCAGCCGTTGGCGAAGCTTGTACTGCCACGTTTAATCCCTGTGTGCCAGGGAGCTAGCCGGGGAAGACATTAAACGCTCAACGGCTGGGTTCCTCGGGCATTAAAATTAAAATGGTCTTCTTGTATATCAAAATTAATAGATACAAAACTTAGTCAAAGTCGTTAAAGCCATTTATTAGAAAAAATAAAATTAGCTTTACCGCAGTGATCCTAAATGACCCACTAATTGAATTTTCTCGAACATGTGAGATAGCTCAATCATCTTCTCATAACCGAAAATGGTAGAATACAAAATTTAGTCAAGTTTGCTACAGTCGTTTTTCAGGTAAAACAAAATTCTGAAGTTGCCGACCATTGGTGCAGAGATGGCCGAACATTAGATTTAAGGTGGCCGACTATTGGAGAACTTGCCCTTTTCGAACTTAACTTTGTCTAAAAAAACTATTACCGTGTTTTTTAAAAATAATTGCTGAAACATAATAAGAAACGTATGTTTTAACATATATCACTGTTAAAAATGTTGTGTCGTTTTTAAAAAATTCTACGTTTAGATTTATATAGAGAACAGCAGTTAAGTGGCCGACTATTGGTACATTTACCCTATATGATTCACAGACTTTTAAACACACCACACAGCATGTCAAAAGGATTAATACTTACAAGTATATAAATTTCTTTTTTTTATGAAAATAATGTTTTCCAGTTTGTTATTGCTTATTATATCTAATTTAATATTATATTGCATTCATGTTTACTTCTATTTTTAACCCTTCACTTATGATGGTCTAACTTAGAAATTTTCAAATTTTTGATACTTCTATACTGATGTCACATGTTATCTACCTTTTCCACAATGAGCGAAGAAATTTATCCTTTTTATTTTGATGCATGTTTACGTTGGAGGTAGGAGGATTTATAAAAAATTAATATAAAATTAACACTACAATTTGCTCATTCTAAAACAATTCTTTTGTAACCAAAATAAATAAAATTGTTTATTTATAGAAAAAAACATTTAGCCATATTAGTTCCTTTAAAAAGTCAATATGTAAATGTTTTCATACAGATACAGTCACACATTACTTATTAATAAATATTTCTCAAGTACACATGTTAAAACGTAAAAATTACCAAAGTGATAACTATGCGATGTACATATCTGTATTATCATTAAATAAATTATAATACTGTAGTATCAATCAATTTATACTGTAATTTTTAGAAACAATTATGTGTTATTTATTTAGATATATTTAATTTTCTGCGTATTGTTGGTTAATAACTCTTCTATGATAGACTTTGAAAAAGTCTATAAAATTGTGAAAGTGTCACCTTACAATGCTGAAAAATCATTTTTCTTATTTTGTTACAATATATAAATTGTCTACTATATTTATTCAATATTTTATAATAATTCGGATCTCTGAAAGTGTCCAAGTATTACAGTTTGTGATTGTTTGTGGAAACTTTTGGGAAATGGTGGGATGGAGAATGGTATTGTTGGCAGATGGTTGGTAAATGATAAGCGCTGAGATAGATCTAATTTGGAGCGTATCTGAGCAGTACTCTGAACAGCGAACTGTTGGACCAGTTTTTGGGACTTTGTTGCAATGGTTAGTGGGCTAATTGAATGGCAAGGCAGTCAGTTCTTACTGTGGGCCAATGTGGAACAACAATTAGCCAACTATTAGTTAACATCGACCCATGGAGAATGGTATTGTTGGCAGATGGTTGGTAAATGATAAACGCTGATAGATCTAATTTGGAACATATCTGAGCAGGACTCTGACCAGCGAACTGTTGGACCATTGTTGGGACTTTGTTGCAAATGGTTAGTGGGCTAATGGTATGGCAAAACAGTAATTTCTTACTGTGGGCCAACGTGGAACGGCAATTAGTCAACTCTTAGTTAACATTGACCAAAACATTTCGTGATATTTGAATGATAAACACACGTGTTACCTTGGTAAACTTGGCTATTTTTTACATTATTGCTATTTTTTCATAATTTATCTTTTTGTTTCTAGCAGAGCGAACGAAGGTACCATTTTGATTTTGATGTATGTTTATATGAGAGGTAAAAGACTTTCTAAAATAATAAATGAACATGGTACATGAATTCGCTCATATCTGAAAAAAAAACATATGTTAAGAAAATTAAAATATATACATTAGATTATATTTCTATATATAGTGTTGACTCTAAGCCGTTTTAGCAGGGCGCAGCGCCCGGCGTCCCTTTTTATTTCTTTTATGCGCCCGGCGTCCCTTTTTAACCCTTCCGATGCGCCCGGCGTCCCTTTTTAACCCTTCCGATGCGCCCGGCGTCCCTTTTTGACCCCTCCGATGTGCCCGGCGGTCTTTAAGAGAGTTTCACAACGCACAATTGCTTTTTTTTTATAATCAAAATCCACCATTTACTTTTCTTCTATCAGCATTTGTACGAAAGCAAGTACATATTTTTCCGCTCGGTCCCACTCTTACCGATGTGTTAACGAGAATTTCGAGCATGGGATGTGAACTAATCGGGAATTGAATCGGATTCGGATTTTTTTCCGGCAAATTTACTTCAACTCTTCAGGTTTTGGGTACAGTTCGCTCTAGGAAAAGTGATTTTTAGTCAAATGATCTTGTGAAACACTACAGTTGAAAGTCGATGCTGTTCCTTTAGGCCTGACTCTGCTTTGTCATGATGAGTAAAAGTGACAGTGAATAGTTCACAATTATGTGTGAAAATCGCGTTACAGTGAACTGCAGTGGAAAAGGGGCGCGGGGTTGCCCCTTTTCCACTACAGTAGTTGAAACACACAATGATGAATGACTTAAAATAGAAAAATTTAGATTTTATCCAAATAATAATTTTGTATTTCTTATTTTCCCATATTTTTTCTATATTTATAATGCAATTCTCATTACAATTTTAAAAATATACATTTATTATCGAAAATTTCTCCAGTTGTATGGTCATGCACGTTTGACGGGGAGCTCCCCTCCCCACCTTTTGAAAAAATAATAATTTTTGCAAAGCCGTGCCCTTGTTTTAAGTGCAAGCGATCGTTGTTGGAAGTATGTAAAATTAGCTTGCTTTTTTTTTTAAACATCAAATGGAAAGCTTAATTCTCTCAGCGTCCGGTTCTCTGAGTTAAAAAAACAAACCGACGTCGTAGTCAACTTTTTTTCCCAGTGGGTTTTTTTTATGGGGCTATAATTTTCTTATAACTTATCATACTCTAGTAAATATCTTTTACACAGCCTAATTTATTATTATTTCGGCTGGCTGAAAATTTGAACGAAATTGGGCAATTAACATCGAAGATACCAATTATTTTTTTTTAATAGTAAAAAAAAGGAAGGATTTTACCTTCTGTTCTTTTTCTTTTAATCATTATTTCTGTTAGTTGCTGAATAATATATTTTTTCGAACAACGCGAAACTTTGACACATTCACACTCTCTTTTTTTTTTTCTAATTCTTAAAGGAATATATTTTGCTGGCATGATTAGGAATCGAAAAGCGTGTTCCTTATTTTGTTAAATATCTTACACCTTTATTTTAAAATATCTCTGCAGAATGTAAAAAGACTCCTAATTGCAGAAAAAAAGCACAAGAAATTCATAAACACGCAAAAAAATCGCAGAGGAATAAAATGTTATACTAAAAAATTGAAACCAGGTTTCTTTTTTTTCTTTTTCTTTATTACAAATATAAAAAAAATGCACGAAAAGCGAAAAAAAAATCGCATTGTAAATCGCTATATGAATACGAATAAACTTTAATGCAAAGAGGACAAAATTTGCTGTATTAGGCGAGATTAAAATCTTGTACGAATGTCATAAAATCGCAGCGAATCTCAAAACCCCCCCTAAAAATCGCGTAAATAAAAGCCCCCAAAATTAAAAAATAGCTGAAGGAGTTTCGAATAAAATTTGTTGAGTAGAACAGAAGGCAAAATTTAATATATAGGAATAAAAGATTGAAAACGGGAAAAAACGCTAAAATTTACAAAACTCTAAAAATTTATCATACTGGGCTAATAGATTAAAGCCGGGTTTCTGTTAAGGTTTCCAAAAAATCTCTGTAAAACGCGAAAAAATCGTAAAAATGACATTAAAAAAAATCGCAAAAAAAAAATCAAAAATCGCTGTGGAAATTCAGATTAAATTTTATTGAAAAGAAGAAAAAATTTGCTATATTGAACTAAAAGTTTGAAACTGGATTCCTTTTACTAATGTGGGAAAACGCGATAAAACACTGGAAATCGCATGAAAAAATTAGATGAAGAAAGAGATGAAACAATTTAAAAACTGTCGTGAAAGTGCCAAACATACAGGCTGCAAATGCAAACGTCCCTTTCCACTGTTTCCAACACCGATGTATATGCTGTACTGAGAAATAAAATAGGAAGTGTAACGAAAGTGCTCTTTCATTCAACAAAAAACGCCTGCCAAAAAACAAATCTGCCCTGATCCTTTTAAAAAGAAATGTGAACACTCATAGGCGTAGCGTGACCGAAAATTTTTCTTAAATTTTGTATGTGATTTTTAGTGTTTTCCGCATTTTGTGGCAGTTTTTTGACATTTGTGATGCGAATCTAGTTTCAACCTTTTAACCCATTGTAAAATTTGTCCTCTGCAATTTTAAATTTTCATGAATTTTTTATGAGATATTTTGTTGTTTTTTCGCGTTCTGCTGCGATTTTTAAACATTCGTAAAAAGAGTCCAGTTTTAATCTTTCAGTCCATTGTACTAAATTTTGAACTCTGCGATTACATTTAGTACTCAATTTTGTACTCATTAATTTTAATCGCGAATTTTTCATGCGACTTTTTGCGTGTTTTTTTTCGCGTTTCGTGGAAGTTCTTAACATCTGTAACAGGAATCCAATTACAACCTTTTAGCCCAAATTATTTTAGCCCAATATAGTAAATGTTGGCTTCTTTTCAATAATGGTTATTCGGATTATAACTCATTATAGCGAATTTGAATTCGTTCGAGAATTTGTTATGCGGGGTTTAGCGTTTTTTCGCGCTTTGCGACGAATTTTTTGACATTCGTAAAAGGAATTCAGCTACAATCTTTTAACCCAATATAATAAATTTGGTTCCCTGCAATTTTTAAGTTTTTCGAGGAGAATTTTTTTTTTTAGTTTTTACGCATTTTGAAGCGATTTTTTTAACATTCGTAAAATAAATCCGGTTTCAGTTTTTAAATACATTAATTTTGTCCTCTCCGATTTTTTAATTTTTAGTGAATTTTTTTATGTAATTTTTTTTTCACGTTTCGTGAAGATATTTTCACATTTGTAAAAAGAATCGGTTTTAAACTTTTAGCCCAATCGAGTATTTTTTTTTCTCTTTTCAATAAAGTTTATTCGGAATCCGTACTATGATTTTAATTTTTCATACGATTTTAAAGCTTTTTCGCGTTCCGCGGCGATTTTTTGACAGTCGTAAAAGGAATTCAGCTACAATTTTTTAACCTAATGTAATACATTTTGTTCTCTGAGATTTTTAAGTTTTCGCGATTATTTTTTGCAAATTCTACGTTTTTATGCGGTTTGCGGCGAATTTTCTACATTCGTAAAGGAAATCTGGTTTCAACCTTTGAACACAATATAGTAAATTTTGTCTTCTATGGTTTTTGAATTTTTCGTGGAAATTTTTTTTATGGGATTTCTTTTTCACGTTTTGTGAAGATATTTTCACATTCATAAAAATAATCCACTTTCAATCTTTTAGCCCAATACAGTAATTTTTTTTCTCTTTTCAATACAGTTTATTCATCATTCGTACAATGATTTTAATTTATCATGCGAATTTAAACTTTTTTTTTTGCGTTTCACAGCAATTTTTTAACCTTTGTAACAGGAATCGGTTTCAATCTTTTAGCCCAATATAGTAAATTTTGTCCTCAGCAATAATAATAATAATAATAATAATAAAGACAGGTATTTTTAGCGTTTTTTTGCATTCTGCGGGGTATGGAAGCCGGGAGGGATCGTAAAAGGAATCCGGTTTAAATATATTGTATTAAAATCGCTTACATAAAAAATTGTACCCGATTTTCTGTGGTTTTTCGCGGTTAGCGGCAATTTTTTAACACTTGTAAAATGAATTCGTTTTCAAGCTTTTAGACCAATATAGTATATTTTGTCCTCTGCAAGTTTTGAATTGCTCGCGAATTTTTTAGTGTTTTTTCGCTTTTTCGGCAAATTTTTGACCTTTTTTTTTTTCGAAACGGAAAGAACTAACTCTGTTAAATTTTGCTTTCCTGCGATTAAATTAAAGTTAGAAGAATGCAAAATTGTCGTAACGTGAACTACGATGCTCAAAATATTAAACTAATTTGGGTCGAAATAAAAAATTAAAAAAATTCATGGTTAGTTTGATTCGAGACCAGATCAGGCGTAGCCTGCACGGGTGTACGCTGTTGACAGCAGTTGGACCCCACTACCAGGTTCATTTAATTCGAGGTTCACTTGAAAAAAAAATAACCAAGTAAATGAGGAAAGCTCCGCTAGATCATTTTATTGAAATTAATATTTAATAAACAGCACCACAACAACTGTATCTGGCGCCTGGTAGGGGGGGGGGGGGGGCACCACCCGCACCACCCTTGGTACGGCCCTGATAATAAATAAAAGACATTTATCAAACTTTTAAGACATTTTAAATAAGTTTAAACTGTACTTTTAAGAAGTAACCAATCATTTAATGTATGTGCGCCTGCAAAATTGTATGGAAAATTGCACCTTCGTTAGCACCGGTTTTGCTTAACAACGCTATTTCTGGAACGGATTACCATCGTTTACCAAGGTACAGCTGTATATTAACTTTAAAACAGCTCTTTGAAGAAGGCTCACATTTTGAAAAAAAAATCCTAACCATTGCTTCTCAAAATTGCGAAGGTATAGCAGAAGATTAAGTGCTGTCAATAAAGAAAAAAATAAGTAAGAGAGAAGAACATATTTAACCCTTTGAGGGGCGGTGGTATATATTATATACCACCTAATTTTAATCCGATTCGAACCAGAAACTTTTAATTAAATTTTACTTTTTAAACTTTGACGGAAAAAGGTTGAAAAATTGCTTTTCCTTATTTTGAACTAAATTCTTTCATAAATACCGGTGAGAGTTCGACGTTACAGGAGCAAAATTCCGTGCCCTTGAAAGGGTTAATAACTAAATGAAGAAAATATTAATTATTGTTTATAATTTTAGTGATGTGTGGTTGCATTCCATTGGTAAATAACTCCAGCGATACAGCATGGAAAAGCAGGATATTTATGACTTGATTAAATTATAATTAAAGTTACAACAAATTAAATGAAATATATATAGCAGGGAAACAGAACTTCCGCTCTGATAAACACAACAACATTTTCTAAAGTCTACAGACGGAATGAGAAGAAAAAAAATAGTACATGTAGATTCTAATCGCATACAGCAGAAAAAACAGCTGACATATTGAAATTGTCCGCAGCTGTAAGAGAGTATGATAGTTCAAACATTCGTTTAATGAATGTTCGAATCAGGGTTTGTACTGCACAACACAATTTTTGCTACCAAATTCATTACTTCAAAGAAAAAGAGCTGAGCTATCTATACTGATCTGACATCTGATTAAGTAAAAAAAAAAAAAAAAAAAAAAAAAAAAAAAAAATGAAGAAACATAAAATGAAAATTAAAGTAGTTATTTCATTTCCATCTTGGGTCAATACAAGACAGGTCTTAATTGACTGTATCATATTTTAGAAATTGATGTTCAGAAAGTTGGGGGGGCACGTGCCCCCTCGTGCCCCCCCGAGGCTACGCCTATGTGAACACTGCCCATGTGAGACTGAGTTAAAATTCCTTTACTGTTCCGATGAAATCCGTTACGAACACACACACACACACACAAAGAAAAGAAAAGAAAAAAAACATTATCACCAATCCGTTAAAAAGATTTATTGGTTTCTTTCGGCATAGCACAGCATATCCATCCAAAGTTGATGATCTGATTGTGTAAACATTCGACTTAGATTTCAAGGAGTTGAATAAACAAAAACAAACCACTATTACCTTTCTATTTTTTCTCTATAGAGGACATTTTTGATAGGTGCTGTAATTTTCAAATAACTTATTATATTTTAATAAAAATTTGTTAGACAGCCTAATCAACTATTATTTCAACTTGCTAAAAATTTGAAAGAAATTGGTCAATTTGCATAGGAGATGGGATTTTTTTTTCTATCGTTAAGGGGGGGGGGGAGGTTTGTATGATTCTTTTTCACTTGCTCGCAACTCAATATATATTTTTTCTGTACTTGAACAACGCAAACTTGTTGATACATTCATTGAGTCCTTTCTATATGTAAAGAAATAGAATTTGAATCGTTTCTCTTAGGAAAAAAATTAGTAGCGTTTTGAATCATCACGGCTTTTTTAGGGGCTTCTTCACTCACTCAAAAACACCTACTCGTTATTCCTATATATATTTTTTAATATCTCATTTGCATTTCCATATTCTTAAATCATTATTTTGCATTGGACAGCTCTACAAAGGTCGTTTTTTATTTTTTCAAATTTGTTTGCTGGGTTTTATTTTTATGAGGATACTTTCACTTTCGAAGCCGGTAGTTAAAAGACCTGTAAACGAAATTAAAAAAGTAAAAAACGACCAAGATATCCATCTCAGCTAGCCAATACAAACAAAAGAAAGAAAAAAAAATTAAATATTGAATACGTGAGTGAAGTAGCCTCATAAGGAAGCCATCCCGGCAAGATGTGTTAACGTGGATATCGCGGCCCTATAGAAAAGCATTACGGAAAAACATAATTTTAAGATCAGAGTGTAATTTAAAAAAAATATTTTAATGTTAGTTCCAAGCAGTTGTAAACTATGAAAAATTGTACAAGTTGTAAATTTCCAACTGGACGAAAAATGTCCGGGCCAGGATTCGAGCCTGAGATCGCTTGGCTGAAGCCGCCACGCTCTACCACTGAGCTATCCCGGTCGAATCTGGAGGGCATAATTCATCCAGTTAACCTTATTGATCAAAGCATCTGGTCTGATATTTTAATCTGATTAAAATATCAGACCAGATGCTTTGATCAATAAGGTTAACTGGATGATTAAAAATTGATTCATAGCAGTTTCTCCAATTTATATTTTTATCACCAACATGATTACTGTGTATTTTAATGTGCTGTATATTTTAGATGCTTTCATGTAGCTTTCTTTGTCGTTAAAAATATTGATCGCTGAGACATTTGCTGTATTTCTTTTTTTTTTCTTTATAAAATATTTTCTTTTGATATGAAATGTCATTGAGAATATTAGTAATATAACAGAACACAAGTCTATATTTTTGATAATTGTGAGCCCAGTGAGAGAACAATTTTCAAGTGTCTGCAACGCTAATAATGTTTTCAAAAATAGTCTGCAATACGCAATATATCATATAAATCTATTCTTGCTGCTGTTGTAGTTGTAGTTCTAATTAATTAAGGCATTAGCATTTATCAGACTTTCTGAGTAAAAAAAAAAAAATCTGAAATTCACAGCAAATATTCTGAAAGGTTACAGTAGAGGAGGGAGGGGGAAAAATTCCCTCTCGGCAATAATTATTCTTGTTGCAGGTCGGATTAACTCTGCTTTTGATTTGAATCAATTTCAGGCTGAGTGTAGATGCTTGCAAATTGGGTTAGGATTAACCCGATTTTTCAAAAGTTAGTTCAGTATATTGTTTCAGATTAAAAACTATGTCTATATTAATAAGCATAGAACTTTGTGTGTCTGCTGTTTTTTAAAGGAATGCTGCATCTTTTCCGGGATTATTTCACAAAATTCACGTTTTTTTCATGAACCTTTGACGAAATTAGCGTTTCTTTTTTCCCCCGCGATCCTTTGGCGAAATTCACGTTTTTTTTTTTTTTTGTTTTTTTTTTTCCCCGTGGCCCTTCGACGAAATTCGTACTTTTTCTGTGATCCTTTGACGAAATTAGCAGTTTTTTCCACGATTCTTTGATGAAATTGTCATTTTTTCTGCGGCCATTTGACGAAATTTCCATTTTCTCTGTGGCCCTTTGATGAAATTTGCATTTTTTCCACGATCCTTTAACGAAACTCATGTTTTTTTACAGTCTTTTGACGAAAATCAAGTTTTTCTGCAGTCCTTTGACAAAATTTGCGTTTTTATCGCAATCTGTCAATGAAATTAGCCATTTTTCCCAGATCCTTTGATGAATTTCGCGTTTTTTCTTTTGCCTTTGGACAAAATTCGCATTTTTTTCCGCGATCCTTCGATGAAATTTGCTGTTTTTTCGTGATTTTTGACGAAATTTACAGTTTTTTCGAGATCCTTCGACGAAATTTTCCGTTTTTTAGATATCGTTCGAAGAAATTTACCGTCTTTTGGTTATCCTTTGACAAAATTTGCCGTTTTTTCGCGATCTGTCGGCATAATTCTGTTTTTTTTCACGATCCAACGACGTAATTGACCGTTATTCGTGATCCTTCGACGAAATTAAGTTTTTTCCACGATCCTCTGACGAAGTTGGCGTTTTCTCCGTAGCCCTTCGGCAAAATTCGCATTTTTCCGCGATCCTTCAACGAAACTCATGTTTTTTTGACAGCCTTTTGACGAAATTCACGTTTTTTCACGGCCTTTTGACTAAATTGGCGTTTTTTTCTGAATCTGTCAACGAAATTAATATTTTTTCGTGATCTTTAAATGAATTTCGCAGTTTTCTGCGATTCTTCGTCGTTTCACCGTGAATTCGCCATTTTTTTCACGATCCTTCGACGAAGTGTGCCGTTTTTTCGCATAACTTACGCGGCATCGCTGTATGTTTTTAGGAAGCAGGTGCCCTAAAAAGTCTACGACGCCTGTCGCAGCGTCACGTACATTCTGCCATGGGGATTGTGAGTATTGGAGAACTATGAAAATAACATTGCTTTATACTTCTTATGACAAAATCAATTTCAAACTAAATGTCGCATCTTTTACATTCCACAAAAATGAAATTAATTAAATTTGATTGCGACGTTTTATAATTTATATGAAAAATGTATTAAAATTAAAATAAGGAATTTACAAATTAAAAACAATTTTAGGTACGAGATTGCAGGGTTCGGTGATATCAATGGATATATATTGTGATATATTTCATGACACATACACAAGTTCACTTTTCCTAGATTTTATTGGCTGTGTCTTTTTGCTGATAAAAAGCTTTTGTCTTAGGCAATGACTTTTTAGCCCCCCCCCCAAAAAAAAAAAAAAAAAAAACTTCTCCAAGCTTTACATTTGAAGCTGAATTTTTTTTTTAATGTAGAACCAATAATTATGTAGGACAATAATTATTGGCTCTTTGATATTTTTAAAGCTTAGAATAGCCATTATAAACCAATTTAGATAATCAGTTATATAATGATAAAAACAAAGAAAATATCATTTTATGACTTAAAACGCTAAAAATTGTCATAAAGATATGTTTTATATGTATAGGTTCTTATTAGATGGACCACTGGATGAAAATTTGCGAACTTCGATTAATACGCAAATTTTGGTCGGTCTTTTGTTCGCATTTTAACGGGGTTCGACAGTATTGTGAAATTCGTCAATTGGTAGAGGGAAAAAAACGTTAAATTCAGCATTCAATCATGAGAAAAAATAGCGAAATTCTTCAGTCAGTTGCAAAAAAATGCGAAATTCGTCGATAAATTGCCGAAAAAAAAATCTTGAAATTCGTCAATTGATAGAGGGAGGAGGGGGGGGGGTCGCGAAATTCAATTGATCGCGGGAAAATATCGCAAATTCTATTAGGTGACTCTAAACAAACCAGTTCAAAATATTTTTTGTGAACAAGGTAACAAGTGTGTCCTTTTTGGAAAAACGTGTCCTCTTTTTAGAATAGTGTTCCCTTTTTGAAAAAATGTGCCCTTTTTTTAGAATAGTGTTCCTTTTTGAAAAAATTCCGCCCGGCGGCCCTTTTTTCCTAGAGTCAACACTAATATATATATATATATATATATATGAAACGAAGCGTGTTGCTCCGTCGGTGGGTCCTTGATCGCCGGGCCGGTGGCTGCGCGGACTGATGGCGGCTCCGTACGTCAAAGCGCTCATTCTGACTCCCTTACATGTTCGTGTAGTCCTGGGCCGTGAGGGGGATTCGGTTAAATTCCGAGTGAATGTATGTCTGTTTAAAGGAAGACACCGTCTATTACGGAACCTGGTTTATTTCTTTTTCTTACATGCATCCTTTTAAACCAGGCCCATATTGGCGTGAGAGCTGCTTTTTAAGTCTGTCTGGACATCGAAGGTTCGTCCATCGCGAGGCAATTCCGAGAGAGCAGATTGGCGTGGATTTGTTTAGATGAGGGAAATCGTAAAAAGTTCGCTCCTGATAGCAGTGCAATGGTATAAATATGAGGTTTTTGCATTATTTCTGCTAGAGGTCGTCTAAGTCAAAAGAGGCGTATTTTTAATTTTAATTGGCCGCGAGCTGAGTGATTGATTGAGCGGAATAAAGGCGTTGGCTCTATCGGCCGATCGGATGCCGCAAGACTTTAAAATTGCGTTAGCGTCAGCACAAATATTCTTATGAAGAGTCAGAAAACGATCTTTGAAAGTTATAAGATGCGATGCAGGAAAACTAATTTAACAGGGGCGACGGCATTTTCAATCAATTGAAACACAATTATTAAAGCATTTAAAAGTTTTGATTTAAATTTCTATTTTTTAAAACGGTAATTTAAAATTTTAAAAGGGGCAAAAAGGGATTTTGCATTTTAAAAAGGGGTTTAGCTTTTATCCTTTCATATCCCCCCCCACTAAAACAAGAGCCACAGGGCTCGCCTGCAAGACCTGTGGGTCTTATCTCGTGAATTTAACCCATGTTTTTTTTTTTTTTTTTTTTTTTAGATTCTTATTTTCTCCAGCTCTTCAGTATTTACTTCAGCTCTCAAGTCAATTGGACCTATTTTTACATTTATATATCAAATTTACATAAAAATATTGGTTACACTAAAATATTGGAATTCTTTCAATGGTGCTGCAGCAAAACAATAATGTGTCTCGAGACGACATATCTTGATTATAACAGTTGTCATAACATAACTGTGTTTGTAGTGTTTCCCTTTCTTTCCAGTTTTTGTTTAAGTTTTTGATATAGTTTGTTGGGAAACATCCTTTTGTGTATAATTGCAAATTGCAACCTTAAACTATATAATATATTAAAATATTCACAGGTAAACATACTGAAAACTATACAACATATGCAAATGTAAAAAATATTCAATAATAGACAATGTTCAAATGTAAAAAAAAATATTCACAAATACAAAATATTAAAATGTAAAATATATTCACAAATACAAATTATTCAAAAATATAAAATATTCAATAATACAAAATATACACTAATACTATCAACAAAATATATTGTATCTCAAATGCAATTTGAAAAGCTTGCATTTCTAGAAATATTGAATTTTCACACTGAGATAAAATAACAGTAAAATATCCTAAAATACTAATAACAAAAACAAATTATATTTCTTCGTATACCTTTCCGTTTTGTTAGGGACTTAGCTACTTCTATGATGCAGCCTTAGGTTTATATCCATGAAAAAACAACACTAAGTTGTTTAAAAAAAAAAAAGAAAACTACAGCTAATAAAAACTAAATATACACTTGCTATAATTTTCACCATGCGCAGGGTCAGTGCGATATGGGTTTTAATACTCTGAGGGGAATATCACCCAAAAATATGCCACTCGCACGACAGAAAAAGAAAAGTGGGTAATCGATATTCACCTGCAGAGGGGAAGCGAAGCAGTTTTGCCAGATTCTCCGTTCAACCTGGAAAGAGAATCTGGGAAAACAGTCCGGCTAAAGATGGGTGGCCACGGAGCGGAGGACCCCTTCATGTGTCATCAATTCGTCATTATAATATTTTAAAAAAAAATAATAAAAATTCTAACAGTACTTTTAAACTGTCACCATCATTCTACACTGCTGGGGAGATAGGTTACACGTCCAGCTGGGTCCTCATCCAAATGCTACGAGTAAGGGGGACGATAGGAAAGCAAAAATTAAAAAAAAATTGACAGCTGAAAGAGACAGATGGGGTTTATTCATGGCTGAGTTTAAGATTTTGAGGAGGGTGGTAGTATCTTAACTTGGAGGAATGGACAATTTCGGAATTTCTCTTAAAATGTGGGCTGGGTTTATCAATTTCAAAGGATACATCAGAAAGTTGTTTTAAAATGGTGTATGGGCCAGAATATGGTGCAGTCAATTTACGGGTATTCGGATAGTGAAATTCTTCATACATCACAATGTCACCAACTTTAAACTTTACAGGAAGGAAACGAGCATCATAACGGACTTTATTCTTTTTATGGTAAGCAATTGTTCTCTCTTTAGCCAATTTTCTAGCTTCTTCCACAGGGGGATAGTAACTATTATTTGGTAAAGGGGGATCATATGGTAAATTTCCTAAAAATAAATAGCTAGGGGTGAATTGGGTTACAGAATGAGGGGTGTTATTATATTCATATAAGACTTCATCTAAAAGCTTAGTCCAGGGTATTTTCTTGGATGTGGAATTGACTTTACATTTTAATCTAGTGACAATAGTCTGATTTAGTCGTTCAATTTTTCCATTCGTTTCCGGGTGATGGCTGCTCGTCAATCTGTGTTTTATATTGTAATTACGAAGAAATCTCCTAAACCTGGAAGCTGTAAATGCTCCATTTCTGTCGGTTAACAATCTATCTGGTACTTGTATTTGAAATAATTGTTTCAAAATGTTTGTATAAGTTTCGGTAGTTACACTTTTTGACGGAAAACCCCACACATAGCGAGTTGCATGGTCAACGACTAAATGCAAATATTTTTTTGTAGAATTGTAATAATTAAATCCGCCAACAGAGTCTACTGCCAAACATTCAAAAGGTATCTCTGTTGGGGGCATTAATTGCAATAAGCCAAATCTTTTTTGTCTACATTTTTTGTTTATCTGACAAGTGTGGCAGTGTTTTACAAAATTTTCAATGTCCTGATTAAAGTTAGGCCAATAATATTGCGGAGAGATTAAATTTATCATTTTATAAATTCCAGGGTGGCCAAATTGTGTGTGGGTTTTTTCTAATAGGGGTAAACGTAAAGACATGGGGACCACAATCTTATACAAACCTTTCTTTTTAATAACAACAACATCATTTATCTCAGTGTACTTTTTACCATCAATTGTTACATTTTCTTTCTTCTGATTGTCTCTTACTTCATTCAAGTCAAGGAGATGTATAATATGGGGTAAATTTTCTGAAACAGGTTGTCTAGATAGCATATCAGCTTCAACATTAGTGGAGCCTTTCTGGTATTTAATTTCATAGTCAAACATACTAAGTTTTAGGGACCAGCGGAAAAGACGTCCTCTTAAATTTTTAACACTTTTGAGCCAGGTAAGTGCCGCATGATCTGTATGTATGACAAATTTTTGACCGTGTAAATAATGATAAAATTTATCTAAAGCATCCACAATCGCCAAACATTCTAATTCCGTAATTGCATAATTTTTTTCATAATCGCGAAGATTTCTAGAGTGATATGCTATAGGATGTAATGTTCCTTTTTCATCAACTTGTTTCACTACACATCCCACTCCATGACTTGATGCGTCTACAAACAAATGACAAGGTGTTTTGGGATCAAACAACTTTAAGATTGGTTTTTCAATTAAAGCATTTTTTAATTTTTCAAAAGAATTTTGACAATTTTGGTCCCACACATACGGGACATTTTTCTTCAACAAATTGTTGAGAGGGTATCGAATGTTAGCATACTTTGGAATAAATTTGTGATAAACATTTATAGATCCCAAAAAACGTTGTAATTCTTTTACATTCGTTGGTGGAGTTAATTTCTTAATCGTCTCTATATTAGGGTTGTCAGGTGTGATACAACCGTTCGAAACTTCATATCCTAGAAAATTAATTTTGGATTTCACAAAATTACACTTTGACAATTTGAGTTTAAGGTTTTCTTGAACACATATATTAAATAATGTCTCTAAATGACATAAATGTTCCTCTTCATTTTGGGAGAATACAATAACATCATCAAAGTAACTACAGGCAAAGTCAATTTTGTATTTATTAAGAATTCTACGGAGGGTACGGTTAAACCAAGCAGGTGAGTTTTTCCATCCAAACGGTAAACGATTCCACTCATATAATCCAAAGGTGGTGGCAAATGCCAGCTTCTCAGTGTCTCGAGGGTGGATAGGAATGTGCCAATATCCACTAGCTAAATCAAGAGTGGAAAAAATTTTAGCATGCGCCAATTTATCTAACAGGGTGTCGATTCGAGGTAAAGGTTCTGCATCTGTTTTTGTAATGGCATTTAATTTTCTGAAGTCAATACATAACCGGGTTTTCTTCCCTTCTTCACGTTTATACACCAAAGTTACGGGTGATGAATAAGGGGAATAGCTTTCTTTAATGATACCGGCTCGCAATAAATTTTGAATTTGTTCTTTAATTTCCTCTTCTTCCTTAGGGGAAGTGCGATATGCTCTTAAAGAAACGGGGAGATCTGAGGTTAACTGTATTCTCTGGGGTTCCATGTTTACACAGCCTATATCATATTTATCTTTGGCGAAAATACAGACATATTTGGCTAGAAGAGCAGGTAATTGTTCTCTGACAGACTGAACATTTTGCACATGGTCAGTGGTCTCGAACAACTCCGGCTCAAAATTTTCTTCGAATATCTCTGCATTTTCAATTGCTGGCTGGTTAGTATATACTTCTGATAAATGTAAAGTATGGTGAGACGCATTTGTTGGAATATGGTCCATGAGAGGTACTTTCTTATTATCTTGAGTTATTTGCATTTTAACACAGTCAATATTTAATCTAAACAGTTTGCAATGGGGTAGCCCAATCAAAGCATAAGGTAACTGATTGTTAATTATAAAAAGTTCAATTCTCTTAGAGATACGTCCTAATTGCAAACTAACAAGGCATTTTTCTTTCAAAGCAAGAACACCTTGTGTTTGGGTGACTGGTATACTCTGCTGAACTTTACATATTTTTAGGTTAAGTTTATGGGCTAAATGACCAGGAATAACACTAATCGAACTCCCAGTATCGATCAAACAAGGTAGTGAGTCTTCATTTTTTACATAAGTAACTTTATGACAATCTCTATTTGATTTTTTATAGCTAGCTTTTTCTTTTTGTATATGTCCGGACATAAGAAATCGTCATTGATTACTAGATGTATTTTGGGATGACTCATTAGCGCTATGATCTTGGTTGGGGTTCGGCAAAGTCATATTGTGACTAGGGGTTGGTACTGCTAACAATTGTTGTCGAAAAGGGCAGTTTCCCACCCAGTGATACGCATTTGGTATTCCGATATTAAGACAAACTTTGCATGGATAGGGCGGCAAAGTGGTCTGGTGGTGTACATTAGGTCGTGGTGGAACATTTGAAGTCGGTCTAAACGTATTTTGGGGATTTCTGGCTTGATTTGGTGGAAAAGGTCGAATGGGGTGTGTTTGATAGGGAACTCTGTAGTTCCACTGCCTGTTAAAATTCTGTCCATTCTCATATGGAGGTCGGTTTGGTCGCCATTGGCGATACTGATTGGGGTTTTGGGGGCTTGCTTCAAATTTGCTCTCATTTCCCTTTCTGTCCAGTTGCAGTTTGCTAATTCTGAAAACTAATTCACGCCATGCATGTGTAGTTGAGGGGTTGCCTGCAATAACTAACTTCTGCATTTCTAATGGCAAGCCCTCCGTTAAACCTTCCAGGATAAGTTTCTGCTCTAATCCTAAGGTTCGGCCTACTTTAGTCTTTTTTTGATAATATTCGTTCAAGTCCTCTCCAACTTTATATCTAATACGTGAAAAATCAGTGAGAGAAAGGGTATCTGGAATTTCGTAAATTTTTCACGGAGGTATTCGCTGTGATTGACGGGCGTAGATTACGTAACTGTTTAGTTTTTGGGATTTTCCCGTTGAGATTAACTGTCCTACTCGACTTCTGAAACGAAGCGTGTTGCTCCGTCGGTGGGTCCTTGATCGCCGGGCCGGTGGCTGCGCGGACTGATGGCGGCTCCGTACGTCAAAGCGCTCATTCTGACTCCCTTACATGTTCGTGTAGTCCTGGGCCGTGAGCGGGATTCGGTTAAATTCCGAGTGAATGTATGTCTGTTTAAAGGAAGACACCGTCTATTACGGAACCTGGTTTATTTCTTTTTCTTACATGCATCCTTTTAAACCAGGCCCATATTGGCGTGAGAGCTGCTTTTTAAGTCTGTCTGGACATCGAAGGTTCGTCCATCGCGAGGCAATTCCGAGAGAGCAGATTGGCGTGGATTTGTTTAGATGAGGGAAATCGTAAAAAGTTCGCTCCTGATAGCAGTGCAATGGTATAAATATGAGGTTTTTGCATTATTTCTGCTAGAGCTCGTCTAAGTCAAAAGAGGCGTATTTTTAATTTTAATTGGCCGCGAGCTGAGTGATTGATTGTGCGGAATAAAGGCGTTGGCTCTATCGGCCGATCGGATGCCGCAAGACTTTAAAATTGCGTTAGCGTCAGCACAAATATTCTTATGAAGAGTCAGAAAACGATCTTTGAAAGTTATAAGATGCGATGCAGGAAAACTAATTTAACAGGGGCGACGGCATTTTCAATCAATTGAAACACAATTATTAAAGCATTTAAAAGTTTTGATTTAAATTTCTATTTTTTAAAACGGTAATTTAAAATTTTAAAAGGGGCAAAAAGGGATTTTGCATTTTAAAAAGGGGTTTAGCTTTTATCCTTTCATATATATATATATATATATTATATACTTTTATATATTTGTATAAATTTATATTTCTGTAAAATCAATACAATTTCTGTAATTAAATTATATCTCTGCAGTGTCAATAAATAAATAATTTAAGAGTGGTATCAATTTACATTAAATAATTTTAATACTAGTTCTATATTTACTTATCGTTTTGTGAATAATTTTTGATTGCGTATTGTTACTTAATAATTGTTCTTTGATGTACTATAAAATTATCATCAATAATGTAGGGGACGCTTTTAAATACTTATTAGCACTTATCCTTTATTCAGTTAGAAAATGCATAACACAATTGGGTTCTCTTTCAGGAATTTGGGTAGAGTGTAAAGTATTCGTATTGTTTTCTGCAACCCCTATACATGATCTACACATTTTTATAAATTCACACACAGTGTGCTAAAATTTACTTCAGCTACAAAATGCATTCCATAATTAAAAGTGCTAATTTCGTTTCACAGCCCTATATATGATTTTTTTTTTAAATTCTGCAAACATTCTTTAGTATTTTAAAATATAAGTCTGAAAAGCAAAACATAGTTGAAAACTTAATTTATGCAACTTACGCACATTGTGACGGCAATACTTCAAATTACTTGAGTGCAGACTTGTTTGTAAACAATAGAATTTATACACATCACGCAATGTAGTAAAATTTAGTTAAACTTAAAATCACATACCATAGTTGAACACACATTTCCAGCAATTTGCTCATATTGTATTCAAATTATTTTGTGAGTCGTTGCAAATGAAGGATAAATTCTACGCTCAGCACATTATAAGGAAATCATGATGGAATGCACCTTCCTAACGGATATCAATTTTATTAACTTCAGAGTAGAGTAACATCATTAAAATGTACAGAAAAAAAAAATATTCCACCAACTTATAACGTTAGGGAAATAGTTTGTATATCTGTAAACTAATTATAAATGCTAAACAATCTATTTTTAATAGTGAACCTCCTATATAAAACCTAAATAACATATAAAATAATACCAATTCCATGAAAATACAAGAATATTTACGAAAGTTAGCGCGCGTAAAATCGGAAAGACAGTCTACAGATATACGGACCAAGATTACAAACATTTGCCCACTACGTTAGAAATTATTAATAAGTAATAGAAATACACACTATTTCTTTCGATGTTAAAAATTGTAAAGCATTTAAAAAATAAATTGTGTCATACATTTCTTATTCAACAATCATAAAGATTTTTTTTTTAAATATAAATAAAACTTACCTGCGTACCTTTGTCAGATGTTTTAAATTTTATTTCCTCCGTGTCTTCCAAATCATCATCTTCTTTTACTGTCCCATGTACAGGTAAGCAGAAAATATAAACTGCAGTAACTAAAATTATCCATTTTGCAGGATTCATTGTTTTACATCAGTGTTACATTACAGTGTTTTACATTTTTGTACATGTGTAGTGAAACAAGATGCACTTCAAAACTGGTTTCAGTTTGTAAACGCCTTCTGCCCAAGACTCAGATAACAGGGGAGATAAAAAAAAGTGATAACGCGCCATGATCGATGAAATGTATAGAAGCTTTCTGTTGACGTTAGAAACTGCAACCATTATCTGCCTTCTTTTTATCAACTGAATAAAAATGAAAATAAAATTAATCTTCTAATACGTTGAAGGACGAATTTAATAATAGATGTTAAAGTACAGATTCAGATTATTAGACAGCTGATACGTTTAAAAAGTCAAGATTATATTTCAAAAATGAATTTAATGTTGATCTCAATTCCAGTTTGGCTACTTACTTACATATTTTTTAATCCATTTCTTTTCTCATACGTAAGGAATTAGCATGTTCTCTTATTCAGAGACTCTAATCAAACTATTTTCCCTATATTTCGTTAAAGACGGAACATCTTCCAGAAAATGCTGACAAAGTTGGCGTTTTGAACCGGATATTCGGACGCAATATTGCGGGAGAGCAGTAACACTGCTGTCATAAAAGCAACACTGTAAAAAAAATTGCAGTAAAATTACGGGCAGAGGCCAGCAGCAGAGATTCCACTCATACCCCGTAAAAAACAATCCATGCCCATCATTTTGTGCAGCCCGTAATTTTCGGGGCAAAGTAATACAGAATTATAATGCACAGGATAAATGCACTTTAAAACACAATAACACTTTACTTACTGCTCTGTAGTACGTAGCACGTTAGATAATCATCACAGAATCGCTTTTTTGGCGGGTTAAAATTTTCGAAACACGAGTAAAATGAAGGGTTACACCCTAGCAGAGGACAATGTATGGGGTCGTATCGTATTTTTGCTAACATATGGGCTGGAACTGTAAGAATATGTGGATTGCTTTTAATTTTCTATGTATGTAAGGGATAAGGCCGCTTATTTAGTGAATCAGGCCGTTTTTCATCAAATAAGGCTGTTGCCCGTGAAAAATGAAGGGCGAACGCTCATAAATTTACAGTTTTTTCTGAGAGTGAACAGACGCACTGTAACCCTTATCTGTCTTCTTTTTATCAGATGCATAAAGTGAAAATAAAATTAATCTTCTAATATGTTTAAAGACGAATTTAATAATAGATGTTCAAGTACAGATTAGGATTATTAGAATACTGATACGTTTAAAAGGTCAAGATTATATTTAAAAAAATAATTTAATGTTGATCTCAATTCCAATTTGACTACTTTCTGACACATTCATTTTTTTTTCTTAAAATTATGGAATTAGCATGTTCTCTTATTCAGACACTCTAATTAAACTATTTTTCCCATATTTCGGTAAAAACGGAAGATCTTTCAGAAAAAATTGACAAAGTTGGCGTTTTGAACCGGATATCCGGACGCGATATTGTTGGAGAACGGAAACACTGCTGTCATAAAAACAACAACCGCTTATAATTCAAGTTGTAATTCATTTATCGAAAATTATAAACACTGTTTGATGACGAATCACTTTGTTAATCATGCCTGCAAGTCTCACGCTTTTGATTTCAGGCTACAAATGAGTCCGTAAACGGTGAGAAAGTTTAGCTTTTTTTGAGCCCGATTTTTTTCTTTATGACTTTGCACCGGGTAGTTTGTTCTGAACCCGGGAACCTCAGTTTGTTTTCCCCTAATTTATATAAAGCAAGACACATGTACTGATCGATCGAATACGAGAAAATTATGAGATATATATCGATTACAGCAAAATTCATTTTGATAGGTTAAAACATATTTGGCGTTATTCATACCGCTGATGCCTTAATATTTACAATGGAGCTAAAAGCTATAGAACTTAATTTTTAAACAGCTTAAATTTGTTATGTAGATTTCAAGGATATTTGATGGAGTAGTATTATGTTAAGCGAAAATAAAGTTATCACTAATCATGCTTCTGAAAAACTGTCTGTTACAATGTTGGAAATAGTTCCATAAGCGTGTACGTCGCGAATTGGCACAAATCTCATGACAGTGTTGCAAACTGGTTTGTTTTTTAGATGCTTATATAATAAAGTTCAAAGTAAAATAGCTGTTACTTTATTTTTGTAATATATTTTAGTAGTAATATCTGATATATACATACGTTTTTGTACGTCATTTAACAGTTTCGTGAGGAATAGGAAAAAAAAATATTTAAAAAATTAAAATTGGTAAACAAAGTCGTTTTTTGTATTTGTTTAAAAAATTATTTGTATAATTCATTTTGATAAAATTCATTGATTTGGTAAATTTAAATATTTTCATAAAACTTCATTAACTATGCTAACAATTTCTTGATAGATAACTGCTCTTATACCTTTATTTTGTTTAAAACCACTAGCATAGTGAAGTTAACATGGCTTTTGTTTTTCCATGGCGATACTCCCGGTTATGGAACTTTAGTTACAATGTTAATATGATGCAATAATAGAAAGGCGAAATTCAAAAGTTTTTAAAATGAAACAATTACATTTTAATCGTTTCTTTTTATTTTGAAGACTACTCATTATTTACCAGTGCGAAATTGGCTAATATGGCGTAGTTTAACACGCATTGCTTGGCGCAAAATTAGCAGCCGTTTCAAAAACAAGAGACGTTTTCTGTCAAGCATACCACATTGATCTCGAAATCACTTATGTTTGACATCATCTGCTGATTTCGATCCCGAATGTGGAAGAACAATGTTTTTCATCAAAAAAAAAAAAAAAAAAAAAAAAACATGGAGCACTCGGGATCGTCGGATTCATATAATTTTATTTTGTAAATGACAGCCCTAATTTAGTTAATACAAAGTTTTTTTTTTTTTTTTTGCTTGTTTTCTTTTTTGAGAAAAGGAGTATTGAAAACTCCAGCAAAAAATCAAGTTAGTACGTAGTAACTGCCTAAATATGTGTAAAAAAGTAATAATTGTTTACTGGACGCTATTGAGAAAATAGATATAGAGTGATAAATGAGTAACAAGTTCAAAAAAGGAATGTTAGCATTTGTTATTGTTCTATTTATAAACTTATCGTTGTGGGCCACCGTAATACTTACCCATCATGGATATGCATAACATTAAATATGAAAGTAAAACATGTGTAAACTAGTTATAAAATGCATTGCAATTCGACGTTTGATGACGTAAGAAACTTTAAATGCTCTATTACGGAATTGCGTAAAAGAAACATCCTTATGACTCCAAAATTTATATTCGTATTAACTAACGGTTTACTGCGTCGGATTCAGCGTCTCATTTCCAATTAAAATACATCTTTGAATTGAAATTTGAATGAAATACTGGGTCATGAAAAATTTAAGAGTGTCGAAAATAGGATTACAAATATCTCGGCAACTAATTATCCGATCAACTTCGGTTTTTATGCAAAATGTATGCTTTTTTTATTGTATTTTATATTCACTCCTTAAAATAAACAATTTCAAAAATTTTTACATACCTTTATCAGAACGAATATTTCGAGAGTCCGAACAAAATAGTTCCGGATAATCGAGGTTACTGAAATTCAATAAGATTCTTCCCATTATTGCATACTAAGTACGTACCAAATTTCAGGTCTCTGTCTCAATTTGTTTGGGAAATAGAGTGTTTATAGACACACGCACAGACAGACGGACGGCAATTTTTTTTTCTAAAAATGTTTTTCGCAATCTCCAGTCTCCTATGTCTGAAACGTGTAAATCTGTCAAAATTGTTTTTCGATTTTCAAAACGATTACAAGACTTAAAGTAGTAAAACATTACTTCTTTATGTAGATATAAATACAATTGAATAATAAATAAATGATACACTTTTCTGAATACAATGTGAAAGTAAAAAAAAAAAAACATCTAGCTATACCGTCTAGCTATACCTAGCTATATCCAGGTACTATGTATATATATATACGCATATACATTAGCTTGTCCATTTAGTGATTTTTCCTTAAGTATTTTGAAATTTAGTGAAAATCTTTCTTTTGCTGATTCCATTGTAAGGGAAAAGCAAATTTCGTAATAATATTCTATTAGTGTTGGAAAATGTATCACAATCTATGCCTTATGTATGATTTGTTTGGTCCTATTATAACTTGATTTTTTTCTTAAACATTTCTGAGATAAGTTTAATTTTATTTCAGTATAACACGGTAATTCTGTACTGTATTAAAATAAAGCAAGAGGAGTATTCTCTGGTTGGCGATATGTTACAACCTCTTCTTTGTACATTTCTTTTTTATCTTTCATTTTTTATGCAAAATGGCTTCATTTGATTGTACATTTATTTATGTATTTTCTTAATAAAAGTTATTGAAGTAAATATTGGGAATGTCCTCAAATTGGAAATACAAAGCAACATGAGATTTTGTGCATATATATTGCTAATAGAGGTATGTAATACGTAATTTTTGTTCACGCAAATTGCCCAGTTTTATCCAGGATATATTGTTTTCCATGTTTTTAGCACTTTCCAACCTAGTTGAAAAGTGCTTATGACTTCGGTTTGTCTGGCCGTCTGCCGTCTGCCGTCTGCCGTCTGGCCGTCTGTCCGTGCTCTAACTCCCGTAAATATGCTCGGATTGCTCTGCAATTTTTATATGTTATTGTCGTTATCTATAGCATGTTCCCTATTTCAACGGAAGTGTGTAGCACTTATAGTTTTTTTACAGGGACACTCAAAAGAATTCCGTTACATTGCGGTCTATGGGGAAAATCATTTGCGGTTTATTTAAATAATGTTTCACTATTTTAAACGCATTGAAATTTATATATATCACTAAGGTGCATTAGAAGAAGCTTAATATGGAATAGGGTGTGCACTTATAGTTACTTTACAGGGACAGTCAAAAGAATTCCGTTTCATTACGTCTATGGAGAAAAATCGTCTGCGGTTTATTTAAATAATGTTTCACTATTTTAAACGCATTGGAATTTATATATATTACTAAGGTGCATTACAAGAGGATTACTACGGAATAGTGTGTGTATAGCAGTCATCGTTCATTTACAGGGACACACAAAAGAATTCTCTACTGTCTGTAAACAATAATTCCTGGAAATGCGTTTTAAGTTACTGTTTAATTTTAACTCGCTTTTTGTCTATTACGTGGTGTGTATAAATTCTGTAGATCCTATACAGGGCAGCACAAAAGTTCGCGAACACATTTCCGTTTATTGACAGAAACTCCAGAAGGATAATTTTAAACTGTGCTACGCGTTTCCTAACTAAACTAAAATTTAGCATCCTATATAGTATATATACAAATCAATAGATCATATACAGGGCTGAATAAAAGTATTCGGATATTTTTCCGAATATTGTATCTGTTGGTAATTCCTGAAATTATGTTTTTAAATATGTTATGCGTTTTCAAATTGTTTACTTAAATGTTATCTTTTAGCTTATTAAACGGTATGTTTTGTAAAATTACTTTGGAAGCGTTGGAAAGTGCTACATAATCTATGCTTAACGCATGATTTTTCGTTCTTGTTTAACTAGAGAGATACAGAAGAAGTTTTAAGATATAAAGTTATTCATTTTATTACTTCTATTAGAATACTAACAATATACCAATCGTCAAAAGGTATGTGAGAGAAATTTGTAAAATAATATATAAAATTTCCGCCGTATAATTCACGGATCAAATTAACAATTTTTTTTAAACCAGAAATTTATTGAATAATATGAAAGTTATTCTTAAGTGTTACTACTTGAACATTTCTTTATGATTTATTATACAAAAAATCCGGTTTTAACATTTTGTTTAATCCGCGAATTACACGGTGGAAATTGCTGTATATTGGTTTTTTGTATATATTTCTGTTAAACATTTGAATCTAAATATTATTAACATTTGATATTTTCTTAGGACTTGATTATACTAAAGAAAATAAGCAATTTGTGTTCGAAAAATTTTCCTCTATTATTTTTCATTAATGTGTTATAAACGTGGTGTGTATAAATTCAGTTGATCAGATACAGGGCTACACAATGGAATTCATAAGTAATACACACTAATGGAGTGAATTGCTTAAGGTTAGTTTTAATTGTATTACGCATTTTCTTTCTAAACTATATATAGTAGACTAATATAAGTTTGTGGAATATAAATAAATTCATATACAGCGCTGCGCAAAGAACAAAATACATTGTCGTTTATGGTTGGTAATTACTGGAAGTGATTTATAAGTTGCCTTCTGCGTTTTTTACCTGAATTAAATATTAGCTTAATATTTGATTTGAACAAATGTGTTTGGATAATATATAGAGCTGTACAAAAGATTTCAAGTGCATTTCCATCGATTGGCAAAAATTACTAAAAGTAAATTTTCAAACTGAACTATATTTTATCATGCCATGTATTATGTATCCAAATCTACAGATCATATACAGGGCTGCACAAAATAATTCGACTACTTTTTTTGCAATGGAAGGTAATTTCAAAAACTGTATTTTTCAATGTGGTACATTTTTTTTAAAACTGTTTACTTGAATATCTGTTTTTACCTTATTTAACGGTAAAGTTTTGTTACAGTTTTCTGGATCTGTTGGAAAGTGTTTCATAATCTATGCTGGATGCATGATTTTTCGTTCTGGTTTAAAATTTGTATTGCTCCGATTAATGACTGAATAATTAATAAAATCAACCCGCAATTGTTAGTTTATTTGATGATTATCTTTTCATTCAAAAAATGGGAGGATTTAGGTTTTTTTATTTTACTTACTTACATTTGCACTTTTATTATTCACAAACAACGAATAGATTTATTCCTGCTCTTTAAGCAATGTCTAATAAATCTGCACCTTTTTCAACTAATCCATATATTGGCAACTTACGTGATTTTCTTGTCAATTCATCTCGACTTTCTGCTGAACAAATCAAATGTGTATGGAATGTTAAACAGGGATGAATGTCAAATAACTGTCTAACTTTCATATAACTTCATAGATTTTGATTTAAATAAAGAAGATAAGTATTAAATTAGCGTTGAGAATAACTTTCTCATTTCATAGATTTTGATTTAAATAAACAAGATAAGCATTAAATTAACGTTGAGAATTACTTTATCATTTCATAGATCCACCCTTAATTTAGATAAATGGGATTTTCAAGCAGAATTATCCGATTTACTTCGAAATTCGTCTACAGGTTCATTGTGATAAAGCGCTTTCCTAATTAGTTTTGGGGTTTCATTGGTTAAGTAATAAAGGAGGTAACGGGGGGCTAATCCCCCCTTAATTTAAATAAATATGTTTTTCATGCACAATTATCCGATTTCCTTGAAATTTTGTATACATGTTCATTGTAATAAGGGGCTTCCCTGATTAGTTTTGGGGTTTCATTAGTTAATAAAACGGGGAGATTACCCCCCCCCACTTAATATATTGTCGATTTCTATATTTTTAAATGGGCTTATTTCAATTTTTTTAAATAAGAGTATAATATGCAATTAGTGTGAATAGCCTGTGAGCTCAATGCCCCCAGTTTAACTGGACAGTTTTCTTTTTATTTAATAATACACTTATGTTAAAGGTCACTTAAAAATGCAATTATCGTACAACATTTTTTTTTCGGAACGTAAAAAGGGCACTATATCAGAATTATCAATATTACGAAACTACTGTATATTAATCCTCCGAATCAGTCATTATATGATTTCTTTAGTATATTTTTTAAAGAATATTTAATCTATTTGAATGATTATCCTAATCATTACGTATGTTAATTGCAGTGTGTTAAAAATAGAATTTATCTGCATTTAGATAAGAAAATTATATTATTATTTGAATTATTGTGTTGTTCGGAAAGTTCCTTCCGTTTGGGAAAACCAATTCGTAACGGAACATTCTGCCCGCCAATTATTAACCATTAGATATCAGAATTAATGTCTAATAATTAAATGATAGAATTTTCCGGTACAAAACAACTTTTCCAAACGGAAAGAACTTTCCGAACAACCCAATAAAATATAAAAAAAGTAGGAATTCCCGTTAGGTGCTAAAGCAAATAGATATAAAGTTTTTCCGAATGTAGCATACAGATATATCGAATATAGCATATACATTTATGAGAATTAAACTGCACTGGTAACAATAAGTTTATCACTAGTGCTTATCATTAGTATGTGCTTACTATTTAAACAAAAGCCTATTTTGTAGAACAAATAATAAAAAAAAGAAACATTTATTTCTTCACATTGTTCAGAGCCGAGAAGGGGCGGAAATTAAGATATTTTTTGTCAGTTGGTTTTACATTTAATGCTAACTTTTTGGTAATAAATAAGGTTAAACAAATTGATGTTTAAAAAACAATTGTAATTAAATTATATGATATTTAAATCACGCGTAAAACTTAGATTCCGTTCGAATGATTTTTTTTTTTCATTTCTAAGATTTATAAGATTAAAACTTTTGTATTATAGATTAAACTTTAATATGTTTATGATGGGTGTATGCAATTTGACAAGGTACATACAAAATACAAACCTTTAAAAAAAGTCAAATTTATTTCAATTTTATTCGAACGGGATCTAAGTTTCTAAGTTTTACGGGTGGTTTAAATATCGTATTGATTGTTTTTTTTTTTGTTTTTTTTTTTTGTTTTTTTTTTTTTTTAATTCAACCTTATATATTACTAAAAATTGAACGACAAATGTAAAACAAACTGAATGAAAATCTTAATATCTGCCCTTTCTCTGGGCTAAACAATGTAGTAAATAATTGGTTCTTTTTTTATTAGTTCTTAAAATTAGGTTTTTCTTTAATATGTCAAGTTTTGTAATAACTCTTGCATTCAGACGTACTCGTTTCAAAATTAACAGAGGGTATCACTATCAGGGTCCAATTTATATCGTACAATTTATATCAGGGTCCGTGCTATATCGTTTCAATATTTCTGATGTAAATTTACCAATGATTAATCAAAAAGGTTTCACCGGTGCAATAATGAAGATTGGTGTAGTTCGGACAAAAACGTTCCATCTGAGCATAAAAAATCAATAATAAAAACATAAAAATCATATTTATTTAAATTTTAGTACCCTATTTTTGGTCAGGGGACGTTATGAACGTCAAAGTAGTTCAATCTGCTGATTATAATTGATAAATCTAGAGAAAATTTTGTTGATTTTTTATTATCTAAATTTTACTTGGAGTATGTGTCGCATATGATATAAAATAAAATAAATCAGTTTTAAAACTTTAGTTATGTAATTTTCTGCCAGGCGCGCTACAGCATAAAAAACCTATCATGAAAAACTTTTAATCAAATTATAAAACTGATGAGGCACACTATGATGAAGCAAATTATGAAGACTTATTATAAAATCATGATAATAATTTTTATTTAAATTTAATTACATTATTTCCAGCCAGGGGGCCGCTATAAACACATTTTTTTTGTTGAATCTGTATTATCATATTTTAATTTGAAGTATAGTTACATAAAAAATATCCATTTAAAAGTTTCCGCAGGCGCTACAAGCGTAGAAAAACATCTACAATGGGAAAAGATTTATCAAAACGTAAATTTCAACGTTCCAAAAACTTATTCTGAAAATGTACTTTAAAAACATAAATTTTATTTAAATTAAGTTATCCTATCATCCTCCTAGGGACGCAATAAACTCAAAAGGAAATTGTGTTGAATCTGTTCCAACTACTTTTAACTTCAGTACAGCTACTATACAGTGAAACATAAAAAAATAAATTTTACTTAAATTTGGTTAAAATATTTCATCCCAAGGAGCGATATAAACGTAAAAGTAAATTGTCTTCAATCAGAACACATTATTTCATAATAACCCTCTATAAAATTGATATATAGTAAGGCGTCACGTTTCTCCCTAACAAAATATCTTTTTAAATATATAATTATTGTTCATTTTATTTTCCTGTGAATGATGACATCCTGTTTGACAGAAGATTGCCTTCTGCATGTAACTGATATTCATGCTTAATAATCCGTATCGTAAAATATATTTCAATTTTTGTTTTAAATATTACACCTGTTTTTTCCTTGTATTATTAGCAAATATTTGAAATTGTCCATTTTATTTACAGTATGACGTCATATTCATCTTCTTTTTAATTCTTAAAAATAAATATTTCAATTTCATATTTCACGTGAAAATCTTTCAATCGAAAATTAATTGCTGTGGACAAATTATTCTAATACAATAATAAAGGGCAACAATAAAGGGAAAGGGTTATATTTTACAGGAAAAATATCCATTGAATTTCATTAAAAATAATGAAATTTTGAATTATTAAGAAAAATATTTGAATAAAGTAAACAAAACATAGCCATTGTTAATTTTTTGGTTATAATTCACCTATATTCAAAGGCATTTGACCATCCGTTTTGACCTTGACGTCACCAAACATATTCACACTTTCATTTTTATACTGTTATTAGATTTAACATAGAGTAAATATTTTCTGGTATCGGGACAAAACGGTTGGAACAAATAAAAGAAATCACTCCGTCTACAGATGTTACAGTGTTAAATTAACATTGAGGCGTCATACTGTAAATAAATAATTTTTGCAGTGCCGCGCAATACTTACATATATTATTCAATTCAGTGCAAGAAAATGCGATGTGCTATGCTCTTTGCTTGAAAGGGGATATACGCTTCAACAATTCTTAGAAAAGTGTTTTTTTTTTAATGTAGCATAAAATATTTCCATTTCTGACAAATATTTTTTTCAAGTTATTCGCGAAACAAGCAAAAATATTTGTATATTTTTTAAACTTACTTTATGATAGACATTTGTAAACGCTGTATTTCTGTAGTTGTAGATATGTGCATTTTGTCTTTAAATCCTTATAAGCAGACTACGTTCGGAACACTCTTATGGAAAAATGCAATATACTAAAAAATCCATTGATTTACAGTTAAAGGGTGATTGCGAAACCAAATTGTGATTTATATTTTATTCAGATTGTAGAAGACTGGTTATTTTGAACAGAAATAAATTGAATTTTTATGTTCAACGCCAGCAACCCCACACTCAATTTTAATTAGTAAATTTATTATCCCATTAATGTAATATTTTTCAGACATTTGTGCGCGTAATGAACTAAATGAACTAATGTGATTCATAAAATGACTAAAATATGTTTATTTTTATATACAAAATCATGTTAAAGTATATTGCTTTTTCCTGTTCAAATGTCGGTAAAATACAATTATATGCGCAGAATGTAACTGCTAGTTATCGCTACTAGTTATACTAGAAATTATCGCTCATAGACAGAGTTGTAACCGAATTATTGGGAACGTTGAATTCAGCGCTCGTCATATTTTGAAGAAAGCAAGTTGTAGTGCACCGTGTAGTGCAAGTATATAAATTTTAATATGTTTCAAGTAGTGTAGCGTGATTAAAATATACTGCAAACAATTTTATTCAATAAATCATAACGTAATGGATTACTTTTGTGATTACGTGATTATAATACACTGAAAACAATTTTTTTCAATAAATCATATCGTAATGGAATACTTTTGTGGTTACGTGATTATAATACACTGAAAACAATTTTTTTCAATAAATCATATCGTAATGGAATACTTTTGTGATTACGTGATTAAAATACACTGCAAACATTTTTTTTCAATAAATCATAACGTAATCGAATACTTTTGTGTATCCTTTTAACCAAATTATTAAATCTGAGCACACCATTTCTAATAGGGGATAACTTATAGAAATCTTTAATAACATATACCAATTCCGTGAAAATTCAAGAATATTTACAAAAGTTAGAGTGCGTATAATAGGCAAGACAGGCTGCAGACATACGAACCATTTTTTTTTTTCAAATATGTTGAAAATTATTGAGAAGTAATAAAAATACATATTATTTCTTTTGATTATGAATATTATAAAACATAAAATGTGCCCACACATTACTTTTTCATCGATCATAAACGATTTTTCAAATATATAGATAAGACTTACCTGCATACCTTTGTCCGATTTTTTAAGTTTTACTTCTCCCGTGTAATCCAGATCATCAAATTCCTGTCCTGTTCCAGGTGCAATTAAATAAAATGTATAAACCGCAGGAATTAACATTATCCTTTTTACAAGATTCATTTTTTACATCTGTCATTCATATACATTTTTATAGATGTGTAAGAAAACAAGCGGCACTTCGAAAGTGCTTTCGTTTGTACATGTCTGTTTCGCTTCTGTTTGTAGACGGTTACTTCGCTTACGTTTGTAGAATGTAGACACTTGTTTCACAAGAAACAGAAAGATATCACTGGGGTCACGCGATACATCTGGAAATAAATGAGGAGATTATGCGTCATAATAGAAAATGTACTTGTTGCGGCTTCCTGTTTCAAATGAATTGACCTTGGAAACTATAACCCATATATGCTTTTCTTTTTTTATCAGATGAAAATAAAATTAATGTTCTCATGATTTCATTGTTGTCAGATTGGGGATTTTGTCCCCATTTTGGAGAATTTCGAAGCCTCAGGGGAATATTTTGGGTTACAAGCAGGGCTTAGTTTCTAACAAAAAGTGTACCGGAGCCCTAATGTTCTGCAGTACTAATAACCGTAGCGTGCCCCTCCCCCCTCTCCCTTTCCACCGTCACTCCAATCTGCATATTTATATTTCATACATTATATGCATTTGCAAAATTTAAAGCAATTTTTTTCTTTAGCAAAATAAAAATGTAAATATATCTATCTGCATTTACTTAGCTGTCAATTATTCCACTTTTTAGTTATCACTCCGGCCGAATAGAAATCTTTGCCTAATTTTAATGTTAATTAATCGCAGGATTCTGCGATTAAATAAAGTAAGGATTGTGATTCGGAAATTGTGTTAACACAAAAAAAAGAATAGTTCGCAGCTATGCTGCTATGCATTTTTATGAGAAAATGAAAGAAATTTTCAAAAAATAATATTTATATGCTGAAGAATCGAACAAAGATATGAACTTCGATATGGGAGGAAAAGGAAAGGCTTCAGTTTTTTAGAAGCGCTTGCACTGGGCTTTGGAGCCCAGCATTTATGGGCTCCGGTGAATTCCGACCAATATTTAAATATTTACTAAAAGCAGAGAAATACCGGAGCCGGGCTCCGGTGGGATCCGGCGCAATTTAAGCCGTGGTTACAAGTAATTCGTGGGGAAATGTTTGGGAACTATCAACATTTTGGGGGAAAAACTTTTTTCATCAATTGACGAAATGTTTACTTTTCGCAATTTGGTTCGGAAAATGGAAATCTTAAGATAGATAATCCATTTTCTTTCTTTATGATGAAAATAAAATTCGGAAATCAGAAATATCAATCATTATTCTCGTGGTCATGTGCTCGTCGCTTATAACATTACAGTTTACTCGTTTCTTTGGATCATTTTCAACCCTTTGTGTACATCTTTAACCCTATAGTGCATAGTGTAGCCAATTGGCAACACTTTCTATTTAACTTTTAATAAATAAATAAAGTTCTTTGCAACCACTATATTTATATAGAAATATTAAACTTGTAAAAATAACATAAATATGCTACTAAATAAATTTAAAAATCTATCTTAAAATTTCTGGTGTCAAATTCTTAATATAAGTATAAAAAAACACAATTCTAAAAGAAAAATTCATGCACGGGGGGGTTAACGTTGTGACATAGGATGTTCCATTATTACTTTCTCAGGTTTTTCTTCTCTTTCCTATCTTTTTTTTAAATTTTAAGTTTAAATTCTTCTTAATTTTTCAAAGTACCAATAAACAAATACAGTACGCAAAATTCTGAATAACTAATATCACCAAAGAATTGTTGCAATTTTCCCCCTAAACTAAATGTCATTTAGAATGTAATATTTTTCTTGTATTTTCATTAAAAAAAAATTATAACGGAAGTAGACAAGAATTTAGATTTAGATATTTGGTAAACAAAGATAAAAATTAAACGACTCAATGGCTTTCTGTTTTCAATCATGAATTGTTAAAGTCTCAGTAACTGTGCTCAGTAGATCGAAGATTTTATGATAATCGATTAAATATAAATTTAAATGTTTAATTTTTGTAAATGGGGAATTCTTTCGGATAAAAGCTTGATTTGGGGGAAAATTTTTGAGTTTAAGTTAGTTAAATATATTTTTTATAATGATAAGTTGAAAATTAAAAATTTACATTTTTGAGAAAAAACCACTGATTTGGGGAAATTTTCAGAAATTTTGGGGAAATTTACTTTCGACTATCTGGCAACATTGCAGCTTCAAAGACGAATTTAATATTAGATGTTAACATATAGATTATGAACACCAGGTTACAGATGGGTCAAAATTGTAGACTGAAAATTCAAATTTAAAGGGAAATAAATATGTAATATATATATATTTTTTAAACTGCGACATTTTGAAAAGCAATATTTTTAAAGCAACTTCTTACTTTTGATAATTTAAATAATAATAACCCTGAGTCTCTCATTTGTACATGTACCAGGTATTGACTTCTTTCATTCAATTTAAAATAAAATTATGGCAGAACAATTATTACTTTTATTACTTAATTTGATTTTTAATTTATAATAAAATGATGAGATATCCTAGCTCAATTAAGTACGATTTATATTTTCGTAGATTAAAAATATAGGGGAAAGTTGTCCAAAATGGGGACGCTAACATATTTCTGTCTGCAAAAAAAAATCTATAAATAGGAAAAATGTGGCAAAGCATTTCCCGTTTAGAGCATGTCTTAGACTATGAGATGGCAAGGGGATTTTTTTAAAAAAATCCTTAGTATAGGCAAAAAAACCATTTTTATGAAAAATGTTCGAAGTCCCTGTTTTGGACAACCGGGTGGGTAAAATGGGGTACTCATATGAAATAGCATATAAATTCAAGTTCTACTGCGAAATTTTATTAGAAAAACTTGTTTTACAAAGAAAGATTGACTTTAATGCAAAATCAAAATGCAGATAAGGAATTTTACCTTTTTTAACAGTTACTAGAATGTCACAAAAAGTAATCAAATACAAAAGTCACATATGAAATTGACATCGCTTTCGTCAACACTTGAACATGCTTCATGGGCCCAACCTCGACAGCTGCTACATTGAATCCACCCCTCTTTGTGTTTCGAGTCAATGTAAAGCTCATTACAAAAAATGCAAGCGTCATCGCTTTCTCTTCCTCATCAGATGATAACGGATCTTGATTTTTTTTAATTTTCTTCTCATTTTTAGCTTTTGGATATTTAGGATTGGGTTCGGTGGGTTTCTTGACCAATTTTCTTTTCAGTTTATTTTGCTTTTCATTTTTCTCCTGTTCCATAGCTTCCAATTCTGCTTTATAAGGCGATGAAGTGAGTATGGCAGTTTTACCTCTCCCCTTGTCATTCACTTTTTTTTTCATGCGTTCAATTTCTTGTGGTGGAGGCATTATTATTTTCGGTGAAATGTTATATGCTGAACATGTCTGGGGTTCTATAGCTGGAGATATTCCAAACGATGAAGTGGAAGGTTGGGGTGTGACGATTCCATCACTCGATGCTAAATGACGTTCTAAAGGGTTGTTAGCAGGTTTTTCAGTTGTTTCTGAAGGCGCAAATAAATGTTCAGGGAACACATCTCTGTTAAAGGGATATATCCCTGTTTTTTTAAACCCATTCATAGCATTTTGCACAGTAGCTGCTCTTGAAAATGCATTTTTGAAAAGGTTTCCGACCTGGTAAATTGTCACGTAGCGTCCAAGGTGATGTATGAGCCATTTCCTTGTCTCTTGCTCATTAAAGGCACTAAGTGGTGCCATGAAAGAGACATCCAGTGGTTGCAACCGATGTGTGGTGTGAGGGGGAAAGCATATCAACACCACGTTATTTTCCCGAGCAAAGTTCATCAGTTCCAAGCTTTTTGTATGGGAATTGTGGCCATCAAGTATTAACAACACTGGCTTTGTAGGTCCTGGATTTGAATGTTCCACAAACTTCTTGAACCAAACAAGGAAAGTCTCCTTGTTAATCCAACCACTCTCGTGATATACCGCAAATGATCCAGGAGGGGCATCATCCATCAAGAGAGCATTTTCTCGCTTTCTAGGAAAGACAAACATTGTTGGAACGAAATTTCCCGCGGCATTGACACAGATTTCTGTTGTCACAAGTACCCCTCGCTCGGCTGATGCCAAACTGCCAACTTGTTTTTTTTCCACGTAAAGCAAGGACTTTAGATGGCTTATTGGGCACTGTCAAGATGCCTTTCTCATCTACATTGTAAATATCATTGGGTGAGAATTGATATTTTAGATACAATGACTCTAATAAATCAAAGAACATTTTGAGAGCGACGCGATTAAAACCTTTTGCACGCGCCATTGAGGTTTTTTCAGGATTACGTAGAGCTAATATTGGATGACGTTTTAGAAATCAATAAAGCCAGTCCTTTCCAGCCATTCTCCGTTCTATGTTAAAAACATGCGGAATTTTGTTTTTCTCTGCTAGCTCAAACGCGAGAGTTCTCAAATCTGATAGCGTAACGCCAAACAACCTCTCTTCCAAATGTAACAGATGGTCCACCAATTCTTTCTCTTGGGCTTCCGAAAAAACTGTTTTATATCTTCCTAAGCATTTAGCAGCAGCCGCTTGTGAAGAGAGCTCCTTCTGTCGAGCCTCTTTCACCTTCCTCTCCAGAGTTGTCTGTGGAACGTTGTAGGCTTTAGATGCTCTCCTGTAACCCATTTTCCCTTCTAAAACTTCTTGGATTGCACCAGCCATGCTCTCTGTCGATCAGTTTTCCTTTGATAGCGCCCCATCTCGTCTTCAAATAAAATGATAGTTCTGTAAATAACAGAACAAATTATCATTTTGACATTAAAAAAAAATTATACATTAAATTTTATTTTTGTAACTTAAATATTTATTTAATTTAGTTAATCAATATTAAATTAATTGTATTTAATCTATATTAAATTAATTATATTTAATCTTTGTAAAAATAATTACATTTAATCATTATAAAATTAATTTTATTAAATCGTTATAAAACTAATTTTGTTTAATCTACATTCGTTATGCACACAAATAATCTCTTACACTCAATTTAAGCACTTAATTCACAACATAATATCTCAGAATTAAAGCAAATTAAAACATATTTCAAAATTGTTATGAGACGTTCAAAACGGGGACGTCCCATTTTGGACTACCCTCTATGTCCCCATTTGAGCCGACCATGACGAACGCTAGAAAACATGGCATCTCTTCACACACATGTAAGATAGAAAATGAAGAAACATATCAGAATATAACTTAAAACTAGAGCGAAAAAAATGATTTACTTACCAAAATTGAATCTTCAAATGTAAATTCATACAGTTCAATATAGTGCAGGGGCAAAATCGAACTTTTTTCTTGCTAAAAATTCAAAACTTCGTAGTAGAAAGAATAACAGCAAATTGCGTCAACAAATCTTTTCAAAATGGCAATCTGATGTAAAGGAATAATAGTAGTACATTGGATCACCAGATGTCAGCACTTATCAGTGAGAAACCGAATGTCCCATTTGACCCGCCGTCCCCGTTTTGGACGACTCTCCCCTAGTTAAATATTCCGCATAACCACTCTCTAAGATTCCATCTGATTTTGTGCCTGAAAACATTTTTGTACAACGTGATTCTGTTATTATTATTACTATTGCTATTACTATTACCATTATTATTAGTATTATTGTTATTATTCTCATTATTATTAATCTGACACTATATTAAATCATTCCGTAAAACTTTGTTAAGATATCAATTAATAGACAATTGAAAGAAGAAGTAAAATTGGCTATAAAATATTTAATGTATATATAAAGATAAAAAAAGGACCTTTTAAGTAAAATGTATATTCTACACGATTTTTTTTTTTACGTTTATTCAAATGCATACGTAGCTTTTTTTGTCACATTGCATTATGAAAAATAAAACACAGGTGGGAAGATATTTATCATTAAAACAGCTTTGATATAAGTAATGTATATATGGTGGATCTTTTAAAAGGACAATTTCATTTTCAAATATTATTTAATAATAAACGCATTCTCATTTTTATTGTATATTCTCTTTGTATATTTCGGAACAAAATATGTCTCAGTCATGCATCGTATAAAAAACGCATACAGCTTGAAAAAGAATTGCAATTTTCTAAGAAAAGTGTTTACCATTTTATTAGGTAGTAGATGGTGTCTGCACAAGCTAATAATACGATAGCCTCTTATTATATTTTGGATGTTGGAAAACAAGTAAAAAAACTATAATATTCCCGAAGGCATTAATGAAATTAAGACAGATAACAACCTATAAGTAAATAGTTTATATTTATCTTTAATATGTCATTTTTTTTAAATAACCGTGCTCTGTTTAAATTATTGTTAACATCGCGGCTTATGTTGAAGATTGGTGTTATTTTGCAGGACAACTATGTCCTATTTTTCTAAACCAAACTTCAAAGGAATAAGACATTATTTCGATGTTTCTAATAGTATCCCTAGTCATTAAATTTTATGTTAAATATATCGTTTATTTTGGAAGATATCGTTTATTTTGGCTTCAAAAAACTGAATGATCTTAGAATCCCAACAAAATAGCTCAAAATACTCTGTTTTTACGCTCCCCCCTTTTTCACTAGGTAAATAGTGAAATGACCCCACTGCTTTCTCCCTTCATCCAAATTTCGCAGGTGTAATACCACTCTGTTTATCATTGTGAATATAGCTCCAGTTACTGAAAAAAAATCCCTGTTTCTCCTTCTGTACTGTCCAGAAAAGCCCCCACATATAACCCCATCCATCACTGAGAGAAACTATCCCCTTGACAGCACACCGACCCATTTAGGCGAAGGAAAATCCTTTCAGCTCTCGATGGCGATTACGGGTTTCAGAGCTTTCGGATGATTTCGGCTACTGCGAGATTCAAAAAGTTAAATATTAAAACAGAATTTTTTACATTATTTCTTGATAAAATATACATAATTTAAAGTCTTAAAAAATAAAAATAAATAAAACTTTGTAATCTGGCCCTGTTCTCAAAAGTGAATGATGTATATTTCATTACGCATTATATAACAAGTTAAAGCGACTTTCTTTTATGATACAAGTTTATGGCATTTTTATTTATGTTAAATAACATGTTAAATAAATTGAGCAAGCAACTTTTATTGTAAAGAAATTGATTTTCTTTATAACCCCAAAATACGATTCTTTCAAGAAATTTCACCCGAACTAATCTTAATTCACCTGATAACGCATAATTAAGAGTGTTTATAAATAAATCATTTGCTTAAGGAAACTATTAACGAACTTGAAGTTACCAAAACTTCTACCAAAAAACTTTACCCAAAAGAAAAGAGAAATTATCATTTAGCTGAAACAATAAGAATTATTAAGTGTCAAGTGAAATGTACATGTTTACTATATATTTAAAAAAATATATTTTGATTTCAGTTCTGATATAATGTGCTTTATATAGAATTTTTATGTATCGTTATTTGTTTATATCATGAATAAATGTGATCGTATAACAATAAGGAAAACTTCAGCAAATTGTTTATTATGTTAATAAGATTAAATTTTAAATAAAACAAAACTAATTATAACTCTTTTGCTATTAGTGACCATGCATTACGTTTTTAAAGTGCAGGGTTCTTATCTGATATACATAATTGCATAACAATTTTTGAATATCTGTATAACAGAGAGATTATAATAAATTGAACTTATTATTATTTGTCATTTACATTACTGCAGTAAATTTACATATAAACATTCAGAAGTGGTAAAGTGTATAACAATTAGAAAAAAATTAAATTTGTGAAAATCGAGTCTCTATTTATAAAAGCTTTAAAATCAGCCTTTAATGACACCTGTACACTTCTAAATGTCTGTTTTAGTAAGGACATTTTGTTTTAAATTAAAATTTTTGACATAATAAAATTCTTTTTTTTTTCCGTTCTAATAAAATAAAAAAATCTTTTTATCTAATGTTGCATAACCTTTTGTTTGATTTTTATTTTATTTTTTTCAATAATTCTTTGATTGTTCGGCAATATTTTTGCACATATTTTTAGCGCGTCATAAAATAATAGCTAAACAAAGTATTAGTATATAAATTTCAATTTCAATATCTTACATATTTTGTTTTTCTTATGCAATCGTTAAAATCATTATAACTTCCAACATGTCATTACCCCCAGCTTCTTAATTCATTAACTGCACGTCGGAAAAAATTGGCTCTACTGGGCATAAAATGGATTCTACATAGAACATACACCATTCCGTAAAGGATATCGCCCTGGTACTATTAACTGCTAAACATTTGATTGTAAAACCTGTGATCAAAGATTTAAAGTTAATAGAAATATTAACATTGGAAAAGACAAAGCATTGTGTATTTTGTTCGTAGAAATTAAAATTAAACTTACTTATAAATTATAAAACAAGAACGAAAAATCATACGTCAAGCATAGATTATGTAACACTTTCCAACGCTTCCAAAATAATTTTACAAATCATCACCGTTTAATAAGCTGAAGAATAACATCTAAGTAAACAATTTAGAAAACGCATAACATATTTAAAAACGTAATTTCAGGAATTCCCAACATATATTTCCAACATATATTTCCAACATATACAATATAAGGAAAAATATACGAATACTTTTATTCAGCCCTGTATATGATCTATAGATTTGTACATATACTACATAGGATGCTAAATTTTAGTTCAGTTAGGAAACGCGTAGCACAGATTAAAATTCTCCTTCTGGAGTTTGCCAATAAACGGAAATGTGTTCCCGAACTTTTGTGCTTCTCTGTATAAGATCTACAGAATTTATACATAATACATAATACATACCACATATACACACCACGTAATAGACAAAAAGTGAGTTAAATTTAAAATCACGTTCAGTAACTTAAAACGCACTTCCAGGAATTGTTGTTAACAGACAGTAGAGAATTCTTTTGTGTGTCCCTGTCAATGAACGATGACTGTTATACACACAGTATTCTGTAGTAAGCCTCTTGTAATGCACCTTAATGATATATATAAATTTCAATGCGTTTAAAATAGTGAAACATTATTTAAATAAACCGCAGACGATTTTTCTCCCATAGACGTAATGTAACGGAATTCTTTTGAGTGTCCCTGTAAAAAAATTATAAGTGCTACACACTTCCGTTGAAATAGGGAAAATGCTATAGATAATGACAATAACATATAAAAATTGCAGAGCAATCCGATCGTATTTACGGGAGTTAGAGCACGGCCAGACGGCCAGACGGGCAGACGGCAGACAAACCGAAGTCATAAACCCTTTTCAAGTAGGTTGGAATGTGTTAAAAATATTAATATTGAAAGTAGCAATTAACACTAAACTCAATAATTAAAACATGATCCAAAGAAAAAGATCACCAAATTTTAAACATTAACACAACAAAAATTTATTTACAAAATATTTACAAATATTACAAGGGTATTAATAAACGAAATCAATACTCAAGTCTTGCTACTATAAAAAGGTCATATATTGCAATTATTATTTATGTTAAATCGGAAATTAGTCAATATTTTGTCAATTTAAAATTTACAATATTAAATACTAAATTAAATTTTGAATTATAAATACTGAAACTAAACAATTTAACACTATTACTGATATCTACACATACAAAGCAGGTATTTATGATTCTTACCAATCCATAAAACACATAAATTTCATTGTAAATTTGAAAATATTTAATTTGAAAATTTAATGCCTTTGGTCTGCTGAATGCCTTCATCGACCGGGAGAGGGGGTGTTCATCAATTCTTTGGTCTTGCGTCCGATACCCCACTGCCGCACAAACACACAATATTTATAATTTTATTTGTAAAATTAATTTAATGTTACCCTTTCGCGAATTGACACTAATCCGGAGGTATATGGGGTATGTGTTAAATAATAACTCATCACGTGGTTTTATTGACACTTTCACAGGGGTGTGATTTACGTCCAACACCGGTCGATCAGATCTCAGATCCTCCATGTCTAAAAAAAAAAACAAAAAAAAAAAAACACTCGACAAGCCACATTAGAAAATAATAAGAATTATTCCCAAGAATAGCCTAGGAAGTTTTAAAACTCAAATAAATCCCTTCTCATCCAGCTGCTGCCATGTTTATATTCTATAAGAACTACATACAGTGAAACTTCCCTTTAACGAAGTCCCTATTTAACAAAGTTTTCTACTTAACGAAATTTTCTGCAAAACTTTGACTTTGAATCCCATTAGCATGTAAATTAATCTCCATATTACGAAAAATATATTCTATATAACAAAGTTTATTCCACTTTTGTGCGTGTACAGATTTCAAACTAAGAGGTTTCTGTTGCGATGGATATTTCAGCGGATTGTATGGAAATGAACAAATTTAAATAATTTGCATTCTGCTTGGTGCTAAATAAAACAATTGTATTTCACACTAAGAAAAACACTTGTTATCATTACTCTCCTACACTGAGACTCCAGCACTGACAGTTAGGGGAAGTCAAAATCCCCTTTTTACATTTAGTGATATAGAAGATACAGTGCCGCAATGGAGTCAGATGCATTGAAGCAAAAAATATCAATTAGAACCAGACAATTACCATTCTCAACTTCCATTGCTGATAGACAATTGCTTTGTACATCCACAAGAATGTGCTTTAAAATGCAAATCGAAGAACATCAAAGTTATTTTTGTTCCTGCCTATACATCTTCTAAACTTCAGCAGTTAGTCTAAGGAATAATAAGAATCTTGAAGTACATTATCGAAAAAGACAGAAAAAAGACAATGTAGTGAAAACATTAGTTTGAGAACGTGTGTATCAGAGCTGATAGACACGTTGAGCCAAACGAAGATTGAGCCAAAGCTTGGGAATATGACAAGATTTCATCAACCGTACCCAACTGTTTTGTAAAAGACGGCTTCATAATTGAAACTGAATCAAATGCTTCTGAATTCAATATTTGTTTGTCATATCTGAAGGAAAAATTTCATGAAATTAAGTTGATTTCTATTTAACGAATTTTCTTCATAACGAAGTTTTTAAGTGTAACGATGAGACTTCGTTAAATGGAAGTTTCACTGTATTTGATTAAAAAATTCAATCAAGATACTGTCAAGGCACTGCCAAAATTAGTTTCGAGTTAGTTCCCTATTTTGGAAGCTATCGTGATAAGAAGTTGTGTATTATATCTTTATAAATAGATAGGTAAACGAAGTTATCGCAATGCGCCGATTTCTTTAGAAATCAACATAAAAGGTAAAAAATAAAGCAAAAAGTAGAAAATTGGTAATTTAAATTATCTCTAGCCTCAAAATGTAATTGACATGCCAAATTCTAGTTTTCTTAAAATATGTTCGTTTGTATCAACTAGTTAAAAGGCTACTTCACTCAGACGAAAACACCCGCTCGCTAATGTTAATCCTATGGAGGAAATATTTTAAGATATCTCTTTCGCATTTTGATATTTTTAAATGATTTTTTTTTTGCATTGGATAGCTGAGATCAATCTCTATGCCCGCTCCTGCGTACTTTTTCGATTTTTGTTGCAGTTTTTTTTTTTATTGAGGATACTTTCACATTCGAAACCGGTTCCGAAAGTGAAAGTATCTTAATAAAAAAACTTGTAATCAAAATCGAAAAAGTACAAAGAAGCGTGTATAGAAATTGACCTCAGCTATCTAATGCAAAAAAAATAAAAATAAAATAAAAATAAATAAATAAATAAATAAATAAAAATAAATAAATAAATAAAAATAAAAATAAAAAAATTAAAATAAATTAAATTAAATTAATTAAAAATAAAAATATTGAAATGCGAAAGAGATATCTTAAAATATTCCCTTCATATCATTAACATTAGCGAGCGGGTGTTTTCGTCTGAGTGAAATAGCCTATTAAATCTTAAACTTATACTGTGAAATATGGGGAATTTGAAGTACATTTTAAGCTAAATTAAAAAATAAAACATATAAAAAATTCTCAAAATCAGAAAATATTTACACTGTCACTTTTTTAAAATATTAATATAACTTTTTTATTCTGAAGAAGATTCAAAATTTAAACTTTCTGACTTTTATGTTTTATTGCTTGTTACTTACCCATCATACATCTTGTAATCGTTTTGAAAATCGAAAAAAAAAAATTGACGGATTTACACGTTTAAGACATTGAAGATTCCGAAAAACATATTTTTAGAAAAAAAAAAATGTCTGTCTGTGTGTTGTTCTGTAAACGCTCTATCTCCCGAACAAATTGAGATAGTGACTTGAAATTTTGTATGTACTTAATATGTAATAATGGAAAGAAGATTTTTGAATTTCATTAACCTCGATTATCCGGAACTATTTTTTTCGGACTCTCGAAATATTCGTTCTGATAAAAGTTATATACAAATTTTCGAAATTGTTTATTTTAATGAGTGAATATAAAACACAATAAAAAACAAATTTTGCATAAAGAAGGAAGTCGATCGAATAATTAGTTATCGAGATATTTGTAATCCTATTCTACACACTCTTTGATTTTTCATGACCCTGTATTTCATTCAAATTTCAATTCAAAGAAATATTTTAATTGGAAATGAGACCGTTAATCCGACGCAGTAAACCATTAGTTAATATGTTTGTAATTTTTGAGTTATAAGGATGTTTCTTTTACGCAATTCAGTAATACAGCATTTAAAGTTTATGACGTCATCAAGCCAGGATTTTATTCGAATTTCAATGCATTTTATAAACAGAATACAGGCATGTATATTTTATACATGTGTGATATAAACACATGTTTTATTTTCATATTTTATTTTATGCATATCCATGATGGGTAAGTGTTACGGTGGTCCCCAGCGAATATTTTTTTATTCTATTGATTTTTGAACGCCAAACTGTGTTCATGTGACATTGAACTGTGTGGATAAATTACCTACAAAGTATACCAATTTTTCTATTTATTTTTATTTTTTATAAGCACTTATTAGAGCAGTATAAAATAGCCAAATTTTATGTAGAATTTTCTTTAGACTACATTTATCCATCATAATAAAATGCTGACATGACCCGAAAAATAACTACAAGTGCTTGCATAATATGGCAAAACTAATTAACATTACAGCTCGTGAGTGTTTTTATTTAGGACGTTAAATACATGACTGCTAAATTTATTATTTTGTTCATTAAAAAGGAATACTTTATTTTATTACTGTCAGAAAGTTCTTCCATTAAGCAAGGAACAAATTTCTTGTAAAAAATAATGGTATGAGAATAACTAGTCGTTGGGGTCCACCGTAATACTTACCCATCATGGATATGCATAATATAAAATATGACTAAACATGTGTAAACTAAAACATGTGTAAACTAAAACATGTGTAAACTAATTTTAAAATGCATTGCAATTCGAATAAAATCGTGGCTTGAAGATAAACTTTAAATGCTCTATAACTCCAAAATTGATAATCATATTAACTAACGGTTTACTGCATCGGATTAAGTGCCTCATTTCTAATTAAAATAGTCTTTGAATTGAAATTTGAGTGAAATACACGGCCATGAAAAAATCGAAAAGTGTGGAAAATAGGATTACAATTATCTCGGCAACTAACTATCCGTTTGACTCCATTCTTCATGCAAAATTTATGTTTTTTTACTGTCTTTTATATTCACTCCTTAAAATAAACAATTTAGAAAAAATGTTATATACCATTAAAAATAGGTGTTCAAGTGTTAATGTCTGTACATATACTTATTTATACATTTTACCAATTTTTTTCAGACATTATTTATAAAGAAGCATGGATAAAAATTTCCATTAAAAACGTCCTTCATTTAAAAAAAAAAAGAGAGGAAGTTGGTTAGAGATCACAACTCATGATGCCCTGGCGGGGGGTGAAAGCGCTTTTGTTAGCTGGTGGAAGTTTTTATTAGAGACTGTTTTTAATTTTTTTAAATGAAGGACGTTTTTAATGGAAATTTTTAACCATGCTTCTTTATAAATAATGTCTGAAAAAAATTGGTAAAATGTATAAATAAGTAAATGTTATATACCTTTTATCAGAAAGAATATTTCGAGAGTCCGAAAAAAATAGTTCCGGATAATCGAGGTTACTGAAATTCAATAAGCTTCTTCCCATTATTACATACTAAGTAGATGCCAAATTTCAAGTCTCTATCTCAATTTGTTCGGGAGATAGAGCGTTTACAGACACACAGACAGACGGGCGGCATTTTTTTTCCCTAAAAATATGTTTTTCGGAATCTCTAGTGTCTGAAACGTGTAAATCCGTCAATTTTTGTTTTTCGATTTTCAAAACGAGTACAAGACTTACCCTATACAACGTATGATGAGTAAGTAATATGTGTTTCATGCATGCATTTAGTGCCTCCAAAAATGACAGTCACAACCGAACATTGATTTCAACTATTTGTTTGTTTGAATAAATCAGATTAATTTGTAATGTGGTAGAATGAAATATATTTGAAGTTCAATTATCTGGATTTCTAACCATTATTAGATGTCAAGAATTTATTAATACCAAAAGTGGCAATACTACAAATGTTTATCAGTTTCTTCATTCATTTCTTCAAGAACGTATTACAATAGACAGAACTAGTCAAACTGTGTTCAGAAATCTACTTTATCCTTCGTCTATTCATGAGAAAACGTTGCTGGCTCTTATCCAAAAAAAGTTAACGAACCCAACGAACCCAACGAACCCAAGAGAAATGAAGTAATAACTTCGTCATGGAAAAGTTTGAATGTGGAAATATAACAAACAAGAGGGTAAGCGTGACCGAAGATCACACAATGGGTTTCGTTTAATATTCCTTTCAAAACACTTTATCCTTTCTTTAATAAATACAAATAAATTTCATTAAAAAAAAAAAAAAAAAAAAAAAAAAAAAAAAGTCATGTTTTTTATAAAGTAAAAATTTACCGGCCTATTTTACTCGTTTTTTCGAAAATCTGAACCGGTCCGATACTCTGTCATAATAATATCTGTCATGTGGACTAATTGCGATAAGAAAAATAAATCAATTTCAAAATTAAAATTGTTGTATAGAGACCTTCAAAATGTTAGACGTCAGATTAATTTTCTTTTTATTTCTCGAATGACGTCCTATTAAGCTGCTTTCTGCATTTACACATACTCATACTCCTTTTATTATTGAGAAATGTTTGAAAATTTCCGTTTTATTACCAATATCACGCCATATTAATCTTTCATTCAATTAGTGAAACTTTTAATTTCATTTTCATTTTTCACGGGGTAATCTTTCAATAGAAAATTAATTATTGTAGAAATAATTTTATTGTGGAATTTTTAATTGTTGGCAACTGCTATAACGAAAATGTTTAAATATAATAGGAAAAGGCTGTTAGATTATTGATTTTTTATCTCTATATATTAACACAATACGATTTTTTCAAATTTTATGATTTGAGCTTCATAGTAGGTATTCAGCTATAAGTACATAAAATTTCATGACTGTAAGTTATATAGTTTCTGAGAACCGGCTCTGTGACAGACAGACAACGAAGCGGGACTAATAGGGTTTCATGAGATGAACGAAACCCTAATAAAAAAGACAAGTGATAAAGCGTTTTGTTTTTGTTATCTTCCTAAAAAGTTTCAACAATTGAAAAAAATATTAATATGACGTCATATTGGTTATAAAACGGAAAATTTCAAATATTTCTCAATAATAAAAGGAGTATGAGTATGTGTAAATACAGAAAGCAGCTTAATATGACGTCATTATAGAATTAAAAAGAAAATTAATCTGACGTCTAACATTTTGAAGGTCTCTATACAACATGTTTAATTTTGAAATTGATTTTTTTTTTATATATCGCAATTAGTCCATATGACAGATATTATTATGACACAGTATCGGACCGGTTCAGATTTTCGAAAAAACGAATAAAATAGACCGGTAAATTTTTACTTTATAAAAAACATGATTTTTTTTTTTTTTTTTTTTTTTTTTGAAAGTGAAATTTATTTGGATTTGTTAAAGAAAGGATAAAAAGTTTTGAATATTAAACGAAACCCTTTGTGCAAACTTCGATCACACTTACCCACTTGTTTTATATTCTTTCCCAGAAGCCGTTGTCCGGCAAAATAAAAATCTTCATCTTCATCTTTAATAATCATTCTATTTTTAGTTCTTGGTAACTGCGATTAGCTATTTCTATTTCTGTCACAAAGCATGTTCTTTTTCTAAATTTACATATAGCTGTTTGTTGATAGTATCTTTTTATTTGTCGTTGCAACTAAAGCATTGTCTTTATTTCAATGACTTACTGAGAGATTTATCCTGAAAATAAACTTTAATTAATTTTTTTTTTCTTTATGAATATGGAATGTTTTTTTAGCTCGCAGGCTATCAAAGCCTGAGAGCTAATGTGCCCACCCGTTCTGTATGTATGTATGTACGTATGTATGTATGTATGTATGTACGTAACGCGATAACTCGTGATAGAATTATCCGTTTTGCTTCAAATTTTGTTTACAGGTTCATTCTAATGAGGCGCTTCCCTGATTAGTTTTGGGAGTTCATTGGTTAAGTATAAAGGGGGGAAAGGGGGGGCTAACTCCCCCTTAATTTAGATAAATAGGTTTTTCATGCAGAAGTATCCGTTTTTCTTCACATTTCGTATATAGGTTCATTGTGATAAGGTGCTTCCCTGATTATTTTTGGGAGTTCATTAGTTAAACGTTACGTTAGACTACGTTTAAAAAGTGGTTTTCGACCAAAATTGTCAAAACGATTTTATTACAATTTATTAAAGCCCAGCTTTTTACCTTTCCAAAACTGTATTTATTTTTATTGTACGATAAATAGAACCGGAGTTGCAGCGGTTTTTAAACTACTCAACAGCTATCACTCAAACCGGAAGTACTGTTTAAAGGACCGGAAGTACTATTTAAAGGTACCAACTGGGAGGGGGAAAGCAAATATATGGCCTTCTAGAAATAAACAAAGGCACTGTACTTGAAAAAAAGAGTATGGCTCATAAAAACAGTGAAGTTTAGATGCATATTACTGTGGAAATTCTTGTAGTAAAACATAAAACTAAACTTTAAATGCATTTTTTGGAATATGTAATTTTTGGAGAAAATTTCATACGCAAAACATGATTTCTCAAAAAGTTATTAGAATATCTCTGTGAAATTTAAAGTGCATGTTGTTTACACTATTGTGACGGCAATGAACTAAAGATTTAATTTTACAATACATATTTTTTGTTTTATGGATGTTTCCGTGGAATGACATCAAATTTTATGAAAATCAGCATGTAAAAAGGTGCGATATACTATAAATTTTGAAACATTTAAAATATCTCTCAGATTTTAGTTCATTGCCTTCATGAATGCCGTAAGTATGACGTGTAAAAACAAAATTAAGATACATACAGTAGAATTTTCTGTAGAGTGTTTTGCGTATTGGGCCAAATTTCACTAAATTTTACCCCAAAATCCCCCATTTACCAAAATTTCATCAATGAATGAAAATATTTTTTGCTTTTTTTCACAGTTTCTAGTCATATTCTTAATAAAAATATGATTAAAAAATAATGAAATAGCTTTTTGGGAAAAAATTGCTCCGTACGTAGTCAGGCACCTTAAGTACAAAGGGGGAAAACGGGGGGCTAACCCCCTTAATTTAGATAATTGGGTTTTTCAGGCAAAATTATCCGATTTTTTTCAAATTTTGTGTATAAATTCATTGTGGTAAGGCGCTTGCCTGATTAGATTTTGGTGGTTTATTGGTTAAGTATAAAGGGTGGAAACGGGTGCTTATCCCCCTCCCCTTAATATATTGTCGATTTCTTTATTTTTCGAGTGGCATTATTCTTTGAAAAAATGGCATAATATACAATTAGTGTGAATAGCCTGTGAGCTCAATGCCCTCAGTTTAACTGGGCAGTTTTCTTTATTATTAACACTTTCCAACCTAGTTGAAAAGTGTTTATGACTTCGGTTTGTCTGCCGTATGGCCGTCTGGGAGTATGGTCGTCTGTCCGTGCTTTAACTCTCGTAAATATGCTCGGATTGCTCTGCAATTTTTATATGTTATTGTCGTTATCTATAGCATGTTCCCTATTTCAACGGAAGTGTGTAGCACTTATAGTTTTTTTACAGGGACACTCAAAAGAATTCCGTTACATTGCGGTCTATGGAGAAAAATCATTTGCGGTTTATTTAAATAATGTTTCACTATTTGAAACGCATTGAAATTTATATATATCACTAAGGTGCATTAGAAGGAGCTTAATATGGAATAGGGTGTGCATAGCACCTATAGTTACTTTACAGGGACAGTCAAAAGAATTCCGTTACATTACGTCTATGGAGAAAAATCGTCTGCGGTTTATTTAAATAATGCTTCACTATTTTTAACGCATTAAAATTTATATATATCACTAAGGTGCATTACAAGAGGCTTACTACAGAATAGTGTGTGTATAGCAGTCATCGTAAAGGGACACACAAAAGAATTTTCTACTGTATGTTAACAATAATTCCTGGAAGTGCGTTTTAAGTTGCTGAACGCGATTTTAAATTGAACTCTATTTTTGTCTATTACTGGGTGTGTATAAATTCTGTATTTCATATACAGGGCAGCACAAAAGTTCGCGAACGCATTTCCGTTTATTGACAGAAACTCCAGAAGGAGAATTTTAAACTGTGCTACGCGTTTCCTAACTAAACTAAAATTTATCATCCTATGTAGTATATATACAAATCTATAGATCCTATACAGTGCTGAATAAAAGTATTTGGATATTTTTCCGAATATTTTAGATGTTGGGAATTCCTGATATTACGTTTTTAAATATGTTATGCGTTTTCCAAATTGTTTACTTAGATGTTCTCTTTCAGCTTATTAAACGGTAATGATTTTTAAAATTATTTTGGAAGCGTTGGAAAGTGTTACATAATCTATGCTTGACGAATGATTTTTAGTTCTTGTTTATATTTTTACATAGGCGTAGTATTACTGAATCTTTAAGCCTACAATTTTCTTTTATGCAATGACTTATTGTGGTTAATAAGATGGTACTAAAAATTCATTTCCAATTATTTTTTTATTAATGAATATGGGATATTTTCGAGTTTTGAAAAGTAGTATAGAAATATTGCTTTAGATGTAGTTTCTATTTAGTGTGATCCGATGGCTTTGTATTCCATTCCAATTCAAAAATGTCATTTTAATGAAAGCATTCTCAGGTCGGCCATGCAGTACAATACTTTTAAGATTGCTTCAGTATCTTTCTTTTTTTTGAAATGGAAAAAGAAGTAAGCATTATTTTGCTGCATTTGTTTGAATTTTTTCATAAAAAATGTAAATTATTGAGATGCAAAACAGCAGGAAAAAACTTAATATTATGAGTTTCATGCATGAAAATCATATATGTTTTGTGTGTCACATGTATTTACTATCTTTAATACTGAAATAACCAGCATTAAAAGACGTTATTGCTCCGTAAAATTGACTGATTGAGAAGTATTTACGAAAATTAATACTTATTCTTTATTCTAGATATTAAAAATGAAATAATTAACAAAAATAACTCTCGGCTTTATTATAAATTGTTATAAATGTATTATTGATGAAAAATTTATAATAATGGAAAAATGAAAAATAAAATCATTATGCTTAAATTATTCTTTAGAAGCTAAATCATATACGGCATTTATTATTGACTGAAAATCACTTAATATTTATCCGCAAATTCGTCAGTTTAATATTTGAGTTAATTATTGAATTTAAAAAAGACAATAAATAATGGCATTAGAAGTGCCATATTATTTATTAGAACTCCGATAAAAAATCAAAGTAATAAATCATGAAAAAAAGTTTTAAGTTCTTCCATTGATTATTATGAAAAGCACAGTTATGAAATGAATCCTGTATTTAGAAATTATATCACGACATAAGATAATTCATTATTTTAAATATTAATTCAATAAATTATTTCTAAAACAATACGGGGGGGGGGCGATGAGAGAATCGAGAAAAGAAAATGTCATTAAAAACTTTCACCTTTAAAGCTAAATCATTTCTGATAAACTTATTGAATCAAAATTATTTAATGTCCTTTCCAAATTTAGCTACCAAAAGATTTGATGCATTGGTTTCTTTTGGAAAAGGGCAATAAATTGTGTCATGGCCAGTGACATATTATTTAATGGTACCCCGATAAAATTTCAAATGGATAAATCAAGAAAAAGGAAATGACTTTAATTTTTCCATTTCAATATTTTGACAAGCATTCATATGTCATTAAGGCAAATGAATCAAGAAATGTTTTTTCATAATGATGTCACATTAATTAATTAGTGTGTATTTCTAGAAAATTTAGAAGAAAAAAAATGGGATGAATTCATGTTTTGTAGTAATGATCATTATTTATTTTATTTATAATTGTTATAGGAAAATTTATTGTTTATAGTTTTTTACATGATGTTAAAAAGAAAAGTTAAATATAAATTTATATATTACTCCATATTATGGCGTTAAAAAAACTCTCTTGAAAATATCTGAAAAATAGTATATTTTTCAGATATTATTACTGTTTTATCGAACAGTAAAAATAATAATACATATATGAAGTTTTAATGGTTTTAAGATTTTAATTGCAAACATTAATTTAAACAAAAATAAGAAAAATGACTATTCTAAGGCATTTCAAAATAATTAAAGTTTTCATTTATATTTATTGTGTACATTTTTATTGTGTGATAAAGTAACGCTCACAAAAATGTTATTATTATTTAATTAATACAAAGTGTTACAAAGCACTTCAAAAGGAAACCTACTGGACTACAATTACTAAATTTGGAAATATTATGAAAGAGATCATGGGATTTTATATCCTACAATAATAATAATAATCACTACACTTTTACAATAATTGCAGTTTCATTTCTTTCACATTATGTTGTATGTCATGAAAGCGGTGAAAAACTAAGTTAAATAAATATTGACCTCCGATTGTTAAAATATAATAGTAAGCAAGTGTCCGATGTATCTAAGTAATAACTCACAATATGAATAAAAAAGATGAACATATTTCTTATTAATTTGGAGTATAGACAATAGAATAGAATTGGAAAATTCACAAGAACTTAAAAAATGCATTACGTTGCTTTATGTATTATGTATGTTCTAAAAAGCAATTTTCGGAAAGAAATGTTACATTTTTGATATTGTTTCTACTTTTTCTGTTGTTTTTTTTTTTTTTTGGGGGGGGGGGGCATTGTACGAAATATGTAATCTATCTTCTCGAAAAGTTAATAAATTTGAGTGCATAGATATACATTTATTTGAGTTTTTTCATTGTTATATTCTAAATACTATTCATCTTTTGATAAATGGGTTCTAGACTATAATTTTTCACTGCATCTTTTTCCGAGACACTATTAACTTTGATATATTGTATTAAGAATTTGTATTTTGTAAGTTCTCGAGGCTGTTTCTATTCTCATTGTAAATGTTTTAGGAAAACAATATAAAATATCTTACTAGAAAAAATAAGAAATATTGTTTCAGATGAAATCTCAATTATATGATTTCTAAAGAATTACTAACAGGGAATCTTGAACGATTTTTTAATAAACATATTCATATTTTACTGCTGTTCGTTACAACACATTTATGTTTAAAAGTAATTTTTGAACCATAATTTAATATTTTAGTAATTGTATAGATGAATGACACGTGGAAATGAATTATTTTGGATTTAACGTTAAGAAAACAACAAGTTTAATTCTAATACAACGAAATATGATTAATATTCCAGATGTATTAACCATTATGAAAATTAAAAATTAATCCATTATTTAAAAAATTGTATTTTTTAATTATTTTGTTTAACCCTCTCACTAACAAACCCGTGTTAATACGTTCACTAAGCTCCAGGTTTCACTGCAATGCAAGCATTTTTTTAAATTAATATGATTCTAAGTATATAATTCAGTTTGGATATATTGAGTAATGATTGATATCCTGAAGGTTTATATTCATATATATAATTATGCTTGTTATATAATTTTGGAATAATCACCTTTTTTTAGCATTTAAAATAAAATACAGAGAAATCAAAATTACAATTTAGCCCTTTTGATGGTCAGAGGGTTTTAACATGATTTTTCAAGAGTTAAACTTCTAAAACTTTAATTCTAAAACAATTTCGTACACATAATGCTGTTCCGGCCGGTTTTTAAAATAATGTTTTTTTTTCTTTGTTCTACTTACAGTTCTGCTTACAGTTCTGACGGTTTTCATATAAATATGATAGTTAATAGAGACAAAATAGCGAACCTACCGTTTTTGAAACAAATTTACACTTACATCCGAATAAACGTAACTTAAATAAATAAGAAGTTTACTCTTAAAATTGTACTTTTCAATTAATAGACATTAGATATCGAATCAATTCATGTAAAGTATTTAATTCTTTTTTTATATGTAAAATAACTTAATGTAGTGTACATACAGTACCGTAGGTACTTTCAGTTTTGTATTGATTAATTTGATATTTTTGGAAACATTTTTATGCGAAACTTCAACAGCGAAAATGCCGGTATTTGAACATTACAAGTTTGAAAGTTCAAAAGCTGCTTCAATATATTTTATGATTTTAAGAATATATTTTGACTAGGAAAAAAAAAAAAATATTTTTCCAATAAGTCAGTCGAAATCGTAGTGCGGACCACTATATTGTTTCCTTTTTTCGCCACCTTATTATACTCGATTTTACCAAACAAAAATGGATCAATATATTGACTTGAAAAATCTGCCCTAGTGTTATAAACAAATTTAAGAACCTACAAAAATCCTCTTCAGTTTATTTTATTTATAATCATTACTTACTGTCAATGTCTCTTCTCAACCTGTTTGTGGATACGCGGATAATTTGTAACGGGTTGCACCAAACGCCAACATTCCTTGCAACCATTTACAAACGATGTCAAATTAGTTGATTGCAACATTCAATGTAAACATTAAGCGTTGAGAAACAGTTGGAGGAAATTGGTAAAAATCTAAAACTCTTGATTGTATAAAGCACACGAATAATTGATTTACTAATCGAAAATATAGTGAATATGCCCTGCAGAATTTCTTCACCATATTTGTTGCTAAAGAACACTTTTGATAGAGTCATATCCACTGAATACTTTTTATACTAGATTTCACGTAATAATAATATAGAAAAACCAAAGTTTCCTGGATCCGTTCACAAATTGTGTCACGGTAGTAGACAGCAAATGTATTTTATAAAATTCTGGTTTATAATATACAAATGGCTTTCGTTAAAATTTAGAATTCACAAATTCCAAAATAACATGAATGATTCATTTCGTATCTCACAAAGATGATTAATATGTCCTGCAGTTTCATTAATTAATATGTCCGGCTGAATGGTATATTTAATTTTGAGAACAATGATTTTATTTTAATTGCGAATGTAAACTGTTAATTTTTAAGTAGATATAAAATAATGTCTAGGACAAATATATTATTTTTGACAAAGGGTTAGTTTATTTCTCTTAAAAATTAGCATAAGTTGCTACGGTTCTAGTATACATATTTCGTAAAAAAATAAACATTTTATTCCCTGCTTACACGTTTAACCTGTCAAAGAGAAGATAATCCATAAATGAAACTGCTTTGAACGGACCTCTAAGATTAGATTTTAAATTAAAATGTGCAGTTAAAGTATATGTGCCTTTTATTGGGATCTAGAAAAGTTTACCTAATCCTGGAAAGAAGTCCCATATATCTAGAATATTTTGATATAATAGTGTAATTTTCCAAAATTTTTGCGCTTTCTCCAAACAATCAAAGATTTGAAATGGTATTCATTTTTGGCATAACAATAGCAAATAAAGCAGTAAGTCTCATATTATTGCCTTAATGCTAAACCTGATTAAAATTTTAATTGATATTTGTAGGATTTCTAATGCTGGATTATTTTTGGTGCTGTGATGAGATCTTGAATTTGTACGTCACCTACAGGTGACAGTTCAAAATATCAGCACAACATGTACTTTTTGATAAAATTTGTTTTTTTAAATAATAATTTTTCATTGAAAACAATACAATACAACATATTTATTTCAGAAAAATATAAAGGTTTAATTATGGGCGTTGGTCGGTTAATATAGTATTCAGGATGAAAGGTAGAATTCCTTATGATATTTAATTATGCATTGGTATTCATCGTTGCAGAATATTATAAAGTACCGTTCTAACACTTTACTTAAATAATGTTACTGATTCTCAATTTAAAGACAATATATAGATGGATTTAAGTATAACAACGCAAAACAATCATATTAATTCCGTCTCGTCCATAAAAGCACTTCCTTACATTTTATTTCTTTTCTCATTGTGAAAAATTTTGTAGTAGTTGAAATATTCAAAATATAATAGAAGAGAAGATATTCTTGGATATTAAATGCAATATGTATATATAAAGATATACCGACATTTACCTGTATCCGTTACAAATGATGCCGCATTAGTGAATTGCAACATTCAACGTAAAATTTCTGCTTTAAGAAAACGTTTGGAGATATTTCATTAAATGTGGGAATTCGTAGTTCTCTAAAGTACACGAATAATTGATTTTTAATTTATTCTGTAAAGAAGATGCTTAATATGCCCACAGATTTATTGATCTAAAAACACTCATGATTCTACAGTAACTTCTAACATAAAAACGTCGTTTCCAGTTAGCAAAATATTAATTTCAACAAGTTTGAAATTGTACGTCAAACCTGACAAATGAGGTAAATTCGTACTATAGCTAGTTGTATAAATATTTAGACCTTGACGATTTTTAATTCTATGAAATGAATTATATCGACTATAGATTAATTTCTGTAATAAAAGAAGTATCTCGATCGCTTGACGATTAAAACTCGGAAGCTCCTATAACAAAAAAACACCGATTTTAAAAAAAAATTCAAATTTCTTAATAAATATTTTTATTAATATCTTCTAAAGTTTTGATTCGATTTTCATAAAATTTGAAATGTCTCGACAAAATTCTGCAAAGATAATATATCTGAATTTTCAAAACATTCGCTTGGATAGTTTTTGCGTTGTTATATGCGGACGGACGGACAGACAGACCAAACGACAACAATAGGTGCTACGTATTTATATAATTACGAACGCACATAAAAATGCTTTGAGATGCGGATGTATAGAGGTTAATTAGAATAAAGTGCCTTTGTTTAAAAATTCATAGTTCATAGAGACATTCAATGTTCATATTTCATAGAGATTTATTTCAATGTTCATATTTCATAGAATTTTAGATTGGGTAATTTTTTATAATCTGCATTTTTTATACGTTGATGGATAAACTATTCAGCCCTGTTTTTTGTTACTTTTTGCGTAACATGTTTTTCATTTTTAGTAATGGAAGCTCAATAGGATTTAATTTTTAGGTGCGTTCGTAATTATATAAATACGTAGCATCTATAGTCGTCGTTTGGTCCGTCCGTCTGTCAACCTATAACAGCGCAAAATCTACCCAACCAAACGGTTTGAAATTTAATATATATAATTGTGCAGAAGAAGGGTTCGACAAGTAATTTCAAATTTTATGAAAATGGATTTGAAACTTAATATGATATTAATAAAAGTATTCCTCATTTTTATTAAATCCTATCATATGTAATTAATTGAATGATATCCCATCCCATGATAAGTAATGATTCTATGTTTCCATGGTGATTACGTCCTATTTAATATGCACTGTAAAAAATGACCAATGTTTCTTATTTTATGAAAATATACTATAACCACGAACGAAAATATAATATAATCTTCTGAGTTATCCGAAATTCCGAAAAGCGTGTTCCATTGTCTTTGGAATCTCCAAAAACCAATACATTTCCAAAATTTAAAGAATTATTTATAAAAATAAAGTATTTTTCGCTGCCCGTATTTTTCAGAAACGTTTCCGAAGGGTTTTTATAGTGTAATTAATTAGTGTCCTCAGACTGGAATACCTGTTTTTCGAATGCTATCAATTCTCAAGTAAACATTCTCATGCTCAAAAAATATGTTTAACAGACAAACATGCAAAATTAACAGCGTTAACAATAACATTAAAATTAAGATTATTTCTTTACTCTTTCATATATAAATTAACTTATGCGGCTGAAAACGTGTACTTGAGAATGGTTGACATTCGAAAAACAGGTATTCCAGGCTGAGGACACTCATTAATACAGTATAAAAACCCTTCGGAAACGTTTCTGAAAAATACGGGCAGCGAAAAATACTTTGTTTTTATGAATAACTCTTTAAATTTTGGAAATGTATTGGTTTCTAGGGATTCAAAAGTCAACGGAACACGCTATTCGGAATTTCGAATAACTCAGAAGATTATATTATATTTTCGTTCGTGGTTATAGTATATTTTCATCAAGTAAGAAACATTGGTCATTTTTTACAGTGTAGGCTTAAGTTTCTTATTGAAATTTTCAGTAAATGTCAACAAAAGGTGAAACGTTGACAACTTAAAATGTACTTATTTTATAACGGAAATTAACCGTATCATAATAACAGACGATATAATTCTTTTTTTTTCAGTAAAATAATAACGATGATTTTTTTACATTGATTTGTATTGTATATCTGCACATAGCATAATTTTAATGTAACAGTATTGTAATTGTTTGTAAAAGTGTATTTAAACTTAATTTCATAGAATAAAATTAATATCTATAATACGAAAATCTGCGTATAAAATAAATTTTGCATTCATGCATTTTTGCATTACAGTGAAACAGCTATTGCACCAAGATCTGAATATTTGTAAAACTAGTTATAGTACGAAATCAGCTCACTTGTCACGTTTGGCCTACAATTTCTAACTTGTTATTCTTGTTGTCATTTCAACTATGATAATTTATTTTCATTTAAAAATGCGTTTAGCATCGTTGTATTTTCTTGCGTTTATTGAATTATTCGCTTACTTTATTAGTGAAGTGCATTTGCACGAATTATATTTACACAGTTCTACAATGACTTTTTTATGATTTAAGCGTCCATAATCTAATTTTTAACACTGAATTTTAGAATCAGAATTATAATAGTGTCTCACGTACCTTTTCTGCAGAAACTTGACTTTCATTGCAAATAATCATGGTTCGTGTCTATGTATTACTATTACAATGCCTAATTTAAATAAATGGAAAATATTTTGTTTTAATTTTTTTTATTCTCTTATTAAATGTGCGTAATGCTACATTTGCGCATTCAATTAGAAAAAAAATATCAAAATTATATTGAATTGTATTAGTGAAATTGTAATTTTAATAGTAAATATTATATTTAATAATTATGTTAGTAAATATTATTTTATATAATTATATTAATAAATGTTATTTTATATAATTATATTAGTAAATATTATATTATGTATTTATAGTAAATTGTGATTATATTATAATTATATTAGTAAAATAGCCCCTTTGTACTTAGGATAAGCTGACCTCTATTTTCAGTTGGAAAGGGAATTGTTCCGTTTGACCAAGAGTGGTTCGAGATTGCTGAGATCCACCCAGCCTGTGTTCTGCGGCTCGGATCACCTTCGCTGGGAGGGAATAGATAACTATTCCCGGACTGACAGATGAAGAGGAATCGAGCCGGTGGCTCGTCAGTTAAGTAACGGCGTTTAGACCGAATTCGGACCCCGGGTCGTCAACCAGTTCAGCGTATCTTAGCGCAGTCGCAGATTTCTGAGCCGGAGGGTTGGATGAGCAGGAGTATAGTAATTAACTTTCAAGCTACTAATTCTTGATCGGGAGCGTTTCTGTAGCACTTGACTGAAAGCGTTCCATGACCCTCTTGGACCGACAGTAGCGTCTTCGCATCCTTAGTACCGGTAGCCTTGAACGGCGAAGGGACACCTCAGAGTTCATGGACCAGGTACCGGGAGGTAAGGTGTGATGACTCTATGCAGTCTCTCCGAAGAGTCGAAGCAGCGGACGGTAAGTCGGAGAAAAGCGAAGGGGGACAGGCATGAGAGACAAAAGAGTTCAGGGGTAAGAGACCTGATGTCCCTACCCTGCGGACCGAAGCCTCAGCTGGGACGTGCCTAGGCGTCTAGGGATGGAAGTTTCCTCGACCTCCTGGGCTAGCGAGAGATACCTAGTACTTCGCCGCTGCCGACGTATCCAGTAGTAATCTTCATAGGTGCTCCATGTTCGAAAGCGGCGGTACAGAAAGATTTGTCGGGGAATCTCGGCGTAAGGATTAGGGTACGTTTCCCTCTTGGGTTTCTGGTTCCGAAGCTGTCGGGGGACTCGGGTTCCTCCCCAAGTGCGATGTGGTGGTGTCTCAAGAAGGTGGGTTCCACCACAATTCGCAACATCCTTTCTGGTCAATGTCTTGGGTTCAGAGGTGATGATGCTCCTCTTGGCCGAAGGGTCCTCCTGTGAGATGCCCCGAGTGAACCGGGTCCCTCCTCGAGTACCCGTATGGCTTCTTGAGAACATGGACTCAGCGGTGAAGTACGCCGTCTTTGGTGGCGTATCTTTGTTTTATACCTAATCCTTCGGTCGATTTGTACTAAAGACTATATAGTTCTTGCGACAGTGGTTTGTAATATGTTTATCAAATGCGAGCTCAATCGGATGTACTGTTTGGGAACTATCATGTTGCCTCACGCTCGCACACGCAAACAAATCATGATTAGAATACTTTCTTTACACTATGTGCTAAAAACTTTAAAAAACTAACGCTTTTTATAAATTAATTTCTACTTGTTTCAGGGCACAAGTTTTTTTTTCGGTTTTCTTCACGCATCTTTCTTCATGTATATACAAAACTACTCTACTTTGCAAATCTAAAATATACGGCAACATTTCAGGATGTAGTTCAAAAAAGCTGCATAGTATGAAAAGGAATATTTGAAAAGGAACATCATCCCATTCCTCATAAGCGTTTAATATTTCTTTTAAGGAGGATTTTATCAGTTTCTTGTTGGATACTTTCTCAACAGGAAAGCAAATGTTTTAAGCATTATTAAATTTTTAACAAAATAATATGTTCAACAATGGCACGTAAAGCTTGTAATATGTAAAATTGATTGAGATAATATATCATTTAAAAAGAAAACAACGTTTCTTAAATTTCACCGACAATTTACAGTGATTTAAAATAAAAGTAATATTGAAATTTTTTTGTGAATTATTTTCTTAGTCGCCGACTTTGATATAATATATTATTTTTATTAGTTATTGAAGACCTAAGTTTTAAAGAAATTATTTCTATTAAAGACTCGCTTTTATTTCTGTTCTGAAAAGTGTCTCTTATAATGGAATTTACGTGTTTTAATTGATGTCAAATTTAAACGAAAGAAACAGATACATGATCCAGTATAATGAAACGAAAATTGACCGACAGGAGATTATAAATTAATTTAAAATCTTGTTTAATGAAAAAAATGAAATTACAAAGTTTTCCTCTTTTTTATTTTTTTTATATTTTAATATTTTAAATTGATTTTACAAAACAATTAAAACCTACAGCTTGGAAATAAAATTGAATGATCATTATACATTATACATTAAATATAGGTTTAGTTAAACATAAAAATAAAAGCGTGGCATTTTGACAATTAAAATAAAACAGCGAGACGTATTATGTATTTTAAATCAAAACTATGTATTAATATTTAAAAAAGAAAAATATTTTTGTTGGAAGCGACATGAATAAATGCACTATTACTTTTTCCAATTTCTTAAACGATTGTATTTTTGAGGATAAAACATATTTATTAACAATGCTAAATTGTTACACTTTTCTAAAAATCCTTTCCATGTGTTTCATAATATATAATGATCTATTTTATGAATTTTTCTTTGTGTATCTTTCTTAATGTATACTGAGAAGTACTCTATTTTATTTCTCTTAAGTAGAGGTAACAATTCCAGATGTCTCTCTTAAAAAACTTCGTAATTCCAAAGCAAGGAACAAATGTTTGAAAAGTAAAGAAACACCACTTGGTTATCATATAAAAGATTCAGATTTCTTTTAAAGGCGATTTTGTTAGTGCTCTATCATGTTATTTTGGTGGGCAAAAGTCAACAGAAAAATTATTCTAAATAATGTTAAGTTATACTAAAAGCAGATGTGCAACACTTACAAGCAAGAAGATATTGTAATTGATTCAGAAAACATGGCATTAAACACATGTTACAGAAAAAAAAAGACAGCGTTGAAAGACAATCACAACGGTGAGTGTTTTCTCAATTTGTCATCTATTTTAACATTCTAGAATATTTTGTAAGACTGGACTAAATTCACCATTCTCTGTACAATTGATTAGTTCTAAATTATGATACATTTTATGGCAAAAAAATGGGGAAAAAGATTAAATATAATGAGATCACATTTGACTACGAGCAGTCAGTATAAAGCACTAATATTAATATTAGACTCGTGCTTTTATATTTTATTATAATTATTATTATTTTAATTTATTAACAGAACAGTTTGTAAAGTATAACGATACATTTTCCCCTATTTTGATTTTTTATATATTTTATTTTGATATTTCTTAAAGCCTTTTTATAAGGACATTGTAACATATATGTTTAACAAAGTGAATAGTGACCGTTAAAAATTTCATAGAAAATCAACCCTATGACCTCCGAGATAAAGAGGAAAATTGTAATGTTGTTTTCTTATTCAATACTTTAAAAAATGCTAAAAAAAATTATAGTTCAAACGTGATAAAAAAAAACCTTACCTACGTATATGAATATAATTCTTGAGACTATTAATCAGTTACTTAATGTTTAAAAACTGCATTATATTTGTAGAATTATATTAATTTAAATAATGCTAATATTGCAGTGAAACTAACATCATAGTGAATGAATTTAAAAGAAAGAATAAAAATTATGATCAGTGTGATGAAACGAAAATTGACCGACATAAGATTATAAATTAATTTAAAATCGTGTTTAATGAAGAAATGAAGTTAAAAAGATTTTCCTCTTTTTTTAATTTTTCCTTTACATTTCAACATTTTAAAATGATTTTACAAGACAAGTAAAAGCTACAGCTTAGAAATAAAATCTAATGATCATCATACATTATACAATAAATATAGGTTTAATTAAACATAGGAAAGAAAGCGTGTAATTTTGACAATTAAAAAAATCAGCGAGACGTATTATGTATTTTAAATCAAAAGTTTGTATTAATATTTAAAAAAAGAAACATATTTTTGTTGGAAGCGACATGAATAAATACACTATTACTTTTTCCAATTTCTTAAACAATCGTATTTTTGAGGCTAAAACATATTTATTAACAATGCTAAATTATTACACTTTTCTAAAAATTATTTCCACTTGTTTCATAATATAAAATTATCTATTTTATGAATTTTTCTTCGTGTATCTTTCTCAATGTATACTTAGAAGTTCTCTATTTTATTTCTCTTAACAATTTCAGATGTCTCTCACAAAAAAGTCGTAATTCCAAAGCAAGGAACAAATGTTTGAAAAGTAAAGAAACACCATTTAGTTATCTTATAAATGATTCAGATTTCTTTTAAAGGCAATTTTGTTAATCCTTTATCATGTTATTTTGGTGGACAAAAGTCAACAGAAAAATTAATCTAAACAATGTTAAAACTTATTCTGAAAACAGATGTGCAACACTTACAAGCAAGAAGATATTGTAATTGATTCAGAAAACATGGCATTAAACACATCTTACAAAAAAAAAAAAAAAAAAAAAAAAAAAAAAAAAAAAATACGAAAGATTGGAAAGAAAATAAGAAATTGTTTTTTTTTTTAAGTAAATAATAATACAAAAAAAAAAAAAACACGAGTAAAAATTTAATAATAGTAACTTTATAATCATAAATAAAATAATCATCTTGTCCACCATATAGTTAATTGGTGGTAGAATCTTAAACATGCTCGTCTTTCAGGGCGTGAGAAGGTGTCGAGAAAGTGTTTTCTCGATTTGGCATCTATTTTAATATTCGTAAGGCTGGAAGAATATTAAAATAGTTTTTTCCAGTAAGACTGGAAGACTGGACTAAATTCACCATTCTTTGCACAATTGATTAATTCTAAATTATGATATATTTTATGGCAAAAAAGTGGGGGAAAAGATTAAATATAATGAGATCACAACTGACAAAGAACAGTCAGTATAAAGCACTATTATTAATATTATACTCGTGATCTTATATTTTATTATAATTAATATTACTTTAATGTTTTAACAAATCAATTCGTAAAGTATAACGCTACATTTTCCCCTATTTTGATTTTTTATATATTTTATTTTGATATTTCTTAAAGCCTTTTTATAAGGACATTGTAACATATATGTTTAACAAACTGAATTGTAACCGTTAATATTTTCATAGAAAATTAACCCTCTGACTGCCGAGTTAAAGGGAAAAAATGTAATGTTGTTTTCTTATTCAATTTTTTAAAAATGTTAAAAAAGGCTATTTCAAACGTGATATAAAAAACTTACCTACGTATGTGAATATAATCCTTGAGAATATTAAACAATTAATTAATGTTTGAAAACTGCATTATATTTGCAGAATTATATTATTTTAAATAATTCTAAAATTGCAATGAAACATCGCAGTGAATGAATTTATCAGTTCACGGGTGTGAATAGTACGTCTATTAGGAAAAAGTCCTCCGCAGTTAGACTATGCTTATTTGATGCTGCGTGTGTTTAAAATAAAGATTGAATCGTCAATTTTAATGGTGGGAATCTGATTCGCAAACGCCCAGAAGGACGAGCATGTTTAAGAATCTACCACCAATTAACTATATGGTGGACAAGATGATTCTTTTATTTATCATTGTAAAGTTACTATTATTAAAGTTTTACTCGTGTTTTTTATTATTAATATTATTTACTTAAAAAAACAATTTTAAAGTATAACGATGCTATTTCAAACATGATATAAAAAGTCCTTCCGGCCTGTACCGGGAGGAAAAGGTAGCTTTCCTATATCTTCGTTTTAAAATTTTAGCTAATGTTACACGAAAACAGCAAGTTAAAATGCAAAGAAACGTTTACAAAAGATTCGTTAATACTGAATTTGAATAAGAAATTCGCCAAATTATTGAGCAATAGCCAAATTGGTTTCCTTTATAAAGACTTATTTTGATCGCCAAATTTGGCGATATTTCGCCAAATGTCGCCAATTTTGCCAATTGTGGCGCCAATGTCGCCAATTTTGGTGCTAACGGATATGAATATATAGTTTTATGCGTATGATTGGGAAAATTATTACAACAATGAAAGAAAATAATTTGCGAGTAATCGCGTTAATGTGTGCTGTTTTGTTTCAAAATGTCAGCCACCCTAGAATTTCAAACTGCTCTATCTCAGCCATTTTTTAAGATAGAGGTAAACCAAAAAATGCTCTGGAATCCTTGTATCAAGGCCTAAAACGTAATTAAAAAGTAAATTTGTTTTTTTAATTTTTTTGTATATTTATTTTAGTTTTAAATTTTTAAATGGCCGCCATCTTGAAACAAAATGGCGGACCAAGCTGGTCAACGAACTCGGTCGAGACATTGGTGAGCTTAATACACACAATTAGTTTCATCAAAATTGATTTATAAATACGAGCGTTATCGTATGACATATGTCAGATATATATATATATATATATATATATAAATCAACATTTGAACGGAGGGTGGTTTTGGGGTCTGGGGGTCATGATCGGTGAAAATATATCGAAATTTTCCGGAATTGCTTTCCTCCGAACGGCTGCAATAGGTAGCTTTATACTTTTTTGTATTGAAAGCTACCTAAAAACTTAACTTAATACCAAATATATCATAGTTCAACATTTTTTGAAATATGAAAAAGTATTTGAATAAACCGCAAATCATTTTTTCTCATAAACGTAGTGTAACGGAATTCTTTTTAGTGTCCTTGTAGATGAACTATAAGTGCGACTATCTTCATTTTCAATACCAAAGATACCATAGTAAACTTCAATGACATATATAAATTGCATGAAATTCTGATTGAATTTATGCGAGTAAGAGCACTGACAGACTGACAGACGACAGATAGATAGACCAACCGAATTCCTAATCACTTTTCCACTATGTTGTAAAGTGTTAAAAATGGATAAAAATTGAATATGTTGAAATTTGATATCCATTCTCTGTAATTTTTATATACCTCATTCACTTAAAAATTAAAATAAATCTCACGTATCTCCAAGAATAAATTATTGCCATCTATGTTTATACATACCTTATTATTTACTTAAAATCATATACATAAAGACACGAACATATAAAAAATATCAACTTAAAAATACCGAATAGAAATATCATTTCAAGCACAAATATATTGATCTCGCAGAATAGTTGAAAGGCAAATTTCACAGGAAAGAGTAAAAATTCACAAGGATTTAAAAAATAAATCTTGATATTCCATACGTGTATCCCTCTGAAATATTTTTTGTTTAAAAGAGAAGCAAATCCTCACGTTATATCAAACGTGGAAGTTGAAGCATCTGAATCAAAATCATGTCTTTGAGAAAAAATATTCTATTTCTAGAAGTATGTCATTTTTTTGTCGAAATACTTTCTGAAAATGTCGAATAAATATTATAATGCGTTACTCTTGATCGTTTGATCGCAACTTTTATTACTTCAATATTCAGAAGGAAAGTTATTTTAATATTGTTATTTATATTTTAAAGTATTAAAATTATATGCATTAGCAGCTTTTCAAAATACAAATGCAGGGGGTGTCTTTTAATTAACCTACAACTTTTAACTGAAATAACGTCTAAGAGCCCCATTAGATGGCGGCACGAATGCGTGCAGTGAGAAAGGACGTAAAAGGAATTTGTTTAGTGTCAGTTCCTACGCAATTTTCAAGATGTCTCCATAGGCGTCATATTCAACTAAATATTATATTTTTATTGTTAAACAATGGTATTTATTTGGTTAAAATATGGTGACACCATTAACAGTTAGTTTGGAATCCGAGTTAAGGCTTATCAATATCCAAATCGTTATCCTGGTGCATTGCATTGACCACCTTATCCACCAGATTTGAATCCATGTGATTTCTATCTTTTGGGTCATATGAACGATTTCGTTTACAAGAAGCTAACAGACCTTATTAGCCTCAAAAGGGCGATAACTGTCTCATTTTCAAGCATAAAAAAAGAAATGTTCCATTTTGTTACTGACAACTTTGTCAGTAAGTTTTGCTATTGTATTACCACTGAAAGTTCTCGCTTAGAAAATTAAATTCCTTTTTCAAGTTCTTTTCAATAAAAAAATGTTTGTAATGCTATCTGAAAGAACTCAAGAGGCATTTCAGTTAAAATTTGTAGATTAATTAAAAGACACCATGTATATAATTGTGTAGCGAAAATTCTAAAAGTAAAATAAATGTATAATTGAGGATAAATATTTTTTTACGTATAATGCGTGACATCTAATTCACAACATATATGTTCTATAACACTATACAAAGCATACCGGAAAAAAGAACTTAAAGGAGAAATGAACATAATATTTAACTATCACATTTTGAAAAGCAAATTTCATAATTATAATATATATCAAAATAAAGAGAGAAAGAACTCCTGACTGACTCAACAATGCAGAGCTAAAATGACTTAAACTCAGGATCACGAAATTTTGGACAGTAAATTGCTGTTACGACCTGGGCAGACAATAAGAAACCGGCAGACAATAAGTTTTTTGAAAATTTACCCCGTAAGGTGATTTTGGGTCGAAAGTATTAGGTCCTTTCGCCATATCTCAGTAGCAGGATTAGGTAGGAGTGTACAATTCAGCATAACAAATCTACTAAAAAAATAGTTAAACATGTATTTTAGCGATTTTAGAAATTTAACAACTAAGATTTAAATGAGTGATCGAAACTTTTATGTCATTTCGCCATATCTTAGCTGCAGCTTTAGGTAGGAGCGTAAAATGCAGCTAAATCAATCTGGTAAAAAAAATAGTTAAACACGTATTTTAGAGATTTTAGATTGATTTTAACGATGTCGTCGCCAAAATCGGCTATGAAATCGTTTAAGGAAGATTAGATGAATGAGACAACTATTGCTGATTTTTGATTACCTATTTTGCGTAAGATATTTTCGAAAAATATATTTTTTAAATTTCACATTTTACAAATTGTTTTGGCGCTTTTCGTGTTTTAATGATCGGATTTAATATTTATTCAAAATATAGTACATTTCCTCCTCTTCTAAAAAACAATACTTTGGAAGTAAAGATTTTCGATTTAAATGCTGGTCGCCATATTTATGGGACCGGGTATGCTTAAGGCTTAGTTATAACGGTTGCCGTATAATCGGTTTATAGGTGTGAAAACCATAGGGTTCTGTTAAATGGATTATCATTCAAACGATTTATGGAAGAAAACTTAACAGAGACTTGTTATAGTAATCGATGTATTAATGTTTTATGGCTGAAAAGCGCACAGCGCCCCGTTATTTTGATCACCTTATTAATAATTTAAAGAGTGCGAAACCCACAGTGTCTATTTACAATAATCACCATACATCTTAGGTTATTCCATTTAATATTTATGTCGGAAAATATTTATTTATATGATCTTTGGTATTTATTTTTAGTTATTTTCATATAATTTCAAATAAAGGATTTATTTATATTTTTCTGTTTGCATGTAAAATGTACTACTCCCCTGGCCAAGTCCGGGCTTTACGCTTCAGAAGGCCCCTTCTCCAAGCGACTGACTGGGCGGGCGAAGATTGGCTAGTGAGAAAATAAAATGTTTGCTTTATTGGATGTACGATATGCTCTAGTTGAAGCACGTGGTCGGAAACATGTATTAATGTTTCATTATATAATGTCAATTCTCGAATTAACACATTTCGGATTTCTTGACAACTAGGCAATGTAATCTAAAGTCCATTAAAATGCAAGAATTCCTCACATTTTAAAATTTCGCACAGTTAATGCGGTTTGAAATATTTTTGAAGACGGTAAATTCGCGTGACAAAAAAAAAAAAAAAAAAATACATAGATTTCTGAAATCTTTAAAAATGTCCCCTTGTAAAACAATTAAAACATTTGGTCACTCTAAGGATACATTATAGATTCATAGAACACTGCGATCTGAAACCTGTCTTCTCGGCATATGCAGGGCTCCTACTTCTCCGTTCTTAGAATACTACAATTTTTAAAGAAGGTTTTTTATGCTAGGTTTTTACAATATTTGCAACAAATTATACCATCCGGTAGTATTCTACAAACCTTGTAAGGAAAGTAAAAAAATATGTTTCGTTGGAAAAAAATATATTAAAAAAACGGACCGTGGTCGGAGGCTTGTATATGAGATCTAACAAATTTTTAGGTCATTCACTGCATATGTAGAATTATTTTACTCTCTAGGTATTTTTTATGTATATATTGCATCAATAACCGTCACAAAATTGAGTGTATGCCTCCATCGCACTATCTCACAGCTACCATTGTTCTGTCAGGCAAAAATACTTGCCCAGACTAGCAGTCTGGCTTGTACTTTCACGCTTGTACTTTCTACTAAATTTTTATTCTGTGTCAAGTCTAGGAATGTATCAGTATCAAATCCCCTAGCGAATCCTTCAGAGGGTTAAATCTGCTGTAACCCATAAAAAATATGTTAGTTCACTTATCGTGTGTCAAACTCTGATGTTTATTGACTCAATGAAACCTTGATATGTCATATGATTGTGACAAAATACAATAAGCTACTAGTCTTGAAAGCAGTATGTAGTCATAGCGACTACGTATTTTGTTCACTTCTATACTAGCATAAAACAGCAAAGTTAGTTATTGTTCTGCTATAGGATCACTAACTACTACTTGAAGTCCATGATTGTCTCTCTATAAAAGCCCGTCGAGAAAAATTCAGGAGTTTAACAAATCAAGACATGCGTAACGTGTACTTCATCACTGATATTGTGTTCAGTTTTCCTTAATATAAAGCGCTATAAAATGGCCTTTGAATATTGGCCATTTGAAATTGTTTTTAGTAATGAAGATTATTAGTTATTCGTTTTGATTAACAAATAGCAAGATTTTTTCAACAGTTGTCATGTAGTTTGTCATTTACAATTTTAAGTAAAGCTTTCAATATAAAGGTATCACTAGGTAAATATGTATAAAAATTTAAATTTGCTTTTCATAACAATATAACGTACTCAAATAGCGACTGAATCTTATTTCTACTTAGTTATTCGTTCCATTTTGCTGCCCATTATGTGACTGAATAATTTGTGACCGATTTTAACGCACAGTACCCTTTATAGACATGCTTAAATATAATGGTTACTAATACGACACTTTTTCGCATAATTCATAAAGCAATACATTTTTAAATCTCAATATGTAAAAGTGTGCATGATATTCTATTTTTAATACACATTCATATATACATGAATATGAAAATATAATTTTATAGAACAACTTATTAATCTTTCTTTTGAAACAACAAAAGATAGAACATATTTCTTAAATTAAAAAAAAATATATTGATTATGACATACCAAACTAAATGTAGCATCTTTTTAAAAAATAAATATTACAATATTTATAAAAGCTTAAATATATAAATTACTTTACAGAGTTAAATATTTTAAAAACACATTTGCTGGTATTTGTCATATGATATTTCAAAATCTAAATTAAAACTTTGTTACTGCTTAAGAATGTGTTAAATAAGATTAAGTATACATAATTATGTTTATTTTAGCTTATGATAAAAAATCACGTTATAAAATTTTCATAATTTCGAAGACATAACATAAACTAAAAGAAGATGACAAGTACCACGTAAAATATTTAAATTTCCATGCATTATTCATCATTTGTTTATTATTCAGTCACTATTTGCAAAACAAAAATTCCAAACTTTATTGTTGATTTTGATTTCATAGAACTTTTAGAGAATTTCAATTTGAAAAATGAAATAAAGTCTCCGAATCCCAACGAAAGACACTCAAGTAAACACTATAAATACTTTATTTTCACGGGAGGATAATTTAGCTTTTCGTCTAAGCAATTTATTTCCACGATATTCAAATTTCAAAAGTTAATGAAAGATAATCTCGAAGCAATTTAGAGTGTCGTATACTTATTTAAAATAATTTTATTGCGACTTTCTAATTTTTTCCCACGCTCAACAACAGAAATCTTTCTGACATATTCAATAATTCAACAATATTTATTCCTATTTTCATGAATATTTCTATGGTATACTTAGAGATATTGTCCGGGTATAAAAGTTAAATAGGATCACTGTAAACATTTTTTTTCTTTTTCTACCCAATTTACAATAGAAATTAAAGTGTATCAATACGCAGGATTATTTTTTTTATAATTCTTGAGGGAGTAAGTTAAAAAAAGCAGCATGATTTGTCTGAGATTTCATCAACATGATCCTTCTTAACATATTTATTGTATTATCCTTATAGGCAGGGCAACGGCTGCACAAAACACCTGCTGCAATCACGTCATAGAGTTCACGGCTGAAATTCCCGGATTAGATAGAATTCGATTACTATATTAAAACAAAACTGGTCTACTAAGTTATATCTTGTTGGACACCACCTGTAGAGCCAATTTTAGTGGTTGATTGGTATGTCCACACTGAGTTTTCTAGAGAAATTTTCGCAGCAGATAACATAATACAATCGAAACTGTTCCACCAGTAGGACATGAAAGGGATGAAAAGATTCAGGAATCTCATTAGAAAACTCAAAGGGAACCTACTAATCAACCACAGGGTCTACAGGTGGTTTTGACCAAGTTATGGCTTGTCAGACCAGTTCCATTTTTGTATGTTAATCGAGTTGTATCTAATCCTGGAATTTGAGAAGTGAACTCAACGAGGTGATGGTCTGTTCAGCCGCCGCTCGCGCTATTAGAAGCCTGTGAATTGTTTTTCAAATGTGTTTCACAATGATATATGACGAATTGAAATTTAGCTCCCTTTACACCTATAAATTCACAATTACTTTTCCCAGTAATTTTAAATATTAGTAATTAATTCCTGAAGCATTTTTCATCTCTTCACTGTGTTGTAATTTTGAAACTCAATACTATGAAAAAATAAATTTTCTGATTTAATGTATATCACGGTGTTTTGTTGAAAATTCATAAATTGCGTCTTAAATACGAGGGTGATTAAGCGACAAAATGCAATTTATTTTACTTAGCAGGTTAAAAATCGCAGAACCCAATGGTTAATATAGTACGATTGAGCGTGTACCAAGGATGATGTCAATGACTTCGTCATATGATTTGCTTTAAACTTTCGCACATTAATACCGCATAATTATAATTTTCATTACCGAATAGAAAAAAAATCACTTTTAAATGAAATTTGTTTGAAAACTGTATTTAAATTTAGTGATTTTTAGTGACTTCTAAAGAATTTTCAATCGCGATTTTTCGATGTCATCAGTGAACATTAGTGTGCAACATTAATGAAAATTCACTAAAGAGAAAGTATTACCGTAATTCCCAATTATTTTACTAAAGAAAATAGTAATAACAAAATCATTTTGTTGTACAATTCATTAATCTTCCATTATTGGGTCTTCGAAGCATTGATATCATGGCTAACATATCTTTACTGTGGGTATGTTTCCTTAAAAGATTAAAAAAAACACTTTAGCACATAATATTTTCTAAAATACGCCATTCGGCTGTGACTTGATTACCGTAGACTATCTGGAAGATCAGATTAACCGGATACCACAACCGCAGCATAAGATATCGCACTTTACAGTTAAACTGAAATCTATCAACTGATTTTCATTTTATGACTAACATAAGTTTAATATCATGTAATTTGGAATAAAAGATACAGTGCATCAGAATTTGCTCTGAGTAGTGTTTGTGATTATATCGTTCTTTTCTCGGATACTCCAAGCAATTTCACTGTGAAAGAAAGCTAATCGACATAACAAAGAGACGTCTTAATATTGTTGTTTAAAATTAATTTTATAGTATTAGGTTCTTATCATGTAATTTGGAATAAAAGATACAGTGCATCAGAATTTGCTCTGAGTAGTGTTTGTGATTATATCGTTCTTTTCTCGGATACTCCAAGCAATTTCACTGTGAAAGAAAGCTAATCGACATAACAAAGAGACGTCTTAATATTGTTGTTTAAAATTAATTTTATAGTATTAGGTTCTTATCATGTAATTTGGAATAAAAGATACAGTGCATCAGAATTTGCTCTGAGTAGTGTTTGTGATTATATCGTTCTTTTCTGGGATACTCCAAGCAATTTCACTGTGAAAGAAAGCTAATCGACATAACAAAGAGACGTCTTAATATTGTTGTTTAAAATTAATTTTATAGTATTAGGTTCTTATCATGTAATTTGGAATAAAAGATACAGTGCATCAGAATTTGCTCTGAGTAGTGTTTGTGATTATATCGTTCTTTTCTCGGATACTCCAAGCAATTTAACTGTGAAAGAAAGCTAATCGACATAACAAAGAGACGTCTTAATATTGTTGTTTAAAATTAATTTTATAGTTTTAGGTTCTTATCATGTAATTTGGAATAAAAGATACAGTGCATCAGAATTTGCTCTGAGTAGTGTTTGTGATTATATCGTTCTTTTCTGGGATACTCCAAGCAATTTCACTGTGAAAGAAAGCTAATCGACATAACAAAGAGACGTCTTAATATTGTTGTTTAAAATTAATTTTATAGTATTAGGTTCTTATCATGTAATTTGGAATAAAAGATACAGTGCATCAGAATTTGCTCTGAGTAGTGTTTGTGATTATATCGTTCTTTTCTCGGATACTCCAAGCAATTTAACTGTGAAAGAAAGCTAATTGACATAACAAAGAGACGTCTTAATATTGTTGTTTAAAATTAATTTTATAGTATTAGGTTCTTATCATGTAATTTGGAATAAAAGATACAGTGCATCAGAATTTGCTCTGAGTAGTGTTTGTGATTATATCGTTCTTTTCTCGGATACTCCAAGCAATTTCACTGTGAAAGAAAGCTAATCGACATAACAAAGAGACGTCTTAATATTGTTGTTTAAAATTAATTTTATAGTATTAGGTTCTTATCATGTAATTTGGAATAAAAGATACAGTGCATCAGAATTTGCTCTGAGTAGTGTTTGTGATTATATCGTTCTTTTCTCGGATACTCCAAGCAATTTCACTGTGAAAGAAAGCTAATCGACATAACAAAGAGACATCTTAATATTGTTGTTTAAAATTAATTTTATAGTATTAGGTTCTTATCATGTAATTTGGAATAAAAGATACAATGCATCAGAATTTGCTCTGAGTAGTGTTTGTGAATATATCGTTTTTTTCTGGGATACTCCAAGCAATTTCACTGTGAAAGAAAGCTAATCGACATAACAAAGAGACATCTTAATATTGTTGTTTAAAATTAATTTTATAGTATTAGATTCTTATCATGTTTCATTTATTTACAGGGTGATTATAAAAAAACTATTCAGATATATCAGCCCCTAACTATCATACCGTTCACAAAAACTGAATGAAATTTTGGCCTAAAGTATTTTGAGGTATGCGGTCAAGAATCATGTGCAAAATAACAGTTACATTCTAAGAGTTATGGTTACAGTGACAAAATTTCGAAAATTTCAAATGGCAACACCTACTTTTTTATTGGAATGTGATCTTCATAGTGAAAAACCACAAAAAGCGTTGGAACGGTACCTGTAGCACGAAAATCGCCGGTGCTAGACAGACTAAGAAGAATAGTTAAAACAACCAATAAAAGACAGAGAAACAACAGAAAATAAAACATTTTATTGTTCAGTGCTATCCACCATCTGCCGCATGTAAAGTGTTGTCGTGTGTGAAATGGAAAATGTATGAAACACAATAAAATGTTTTGTTTTCTGTTGCTTCTCTGTCCTTCTTGGTTGTTTTCACTATTCTTCTTAGTCTGTCTAGCGCCGGTGATTTTCGTGCTACAGGTACTGTTCCAACGCTTTTTATGTTTTTTTCACTATGAAGATCACATTCCAATAAAAAAAAGTAAGTGTTGCTAATTGAAAATTTCGAAATTTTGTCACTGTAACCGTAACTGTTAGAATTTAACTGTTGTTTTTCACATGATTCTTGAGCGCATACCTCAAAATAATTTAGGCCAGAATTTCATTCAGTTTCTGTGAACGGTATGACAGATAGGGGTTCATATATCGGATAGTTTTTTTATAATCACCCTGTATTTTCAATGCAACAATGAAATACTGAAAAATATATGATACAGAACTTCATAGTTATTTTTATTTAGTTACATCATTTTACATTATTTAACTCGTTAACGAAAAAAAATCTTTAAATTTCAATTTTTCTTCCGTAAATACAAGCACGTGTTTTATTGCATAAAATTTAGGCATATGATTTCTTATTCTCTCATTTTTTTTATATAGTAAAAGCAATAGCGTATATACTTAAAATGTGTAGCTATCTTAAAATATTTACAGAGAAAAAAAATAAAATCATCGAAACAATAATTCACAAATTTTTGCAATCATAGAAATATAAGAATAAAACAAATTCAATTGGGAAATAATAACATTAGCAAGTCCCATAGTTTAATTGAAGCCAGTTAAAATATTAGATGCTTAAATCTATATATACATATATATTTAAATATAAGTATGTTATACATCTTGTATAACTCTATGAAAAATAGCGCCGAATAATTAAACAGTACACCGAATACGTAAATGTTTAAAAAATATCAAAATATCTGATATTATCTGAATTGTATCTAACATATTCATTGTACCTTATAAATAATACTGCGATGGAGTAATATTATATATAGCAGCGAAGAATAATTCCAAAAAAGTAAAAACTCTTAAATCTGCATTCGTTTCAAAAATAAAAATAAAAAAATAAAATTTTTATTTAGACATTCAATATTTTTTGAAATTTTGTAAAATATGTTTAAAGGAGTTTTACAAGTGTACAATACTTTATTTTGTTATTTCATAACATCCTCTATCATTACAAAACAGTGTTGTTTTCATATATAAAATTTGAAAAAAAGTTTGTATGAAACCTCACATATCTGGAAACAAACCTGAGTTTTTGCACTTGTAGTATTATCCTTACGTGTGTGATAAGCTTTACAAATATACATATTTTTTTATTTTTATATAAAATCATCATCAAATTTTTATACATGATTGTATAAGGACAATTTTTATCCGACAAATATGTCTGACAAATCTGTCAAATGTTAAATACCCGTTCCTGTGAGATTGAAAAGAATTTATGTCGCTGTGAAAAGGTTCTCAAATTTCACAATATGTGTTGATACGCATATTAGAATAGAGTTTCCATAAAGTTTTATCGTGTATAAATGTAAACAATACATATATGCCTGTTATTCATTGCTATAGTTTTGATAGTACTCTTTTTAGTACTTTGATTGATTTTATCAAGACCCAAACACATTCCACTTCAATCAAGATCGAAGTTTGAACACTGATTGAACAGTTTACGTTTAGATACCGTTATCGGATTCAACATGGCAGATAACTGTCGATCGTGACCGATTCCAGTCGTTTGAATTATTTCAGTTTGTGAATAGAATCTGTTCGAACCTCACTATATATTTTTTGAAACTCAATTTGGAATCCAAACGGGCAATCCGGTGCTTATATTGTTTTTTATATATATTGGTTTGTCAAAAGTATCAAATTCTAATTAGAAGGGCATCTTTTTTCGCGAATTTTGCGACATAAAAGAGACGTACAAGGCTATGTCAAGTATAAATTTTTGAAAGAACCATTCGATTATTATAAAAATACGATAAAACTTTACAAGGTAGAATTGCAAAGGACCGGAGAAAAAGTTTCTTCTGGACAGTTTTTCTATTTATCAAGTATACAATCTAATGTAATCCCATAGTTTTCATTTTCTTTGCTGAAGCGAAGAAAATTTCTGTCTAAGGCAGGATTCCGTTATATACAAGTTTTTATTTTCATATGTTGTAACTGTTTATAATAGTAAATTATATTTAGAATGTATATGTTTGATCACCAAAATATCTCTTTTGCTAACTTTTGATGCGCCAATGATATTCATTAGATTCATCTGGCGCTAAATTTTTGTTTAGTAATTACATTTACAAATGGAATTAATTCTTAAAATGGTTCAATTATTCTCAGGTCAATGGAGGATAAAACTTTTAGAAGATTAACTTTTGACAATTCTACTTGAAATTAACTGTACGAATTCCTCCATCAAAACTTTTTTATTATTATTATTACATGACAATTAGCCACAGAGTTTAGTTTTAAAGTTTATTGTTTTACCTATCGCAACATGAATGTAGTTTTAAGAATATATATGTCAAATTTTTATGTTTAAGAAGTGATGGAGGAAAATTGATAAATTAATATATTTCTATGATTGACAATTTGAAAAATTTAAGAAAAATTGTTTCTGAAGTATATGACAGAAAACAGTTGTTTTATAAAATGTTATTTTTTAAATCTAACAATTAAGGAAGGAATTCCCTAAAATGATACTTGTTAAAAGAAGTTATCGTTTTAGTAACAAAATACACTAATGTGCAAAACTTAAGCAACAAACATAAAATGCTAATTTTTGAACACGTGAGTTCTCAAAAGAAAATTCTCTAAACAGCAAGTGTAGAAAATAGGTACCACCCTATCAGCACAGACAGTCGATGTGAAGTCTTCTTGACTCCACAAATGGTCACAGTTGCCACAGTCACCACAATGAACGGAAATGTGATATCTTTCATTCGTCTCATTTTTACTCTCATTTGGTCACTCCACTGAATAGTCACCATGACTGCTGCTTTTTGACGAGTCACTAAGTGACTATACAATGAAGTCCTCTTGTGACTTTCATGTGACTGTCATTTTGACACTCCATTGTAAAGTCATCATGATAGCTGTTCTGTGACGAGTTCCCAAGTGACAGAAAATGAAATCATCTGGTGACTTTTCAAAAAGGAGTGCAATGATGACTTCACAATAGAGTATCGATCACCGGAAAGTCCCCATGGGACCATTGTGACATTATTTGGTTGATGACTTCAAACACAATGACTTTAATGACTTCAAAGTTCAGTCTTCAACTGACAGTGACTTGAGAATCACAAGGCGACTTCATTGTAATGTCACCTAGAATAATCTGTCATAATTAATGACAGTCACAGTGACTTTTCAGTGTTAACAATCATTTGAAAGTAATAATGAGACAGTGAAATATCCCATATTTTGATTCACCGTTGCGATTGTGACACTTCTAACCATGTTTGATGTCAAGGGGACTTCACAGCGACTGGCCGTGCTGTTAGTATAGTACATCTTTTCTACACTTGCACTTTATAGAATTTTCTTTTGAGTACTCACGTGTTCAGAAATTAGCATTTTGTGTTTGTTGCTTAAGTTTTGCACACCAGTGTAATTTCTTTACGTCCGTGTAAATTTTAAATGTAGATTATTTAGATTTTATTAAAATATATGTATATCGGGGAGGCAACATTTAAAGTAAAGAAGAAAAAAAAAGTATAGCAAATGAATGACATTAACTGCTCATAAAATAAAAAGGAAACTATTATTCTTATAATCCTATCATTTTACAAATTTCATAAACAATATTTTTCACGCATTTTATTTCATTTAAAATTATTTTTCCCTAAACATTACTCGAATATATATTTTTTTAATAAATGGAATTAATTTTAATTAACAATGCAAAAATTACGTTAATTAAAAATCTTGATTTTTGATATTTCAGTTCTACACTGTTGTACATTTAATTGTATAATCAATGTTGTCTTTTAAATTTTTAAATAGGCGCTTTTCGAAATGATTCTTACCTGCATTTTTTATCTGTTTCTAAATTAAACTGATCTATTCATTATCAAACGCTTAAGGATCATAAATCACATAGGAATATAATATAACTGCTATTATGATGCGTGATAGTTTTAATTAGAACCTAATTAGTAGTATTTATATTATTAGTAGTATTGACTATTTATTCATTTTTTTCGGACAGGAAACGATAAAGTACACTTTTTCTAAATCCAGTCAATTGTTCCAAGACTGAATCGCAAAATATTACATTTTGTGCAATATTCTGTTTTGAATATACATTGTCAATTCAATTGTATCTGAATCGTATTTTTTTTCAAACACGAAAACTTTAATTATCTTGAAGAGTACCAAGAAATGAATAGTGTTTTTTCTAACAGTAAACTGGTTATTTTTTGTTAAAACCAATATGAAGAATTTCACTAAATTAATAAAAAAAAAACTATTGATATAAGATAACTTATGATTCTGATTTATAATATTCATATATTTATAAGTGAAACATAAACTTTTTAGAAGTCATTAAAACCGATGTAAATTTACATTTATTTGATACGATGCGTTTCATGATTCAGTAGTGTAATTAAATTTATACATTCAATCGTAACAAAGTAATATTAATTTTAATGTTAATATTAATAAGCAGTACTGTTATACACATATTAAAACATGCTTGTTGAACATGAAAATGCTTAGTTGAGAACTCATAGCATCCGAATAACCTATACGTCAAACTGAGAAAGATGACTAATACACAGGGTGATTACAAATGAATACCCCAACTTTGAAGGGCTATATCTTCTGAACAATAAAAGGTAATGTTCCATTTTACTCATCTAAGTGAGTGAGAAGTTATGAAGTTTCGTAAATGTAAAGGCTCGTTTATTTGGCGAGAGATGATGCAAAGAGCGGCGGGTTGAAAGTGGACCGGCATGTTCAATTGCGCGTTCATTCAGTCAGTTGCCACCCAGATACATAAAATATAAAGTATTTTTTCCTCTTCTACCAGCTAACACTGCTGAACTGAAAACTAGGATAACTGCAGCAATTGCAACTGTAACACTCGACATGCTGAAAACCGTGTGGAATGAATTCTCCTACAGAATGGATACCGAAGAATTCTTCAAATGTGTTTTGAGCTGCTGTTTTGTCGACAAAGAACTTCTTGCAGCAGGAAATTGTAGAAGTGCTTCAAAAAGTAGTAGTCGATCGGGGCAAGCAAGGAAAGATAGGATTTTTTCAACAAGAAACAAGTCTGTTGATTCCGGTAGTATAGAATTCTGGAATTTCAGAACCGATGAAGTCTTCGAAGGCGTTTTGAGCTGCTGTTTCGTTGTTGATAAAGACCTTCTTTGAGCAGGAAATTGACTAGTTACTTGAAAAAGTGGTACTCGATCGGAGAGATGCCTGGTGAAATTGGAACAAATTGGTGGAGATAAAATTTCTTATTGCAGTTTGTTTAATTTATGCCCAGTCATTTGTGAGACATGTGGTCTGGCGTTGTCATGGAAAAGAAATGGTGTCTTTGAGTTGATCAATTTTTGGAATATGTGTTTGGAGCATTTTGTGGACTACCTATGCTTTTCGAGTTAATATTGTCTGTTTTTCTGATGTGATGATTTCGCCAAGTCTCAAGATGATGAAGTGAATGGTCTTCCGTGTTTTTGCTGGTGGCGGAAACTGGTTCGTGTTTCTTCTTCTTTCTACATTTGTGAAACTTTATTACTTTTCACTCACTTCAATGTGTGAAATTGAACAGAAGAAATTTATTGAACTTTATTGTTCAGAAGATATAGTCCTTCAAAGTTAGGATATTCATTTGTAATTAGCATGTACTATAAAAACTACACGGAAACACTTTCGAAAATTACTGGTCACAAAAAAATATTGTTTTTATAAATGGTTCTTTAATTTAAAAATTATATTCGTTGCTGAAGGTTTTAACGGTTAAAAAGTATTTTTGGTATCGTAGGAAACTCGGAAAAGATTATTCAATACTTGTTTATATTTATGATATATTTGTGGTTATAATATATTTTTCTAGATAAATAAAACATTTGCCTTTTTTTTTACAATGTGCTTCCTTAATCGATTTCAAAAGAAGTAAAAGTATATCTGGAAAATAAATAAAATTTTTATCATATTTGACTGTATTTGGAGTCATTTTTTAAAAAGAAATTAAAAATATCTTTTAACTTTTTTTAATATTTTGTGACGTAATCAAGAGATAAACAAGCGTAAAATGGGGTTTTTCTAAGACCGACGTGCAATTATTTTCAAGCGATTTGACTATGAAATTTAAATTAATATTGAAAACAAGAAAATAACTTTGCATTAAATTTCTATAAATTATAGTATGATACCAAAATTTAAGTAATCTATTGTTTATGGTTAAAAGTATTTTCCTTTATATTCAGATTTGTGTGAAAAAAACGATAAAGTCTTTTGAAAGAGAATGACTGGCGAGAACTTTTTTTGTTCTTGACAAGAGCATAGATTCGACATATACTCAATGTATAATGGTAAAATGTTGCTTTCGGCTAAAGCAATCTACTGAATATCCTTCAAAGAGTATTTGGCATTCATGACATTTTATGAAAAGAGCAAGAAAGGAAGTAAACATTATCATGTCAAAAACAAAAGCATGAAAAACTATTCATTGAATCTCATTGCTTTTATAGAGCACCCCATGCTAAAGTAGAAAAGGAAAGTCAAATTTTCGATGATTTTAGTATAAGCTATCTTTAAAAGCAATAAAAATGGAGATAGGTGACATTCTGAAAAGAGGTTTTGAAAACACTTAATCTATTTTTTATTCTTCAATTCTTCACTTTTGAATTTTTGATCAATTCAAATGTATTATATTTATTACCACTTTCTTTTTCGCCTTTTTCAGAACATTAATATCGTCTGAGTATTCGACGGAATTTGTGTTTTATCGTATTAAAAAAAGAACCCATAGGTGTTTTACAATTTCAGTAGTAACGCAGTATAGCAAATAAAGATAAAAGCAAGCAATAAAAGAAAATATTTCAATTTTATTATCTTCAAATATATTATTTCACTTTGAATAAAGAGTATTTTATTTCACTCATATCACAGACAAGAATGAAAAAACAAATCCCTTTAAAAATTGAAACAATAAAATTAAACTATTTTTCTTTTTCATTACAACACACAAAGAGTAAAAATAAAAATATATTTAAGTAAAAAAAAGAGTATTAACATGTGTATTTAATGATATATACGTTTATGAATAGTTAGTTTTTTTAGTAATTTTGTTGTTTATAAATTAAAAGACTGTTTATAAATAGATTTTTAATACCCACTTTTATTGAAAAAATATATATATATATATTACACAGAGCAAATCTTTTCTATTTTGAAAAGAGAATTATTTGACTTAATTGGTTCGGAATTGAATTTATTTATTAGTTATATCGTTGATGAGAGTTTTGTTTTTTAGTAATTTCAACAAAATCTCATCTTTTCGATGAGAAAAATTAACCGACTGTTGTTTGATTTATATACCCCTTCCTTTAGATATCTCAAAATATCCTTCAAATAAATAGATGCTTCTTTGATTTCGATTATCGGTTTTGAATTTTTTGTTCAAAAGCTATGAACCGGGAAAACAAATATACATTCATATACTATTCTCTGTCATGAAAAAACATGGTTATAACATTTTGAAATTTGTTTTAGTTGATGCATGAAATGTAGTTTGTTTTTTCGTATTTAAAATACGTTTTTATTATATGTGTGTAAATATGACAGAAAATAGAAATACTCTTTAGATTTTTATTTTCATAGTAGAAACAGCAGAAATATACAGGTTATCATACCAAAGTAACCGTACATTTTAGACATTTATATAAAATATTGTTCATATAATATGCACATCCAAATCATACATATTTTAGTTGATATATTTAAGTCGTTTTTAGTACAAACATAAATTTTCTAATTTTCCCAAAACATATATCTGATATTAAGTTTCCTGTCAAGTGCATACAAAAATGACTTCTATAGTACATGCGATTGCTGCAAGTTGTTTAGAATAACCACCGGAAACAATTCACTTATTTGTAGAAATTGTTTTATTTATCAGAATGTGTATTTAATTGAATTTTTTACGTTAGTTACATAATTTGAATAAATTTTGTTTTTGAACTTTTACAGTGGCATCTTATTTTTATCGATAAGAAAGAGTAAATATACACCCACGTTTTTAAATATTTGACTAATGATATTTGAAGTTGTATATGTGAGAATCTAAGTGATATTCTTATAAGATATATCCATTAGCGTCGTTTCATTAAATATGGTTCCAATATAAGCTATTATTTTTATAATAGTTGATTTTCATTGGAAATAATTTCAATGTAAATACATGCTCTAATGTTTAACGAATGTTTGTATATCAGGGAAAGCATTTCAGATGCATTCATTAGTGTAATAACCAGAAAGGTTTGCTAATACTGGTATTTGACTAGATGTGGGAAAATCGATTAAAATTCTAAATGATTTAAGTATATTCTGTAGTGATAAGTTATTAAAGAAACGAAAAAAAAAAGTGGATATTTCAAGAGATTTTTAGCAACGATTTTCGAGTGCATGAAATATGCAAAACCTATTATTACTGCTATTTACGTGCTTTATTTGAGGGTAATTTTCGTGAACAATCAAGAAAGCCTTTCAATGCGAAATGAAAATATTACAAACATAAATTGCTATTCAAATATAACACTTATTCCTAGTGCAGGAAATTTTATATTTTACTGTCCGTTTAACATACTGCCACAGGAATTCAAACTTACATGCTGACAAAACAGTTTTAGAAATAGAATTGTATTAATTGAAAATCATTTGAATACATGGCTTCTCCTTAATCTAAATGAAAATTGTATAAAATCTCTGTAAATTTTTGGTTTTCTGGCTAACATTTTTTAATATGTTTTTATAATAAGCTTTTACTACATTTTTAACACTTTTTTATTTTTGCTCACTAAATAAAAATAATATTTTTTTTTATTTTAATATTAAATAAATATTTTTTACTCATCGTATGATATGGTTAAATTTTGAATATAATAAAATACAAAAATATCTGAAATATTTAAAAAAAAAATAGTTAAATGTTAAACTTTCCGTTATGTTGGAAATAAATAGCTGCCAAATTTACTTAACTTTTACAATTCTCTTTACTTACATTTATCTTTGAAAAGAACATATTTGCTTCTTTTATCGTAGATTTTCTTAAAGTCGGAAAAATATACAATTAAAAAATAGTGGAATTAAATGGCATAAAAATTGGCGCAATGCATAAATATTTTCGTAATAATTTCAATTAATATCATTTTTAAGTAAAAGTACATCGCTAATAGTCGGTTATTATAATATGTATCTTTTCCAATTATGCATACATTTTAATATTCACGAAAAAATATGGTAATACATTCGATATCATTAACTAAATATAAATTTATTTAAGACTATCACTTTGTAAGTGTCTTTGCTACACCGTAAATGTGTTTTTTTCCTTTCGTCAAATAATCTCCCTTTAACATAATTTATGAGATAAAATGTTACAAATGATTTTCCGTTTAATGCATGGTACATTGACACGGACAACATGACAATAAATGATACAGATTTCTTGGTATGTTTCCATTTGCATCTAATATAAATTTACACAAAATGAGCCGTAAGGAGTAACTCGATACACATAATAACAACGATCATGTCTATTGATGGCCTCTGTGCAATAGTTTTTGCATTTATTTCACAGTAACATAAATATGGGAAGGGGCCGTTTGACGCACGATTTATTCTGTATTTTTATTTGTAAATAATGAAAAACGTAGACTTGAACATGCTATTTTATTAATGTCTTTTCATAATCAATTCAAATGAGCATTGTGTTATATCTATAAAACCGATTTGAATAAAGTGCATTTTCTGTCACTCATATCACGAATGAGAAAATACACTGATGTCCAGAAATTAACGGGCAGTGACCCGTTGCAGACGTTTCGTTGAATATCAACTGAAAATCGTGCGGAAATTCCCGAAAAACACTTGTACTTTGAGGATGTAAAAAACATGTTTGACTTCATGTTTTTCAGTGAAGATTTTGTCGCGAGAACAATTAGGGGGCGGGGATAATAATTTGAATAATAAAATAATATTTTCGATCACCCAAGTAACAGAAAACTAAAAATGGTCTGCCACTGTAACAAATCACTCTGTAGGTCCTGTTTAGCATTTCTGTGCATTTGTGAGCATTTGCAACATTTCTGTACATTTGTATATACGTGCACATAGCACGTATATTCGTGAAGAGGAAATCCCATATAGCTATATGGGATTTCCTCCTCAATTTATCAATTATTGCTGTAACCTTTTGGGTTTTCACGATATTTCACTGTTTTTTTATATGAGTTGCCCTATAGTATTGACCATCAAATCATGGCAAAAAAATGTTGCTGTAGTTCGCGCATGCGCAGTTAAAATTTATTTCATACAAATACCCATATCTCATCAAATATTCAATATATTAATATTTTAATTACAGTATACTATTTCTACGATTTTTCGTCAAGATTTTGAAAGCGGTGTGAAATTCGGTTGAAAACTCTGCATGTTATAAAAAAAGAAAAACGCTTGAATTTTTCACAGAAACGTTTACATCTTCACGAATATACGTGCTATGCTTACACAAATGCACACAAATGTTGAACAGGACCTACATAGTCATTTGCTACAGTGACAGACCATTTTTAACATTTTCTGTTATTTCGATGATCCAAAATATTATTTTATTACTAAAATTATTATTGCCCCCCCCCCCAATTGTCCACGCGAAAAAAATCTTTATTGAAAAACATGAAGTCAGACATATTCTTTACATCCTCAAAGTTCAAGGGCATTTTGGGCATTTCTTCACGATTTTCAGTAAGATATTGGACGAAACGTCTGAAATTGGTCAGTGCCCCTTAAAATATCTATTTTAAAATTGAACTAAATTTTTTTTTAAATATTCTTTTTTCTTTTTTATTACACCAAACAAAGAGTAGAAATATATTTAAGTATAAGTTAAAAGAGTATCGAATGTTTCATTTAATAATATATATATAAATATATAAAATATTTACTCCTTTTAGTAATTTTCGCTGTTTATGAATTAAAAGATTAAGTATACATAGATCTAAAATCAACTTTTATTAACAAATTGTTTTAAAATATTATGCAGAACAAATAACTTCTATTTTGAAAAGAGTATTATTTGACGTAATTGTCTCGGAATTAAATTGTTTATATTAGTTATATCTTTGATGAAATTTTTTTTATAGTAATTTCAACGAAATCTTATTTTTATCGATGATGAAAATAAACAAACTGTTGTTTGATTTATACTCTTTTTTTAGCTATCTCAAAATACCCTTCAAATAAATAGACGCTTCTTCGATTTCGGTTATTGATTTTGAATTTTTCATTCAAGAAGCTATGAACCGAGAAAACAAATATACATTCATATATTATTCTCTATCATGAAAGTACATGGTTATCAAACTTTCCAATTTGTGTTAGTTGAAGCATGAAATGTAGTTTGTTTTTTCGTGCTTATTATATGTGTGTAAATATGATAGAGAATAGAAATGCAATTTAGATTTTTATTTTCATAGTAGAATCAGAAGAAATATACACATGTTATTTTACAAAATAACCATACATTTTAGAAACTTATATAAAATATAGTTCATATGTTAGGCACATCTAAATCATAGATATTTTAGTTGATATATTCAAGTCAATTTTAATGCAAACATTATTTTAATTTTCCGAAAACATGTGTCTGATATTAAGTTTCATAAGACGTACATACAAAAATGACTTCTGTAATACATGCGATTGCTGCAATTTGTTTAAAATAGTCCCGGAAAACAAGTCACTTCTTTGTAGAAATAAATTTATTTCGCACAATGTGTATTTAATTGAATTTTTTATGTTATTTACATGTTTTACTGAATGTTTTTTTTTTTTGTAGTTTTCAAGTGATAGCAATTTCTATTGATAAGAAAATATAAATATACCTTAGCGTTTAAATATTTTACTAATGATATATGAAGCTGTATGTGTGAGAATCTGTGTTATATGTCTATAAAATATATCCATTAGCTTAACCCATTTTTGAAGAAAAAGAAAATAAAGACTGGTCTTTTGTTCTCTGTTTACAAAATTCTACAATTATAAACGAAAAAAAAATTGAAAACTTTGAGTAAATGTGGATACGTAAAAATAATTCACTACACTAAAATTATAGATCTATTTATGCAATTAGTAAATTGAAGACTATACCATCTATCCTTTTACATTAAAAAAAATCATTCAAAAAATGGGGTCTCAGAGTGTGGTTTGAACCATAAGACTTGTCATACAATCAGATTTCTTGTGGCAAAAGAAAAAAAAAGTAAAAAAAAATCCATAAGTACAGATTTCATTTTTTTCTAAAAAAATAAACAGATTGCGGTAGTGAGGAAGATTACGACATAAGACCTGTCTATTATTTGAAATAGTTGAGCCGAAAGATATAAAGTAGTTTAAACAGTCAATAAGTTCCGTCCACATTAAAAAAATCTTAAATATTTATCAAATTATTGTATCGGGCGAGTTAGAAAAATAAAATTTTCAAAAAGTTGAAATTATTGCAACAAAAAGCCGTTAAATATTTTTTCCCTTTTGTTCCAAAGAATGAGATACAAACTGCACTTTCATAACATAATTTATTACACTACAATACGATAATATCTATATATATTTTTTTAATTTTATGATTTTTTTAAATTATATAGGAAATTACATTAAAAAGAGCTTCTGTTCATTTTAACAGGTTATTTTTAAAATATCACGCAAGTCATTTTTTTTCTTTTTAAAACATTTATTTGGCATAAATTGATATCGAATTCACTTATTTATGTTAGTTAACTTACATCTTTTCCTGAAAGACTTTTTTCTGGTTTTCCAATGAAATCTTCTCATGTTTATCGATAAAGAAAATAAATATACTGTTGTTTGATTAATTTTACTTTGAATTTATTTGATTATTTCTTTTAGATATCTCCAAATATATTTCAAATAAATAGACTGTTCGTGCTTGCTGTGATTGGCTTTGTTTATTGATTCAAAAAACTTTGAACCGAGAAAAAAGTTATACATTCATACCGGGTCTTCCAAAAATGACTGGTGGATTTTAAAATAGTAGTCCTGCCCGCTGACAAAAATGACAGATCTTTTTTTTCAAAATTTGTACGGTCCCTCGAACTTCAACACCAATAAAATATAAAAGTTTTCTTCGCATAGCTTTTCTGAGATCAAATAAGTCAAAGAGAACTTTTAAATATTATTGGTGTTGAAGTTCGAGGGACCGTACAAATTTTGAAAAAAAAGATCTGACATTTTTGTCAGCGGGCAGAACTAATATTAAGAGGGCGTTGCATCAACGCTGAGGGGCGTCAGTTTCGGCCTCGACAGAGAGCCAATTGCTGTCAGCGACATCTATTGTTTGAAATTCGAACTAAAATCAAGAATCACAGTAAGAAAACTTCTGACATCATACATAACACTCCTGCAAGAATTTTTTAAATATCTCTCACCGTTTGCAAGTTATTGAATTTTAAAATCCACCAGTCATTTTTGGAAGACCCAGTATATTGTTCTGTGTCATGAAAGTACATGATTATCCAACTTTGCAATTTGTTTTAGTTGACTCATGGCTTTTTGCGCACTTTTATTATACGTGCAAATATAAGGTCAAGGAAAGGAATATATTACGAAAAGAGTTTTTTCCGTAATAGTATCTGAAAAAAATATACAGGCAGGTTGGCTCAAAATGGCTTCTTACATTTTAAAACTTTCTATGACAAATAGTTGATATGGTTCGAACATTAAAGTGATAGATATTTTATTTGATGTATGAAATTTATTTTCAATAAAACATGAATTTTTAACATTTAAGGAAACATATCTGATATTAAGTTTCATGTCACGTGCATACATAAATGACTTATGTAATTCATGCTATTGCTGAAAGTTGTTTAGAGTAATGGTGGGGAAAAACTTTTTTTTTTTTTTAAATAGATTTATTTCCCACAATGGGTGTTGAATAAAATTGTTTATGTTTGCTACATGTTAGTAGTTTTCGAGTGAGAACACATTTTTATCGATAAGAAAAAGTAAATAGACTATTGCATATAAATGTTTCGCTAATGATGTCTGATGATGTTTGTTTGATCATCTAAATTATATTTCTTTGAATTGTATTTTTCTTATATATCTTTGAAAGGGACTTATATATCTTTGAATTTTAGGGGAAATACTGACTGAAGACTAATTTTCGACTCGTTTCTTTCTTCATTTTTACAAAATTCAAACTACATAAACTAACAATTTGAGTAAATGTATATACGTAAAAATGCATCACTACTCTAAAATTATAACTTATTCATAAATAACCCCAAGAGTATAATAAATTCAAAGAGTATGCAGTATGCCCCATTAACCTGTTCACATTTCAAAAATTCATTAAAAATCAGTTTATCGGAGTTTGGTTTGCACTATAATACTTCTCTCAAAATAAGATTTTTTGTGGTAAAATAAAATAAAAAGTTTGAAGAGACACATAAGTAAGTTCAAATTTCAAATTTCCATAAAAGGAAAACATAGTTTCGTACGGGAGATTAATATATGCCATATGACGTCAAATAGTAGGAATGTTTGTTGCAAAATAGAAAATATAGTTCAGCCGTTTGCACTCCTTGTTTATTTTTTTACCTTCCAATAACTCTTTAATTAATTTTCAAAATTTATCAACTATATCAATAACCTGTTATTCTCATTTTCTCGTTATATCAAGCCAGACTGGAATTCTATGATTGCAAGTGCCCATTTAACATGTCGTATTGCGGAAGATAGCGAATCGTTTCACGTTCCACCTGTTGTTCTGTTTACATGCTTGTTCACCTTATAAAAGTTTAGTGACGATTTACGTCGACAGTTCCAATATCTTCTATTGTAAGAAAATACTGTATAAAAGTTTCTTTTATCTGATAATTCTTCAGCAATTAGAAGCAAACATCTTTATTAAAAAAATAAAATATCGAATGTGCATTCACTTTCAATTGGGATACATTCAAAACCTAAAGCAGAATGTATTGTTTAATTCTTTTTAACACAATTAAAATATGTATTAGAGTCCTATAATTTCTGCGGCTGTCTATCAGCGTGTTTAAATCTCCATGCTACAAATTTTGTTAATACGTTTTAAAATGAATTTGAAATATTATAATGAAGCACCTACACTGTATGCAGTGTTTAAAATGTTGACCGTATTCTTTAAAGATATTTAAGACACTTATAAATAATTAAAAAATACAGGCTGGGTGAAAAGTCCTCTGCAGATTTTATATTTCAATTACAAAATAGAATAATGGGCGAAGAAGGGTGCGGTTGCGGTTTGGATATGAATGCTTCTATCAAGATTCAAAGTTTTGTTTCAGCGAATATGAATAAATGTTCCAATAAATGTCCCTTGAGAAATATATGTCCCTTGAGATAAATGTCCACTTGTTGGGGCTATGCTACCTAAAATTGCTCAAATTCTTAATAGCTATATATATATATTTCTCTTACATGGCGCGAAAAAAATGCTGAATTTCTAGATTATCGTTTGACAACAACCGTAGTTTCCAGCTCTAATATGGCGGCCATTCTGAGAGCAGTGAAACTGAAACTAGCAATTATTAAAAATAAAATAATATGTATGTAATCCAAAGCGTTTGAGATGATTCTTCATTTTAATTATGAGTAATATCGTTAATTCCAAATGAATTCTCAACTCTTAGTTAGAATTTATTTACGAATTTCACTCACACGAATGCCGGAGAGATAAAAATATCAACTGTCTAAATTGTACCTGCTGCCATCTCTTGCTGTCTTGGGGAAATAAAAAATAATTTATTTTTCAAAAATCTGTAATCAATTAGAACAGTCCAAACGAAATTTAAACAATGATTGATGATATATACAAACTACCTTCCTATCACGTAGTGAAGATCCTTTTTTCATAGTATTTAAATCATTTATGGCCAATTGTACCAACAATAGATATTCATAGCATTAGGTAGATTTCGTAAGAAATACTACCAATTGCATTCTCACCTAAGTTGGAATTTTTGAAAAATTTTTGCAGATTTACGCCGATCATGACTCCCATAACCCAAAACCACCCCCAATTCAAAACTGTATCTATCTATCTATCTATCTATGTCACTTTTTTATGGACACGATAACTGCAATAATTCTGCACAGATATCTTCGAAACTGATACATAAAATCAAGGGGCATAAAATCTCGGTCAAGTTCGTTAATGAGCAAAATCGAACCAAGGGCGGGGGGGAGGATGGGGGGCTTTTCGCGAAAACGGAAATAACCCCATAATTTCTTAATTATGATACGTATCGAATCCGTTTAAAGTTATTATTACTTTTAGGAGAAAGGCCAAAAATGTATGTGTGACAGATTTTTGATATAATTAAAAATGGACCCAAGGGGGGAAAAGGGGGGTGTTTTAGAAGAAAAAAATTCATAATTTCGTCAATTCACAAGATATCAAATCCGCTTAAATTTATTATAAATCCCCTTAATATTATCTAAAACTTTTATACTGACAAGTTTTTTATAGGACCAACTCTTATAGCAAAAAAAAAAAAAAAAAAAAAAAAAAAAAAATCCCTGCTGGCTCCGCCTGCAAACAAGTTAGGTTTTGAAATAGGCGGTTCCAACTGCCGCATCATGGCAAAAAGGTCATTTCTTCAAAGCAATTTCCAACAAACAGGCGCCCCACGGTCTGCGTCTTCGAAATCTACCTGTGCCTGTAGGCCGAGCCGTCAGGGATATTTTTTAAATGTGTTTTCAGCGAAATTTTCAATTACTTTTTTTACATATTAACAAATTGTCAATTTCATATGTTATAATGATTTATGGTAGTACTCATTCCAGCTAGAACTGATTCGGACCTCGTAGCGGTCTAAATGTGAATTGCTTTGCAATTCACGGGGGATGGCGAGCGTTAACCAGTAGGGGGCTGAGCCCCCTAGTAAGCACAGGTATTTGATCACAGATGACGGCACGAAACTTCGCATAGACTTCTAGAAAAATATTTGCGAATTACGAAAAACAGAGCAGAATCTGTAATTTATTTCATGGGGTAAGTGTTTTGTATAATAAGGTGTTCTGTAAGAATGGGCACGAAATGAAGTTCTATTTTAGTTATAGATACTATGGAGATGTAATGCTCGTACTTGTTCCACTAATGGCGTGAAGAAACATTGTGCTACTGCCCGGCATCATTTAGAGTTTATTTAGCAGAGTTTATGTGGAGAAAGACAGCTGACTATCCATTTGAACAGATATTAAGTGATTTAAAAAGATTTTGTTACCTTCAATAATGTGAGTTACTGTTTCATACTTTTATTATAAAATAAATTCTTTGTAGTTTGTGGTATGTTTTATTAAAATATTTCCGTTTATATATTTTAGGTATTTTTAAGCAAGTTTTTAAGGTATTGTATTGTAAAGTTGAAATATTGGGTATATAAAATTAGGACACTTTTACGTTACTGTAGCGGATATTGCAGTGCATTTAGATATATAAATGTAATCTCGGTTTTAACGAATATTTCATGTACTTTAGATACCTACTGCCGCAAAATGAATTTCGCGCATACAGTGATTTTTTTTTTTTTTTTAATGTGCATGTAGTACAGATATATCTGTTAGTGATTGGGGTTTTAACGAATTTCATAACTTTTACGGACTGCTGCACAACGAATTTCATGCTTCATTTGATTTTTTGTCTTGTTTAATAGGTGCTCATATATGTGTATAGGCGCGCGTAGCGCTCATATATGTGTTAAAAATTGGGGTTTTAACGAATTACATGCATTTTAGAGATTGCTACAAAACGAATTCCATGCATCCAGTTATGTTTTATTATTTATTTATCTATTTATTGGTTTAATGGGCGCCTGCTGCACAACTAAGTTCACAGTTCCAGTGGCGTTTTGTTTTTGGTATAATGGCCGCGTACCGCTTATATATTGTTTAGAGATTGGGATTTTAATGAATTTGTTATATTTAAACATTGCTGCAGAAAGTTTTTCATGCATTTTATATTTTTTTTTCGGTAGAAAATTTAGAAGAAAATGGATTTGGCCTAATGATTTACGAGAAAAATTTGTTGGCGAGATTCTGGCGATCAGCGGCGCCTGGCTAACAGAAAAGTACCAAACATGTAAGCTAAGAAGTCTCAAATGAAACTAAGTAAGAGGTTTTTTTCAAAATAAAAGTATTAAGTAAATATTAAATAATAATAAAAAAAAATATATTTTATTTAAATTACTTTTCGAAACAAAATGACATGTAACATGCAATAAGTTATATAAATCGATTTCCCCAAACTTCCAATATGCGAAAACAAAATTATATCTCATTCAGCCAAATGGTTTTTGAGTAATGCTTAAAAATCCACTCATTGCAATACTTAACTTCAATAGCTACTATAAATTATTTTATAGCCAATAGAAACATTTTTTAACTGAGATAACAAACATAAAACAAATCCTATTTTAATACTTATCTAACATTTAGAAATATTTTTCTAATTGCTGAGATATGGAGACTCTGTTATCGAAAGACATTTAAAAAAGAGTGAAAAAGAAAAAATTTACTAAAAGTTATAATTTCCCGTAGATATATTTTTAACAAAATGTTTTTGAGCTTCTCTGGCTAAACATATTAAGTTTAATTTTTTCTGTAACTGAATAATATTACGGGAAAAAACGGAATGTTGGAGGAAAATATTTGAGTTAGAAAAAATTTCAGAGATAATTGATGAAATGCATTGATATTTTTTTTAATGTTTTTCTGAATATTAGGATTAGTATAAACAACTGGGTATTACTTATAGAAATGTACTTAATAACGCATGACAGAACAAAAAAGTTATTCTATTATTTGTATCTTATGGAAAGCTCTTCTAAACAATTCATATTTAGTTATCCCGAGATTAATGCATCTAAAAAAATAATACAAAGTAAAAATATTGTAAAATAAATCGTTTTCAGAGATAATAAAAATAACCATCAATATTATGCCCCCATGAGTATTAAATTAAAGTAAGAAAACAGTATAATTGAATTTATTCTGATAAAATAAATGCTTACCTCATTTGTGTCTATGCTCGGAAAATGTGAGAATTGAAGAAAATGTTATATTGTTATAATAATTATTTGTTATATGACATTTTTATGCAACAGATTTGCTGATTGATTTCAATCCGTAGAAAATACCTCTTCATTTATGATAAGTTCACCACGATTATGGAAACAACTATAGTTGTGGTGTTTGAGTTTTGTAGATTTGGACTGTTAAAAACTTGTCAATAGTTACTTTCGTTTTTGAAAAAAATGTCTATTGTATGCTTTGAAAGCTGCTGTATGTGTGCTTGAATGTTTGTAATACAAAGCATGCATGTATACAAATATATCAAATAAGTATGAATGTATATATATATATATATTTTTTTAATTTTAGGATAAATGACTGCGAATTACTTTTAAAGAATACTATTGACAAGCAGGCAAAAAGAAGGCTAAAATATTATTAATGCTTCATCTAGCTATATGGAAAGATCTTTTAAACATTTTATACTCAATTACACCGAATTTGAACTATGTCTTAAAACGAAAGTGCACTCTATAAAAATATTATAACATAAAATAATTTTCTAGTGATGATAACTGATGAGAAACATTGAGATTATAACTCAAAAGTTTTAAAATTAGAATAATAAAATACAATAATGGTAGTAAATGCATAATTTAGAAGCGGTAGATTTCGCTAGCCACACACACACAAAGTGAAACTCTCTTTTATTAATATAGATAAATAATATATATAAGGTAAAGCCAGGATAGATGGTGCGGTCGGAGAGATTGCGCACATAGAGGTTCGGGGGGGAAAGAGTAGAGTGATCGCTCAGTGACTCCAGGTAGTTGTACAACAGCAGTAGTGAAGTGTCTGCTTGAAAGTGCCCGCTGATTGTTTTGAGCGTCTAAGATAAAGCATTGCTATTTTGTTTTGTTTTCCAAAATAAAGTGCTTGAATTTTCAAAGCTGTTCATCAGAATTTCTCTATAATGTCAGTAGTACAAAATATTTTTAACTTAAACGATTTCTCATAAGCTACTAATCTAGACTAACAATGTGAACATCAACGGTTCGTTTTAGTAGCGGCCATGTTTAAATAAAAGGTCGCGCTATCTCTCCTACCGAAATTGGAGAGTTTGCGCATCTGCTACTTACAAGGAAGGTCTCCTTAAAGCGCATACTCAGAAAATTTAGAAAAAAAATGCTAATGAAGCTACTTATGTATGTAATAAAGGTACAGTGAAATTTAGCTGCGGAATCCCAGTAGAAAAACTGCAAAAAAATAAAATACTTTCGAGCATTTGGCGCAAAAAGACGCGATTTGGCTAGCAAAATTTTTTCCTCGCCAAACGCAAACGATTTTAATGCATTTTGAAATTGCATGTAAAATGATTAATCGAATGCGCAATACTTAATGAATTTAAACTTAAACTGTGAAATAATTTATTATTTTTTGTATAATATGTATAAGCTGCTTCATGTTACAGTTATTTAATTTTATCACGGAAAAAATATGTTCTATGTTTTGGAAGCTGCAAATATCTATTTTATGTTATAGCGAAGCTGGCATTTAAGTTATGTGTATTATTGAATTATTAAATCTGTTTGTTTTTATTTTTTTAAGTTGCAAATGTTATTTTCACTTTTAGTTAACAATCGAAATTTAAAAAATATATGAATGTGTAAGGCATATTAAAGTAAACGAAGAGTTTGAAGGAATTCTTGTTATGAGACCTATAAGATTTTTGTAAAATTCGAAAGCGTAAAATTGTAATTAGCTTAAAAAAATTATACGAATCACTCACGTTTTTTCTCTATTAATTACCGATTGAATGAAAATTTGCTATTCTTTTATCTTCCATTCCACATTTTTTTTCTAATTTAAACGGCTTCACCGTTTATACAAGTAATTTTGAAATGTATTTTAAAAGGAAAAGCCCGATGACAAATGAATTCGTTATACATTTCTATATCGAAGAAGTCGTTGTTTCCATAGCAACGATACTTTTTCCTTGAATTGACTATGTTCAGAATTGAGCTTATTTTTGAGCTTGAAACAATTTTAATCAATTTAAATTTTATTTTAAATCGTAAAACACAATCGTTAAATTTCATTATATAAGTGTGTACACATAATTTTAGTTATAAAAGTGTATTTATTATGTAAGTTTAATTTACGTAAACAAGTTCAGCATGAACAAGTTTTTCCTTAACCTACTACCGCCAAGCGATCTATTTCTAGATCACCTACAACCAAACAAAACTTTTAAATTACAATACCAGTATTTTACTACGGAAATTTTCTCATTATCTAATCTCAAATTTTGGGTCATTAAATAACTCAGAATTACTACATGGGAAAAACTGGTGTCGAAGGATTAAAAAAAGTGTAAAAACAGTTGGGCGTTAAAGAGTATTTGTTATAAAAGCGTACTTTTTTAAATTTCATTTCGTCACCAAACGGTGATAAATCGCCAAATAAACGAAATTTTAATAATTTTTTACAGTCGTTATATCAAGGTTCCGCAGAAATTTTTTTCATAAACGTATATATCCTCATGAGAAGAACATTCTGTAAATTTTTCAAACATTTCTGAGTATGCGCTTATGGAGACCTTCCTTGTTAGCAGAGATGACGCATTGTTCCCATTAGTTTCCATGCTAGGAGAGATTACGCAGCTTATTGGTAAATTTGCATAAAAAATTATTAATGAAAATGGACTAATTTTGAGTTAAATGTGTTTTCAAGTAACTTAATGTAATTTTGTAATCTTATCTGGACTTGCTTTTTCTGATTCTTTAATTTTTTCCCCTTTAATTAAAATTTTTAATCGTTTTTAAAATTATTTCCTTTTCTGAGTCGTTAACCATTAGGTTGAAATATTCACGCCTAATACTATAATATTTGTTCACAAAAACCTTAAAACAATCATTTAAGTGTAATTATTATTGTTAACAATTTAATTGTAGTTATTATTAGTAGCAATCTCTCCTACCCATGTGCGCAATCACACCAACCCTGTAAGGGCAGATTGCGCAAAATAACTTTCTTGGTTTTATTACAACTGTTCTATTAAATTACAACCTAACAACAAAATAGCAACGGAAATGCATAAAAAACAAATAAAGTAATAATTATTCATCGATAGTTTGGCAAAAAATTATTATTTAGATTTTTTATTGTTATTGTTTTGAATTGTGCGCAGGCAGACTCTCCTAGCTTTACCTTATACTGATACATACGTATCGTATATATATATACTGATATATATATATATACGGTACATATATACCGATACATACCGATATATACGTAAGTGTCAATCAACTATCCTTTTTTTTTTTTTTTTTATAAATAAATATTTAAGTTTTTTGTCAAGTTTAATTAAATAAAGTTTTAGATATGCTAAACAGAAGTCCATTTTTTAAGGTCATTTCTCGCTTCATTAAAATCTATATTTCTTTTTATGTAAGACTGTTTAATATATGCAGCAAACTGCACTGTGCTTCAAACGTTCTTAATGATCTTGATCATAATTTAAAGTTTATCCATTAGTAACAATGGAGATAAATAACAGTTATGTAACCATTTTCGTAGAAAAAGGTTAACTGACTGTAGAGTTTGTTGCAGAATTTTAACACACAAACGCATTCGCCCCAGAGTGGCTCAGTTTATTCGCCACATATGTGTATATATGTAGCTTAGCTGGGGAGAATCCTGCTATTCAAATTAGGCATGCTTGTTTCACCAGTAATTTCTAGCAATTTTTTCTAATAATATTGATAGGAAATTTTCCGGATTAATGACAAAAATAAATTAGTCGGATGTGCCAATCGAAAAACTTTCTTCTATCTCATATAGTATTCACATACACTAATAACAAATCAGCACTAACTTATATCAAGATCTAACTGAATCTGAAGTTTTATTAAATTCCGTGCATAAAAAATTCTTGAGTTATACTGAAAAATGCAGCACCATCTGTTGGGACATGTACGCCAAAACCTAATCTGTAATAACTTATGTCAACGTCTAACTGAATCTGAAGTTTGACGATTATTTGTGCATTAGTTCTTGAGATATAGTTATCATGAAAATCATAAAAAAACGTAGCATAGCAGAGCTACCTATTGGGGCTATTTACACGAAAACGTAACCAACATATATTTACGTCAAGATCTAACAGAATCTGAAGTCTTATGAAATTCTGTGCAGTCTTTCTTGACATATGTCAAGCTATCGTGAAAATTATGAAAAAAGTAGAATAGCATCCTATTCCTAGAACCGAAATTATAATGCAGAAAAATGTTAAATGCGAGATCGAATGTTTAAATCTTTGATTTAGAAAATTTAGAAAAAAAAAAAACGCAGCAGTATCTTTTTATATTTATTTGCTTTAGTCATTAAAATAAAATGAAAAATCATAAGGCACTTGAAAATATAGTATATTTATTTAATACAATTTGTAAGTAAAATTTGAAAATACATTTTTTATAATTCAGAAATGTTTAATAGGTGAAAGCAAAGTTTTATTGTTTTAATCCGCGAATTTTTTTTTTTGTTGTTTGTTTGCTTAGTTTAAAAATCAGAACCAATTTTCGAAAAACAATGTTTAAGTACTTTGAACAATTATTTAATACATCTAACTAAAAGTAAGCTATCTTTAAATTATAAGAAATTTGATATATTACATTTTTAAAGGCTTTGACGTATACCTGACGTATTTGATAATCTCTTTCTATTTTTTTTTTTTAAGTTGCTGTTTTTTTTTTCATGCTTATTCGCATTAGTCATAAGTATGAAATGGAAATTTGTTCAAATTCCTGTTTTTTTTTCTTTTATCTCATTGTTCATTCTAAAGAAATATTTTGCATCTGAATTAGAAGAGACATTTTTAACATTATGTTGTGAAAATAATACATATGCGGATTTTGCATAGAAAGTTCAAAATTTCTTTTCACAGAATAGGAATTCTTTTCGCGTCTTTTGTAGTGTTGTTCATTCTGAGAAATATAATACGTTATTCACTTGAATTAGATAATACATTTTACCATTCTCAAGGTTCGTACACTCCTTACAATTTACAAGAAGATTGGCAACATTTTTTTTCAGATTAGGAACTTTATTTAATTTTTAAATGACACAATTTGTAATCTCCTCATTCCATAGCAGATTTTGTAATAGTTTTCGTCGACTATAAATAAGATGAAAAACTGATTATGTAGTGTATGGTTAATGTTTGCTTAAACCGTGTAATGAATCCCTTATATGTGACTATAAATATTTGTAACACGGTGAAATAATTTTTAAACATTCCAAATTTACATTAGGTAAGGCCCGAAATTCAGACACGGAATGACTTCGGACAAGATAAAAAAACTCTCTATTTTCCCTAAAGTCAAAAATGAATTTCTATATCGAAGTGACGGAAAGTAAATAATGAATAAATTTTATTTTAGATTTAACCATATAACCTCGATATTGCGATTTTCCAAGTAAATGTGAAAACATAAGATGATGTTGATTTATTGAGGTTTTATTTCATTTCATCTTTCTAAAAGTCTGTAAAATTTGTTTATGCATTGTGATATAAAATTATGTAATATCATAATAAAATATGTATTGTAAAATATTTAGTAACATATAATATCCGCATGCAATTTCGTAAATACATTATGAATTACATATACTGTGGAAAATCGATGAATTATTTGCTTTTGGCTAACTGACTGATAACCTGTATCATACCAAACGGGCAACAGTTATGATGCCCGAAATTCAGACATGGGATGACTGCGGGCAAAGGAAAAAGAACTCTCAATTTTCCGTGACGGCAAAAATGAATGTCTTTATCGAATTGACGGAAAGTAGATAAGGAATAAAGTTTATTTTGGATTTAACTGTCGTTTAGGAGTCACAAATAAGGAGTGAAAGAACAATGAAACAACAAATTTTTGAAATACCCTTGTATCACATTAGATAAAATGCTTATTAAGGTGAAAATCGAGGTCATTTAATGCAGTTTAATTGTAATAGAAGAGTTCAAACAGTTTATAATAAAACATACAAGTTATCGAACAATTTTCTGATTGAAGTTTCTTCAAAATTTATTATTTTATTTTATGTAAGAAGTCAACGCACTTATATCAAGGGTGTAGTGATGTGTCCGTAATCTTGCCGTTCATATCAAATATCTTCTCCATACCTCACTTCCCTTAAAATTACTATAAGGAAATTTCATATAGGTAGATCACTTTAAATGTTTCTCCATCATAATAGTAAACTTACATGACAATTTGACAATTCTATTTTTTTAATGTAAGTTACTTTCAAGCCAGTCTAAAATACCACCTAAAAGACTGTGACACAATCTCTTGTGAGTTCTTTGTACACATCCTCAAGTTAGTTAAAATTTTATTCTAAAACTTAAGCCAATTTCACATATATCAATTCTCTTGCAATTTTTTTTCAGAATTTTCTGCTTTACTTTAGTATTTTTTAAAGTATAAATCGAATCATGTAAATTAATTTTATTCCAAACATATTAATTTTCACGTTCCCAAAATTTGAAAAATGCTAAATCTGATGTATTTAATAATCTCTTTCACAAAAAAAAAAAAAAAAAAAAGAAAAAAAAAAAGGGTTTTTTTTAAAGCTGCTGTTTTTTTCGTGTTTATTGTTTATTCACGTTTGTCATAAGTATGAAATGGAAATGTCTTCAAAATCCTGTTTTTTTCTGTCTTTTATCTCGTTGTTCATTCTAAAAAAATATGTGGCATCTAGATTATAAGAGACATTTTTAACATTACGTTGCGGAAATAATACGTTTGCGGATTTTTCATAGAAAGCACAAAATTACTTTCAACAAAACAAAAATTCTTTTCTCGTGTTTTGTAGTATTATTAATTCTGAGAAATATAATACGTATGTCACTTGAATTAAATAATACATTTTACCATTCTCAAGGTTCGTACACCCTTACAATTTACAATAATAACTGGCAACACTTTTTCAGATTAGGAATTTTACATTTAATTTTTAAATGACACAATTTGTAATCTCCTCATTCCATAACAGATTTTGTAATAGTTTTCGGCGACTATAGACAAGGTCAAAAACTCTATTAAAAAGTTGTGTTAAATCTCTAATAAACCTGATTATGTAGTGGATGGTTAATGTTTGCTTAAACCGCGTAATGAATTCCTTAAATTGTTCCTTGAGTGATTATGAATATTTGTAATATGGTGAAATAATATTTACATAAGGTAATAAAATAAAACGTGTATATTGCGATATTCTGAGTAAACATAAGATGAAAATTAACATAAAATGATATTGATTTATTGAGGCTTTATGTTTTTTTCATTTCTCTAAATGTCTGTAATTTTTTTTATGCATTATGATATAAAATTATGTAATATCCTAATAAAATATAGTTAGTAACGTACAATATATTCATGCAACGTCGTATATACATTGGGTGGAAAATCGAGGAATTATTTGCTTTTGCTGAATTAATTTGTTTTTCAACAGTCCCTGAAGTTGGAGAAACATTAACTCATAACTTGTATCATACCAAACAGGCAACAATTATGATGCCCGAAATTCAGACATACAATGACTTCTGGCAAAATAAAAAGAACTCTCTATATCTCGTAAAGGCAAAATTGAATTTCTTTATAGAATTGACGGAAAATAGATAAGGAATAAAGTTTATTTTGGATTTACCTGTCGCCCGAACGACGTTTAGGAGACACAAATAAGGAGTGAAAGAACATTAAAACAACAAATTCTTGAAATACCTTTGAACTACAATAGGTAAAATTCTTATTAATGAAAATCAAGGACATTTAATGAAGTTTAATTGTAATAGAATAGTTCAAACAGTTTGTAGTAAAACATACAAGTTAGCGAGCAATTTCCTGATTGAAGGTGTTATTTTTCACGTAAAAAAAAATCTAGGAAAATTCATATTAAATAACGAACAGCTGTTTGTCCAAAAAACAATTTCAGAAAAAATCTAGTTTTCTATCCTGAATTATATATTATAATAACTGTATGTGTATAATAAATGTATGGAAATATTATAATAACTGTATGTGAATACATCCTATTAGAAATTTCTGATATTTTCAAGGGAAATACATTGAAACATTTTGAGCAATTAGAGGTCCATCATTGTACTGGGCAATTCTTAGATTTTTATACACTTTGTCATACGAGAGAACAATAATGGATTATTTACCGAAAGAGTTCTATCTACGTATTCATCGTCCACACAGAAATTAGTATTTATCACTCGAGATTTTTCTTCATAATTGAAGATAATAAAACTGTTAACTGGTATTTAAAATCTACCATATGTGAATTCTCTTACAATGATCGAACTTTAAACATGTATAATATATTAAAGGAAAATATATACATTAATAAAAATAAATATATTCTATATCTGGTAAAAAGCGCGACCCATACTGGAGATGAGGCCAGACAAGTAATGTTTTATGTATGTATTTTTGGGCGAAATACATTTTATTCCTGATTCTAAGCCTTTCCTACTAACTAAATTAGTTTATTTCCACGTATAAAATATTTTTCAATCAGAAATTAGACCAAAACAACTTAATTTTAATAAGCTAAGTGATAAGGAGATAAGTAAAATTCAGATTATTCATTTATAATTATCATTCAGAGATATGGCAGTTTGAAATTCTAGAGTGGCTGACATTTTGAAACAATTTTATTTTCGTTATGCTGTAACTCTCATGATGAAATTCATATTCAAATTCAGTATTAACGAAAACCGGGATTGAACCTTCTATATTCGGGTTCCAAACATTTTAGCTTCGGGTGTTTAAAAACCTAAAAATTATTAATTTTCCTTAAAGATACTAACATAATTTAAATTTTTCATTACATTTACACCAAAGATGATAATTATAAAATTAAAAAATGATTTGTATTATGAAGAAATTCGTTGAATTAACACACTTTAATAAAATAGCATAAAAAGACTTTATTAGACTGTTTTGACATTTTTTTATATTGTGATATATATCTATAAACATATATATATATATATATAAATTAAATATCTAAGAATAAAGATAGTTTGTATTAATTAAATATTATTTAGTGAAAATTTTATTATTTTGCATTTCTGTCTATTGTTTAAATTTGTCACCATATAGTGTTGTCGAAATTTCCTTTCATTGCTTTTTTTCTCTTCATATAATATATAATTGTTCCAATCTGTCAAATGTCGTCGATACAATAATGTTTTTTCTATATCACCTTCCTCTCTTTACATTCGTTCTAAAATAATACACTTATATACCTTCACGTGTTTGTGTCTCTATAAGTTTCTTGGTCCTTATATTGTATGTATTTCATTATGTTACAGATTACATAAACTTAAAAAGATCACATCGGAAAAGTAAGACACATAATAATATTAACTCATGAAGGATTACTAAGAAATAATCGCAAGAAATATGCTTTTGTTTTGGATTAATGTAAATATTTCACATAAATATATTTTCAATTTAACTTTCTTTTTATACTTCTTTTATCTTTGAGACTTTCGCATAAAAATTATAATCTGACGAAAAAAAACATAAAGAAAATCGTGTTATGTTGCACTTTTCTTTATGCATTAAGCAGATTTCAGATTCAACCAAGCAGGGAGGCCTACCATATGGCTTTAGCCTGTGCAAGCCCTGCTTGGCAAGTTTATTAAAAAAAAATTACATATTTGACACTGCAATTTTGATTATTTACAAAACATGAAAAATTACTATAAGTGATGATGAAAATGATGAAGATAGTCTATAATGTTATATACAATGATGGAGAAAATTTTTGGATTATTTACAGTTCGTGATTGGGAGCGAGAAATATTTTTCGTGAGCACGACGATGTGTATTTCTGTTATCTCCTAAGAGTTCATGGGAGTTTGCTGTTAATAGTTTGTGGTCTGGGACATAAAAATGTTTTTAAAGATACTAAAGATGAGTTTTTTTACACAAGCTTTTGGGCTGGAAGCTGAGTTTTTGCACAGATGGTTGGTTGAGGTATGTAGGTGCTGTTCGTAACATGGCTGGTGGTTACTGACAATGTTCCGAACTAGCCCTCAGTTTTCAATTTCACCAATTATGTTTGTTGGAGGCATTTGAAATAGATGCTGGTTCCTTTCTAGAATGTTTATGCAACTAATTATTTTGTTTAGGAGGTCTGGTCGCTTCAACAGTTAAGCGAACCAGTGTGAGAAAGATATTGTTGATAACTTGCGGATGTGAAGAGTGGAGGTGAGGGTGCATTGTAAGATGTAATGGAGAGAGTTGCCTCTGTGACCACAGGTACAGAGAGGAGATTCAGTTTTGCCGATTTTAGCAAGGTAATCTGGGAAGAGTCCATGGTTGGTGGCGAATAAATATAGAATTCTATGGTGTAGAAGGCGTTCTATTGTGACTTTTGGATGAAAATTCATAGCATTCATAAACTGATTCATAATAGTATTCATAAACGAAACAATCCATTATCTTCATGCTGAAAACAATCCAAGCCAAAAATTTGCATGAAAAAATTATATGTTCACATATTTAATTAAAAGTTCTTACGACATTTTAAATTAAAATATATGTTTTTGCTCTGGTTATTCTGAAGTGGCAGAAATATGTAAATTATTTTTAAATGATTAAAACTTATGTAATAAAATTAGTAACATTATTTGGGAAAAACCAGATCTGTTATCTAATTTTATACGATTGCAAATGCAGAGCAAAGAAGAACTAGAAATTATGCGCAACAAGTCTGTAATATAGAAGACCGAATTTTTTATTTAATTTCTATGCATAAATTCCTTATTTCTGAAAATGTTTTGACTGTATTTGATACCATTATTTCTTGGAATTAGGTTTGGCTCAAAATTTCAATAGTAGTGTATTTTTTCGTAGTAAACTCATGCCAATTTTGTTTCACACTTATTGGTCGAGGTTATTTTTATTAATGTGCATGAATAGAGTCTTCCTAATGATTGCATTAAAATCGCCAAGCTTGTGCTAAAAAGGAATTTGGGGTACCACGGCATGAAGCATGGCTTTAGTTAAGTAAACGACAGCGTTTTTTTTTTTTTTTTTTTCAATCAATCGATAGAAGAAAATACCTAACAAAATCGGTTTATGAATGCAAAGAGAAATCTGAAGTGCTTTAGGATTGCTGTTGGATTTGTTTACTGAGGAAAATTAAATATCAAAGAAGCTGACGGAAACTCACTCGTTTATCAACAAAAGAGTTTAGAACACATTTTCGATGAAGAAATTCCAGTTTTCTACGGAAAACATTATAAATAATGTAGAGCTGAATATGGAAAAATGTGTAGCCAAAATTGCAATTTAAATGACAAATTGAATCCATTTGAATCCATCCCAATCTGTTAACTAGTTATTTTAAAACACAAATTGCACAAATTGTGCCTATTAGTTGCTAAAATCAGTGTAAAAATTGTTTTAAACTCATAAAAGAGCTAAAATCCTACATGTTTCGGCTTTAAACTTAAAGCCATCATCGGGGAAGAAGAACAACACAAACGACTACGGACCTTTTAATTTTCGACACGAGAAAATTGAAATCAACAGCTTGGAAAAATTTAAATAAAATAAGCTGGCGCTCTCTGTTGCCAAAGAGTGAAAAACTAAACTATGAAAACTATACTTGTTAATTCATAGTTTAGTTTTTCATTCTTTGGCAACAGAGAGCGCCCGCTTATTTTATTTAAAATTTCCAAGCTGTTGATTTCAATTTTCTCGTGTCGAAAATTAAAAGGTCCGTAGTCGTTTGTGTTGTTCTTCTTCCCCGATGATGGCTTTAAGTTTAAAGCCGAAACATGTAGGATTTTAGCTCTTTTATGAGTTTAAAACAATTTTTACACTGATTTTAGCAACTAATAGGCACAAATTTGTGCAATTTGTGTTTTTAAAATAAATGACAAATGTTTAGCCAAAAAATAACCGGACACGGATGAAGTTGTGTCACATATGAAGAAATAATAGTAAATTTACCTGATGTATTCATCATAGAGTTTTCTGCTATTTCCTTGTTACAAAAAAGCGGTATGAAAACGCCTTTCACGAATACTGCAAAAACTTCGTAAAGACGTCTACGAGTAGTGAGATAATATTGATATGACTGAACAAAGAAAAATTATGCTGTTCAATGATTAAAATCCTCATAAATAGTTTTGAAATTTTATTCAATTGATCGAAATAATTTTAAAGCACACGTAGCTGGATGAAAACTGAATTTATAAATCATTATTGTATTACATGCACTTTTTCTGAACGCTCCTGCAAATAAATTTACGGATTAATCAAGCAGGAATGAAATATATAAATGATACTACTTTCTTTAACATATTGGATATATGCCAAATACGAAATTAAATTCTACCCAGATGTTTTTAATATTTTAGCTTCTGTTATCCATTTTTACCATCTCTTTTCTAGATAGTAAAATCTGATTTCAAAAGAATGTCGGGGATAAAAAACATTAAATTTATTTTTATCGAGACAGAAAAAGAGTAATTTATTATTATTTTAAATTCGAAAGGGTGCATGCCGAAATAAATACATTTATCTTGAATGAGAAACACATGAGACTTTGATAGTAATATGTATAGCAGAATATAATATCCGAAGCAACAAAACTAAATTTATCCTATGGTGTGTCGTATTGTTTTAATATTGGTGTGATTACAAATTGATATTATTTGAACGCGTATCTCAAATGAATGAAATATTATTTAACCCATTCGCTGCCAACCGCGTTTATACTTGTGATTTTTCAATCAAAAATTACGAATTTGCACCGGAAATTGCGAAAGAAGAATTTTTATTTTACATAATCACGAAAAGTCTGTAATTAAATAAAGTAAATATTGCTATTAGTATTTTCTGGTATGAATTCGAACTTCCTAAATAGAATAAAATTCCGGTAATTTTAATCCGGTAATGAACGTGTTAAAATATTATTCAATTCCTTCATATTATTTTCTTTTTTGATATCCACAGATCATGCAATACCATAATTGCGAACTTTCCATTAAAAACAATTAAATAAACATGTTCTGTCTTTATAAAATTTTACTTAATAACGATGTAAGAATCGCAAATATGAGATTATACATTTTATTATACAAAAATTTCCTGTTTCGAATTTTTGTTTTTGTTTTCAAACAGACCAAAAATTTGCAAACATGTAATACAATCTCGTGCCAAATTTTCAATGCCGATATTTCAAAATGTTTCTAAGAAATCCTAAGAATTTTCTAACTATTACTATTATTACTATTATTATTATTAATGTACTAATATTTGTTTCTCTAACAAAGGATGTTATACACTATATTGCCAAAGGCGATTGGTCACTTGCGATTTTAGACGTTTTGTTAACTATCTAGAAAAATACATGAGGAATTAACCTGAAACTGCAGGTGTGTAAACAGTATAGTATAGCTTATATATTTCCGTGAATATTTTTTCCCGAAACCCCATACGGGACTGTCAACAAATTGAAAAAGAACGAATACTTTTGGATTACCCTGTAAACACTAATGTAGCAAAATTGTTCAAACTCGAGATTATTAATAAGTGGTTTATTGTAATATACTGTGGTAATTTTTATGAGGATAATATGAATATTCGAAGAGAAATTAAGGTTTTTTTATAAAAACCGACTCAAATTTCGCCAAGTTTTTTGCTCATAATTTGCAGCGTTCTTAATATAAAATAAAGTTTTTTTGAGAAAATATGTCGAACAACATTGTACACAATACTCTGCAATCGGAATTAAAAAGTAATAAAAATTGGATGAAAAATGAGCAGGTTTACTAAAAAAATTTTCACTGCGCATGTGCGAATGCAATCAAAATATAATATGCGTAATGTATTAGCTAAGTATATAGAGCAACTTTTGTGAAAGTCTCAAAATCATAGCTTGAAAATTCTGAAAATTATCGTCGATAGAAGAAGCTCGAAATCCGTTGTTCCCAAAAGGAAGCAAAAGATGAGGGGTTGTATCCAAATATAGTAGTACGTGCAATGCAATATTGTGTACGCTATCTTGGCACTAATCAACAGATTGATACAACCCCTCATCTTTTTGCTTCTTTTTGGAAACAACGGATTTCGAGCTTATTCTATCGACGATAACTTTCAGAATTTTCAAGCTATGATTTTGAGACTTGCACAAAAGTTGCTCTATATACTTAGCTAATACATTATGCATATTATATTTTAATTGCATTCGCGCATGCGAAGTGAAACATTTTTTAGTAAACCTGCTCATTTTTCATCTAATTTTTATTATTTTTTTAATTCTGATTGCAGAGTTATATGTACAATGTTATTTGTCATATTTTCCGAAAATAACTTTTTTTTTATGTTAAGAACTCTGCAAATTATAAGCAAAAAACTAGGCGAAATTTGGGTCGGTTTTTATAAAAACCTTAATTTCTCTTCGAGTATACATGCTATCTTCATAAAAATTAACGCAGTATATTACAATAAACCACTTATTAATAATCTCGAGTTTGAACACTTTTGCTACATTAGGTTTTATAGGGTAATCCAAAATATATTCGTTCTTTTCCAATTTGTTGACAGTCCCCTATGGGGTTTCGGAAAAAAATATTCACGGAAATATATAAGCTATACTATACTGTTTACACACCTGCAGTTTCAGGTTAATTCCTCATGTATTTTTCTAGATAGTTAACAAAACGTCTAAAATCGCAAGTGACCAATCACCTTTGACAATATAGTGTATTGTATAAATGTCGAGTCATATAGCAATAAAGTCTAAATTTCGCAAATATTTTGTTTATCATAGATAGAGATATTTCTCTAAATATAAAAAGCAATGATGAACTATATTTGATGAATGTAAATAAATTATGCTGTTAAATTTTTTAAATGCAATGCAGGAATAAAATTCAACCATATCGTTGTTCCCAACCAAGTTCTAATTTTATTTCTGTTAAGGCTAGCTGCAATGATTTTTGCATTAATCGTGTAAGAATATTAAAACAATTAGCTTTTAATTAGCTTTTGGAATTTAAATATTGGACAGATTTATATTCTAAAATATGAAATTTGGTCATTTTGACGAAATAACCGTTGTGCGATGAACTACACATGGAATAGCCTTTTGACAATGATGTTTCAGTTTTAGGTTTTCCGCAATGAAATCTTCTATAAAATCCCTGAAATTCCGTTACTAGAAAATAGATGGAACACCGAGATTCCGGATGGCGCATCTCGAGATAATGACTAGTCCAAGAACTCAATAACCTCTTGTATTGTCCCACACGATCTATCCAAAAAATGTTACACCTTCAGCATAACATTTGTTGCGATTCATGCAGATATAAATTTCCGGAGGTCTGTTAATTTCATTTGCATCAATTAAGAATACGCTTGATGACTAGATTGCTTCAAAACAACCAAACTTCCACCATTGAGGGATTTGTTTCTTACATGACAAATGCGCATCTGATGAAAAATAATTACTATAAATACTCATTTTATTTTGAAAATTAACAAAATTATTTTCTTTATACTCAAAAAAGCAAGTTTCATATTCATACACATTTTTTCATACACGGTATGTATGAAGAAATTTTGTCTTGCATGATCAGTCTGTTCTCATGATGTGCTTGAGGGTGTTCTAACGAATATCAAAATAATAAGACACATTTATAATTTCTGACAATCTGCAGGAGGAAATAGGATATAAGAAATAAGTTGTGCTGTGTCAGGACCTTACTTTAAATGAATTTTATAGAATGTTCTGCAGCAATTTTCCTCCTTTAAGTAAAAGTACTGTGCATTATCAATATTAGTTTCCAAATAAAGATAAAAGAATGTTCGGAAAACCCGAGTAATATGTCAGAACACTTATGTCAACACTTATGTACATCATTCATTAAAACCTGTACTGTAATTTTATTTTTCTTTGTAATACTTTTTTAATAATAGTATTAAAAAAATAATTTAAGATTAAATTCCTTTAAATTTTCGTTTTTCTAATCTAATTAATAAATCTGTGCAAAACATTCCTTAAACTTATTTTAGATAATACTTCAACGGAAAAATCGCCGAATTCAGATAATTACTTATTCTTGAACTTTATATAATAAATTGCGTTAAAAAAATGTTTATCTTTATTGAAAACGAGCAAGTTTATAAACATCACGAATGAATTTCCAAAACTATAAAATTGATGATTAATAAGAAGTAATTCCTACATTTTAATTCTACTTTGTTTCTCTAAATGACAATATGCATTTAAATGCAAGTTTATATATTTATTAGAACAATCCCAGACAATTAAATAGATAACTCCGACGTTTACTTCAAATGTTTCTCACATCCAATTGTTCTGAGTTTGGAATCAATTATCTTATAATTTATTCGTGTTCTCTAATATTGCTTAATGTGATCATTATCAGACTAAAACGAATATGAAATTATAATCCTTTTATTGGCGCTTCAATTAAGGATGAAAGATTTATAAATGCTATTAACAAGTCAAAGTACCTGTTTTACTTACCCATCATACGTAGTATAGGGTAAGTCTTGTAATCGTTTTGAAAATCGAAAAATTTTTTTTGACGGATTTACACGTTTCAGACACTGGAGATTCCGAAAAACATATTTTTAGAAAAAAAATTTTGCCGTCCGTCTGTGTGTCTGTGTGTCTGTGTGTGTGTGTGTCTGTAAACGCTCTATCTCCCGAAAAAATTGAGATAGAGACTTGCAATTTGGTATGTACTTAGTATGTAATAATGGGAAGAAGCCTATTTCATTTCAATAACCTCGATTAACCGGAACAATTTTTTTCGGACTCTCGAAATATTCGTTCTGATGAAAGGTATATAAAAATTTTCGAAATTGTATATTTTAAGAAATGAATATAAAAGACAATAAAAAAAACATAAATTTTGAATAAAGCATGAAGTCGATCGGATAATTAGTTGCCGAGATATTTGGAATCCTATTTTCCACACTCTTCGATTTTTCATGACCCTGTATTTCATCCAAATTTCACTTCAAAGATATATTTTAATTGGAAATTTGACGCTTAATCAGATGCAATAAACCGCTAGTTAATAGGATTATTATTTTTGGAGTTATAAGGAAAAACCTCTTTCAAGCAATTCAGTAATTGAGCCTTTAAAGTTTGTGACGTCATCAAGCCACGATTTTATTTGAATTGCAATGCATTTTACAAGTAGTTTACACATTTTTATTTTAATATATTACATTATGCATATCCATGATGGGTAAGTATTACGGTGGCCCCCAACGACTAGTTTACTTACCCATCATACGTAGTATAGGATAAGTCTTGTAATCGTTTTAAAAATCGAAAAAACATTTTTGACGGATTTACACGTTTCAGACACTATAGATTCCGAAAAACATATTTTTAGAAAAAAAAATTTGCCGTCCGTCTGTGTGTCTGTGTGTGTGTCTGTAAACGCTCTATCTCTCGAAAAAATTGAGATAGAGACTTGTAATTTGGTATGTACTTAGTATGTAATAATGGGAAGAAGCCTATTTCATTTCAATAACCTCGATTAACCGGAACAATTTTTTTCGGACTCTCGAAATATTCGTTCTGATGAAAAGTATATAAAAATTTTCGAAATTGTTTATTTTAAGAAATGAATATAAAAGACAATAAAAAAACATAAATTTTGAATAAAGCATGAAGTCGATCGGATAATTAGTTGCCGAGATATTTGGAATCCAATTTCCACACTCTTCGATTTTTCATGACCCTGTATTTCATCCAAATTTCACTTCAAAGATCTATTTTAATTGGAAATTTGACGCTTAATCAGATGCAATAAACCGCTAGTTAATAGGATTATTATTTTTGGAGTTATAAGGAAAAACCTCTTTCAAGCAATTCAGTAATCGAGCCTTTAAAGTTTGTGACGTCATCAAGCCACGATTTTATTTGAATTGCAATGCATTTTATAAGTAGTTTACACATTTTTATTTTAATATTTTACATTATGCATATCCATGATGGGTAAGTATTACGGTGGCCCCCAACGACTAGTTTACTTACCCATCATACGTAGTATAGGATAAGTCTTGTAATCGTTTTAAAAATCGAAAAAACATTTTTGACGGATTTACACGTTTCAGACACTATAGATTCCGAAAATCATATTTTTAGAAAAAAAAAAATTGCCGTCCGTCTGTCTGTCTGTCTGTAAACGCTCTAGCTCCCGAACAAATTGAGATAGAGACTTGAAATTTGGTATGCATTTAGAATGTAATAATGAGAAGAAGCCTATTGAATATCAGTAACCTCGATTATCTGGAACTATATTTTTCGGACTCTCGAAATATTCGTTCTGATAAAAGGTAGATAAAATTTTTCGAAATTGTGTTTTTTAAGGAGTAAATATAAAAGACAATAAAAAAACCCCATAAATTTTGCATAAAGAAGGAAGTCGATCGGATCATGAGTTATCGCGATATTTGTAATTACATTTTCCACACTCTTCAATTTTTCATGACCCTGTATTTCATTCAAATTTCAATTCAAAGATATATTTTAATTGGAAAAGAGACGCTTAATCGGACAGAATAAACCGTTAGTTAATAGGATTATCATTGTTGGAGTTATAAGGATGTTTCTTTTACGCAATTCAGTAATAGAGCCTTTAAAGTTGATGACGTCATCAAGCCAGGATTTTATTCGAATTGCAATGCATTTACTAAATAGTTTACACATGTTTTATTTTCATATTTTATATTATGCATATCCATGATGGGTAAGTATTACGGTGGCCGCCAACGACTAGTTTTACTTACCCATCATACGTAGTATAGGGTAAGTCTTGTAATCGTTTTGAAAATCGAAATTTTTTTTTTGACGGATTTACACGTTTCAGACACTGGAGATTCCGAAAAACATATTTTTAGAAAAAAAACTTTGCCGTCCGTCTGTGTGTCTGTGTGTCTGTGTGTGTGTGTGTGTCTGTAAACGCTCTATCTCCCGAAAAAATTGAGATAGAGACTTGCAATTTGGTATGTACTTAGTATGTAATAATGGGAAGAAGCCTATTTCATTTCATTAACCTCGATTAACCGGAACTATTTTATTCGGACCCTCAAAATATTCGTTCTGATAAAAGGTATATGAAAATTTTCGAAATTGTTTATTTTAAGAAATGAATATAAAAGACAATAAAAAAACATAAATTTTACATAAAGCATGAAGTCGATCGGATAATGAGTTGCCGAGATATTTTTAATCACATTTTACCACACTCTTCGATTTTTCATGACCCTGTATTTCATCCAAATTTCACTTCAAAGAGATATTTTAATTGGAAATTTGACGCTTAATCAGATGCAATAAACCGCTAGTTAATAGGATTATTATTTTTGGAGTTATAAGGAAAAACCTCTTTCAAGCAATTCAGTAATCGAGCCTTTAAAGTTTGTGACGTCATCAAGCCACGATTTTATTTGAATTGCAATGCATTTTATAAGTAGTTTACACATTTTTATTTTAATATTTTACATTATGCATATCCATGATGGGTAAGTATTACGGTGGCCCCCAACGACTAGTTTAAAATGCGTTTGCTTTTATCGGGAATATTGTTAAATTAGAAATATTAGGACAATTTAAAGTGGTTTCGTATAACTGAGAAACAGGTTTATCTCCGTATTAAACGTTAATCTTTAATATTCTTTTATAAAATTTTCGTGATTGTTATTGGAATTACAGATGAAATTATTGTTAATATATATTAGTTTTGCAGTTAATTTTTAAATTTAAAACTAATCATGCACATTTTAGAATTTTTTGTTACACAAAAATTTTTAAAACTACTTAAGAATAAGTGTACTTTGTTTATTCAGTTGACCACATTTAGAAAAGTATATTTTAAAAATATATAACTTAAAATATACCTAAACAATATTCAAACATTCCAGTCGATGTTGAGTCTTGGTAACAAATCTTCTTTTTTCTTGTGGGACCAAATAACAAACAAATACTTATTAAACTTATTTTTCACGCAATTCACACGGATTGGTAAATAACACATTTGAATACTATTTTTTTAGAAATTAAAAAGGGTCCAGTCCGGGACTTTAACTCATTACCTTTGGCTTTATTTGCCAATGCTCTCCCAACTCAGATATCTGGACGACAATCCAGCCAACAGAATTCGTTCTGAGAATCATTTGGTACTTAGATCTAGTCTGTTATTGGATAATGAAAGTGTAATTGTACATCCATCGTTTATTGGAATTCCTTTCGCTGAGGTATTTCTGTCGAGCTCTTTCAAATAACAGACCAGATGTCATTACTAAATGGTGGTCTGAGTGAATTTGTGTTTGCTGTAATGTCTTCATTATAGCTCAATCGGAAGCGCATTGTCAATTAAAGCCGATGTTTTTGGGTTGGAGTCAAGATTTGGACATATTTTCACTCAGTTAGAAAAATTATTACTTGCAAAATCCTAATAAAGAGCCTACACTAGTCACGGGAAGAAACGCTCAAGCTAATGTTAAGTTAATGGGACGGTTCTAGCGCGATTTCTCGCTCGCTTTTTAATATTTTTAAATGTTTTTTTTTTTTTTTTTTTTTTTTTTTTTGCATAGGATAGCTGGGGTCAATCTCCAACGTTTATGAACTTTTTCGATTTTTGTTGCAGTTTTTTTATACGCGGGCATTTTCAATTTTGGAACCGGTTCTGAAAGGGAAAGTACCCTCATATAAAATAACTGGAACCAAAATCGAAAAAGTAAAAACTAACAATGTTGGAGGTTGACCTCAGCTATCCTATGCAAAAAATAGTATCTAAATATATTAAAATGCGAGCGCAAAATCGCTCTAGAACCTTCCCATATACCTTAACATTAGCTTGAGCGTTTTTTCGCATGACCGATGTAGGTTTTTAAGTGGAAAACATTCTCAGCAACATGCATACATTCTTTTGGCAACACACATATTTTACATTTACCGAAGTTAATGCATAAAGCATAAGTTCCCCTCTTTAATGATTTTACCATTGTTATATCACGCAGACACATCCGTGACGCACAGAAAACCCTTTTAAACACGTTTTCATGCCACCTTTAATGCTGTGTATTCATGTTGCAGAAAATGGTTATTATTCTTTCCTATAAGTTATGAAGTGAATATTTCTGCAACAGAAAAAGTGGATGATATCCGGTATATGCGCAGTGAAAAGTATGAATCAAGTACTAGACTACATTTCTTGTTTATATTGAAATAGATTGGGCGAATACACCATCCTGTTAATTAAGTACATCATTTAATTGGCAGTAGTATTTTTCGGCACTTTAAAGCGTGAAAGATACTTTTTGTAAAAACAAGTGATGCCTGCGTATGAAATGTTTTCAGGAAGTTACACTGTTAAAAAAATTCGTTTATTGACAGGTTGTCTTCCGTGAATTTTGATCAGAAAGTTTCCGTTTTGTTAGAAAAATGGAATCTCTCCCGTATATCTGTTGCTACCCAGCTAGAAAAAGTTTGCAAAAAAGTGCACAAAATCCGAGCGTATTTGGCGCCTCTACTTATGCATAAAAACTGCAAACTGAATTGTGCACAAAAAGTGCATAAACTGTATCCCTAAATTGTACACTTTTTAGACTTTTAAGATTACAGAGTTTCAAATACGGAATTATTAATGTACAAATCTATCATCCAATGGGATTGGAGTATTTTTGATCGCCACACTTGCGCTTAAACTCCTTCATGTCTGTATCGCTCCATTTACAGACTACAAAGACGGAACATTCCTCAAAAAATGGAGACATTAAAGCAAATCTGCTGCCAGTCCTTTTTCCGTAAATTGACGGATTTTTTTTTTTTTTTTTTTTTTTTTTTTTTACAGTATACTGTTAAAAATAATCTGAAATTCACGGGTATTTTTTTCTTGAATTTCACAGAAAAAGTCCTTTTTCATGACAAAAGGGCATTTTCAGTTAAAAGCAGAAAATTTCCTCATATAAGAAAGCAGCCAACAGATATATTCCGTTATCTGCTGCATGTTTATTTTCATTGTTTCAAAAACTGACATGTTGCTGCCCACAAAAACTAAAAATTCCAAAAATTAAAATTTCAAGTTTATTTAAAACAACAACAAGAAAATAGTCCTTTCGAATTTAAAAAAAAAAGCAAAAATTAATTCTTTCCATTCTTTTAATATTATTTGCAATTCATTTTTTAAAGTTATAAAAAAGTATTCGCACTTAAAATATATTCTAAACAAACAGATTAATATATATGTAAAATAGCTAAATTAAGTGAAAAAAAAATCGATTCTATTTAAAAAAGCATCAAACAAAAATAATGCTTTCGAATTAAACTCATTCCTTTATAATTATTCGCAACTTATTTTTTAAAGTTATAAAAAACACTCACACTGAAAATATATTCTAAACGAACATATTTAAAAAATACATAATAGTTGATTAAAAATCGATTTTCGCAAAAAAGCAAAAAAAAAGAAATATCGAATTTAATTCAAAATATAATATTTATATTTTACATCTAACAATTAAATTAAGAATATATATAATTCATGTTTTTATACTCTATTAATACTATAATTTTCAACCATCATCTCATTACGAAATATCCCTGCAATTAACTTCAAAATTACCAGTTTTCTAAACCCCAAATTGTTTAAGTCCCAAGCTGCGTCCCAAGAAATCTCCTATCATCGTTTCTGACTCTTACTCTAGCAAGGACCCGCTGGTCTTACGGTAAAGCACTAGGCTCAAACCACTAACGACCCCAGTTCGAACCTCAGGACGGGCAGAGAATGTTCTTGCATTGTATCAAATATTAAATACTCCCGTAATAATCAACAGATGTCAGCACAAATAGAGATGACATTTTTTGAAACCGAGTTTATTTATAACGGAAACTTACCGATTCTTCAAACGGAGTTTTCCCTTCCTTTATCTTTCAAAACGGAAAATGTACTAACGGAACGGAAAAAGTTCGGCAACTTTGCTGCCAGTAGTTTTATCGTGAATTAACGGATTTATTTTTAACAGTGTACAAAAACAAATATTGTATGATTTTTGTGTTTACATTATAACCTTTTTATGTTTGTATTAAATTTATTTATTTAATTTTTAATTTATTTATTTGACAGAGTACATAACGTCTGAAATATTTGCTCTCAGTTATTTTTACATGCATAAAAAACACATATTCTGTCATTTATTCAGTAAATAAACTGTGCATAATAACAATATAATTTATAGAAACTAAGTATAACATTCACAAGGTAAGAAGTTCTAAGTGCGTAAACGAAATGTTGATTTAATTAACATTAATTTTCAGAGTGAGATTCTACTAAACCACTTCAAATATTATAGAAGTTATATCTTAAATTTGGTAAAGTACATTGTATACAAATAATCAAATATTTAAGATGATTTTCAAAAATCAGAGTTGTAAATAGTGTAGTGGTTTAAACGCTTTTGCCACAAAAAAATTCCTATATGTTTTTTTTTTTACGGTGCTTCAACGTATTTTGCAATAATTTTAGTTCAGGTGTGTGAATTATGCGCAGAGATGTCACACGCTTCCAACATTTAAATACCATTATTATAAAATATAGTAATATTAATTTATTTAATATACGAAACCATATTGTTAAAAATGGGTATATTGAAATACTGGTGTTAAAACGCAGGAAGTGTACCACTGCGCATATGTCCCATTACTGTAACATAAAAAGACATACAATGCGATTTAAAATTGTTGTACGGTAACTCATAATTTTTAACATCTGCACCAAATCTAACAATTTTTTATGAATGAGTTGATATTGAAAAGTGTCCCGTATCAGTATTGGTAATTCTCAAATTATATTCGGCATTCACTGTTAATTCATTTATCTCTTGTTTTCCTTTAACGTTCATAGAAACCCTCCAATTCACGCAAATATGAAAAAGAAAATGCTATTTGAAAAAAAGCATATTTTTCATTTTTAAAATAGCAACTTTCACGTGAAAACAGTTCCTTTTGATTTATTACGCCGAATTTCATATTTTTTTAAAGCCATCAATTGTTATTGATTAATTAGTTAATTATTTGTTCATTCACTGTCAATTTATTTACCTGTTGTTTTTGGTTAACGTTCATAAAAACACACCAGTAGACACAAAAAAGGAAAAAGAATTATATATGAAGAAAACCACATTTATCATTTTTAAAATTGTAGCTGTTACGTTAATACAGATAATTTTAATTGATTACACTGAATTTCAAACTTTTTTTTAAAGCATTCATTAATAAAAATTCCTATCAAATTTTGTTATAATTCCATCCTGTAAATAACTACACTAAAAAAATTCGTCTTGATTTTTTTTTAAATTTTCATACAACAGTTACATCATAAACATCCATCTTAAAAATTTAACTTTATAGGTATACTTTTTCAATCGGTCATGCGAAAAGTTAAGCTTTTCAATAAACTATATTGTTACTTAACACTTTTCAAAATTAAAATATCTAACTTTGCTCCACGAAATTAATTTTCATACACAATGTTTATATAATCACTTTTCAAATTTCAAACTCCTAACTTTTGCAAAGAATTTAATCTTCATACACAAAGAATGTCTGTAATGGAAATAGGGTAGAAAGTTTTGCGAACATACCTGCAATAAATGGAAGGTAATAAAGTTTTACTCTTAAGAAAAGCATCATATTGCTATTTGTTATGCAAATTAACTACCTGGAATTTAAATACTTTATTTAAAGTATTTACTTCATGAATCATAAATGTATTTGAATATTTTCTGCATGTTAAGAACAAGAAATTTAAATACGAAATTTTGAAGAAGGTTTTCGGATTATATAGATGACGTAAAGTATTGGACACTTTCTTCAAAATTACGATAGACAATGTATTTATCTATTTTGTTTATTTTGATTTACTTATCATAGATTCCAAAACAATAAAAACTTTTAAATATGGTCATTACATTTTTTATTAATACACAAATTGAATCAAAAGGATGGATTGAATTTTATACGGTTGCATTTCTTATACTATTCGTTGTGTATAGCTGATGTAAATCACACTTGATTGTAGCGATATTAAAATTGATAAATCGTCTCATACTGTTCGACAGACATCTGTGCTGTAAATGGATTTGTTTCATTCCTGACAAAGTATGTATTGTGGCACTATATTTACAACATTTGTGAAACAATTCTTTGGGTCATCGAACGTCCTTACTTGAGGTTGTACTACACTGTAAAAAATGACCAATGTTTCTTATTTTATGAAAATATACTACAACCACGAAAGAAAATATAATATAATCTTCTGAGTTATCCGAAATTTCAAATAGCATGTTACATTGTCTTTTGAATCCCCAGAAACGAATACATTTTCAAAATTTAAAGAATAATTTATAAAAACAAATTATTTTTAGCTGCCCGAATTTTTCAGAAACGTTTCCGAAGGGTTTTTATAGTGTATTAATGAGTGTCCTCAGGCTGGAATACCTGTTTTTCGAATGTTATCCATTCTCAAGTACACGTTTGCAGCCGCATAAGTTAATTTATACATGAAAGAGTAAATAAATAATCTTAATTTTAATTTTATTGTTAACGCTGTTAAATTTGCATGTTTGACTGTTAAACATATTTTTTGAGCATGAAAATGTCTACTTGAGAATTGATAACACTCAGAAACCAGGTATTCCAGGCAGAGGACACTCATTAATAAACTATAAAAACCCTTCGGAAACGTATCTAAAAAATACGGGCAGCGAAAACAACTTTGTTTTTATAAATAATTCTTTAAATTTTGGAAATGTATTGGTTTCTGGGGATTCAATAGACACTGGAACACGCTATTCGGAATTTCGTGTAACTCAGAAGATTATATTATATTTTCGTTCGTGGTTATAGTATATTTTCATAAAATAAGAAACATTGGTCATTTTTTACAGTGTAATGATTAGCTGCATACTAGACATCAATTTCTATTTCTGCACGCTACGCGAGACTAAAGTGGGCACTCTAGCTGTAGTATTTGAAACTTAGGACTTTTCAACATCCTCTGTAAAAAATATGTACATTGCTCGCATAAAACATATGGTCCAAGAGGTAAAGCTGTATAAAATTCAGTTTACCTCCAAGAAATGACCATTATTTTAACAGAAAGTTTCTGAATGAATATTCTAATTTTAATGAATTTCTTATTTGAAAGGGCCGATTTCAAAAAGGGTGAAATTACAGATTCAACAGAATTCCCGAACTTCTTCACTTTTAATTTGTAGCGGTTAAATAATACAAAGTGTTAAATTTGCTATTTAGTTAAAACGCATAATCTATTTTTTTCAAAAAAAAAAAAAAACAGTGTAACTTCCATATAATATTTCTAGAGTACTTCTAAAATATTTTCAGTTATTAATGTGAATATTATTTTAGTTTTTTATTCAATTCATAACCCAAATTTACTTTCAGTATACTCGAATAATTTTTTTTATTGAATTCCGTTGTGACATATTTGTTAATTTTCTGATTTCCGCAAAGTTGTTTATATTGGTGTGGAATTTAGTTCTTTTACAAATACATCATAGATTATTTTTCCCTTTCAAAAATGGTCCCTGTACGTACCACAATATATCGGGTACTATGTTGTGATTTTCAAGAGATAAACCTGGAAACTGTGTTCTTTGTATGCAAGTACACTGCTGTAAGTATTCGGTAAAAAAATAATATATTTCACACTAGAACACAGACGTAAACAATTGCACTCAGAATAACTAAGTGCGTACCATATGATTCTTATAGAAATTAACCCAGTAAGCTGTATTTTAGGTAAAATTCAAATATGTGCAGTTTTAATAATTTTAATAGTTTTTGAAACTATGAAAAAAGTATGAAAATGTTGTTTTAAACAATTGATTGCGTTAAAATATTTTTATATTTATGTGTTTTAAAAACTAAAAAAGGGAAAGTGTATTTTATTTTCTGAAAATATGTTAACATCATCTACCAGTTTTCATATTTATTACTTTAATACATTCGGAATCTGTAAAATGAAAAGTGAACATGAGAGATAAGCTATTATTTCAAATGCTTATTGTATGATTTCTTTTCGAGATTTTCACCAACATAAAAAAAAAATCTGCTTCCATATACAGCTACGCAAATAACGTATTTCTGTTCAAATATTTAATATCCCTGCTATCTCAAATACTCAAATACAGTTTGGATTTAATAAGAATATATTAAATGATGGAAATAACATGACGATGTGTCTGCTCTGAGGTAATTTTCCTTATTTTATCTCCTTTGAGCTATATGTCAAGCATCATTAAAGAAGTGTCATCTTTATCTTTGTTGCAGATATTAGTAGAAAACAAATTACATATGAGATAGGAAAGCTTATTGCAATAAAAAAAGGATAAATGTTGTAAGTCATCCTTATTTAAATATATAAAAAGCAAAATAAAATCAATGTTTAAATAGTAAACGATTTGAAATTGTCGAATCCGTTTGCTGCATGATATATCAACCAGTAAATTACTGCTATGTAAAAGTGAATGCAGGACAGGTACTACATGTATAAAATTTTATTTTTCATCAAAATGATACGCAATTTCGTATAGTCTTGCACAATATCATACTTATCTGTTTTTACTTAAAAATACGTGTAATTCACCGTATTGTAAAAATATTTCGCGTAAATTATTTAACTAGTTTTGGCGATTCCTAATGACACCATATTGTATGTATTCTCAAATTACGCAGTTCTGGCATTTTTGAATTTTCACTAAAGTGTCTTCGAAATATTTATTTTAATTATGTTATTTTTTTATGTATGTCTTGCGGTTTTTTCCATCCACAATTAATTAAAAAAATAAAGATGCGCATAGTTACTGAGAATTTGATACTTTACTGGTTTTTGTATATATGGCCATTGGTCACTCTTAAAAATCGTTGAGCTAAAGGTTTCGCATTTAAGCTAACGAAATCCTTAAAAGATGCATAATACTGTGAAATTTTAGTCCAATCTGTTAAGTTTCAATAAAATAAAATACGTTTGAAAAGTCTATCTCCTATTTTTTAAGATATTTTTTTTACCCAAATTATGTATTAAAAAAGAAATGTGTGTGTATTATTCGAGGTGCAGCTTACATGAAAAAATATGGTAAATATACAAGGTACTTTAAACTTAACTGATAATATTTTAATTCAGTGACAGGTAAATTGTGACAGCTACAAAATTTATTCTTTCAGGAGTTGTCAGGAATATCTTTACTAGGCCACCCTATTTTAGTTTAAAATATTAAATTCAAATTTTAGCCCTAAATTTCAGTTCCAAATATGAGATGGGGCTGTTCTGCTTTAAACTATTAAACTACTTAAAATTACTTTGCAATTTCAAAACATAAGCCACTTTTTGCCGCTCTAACAGTTAAACAGAACAAAGGGTAAAAATTTAGTGCAATTTGTTACATCTTTATATCTTAATTCATACTATCTAAAAGTTCAAGACAGTTCTGTGCCATCTATCAGAGATGTTTAGAAATAAAATATGGAAACGTTGTAGTAAAATTACAGATTTCCCACGTTAATCTTCTGCAAGAACAATAGCCGTTGCTATTGAAATGTAAATTTCATGAGTCCATTTTTGGAGCACCCTATATGATGAAATGATTAGAAATTCTGACTACGTAAACATTCCAGTTTACGGCACCGATATTAATGTACAATCAGGGTTCGAGTATGCTTAAAATTCCTTTCTGAAGGTACGAAAAATCATACTAAATTACCCAGTTTTTTTATGGTATTTTAAAATGTTGTGTGCTATTAAGAATTCCTGATAACATGTATATAATTGTCAAGGACATTAGCTGTATTTACATTACAACATTAGCTGACAATAAAAAAAAACTCAATTCAAAAGTATTTCTTTATTTACATATTTGAAAATACTAAAAAAATAGTAATTTCAAAAGCTTTAAAATATTTCATTCGAATACTTTTTTCAAATACCTATATTTTTACCCTACACAGATTCAAAATAAATAATTTGCGTTAAAGAAAGAGAATGCATATTTTTAAAATTTCTTATTAAATACTGTTTGTAAATAAAAAAAAATTCCCTGCATTAATTATTAAAATTGTTACTTTTTCTCTCTTTAAACCTTAATTATTATATAGTTTCATTTCTTAACAAAAAATGTGTTTAAAAAAATAGTATGTATGTAGTATTTTATATGAAAACTCTTTTTTAGAATGACTTAAGATATAATAACCATAATGACATACACGCAATATGTTTTTATAGAAATTTATGTTTTTGCTATTCTGATAACTTAAGAGATTTTATTTCATAACATGTTTTTCTCGAATAAATATCAGAAAAAAAAAACATTTTACATAGTAAGAATTTTCTTATATATTTTAAGTAAGTAAATGAAGAACAACAAAAATTACGGAACTTTTTATTACAAAAATCTTTAATGCACTCTCTAAGACATGATTCTTTTCGGGTGTATAGAAAACTTTTACGTGTATTGATATATTTTGTAGCTTATTGCATCAGAAAATTTATACATTTCTTTATTTTTATCTTTTATATAAATGGAATTACTAAAATGTCTACTAACTAAATTATTTCCTATATTTTTCAAAGAAGTTTCTTTATTGTTTATTCATGAAACTTGTTCCCAGAATAATTTTTCCTCGCTTCATAAATTATAACGAAAAAAAGAAATTTTTAAAATCATATTTATTATTTCAGTTCTTAGAAGTGGATACTTTCAAAGAATATTTTGAAGAATTTTAGACTTTAAACAATACTTTTTTTTAAGATAAATTATTAAACCTTATTTCGTCCAAACAAATTCACGATTTAAAATAAAACAAAAAAATTGTAAACATACATAATAAAGTTGCCCATCGCAAAATATAATTTGGTTGCATTTTTAAACTTTCCAACGTAGTTAAAGTACAGGGTGTCCATAATTAAACGACCCTACTTTAAAGTTGTCTGCAGACGAAACTATTGGTCAGAAAGTTGTGAAATTTTGTGAAGGACCTAATGAAGGAATGGGAATTTGTTTAAGCGAAAAAAAAAATAGTTCAAAATTTCGCCACTAGATAACGTTTTTAATGAGTTACACATTTAGCATACATTTACGATAGTTTATATATTTTATTGCAACAGAATATGTTCCACAAATTGCCATCATTTTCAGCTACCATCTGGAATCGTAAGATAGCACGTTCCATAGTTGACTGCAGTGTGTTTTTGGGGAAATGCTAAAAACATGTCGCCAAAAAAGTTTTGTTCAACATTTTTTGTTGTAATAATATTTGTAACCTATTGTAAATGTATGCTAAATGTGTAATTCATAAAATACGCCCTCTGGTGGCGAAATTTTGAACTAATTTTTTTTCGCTTAAACAAATTCCCATTCCTTCAGGATGTCCTTCACAAAATCTCACAACTTTCTGACCAATAGTTCCATCTGCAGACAATTTTAAAGTAGGGTCGTTTAATTATGGACACCTTGTATATTTATAGCTTCAGGTCGTCGGTCTGCTTGTCTGTACGTCTGTAGTAATTCTAAACTTCAAAGATCTTGAATCAATACGAAATTTGAATGCATTATTAAGATCATTGCAAAACCTTTCTCAATGAAATGTGAATATTTTTTGTAGTTTCTTTTATTTAGAAGGGCACACGAAATTATTCGTATATATTTTCTCCTGTAGGTAGCATTGTTTCAAATGCAAAAAATAAATTCACTAATATTAAACAATTTGAAACAAAACGAAACTGATATTACTATCTTTAGAACAACATGTTTCTAATGTAAAACAGTGATAATATTAATATAAATGCTGGACGATTACACCATGAAATATTACAACATTAAATATGTGAGTATAAAACATCACAAATTTTACTGAATGGTGTATACAAATTTAAAATTTTATACATACATTGAACTTAAAAATATCGACGTTTCGATCACCTTCTATAGTCATTCTCAGAATTATTATTATTATTATTATTATTATTATTTTAATTTTCCTGAGGATGACCATAGAGGGTGGATATTTTTAACGTCGATATTTTTAAATTAGTGAAAATAATTCCGAAAGTGATGTATACCGGGGTGGAACGTGTGTTTATTGTCTCGGAATACCACCAATTAAATCAGAGTCCTACTGCCACAAGAAGAAGTTTCCAAACGCGATTTCAAGTCGCAAAAGGCCCAGATGAGAAAATAATTCGTGAGCTTGTCAACAAGTTCAACAGACAGGCAACGTGTCCGATGCGAATTATTTTTACTATACGCTAATAGCGGCCAAATTTCAGTGGCGAAATCTTCGACGGTTAGTCTTTCTATGCTTCTGAACTCTCTTTAGACGGATTCTTAACGCTCTCAGCGCCCTCTATCGGTGCTATTTTTAACTAAATTTTGAGATTTATGTATAAGATTCTTACGATTTTTTGAATAAACATACCACTGGTTTCATGCTTCTATCTATCACCGTTTCCGGGTTATTGATTTTTAAAGTTTGGGGTCCTTTGTGAAACACCCTGTATATAGACGTAGTCAGGATCATAAAGAATATTATTACTCTCTCTACTCTTAATACATTACAAAGTAAATTTTATTAAAATATTTAATATAACAAAATGTATAGATTTCAGATTAAAAATAAGTTAATTAGCAGATTATAAATTTTGCTTTAATAAAACGCATTTATTTTGCTTGAAAAATATTTTTGAAAGACAATTTAAATTTTCTTATTTATATATACCTATATATTTCCTAAAACTGAAGAAAGAAGTAAAAACAAAACGAGTTATGTTTTGTTTGGTTAATAATTAAATATTCTTCATTTTTGTTCAAACATTATACTCTGCCGTATACAAAATTTGAAAAGGTTTTTATCGTTTTTGTATATGACATTTTAAAAATATTTACTTTTTATTCTACACTGTAAAAAATGACCAATGTTTCTTATTTTATGAAAATATACTATAACCACGAACGAAAATATAATATAATCGTCTCAGTTATCCGAAATTTCAAATAGCATGTTACATTGTCTTTTGAATCCCCAGAAACGAATACATTTTCAAAATGTAAAGAATAATTTATAAAAACAAATTATTTTTAGCTGCCCGAATTTTTCAGATACGTTTCCGAAGGGATTTTATAGTGTATTAATTAGTGTCCTCAGCCTGGAATATCTGTTTTATGAATGCTGTCAATTCTGAAGTAAACATTTTCATGCTCAAAAAAAAATGCTTAACAGACAAACATGCAAAATTAACAGCGTTAACAATAACATTAAAATTAAGATTATTTCTTTACTCTTTCATGTATCAATTAACTTATGCGGTTGAAAACGTGTACTTGAGAATGGATAACATTCGAAAAACAGGTATTCCAGCCTGAGGACACTCATTAATACATTATAAAAACCCTTCGGAAACATTTCTGAAAAATTCGGGCAGCTAAAAATAATTTATTTTTATAAATTATTCTTTAAATTTTGAAAATGTATTCGTTTCTGGGGATTCAAAAGACAATGTAACATGCTGTTTGAAATTTCGAATAACTCAGAAGATTATATTATATTTTCGTTCGTAGTTATAGCATATTTTCATAAAATAAGAAACATTGGTCATTTTTTACAGTGTAAGGACGTTCAGTAACTTTGACGTTTTGTATTTTTAAGGAAACATATTGATTTTTTCTATTTAGAATATTTTCATAATTCCATAATTTTGTTTCCAGACTACATAAATTTAGAGATTTTTTTTAGATGAACCTAACATGCTGCGAGAAGTTTTTTCTTTCTATCAAAACACACAAATTTATTATGGAAAGCATATGACAATAAAACAAGCAGAAAAATATTTAAAAGTTCCAAAAACAGCATTCCATATTTCTACTCTGAAAAGTAAAGATAATATAGTTTGTGGCGGTGAATTTTGATTTTTATAGCTGATTCGATTCGTCTCATCGAGCTAAATAATTTGCTACCTCGCATATCGGCTATTGAGTTTTAATAATGACAGGGGGCCGAATCAATTTTTAAAATTTCTTTCATTGAAAATAATTTGCCATCAAGGAAATAAGTTATTTCTTTATTTTATATTTAAATTTATTTATGGTTCGTACACTGACATGCGTTGATGATAGTCAATTTTTGATACATTGTTCATTCCGAAGAAGTGAGTAAAACAAAAATGTTTCTCACAGTGCTCACAACCAGCAAATGCTCCTTCATCTGGCTCGACGCCGCACACTGCAAAAAATAACTGTCGATTTTACAGTATAAAACTGGCACCCAGCTGCCAGTATTATACCGTAAAATTAACAGTATTAAACCGTAAAATAAGCAGTAATACGCTGCCGCGCAAGCAGTAATACGCTACCGCGCACGCGCGGTAGCGTATTACTGCTTGCGCGGCAGCGTATTACTGCTTATTTTACGGTTTAATACTGTTAATTTTACGGTATAATACTGGCAGCTGGGTGCCAGTTTTATACTGTAAAATCAACAATTATTTTTTGCAGTGCATTTAAAAATGTTCTGCTTTCTTGACAGGATGAACAAAACTAGACGAGGACATCATAACTTGCGAAAATTTGCCTGTCAAGTTGTATACGAATATTTATTTGCAATTACAAATTTTTATAATAACAGCAGTAATATAACCTTAGAGTATTTATTGACAATGTATGGCACTGTAAAAACAATTAGTAAATTTAAATCGCACTTATTTCTTTGAAGGCATCTGTTTTTCTAAACGAATTTTTGAAATTTGACCCGGCCCCCTGTCATAATAAAAAATGATTACTTTTTGGTGTTGATAACCCAACAGGTGGCACTGCTATACCATTTTTTCATGATTTTTAGGATAGCTATATCTCAAGAACTAATGCACAGAATTTCATCAAACTTCAGATTATGTTAGTCCTTGACATAAATAGATGCTGCTTACGTTTTGGTGTGAATAGCCCAACATGTGGCGTTGCTATGCTACTTTTTTCATTATTATCACGATAACTATATCTCACGAACTAATGCACGGATTTTCATCAATTTTCAGATTCCGTTAAACGTTGACATAAGCTGTTGTTGATTAGGTTTTGGTCTAAATCTCCCTACAGGTGGCGCTGCTATGCTACATTTTGCAGGATTCGCACGATTTTAGCAATAGTCATATCTCAAGAACTAATGCGCGGAATTTAATAAAACTTTAGATTTAACTAGACCTTGATATAAATTGATGCTGATTATTTTTAGTGTATGCGAAACCTGTGTGAGATAGAAGAAAGTTTTGGGATTGGCACATCCGATTCATGTAGGTACAGATATAATTTTGTAGTAGATTTTTCACCAACTTCTCATATGCTAGAATTATATAAATTATTTACACGTCTGTCATTTCATACGCCAATACCCCGTTTAAATAACTATAGAACATAAGTATAAATTAAAAATTAAAATTAAATAAAAAATTTATTTTAACGCAATTTTCCGTTAACCGAGCGTAGGTGTATATTGCCCAATACGTTTTATGATTACAACTGTATGCGAGTTACAGCAACAATGGATTTAATCACGCGCCAAACCACTCTCGGAAAAATAGGCCAACTAGCTGTGAAGCTGATGTCGGAAAAAAAAAGAAACCTGAATCAATATCAGTAACTAATTAAGCATGAGCATTATAAAAATAAGCAATACATGGTAATTATCGTTGAATAAAAGTTTTTTATAAAAAAATATATATATAATATTAATTAGTATTATTATATTAACACACAAATTACTATACCAGTACTATAATAGCAACAATGGAATTAATTATGCTCCAGTACTATAATAGCAACAATGGAATTAATTATGTGATACATGGTAATTATCGTTGAATAAAAGTTTTTTATAAAAAAATATATAATACTAATTAGTATTATTATATTAACACACAAATTACTATACCAGTACTATAATAGCAACAATGGAATTAATTATGCGCCAAACTACGCTCGGAAAAATTGGCCAACTAGCTGTGAAGCTGATGTCGGAAAAAAAAAGAAACCTGAATCAATATCAGTAACTAATTAAGCATGAGCATTATAAAAATAAGCAATACATGGTAATTATCGTTGAATAAAAGTTTTTTATAAAAAAAAATATATAATACTAATTAGTATTATTATATTAACACACAAATTACTATACCAGTACTATAATAGCAACAATGGAATTAATTATGCGCCAGTACTATAATAGCAACAATGGAATTAATTATGTGATACATGGTAATTATCGTTGAATAAAAGTTTTTTATAAAAAAAATATATAATACTAATTAGTATTATTATATTAACACACAAATTACTATACCAGTACTATAATAGCAACAATGGAATTAATTATGCGCCAAACTACGCTCGGGAAAATTGGCCAACTAGCTGTGAAGCTGATGTCGGAAAAAAAAAGAAACCTGAATCAATATCAGTAACTAATTAAGCATGAGCATTATAAAAATAAGCAATACATGGTAATTATCGTTGAATAAAAGTTTTTTATAAAAAAAAATATATAATACTAATTAGTATTATTATATTAACACACAAATTACTATACCAGTACTATAATAGCAACAATGGAATTAATTATGCGCCAGTACTATAATAGCAACAATGGAATTAATTATGTGATACATGGTAATTATCGTTGAATAAAAGTTTTTTATAAAAAAATATATAATACTAATTAGTATTATTATATTAACACACAAATTACTATACCAGTACTATAATAGCAACAATGGAATTAATTATGCGCCAAACTACGCTCGGAAAAATTGGCCAACTAGCTGTGAAGCTGATGTCGGAAAAAAAGAAAGAAACCTGAATCAATATCAGTAACTAATTAAGCATGAGCATTATAAAAATAAGCAATACATGGTAATTATCGTTGAATAAAAGTTTTTTATAAAAAAATATATATAATACTAATTAGTATTATTATATTAACACACAAATTACTATACCAGTACTATAATAGCAACAATGGAATTAATTATGCGCCAAACTACGCTCGGAAAAATTGGACAACTAGCTGTGAAGAGCTGATATCTGAAATAAAAAGAAGAAGCCTGAATCAATATCAGTAACTAATTAAGCATGAGCATTATAAAATAAGCAATATTTTGATAATTTTAACAACGATAATTTCATAATATAACATGATTTACTTTCATGAAAAGAATGTTTGTGATACAGGGTGTTTATCTATACTAATTATTATTATTATATTAACACACAAACTAATATAACATACAAATTATTGCAATTTCTACTTAAATAAACCTAAACGTTCATGATTAAAAATATATCAACTTGTTTTAAACAACGCTAATAACACTTTGAAAAGTAACCACTCATAAATGTCTAAAAAATAGTCATAATTACAATATATGTTCTTTCGAGAAGATAAATTTTATTTTTGTAATAACTTAAGCCACTTTTTCATTTAAGTTATCTAAATCCCTATTAGTAATTTATTAGAAAAAAAATGAGACAAGTATGTTTTGAAATGCGTGGTACAGCAGTGTTTTTATGAAAAGAAAAATACTACATGCTTCAAAATTATTTATGTCGTGTATTAGGAGAATTAAAAGGCATGGTTTTTCCCTTTAAATCATTCCCATGGTACAGCAGTGGTTTTACGAAAAGAAAATTGTCATACGTTTCAAAATTATTGATGTCATGTATTCAGGGAATTAAAAGAACATGTGTTTTGTCTTTAAATTATCTCCATAGTGCAGGGGTATTTCTATAAAGAGAAAAATGCCATACGCTTCAAAATTTACGATGTAATTTATTTAGGGAATTAAAAATATATTTTATCTGTCTTTAAATCTATTCCATTATTTTTATTTAATATTTAGCATGTTGTAATGAATATTTTGATAACAAAAATTAAATTGTATGAAATATTTACTATAGAAATGAGCAATAAATAATGCATTCCTGCAATCCTGTCATGGAAACATTTAATCTTCTTATTCTTGTCATAAGAGTAAATAAGAGATGACTTTCGTTGAAAAAAAAATTATGTGATTATATGTGTGTACAGTTATAATATAAAATATAAGATTGAAGTATATATATATTTTTTCATTTCGTCAGAGAATTATTGGGATTTTATTTATGAGACATTGATATGATTATATTGTTTTGAAATGTTGATGATATTGTGTTAAAAGTGTCTCAAGTCATTAGATGTCCATCAGCTTATACATGCTTTTATTATTTGCTTTGAAGGTGGTACATTTATGGGATATGAAAGAGCTTTTAAAGAGCTTATCATATTAAGACAATATTTTATATATATTTGAAAGAAAATCCAACACAAGTAATTGCTATAGGCAAAATTAAGTTAAAAGTGTTTAAAATAAAACAAAAGAAAGCTTTAACACCTATGGGCTGTCTGATTATCTAAAGAGATGGCACAAGTCATATTTTTTAATTAAAGGTATTCGATATAAGTACAGTAAAATTCTTGCAACAGTTGTGCAGCATAACATGATTATTTCGATTTCTAAATGAGTTGTTTGAATATCTTAAGTAGTAACTAAGAGATAAATTGTTCAAGAAAAAATATGTCCTACACATACACTTCAAGAAGCTCTGATATTGACAATTGCTCGATACCTGACAGCTAACAGAAGAACTGGATGAAAAAATTATCACATATGATGAACTTCTTTTAATTGAATGCTTTCGTACAGTACGAACTAAAAACACAAACAAGTCGAGAATGGACAGTAACTTTTGTTCGATCTTATATAAGACACAAATAAAATAATTATTATATTTGGTAAAAAAAAAAAAAAACTTTAATAATTGTATGTAGATTACTTTTATATATGGGTTAATCTAAAAACTTCAATTTATATTCCCTGTTCAGAGTAGTATATTATAAAAACCGAAAAATAATGGGTGTGTGAACTAATATTGTTTTAATTAAAATATGAAACCCTTAAAATGGATCACAATTTGTGTAATTACTAAAATAGGTGTAAAAATAAAAAGGTTCTAAAACATTAAAACTATTTTAAGAATTTTTTCTCATTTCCGCCCTTTGATGGTGGCCAGGTTCTGGTTAAAAGCGCTCGGGACTCCGATGAATGTTTTTAACATCTTAAAATGGTTTTAATGTTTTAGAACCTTTTTATTTTTACACCTATGTTAGTAATTACACAAATTGTGATCCATTTTAATGGTTTCATATTTTAATTGATACACAAAGGTGAATTTTGTTCCAATTTTAAAATGATTTTCTATATATTAAATTATATTGTTTTATTTATTTATTTTTGTGTCTTAAATTTTCAGATTTAAAACTTAAATTCTTTCAAATATTTCAACAACGAAAGAAAGATAGGTTCTTAAAATTGGTATTCTATTGAAAAACAAATAGGAATTAGTACCAAATTGGTATTTGTATTCTACTAAGGAAGTTGGTAACGCTGTGTAATTGTGAGCAATTTTTAATATCATACAGTTATTTTAAAAGCAGAAACCGAGTATAATCCTTGTGAATAAATAATAGTGAAATTCTCCAAATTATATTAATTATAGAATTTTATTTAGCTAAATTGGCAAAATGTTACACTGCGCATTTAATTAAAAATATGATGTCTGGTTTAAGGGGACCAAAACCATGAAATATTCCAAATTGTAATTAAAAAAAAATTAATAGTGAGTTTTTTTCCAAAGCCCGGTCACATTAAAAATCCACAGTATTTTACTTTTGATGATTTGAACCGGAATTGTTTTTCTGCACATATCTGTCAACGGCTTAGTAATGAAATAAATTTTAAAACAAAATTAGTTTTTTTTGCACTTTTTCTGCTGCCTTAACATTTTTGAGAATTTTTCAGAGGAATTTAAAATTTTAAAGTATTTTTGTATAATTTAGCGTTACGCGTGAAGATTTTAATATGGGATTTTATGTGCTTTGTATAATTTACTTCGTTGGAATTTCAACAAGTGATTACACTAGTTGTTTTTTATACTGTTTGTTAGTTTGTCTCGTGGTAACTAGTATCGTTAAAAGAACACAAATTAAATTCGCTCATATATAAATCGGCTCAGCTGTATTACGAAATATATAGTTAAAAAAACAGCACACAAAATAAAATATATAAAATAAAATTAACATTTTAAATGTGTAAAAATAAATTTATATATCTCGATAATTGTGAAAAAAAAGTGTAAAATATAGGTTTTCTATTGAAATTATTTATATCGTAGAATTTATTTAAAAATAAGAAAAAATTATGTTTATAATGTCTACAACATTTATTTTTATTTTTCAGATACAAAATGCGGATATTAAACGTGGTTTGTTTAAAGCATTTATTTTCCTTTTAAAGTCAAATAAGAAAATATATATTATTTCGTGAAATTTAAAATTTTAAGATTTATTTATATGAAAAATCAAAATACATAATGAAAATTATAATATAGTAAAGCAGGCGAAAATACTTTTAAGAATGTAAATAACTGCATTCACCAAATTACTTTCAATGGATTATTTCCTCATTTAAACATGTCTGTCCGCTTTTTTCTTTTTTTTTCCCCTTTTTTCAGAAAGTGCATTTTTCTGTTCCTCATGTAAAAAAGAAAGAAAAGTAAGTTTAGAATTATATCGTCCTTACGATCCAATAACATGGTTATAAAAGAAAAATGCAAATGCCTCTTTTTTTTTCTTTTTTTTTTTCTTTCTTTTCTTTCTTTTTTTTTTTTTTTTTTTTTTTTTTGAAAAATTTATGTAAGATCCCAAAATTAGTTTATAAAGTATTATTAAAAGAGTCATATCCAAATACATTATAATGAAATATGATGAAGCAAACGAGGATTTTTAATATTTCTATAATACATTTTTATGATTAATTTAAAATGCGTAAGGGGAAATTATTTTTATACTTTGTAAAATAAATCACAATCACTCTGATTATTGTAATCTTATACATTTGAATATTAGAAATTTAAATCTTTATTGAATTATAAATAGTATAAGTATATTTTTGTGAAAACCTTATAATTTAACATAGTATATAACAGCTGATTGTTTAGAAACATTTTAATAATGGAAATAATGAATAGTGTAATACATTCATTACTGCAATATATTAGTTTTCTGACTGGCATTTAAAAATATTAGGATTGGTTACTTATACGAAAAATTTAAGTATACGAGACAATTATTTATATTAAAACTAACACATAACATATAAAACTATAACATAACATATGCATGTAAGTTAAATGCTTTTCAGAATACAAGCAGCATTATTTTTAATATTTTTATGAAGATATTACGATTTAAATACACACTGGGTTTTTTGTTTCACAGAAACTAATTTATTTATCTTCATGCTGGGGAGAAAAGGAGAATGACAGAAAAAAGAGACAGATGTAACATCACTGGAGAAAAATAAATTGAATAAATTTTGATAATAATTCTTGCTTCCAGAATCGCACAATGTTTTATTATTTAAGGTATTGGTGAAAAATGCAGCAAAATTAATTTCATAGAAACATTATTTATTAAGATATGTCCATGATTTACATTGAAAGATAATATAGGCAAAGTCTAACGGTAACATAATTGCACTGAAAAAAAAAATTACACTGGCACTCCAACTGCCAGTATTATAGCAGCAGTAATACACTGCCACGCATGCGAGGTAGGGTATTACGGCTTATTTTACTGTTTAATACTGTTAATTTGACGGTATAATACTGGCAGCTGGAATGTCAGTATTATAGCCTAAAATCAACATTTTTTTAAAAATATTTTTTATTGATATTATGTACTTTTTTTTTAAATATGCATTAATGAAGATATAAATATAATCAAAACGACTCGCAGTATCATTTATTATGTGATATAAAAGAAACAACATTTTCTATTGTGCAAATATGAGTAACATTATTCGTTTATATATGAAATACATCTTGTTTAAAAAATATAAATATATTTTTTCTGATAACATGACTCTTATAAAAATTTATATATGTGTTTTTTATTTTATTTTTAAACTAACATTATAAGTTATAGACTTTTATGAGCATGATACCTACAGATACATTAGAGTTTCCTACTCATTTATCTGCTATTTGGCATTACACTTCAATTGATTTGATGTATGTTTGAATATACTATTTTTCGGCCCATTGTGGAATATACGGGAATGAAGCGGCTGACCAACTAGCCAAAAAAGGAACTAAAATAATACAAACACCAAGCAATGAAATACCTTTCAATTCAATATCAAGAATTATAAAGAGAAAAATGGATTCTCAATATGAAAGGAGAATACTAAGTGAAATCGAAAATAAAGAATGGAAAAATGCAATATCTCATGACCCTACAGCACCAAGAAGAGCAAGTGTTGCCTTATACAGACTTGCCACGGGACACGATTGTCTACCTAATTACCTTTTCAGATTTGGTATTCTTGAAAATCCAAATTGCCCTATTTGTGGAGAGCATGTAATCTTGAAAGCACAGCATTTTCCACTGTGCCCCGCACTATCAAGTAACAGTGTATCTGGCAGATATTGGGAAGCCAGGGAACTAATGAGGACCTCAGAACATCAGCCTAATTGATTGTATTCCCTGTTTACAGTTGACTTTTTGTTTTCACTAAAGTCTCTATATGTCACTCTTGTTTCGTTTGTTGTTCTGTTTATTCTTCAATTGATTTGGTGGCATATAATAGTGTATAGATGTTTGTCTAAGTGCTATTGCTTTGAAAAAATATATATATATACCATTTGTAATATCTTTAATGGTGTTCACAATTGAATGTTTACTTTACAAAATACTTATTTGTATCACATGATAGTTGCTTTATGAATACACACAAAACAATCGCAATAAAATATTACCCAAGATATCCAAATAGCTCACAGGGTGCTTTCACTTCTAAGAATTTCGAAGGAGTATAGCACCACATTTTCAGATTATAAAATTTCGCCTTATTTAATCACTGCATTTATTCATACATTTGTCATATATTTAACCACTAATAAGGCTATTCCATAATAGTGATGCACATAAGTTTAAAAGCCTACACTGTTAAAAATTTTCAGGAAACAGTCCAGTCATTTGACCGTTTTTATAGAAAACGGTTACACAACCGTAATAACCGCCCACACTATTAAAAATTTGCAGCAAACTGTCCAGTCATTTGACCGTTTATATAGAAAACGGTTATATAACAGTAATTTAACTCTATTCTGACCATAATATTGTCCATATTATGATCAGAATAGTGTTAATTTACGGTTATTTAACCCTTTTCTGTAAAAACGGTAAAATGATTAGGCAGTTTGCTGCAAATTTTTAACAGTGCATATTATGGTCAAAATAGATTTAAATTACGATTATTTAATCATTTTCTATCAAAACGGTCAAATTATTGGCCAACTTATTGGCAATTTTTAACAGTGTACACTGTAAAAAAAATCCTGAAAAAAAAGTACTGTCAATCGGGGCGGCAATACTATTCCCGTATTGTAAAAAAAAAAAAAAAAAAATCTATAAATTTTAGGGAAAATTCTGAAATATCAGTTTCGTTTAATGATGTCTTTCATAGTCCTTCCTGTAACCTAATACTTTTGTGCATAATGAAGGTAAATGCTACGCATCTCTTAATCTATAGAAAACATTCTGGACTGCACCTCAATTATCCTTTTTTATTTCATTATGTTTGAAGTATCATAAAATCATTAAAATGCATAGCAAAAGTTTTTTTGCCTTAGATGATAATGCAATGGAATTATTTTGTGCGTACCTGAAAACAAATTATAAATGCTACATTTTCTATACTCCTGAGGAAGCATGTATTGTGCTGTCCTCTAAAAAAACCCCCCATTTTTTGAAATTTTCTCTATATAAAGTCTAATAAAGAATTTATAAAAATTGAACATGGCTAAATGATTACAGCTTCTTCTGACTAAGATTTTAAGGTTAAGCAGTTTTCATTTTATCACTTGATTACAAAATGGCAGCCAATTATGCGATAAATTGAAAAAAACCCGCTTTTCTAAAAATGACCTTAAAACAACCCACAGCTGACATAATCAGCTGAAAATGAAGCATTTTATTACATATTAATGGTTTAGCATAAAAAAATATGTATATCATTCTAAAATTCCAGTGTAAAAAGAAAATCTGTAAAAAGGAAGCTTGTGTTTTGCCAGAATTCTGCAATTGTTAATTTAAATTATTTTAAAACTAAATAAGCACCCCTTAGGTATTTTAAACTATTTTCATTATTTTAAATGGGGCATAAAACAGAGAAAAACAAAAAAATGAATTTAGTAAAATATTTGGTGTAGCACTAGGGTGGTTTTTTTTAAGGAAACCTTTCAGTGAGGGTTATTTTTGAAGTGCACAATATTAGTGCACTTCAGTGATGCATATCAACTTTATTATGTTTGATTTTTTTTAACATCATTCAAATGATTCGGAAATGATTTTTCCCATATACCATGATATCTACCCTATTAAATCCATGCGCGTATCTACCTATGTAGCCTCAAAAACTCGGAAACCACACGGCGCAGGGATACAACATTTAGCACACCGGTTGCTGGTAGGCCCATGAACGATTAGGGCAAAAAAAATGTACAATTTTAAATAGATTTATTTTATTTTATTTATTTGACGAATTTTTGCCTTATTTATGTTCAGCACGTAATTTCGCGAGTTCTAAGAAGTTCTAAATGTTCACTGCAATGTGAGATATACATATTACGCAACCCACACTGCAATACTAAGAAGCTGTAGCGAGTGCTACGACAATTCTTTTACCTCGCATGCAAATAATTAGCGATTATTTAATTGCGCTTAATTATTACCTTTTTTTAAAAAAAAGAAAAACACTTTATCACAAACATCAACAAAACTTTTTACTCTATTTATATCCTTATTCCAAAGATATCGTTTTATCGTCTGCTGCCATAGCAACATGATAAATTAAATATCATTAAAAAAAATCCACAGTAATAGAAAAATATTTTTCTAAATTGAATAGTTATTGTTTCGTTTTATATTCGATTATTATGTCTATTTGATGTGAATTTTTTACGGAATACTACTTTTCACCACAGATTTTTCGTTGTGTAAATACTGATTTTTAATAGATATAGCAAATTTTTATATTCATAAACTTTAGTTTGGTTGTACTGATTTTTATTTTCACTTTTGGTTTTAGATTTTTATTCACGAAATCTCGTGCGCATAACGGGTTAAACAGCTAGTAGCGGAATTACTTTGTGTGTGCTTGTAAACAAGTTATAAATTCTAGACACTTCATACCGAACATTCCAGAGTAAACATCAGAAACATATAACATTTTTATACAAATCCAAGTGCATTTACGAGAGTTAGATCACGGTAGACGGCAGACGAGAGATAGACAGATAAATCAAATTCAGAAACACTCTTCAACTGAGTTAGAAAGTGCTAAAAAGACTGGAACTGTATCCTTTCTTTCAATAAAACACAATGTGTTAAAAAATAAATTTTAAGAAATAGATATAAGATTGCATAACTGAAGATGTATTTTAATGAAAAAAAAACTATAAAAATGTAATATAATGGAAGAGTAAAATAAATATTAAGAATACAAGGATATTCTTTAAAACTGAAGTTTATATGTGTGTAATGTATAAAGAAAACAGCGACAATTTTTTATAACAGAAATTGTAATTGCCTATTTTAAATTGTTAATGTAGCGTAACTGTTCTAAAAAGAATCGGAAAACGAACATACATAAAACAAATAATTGTCTTAATTGAAAAATATAACGTTATTTTATTCCTTCACTACTTTTAAAAGAGATAAAAGAAATAATATAAAGTAATAAAACGAAAGATGATTGTTTATGGAATGGTAATTTTTTAAAAGAGAACAAAGGAAACTGAAAGGGACTTTTAATGAAACCCAAATTCAAGCCTATACTATTAATTCAAAATAAATATTTTGCAATGATTATCATGTATATATTTCTTTATAATTAAACATGATTTTAAAATAAATATTTATTTTAATTAACAACTGAAACGACATGCACCTCATCATAACTTAGCACAATTCTGGAAAGCATGAAATAAAACAGAACAAGAAAAGTTTCATTTTATAAAAGAAATGACCAAAACTATTCGAAGGAAAAAAAAAGATAAAAATATTTTAAACTGTGAATGTAGCTTAACTGTACTAAAAAGAAACGGAAAACCAACATACATAAAACATATATTTGTCGAAATTGATAAATTGAACTTTCTTGTATTCCATCATCAATTAAAAAAATAAAATAAAAAAAAAATAACATAAAGAAATAACACGGAAGATGATTTTTTTTAATGAAATGTTAATTTTTTAATAAAAGAACAAAAGAAAACTCAATATAAACAATGCAGAAATATTTAATGAAACAAAATTCATAGCCTATACTATTAATCCAAATTAAACGCTTTACAAAGATTGTCATGGTTTTGTTTCTGGACAATTAAAAATATTTGTAAAATAAATATTTCTTTAAACTAATAACTGAAACATCACGCATCCCTTCATCATTTAAACTTTCAAATAGAATTTCAAATAGCTAAAACAATTAAAAAAAGACAGAAGAATCAATTTATGAAAGAAATGACTAAGTTATTCGCAGACAAAAAGATAAAAAAGTTGGAAACCAAATAAATGAGATATGAATAAACAAAGAAACTTAAATTTAGCAAGTTACCATTTAAAAGAAACGAAATAGAAAAACAGTAAAGAAAAACGAGAAACAAAAATGATTTTCAAATAAAAGAAAGTAATTTTGTAAAATATGAATAAACTAATAAAGTAAATAAATACAAATGTTGTTTTATGTAAAATTTTAACGTTTTATTTTTAGAAATATAAAAGAATAAAAAAATAAATAACGATGCATATTAAAATAAAAACTAGCAATTTTAAGCTATGTTTTTAAAATGAATGCGCAAAATGCATTGAAATAAAACAATAAAATATTTCTTAAATAAATAAAAATGAAAAATGTAAAACAACTTTAGAATTAATTTGTTATAAAAATAATAATACGGGAAGAAAATAAATAGAATAAAATATAAATGCATGGGAAAATTAAATTGATTATTTTTAATGTGAAGATAAACGTGTCTTGTACTGTTTCTAACTTAATATGTAGGTTTATATAAAAGTTTCTGGCACATATATCTAAGGTTATTTATGCGCGGTACAATATTTTTATTTCGTTAAATTTTCAAAAATATGGAGCTGTTTCTATAAGTAAATGTTGTAACAGTACTTTATTTAAAAATCCCGTTTCTACAGTTACTTATGTAAACTGAAATGCAATTTTTTTACGTATTAATGTATTTTTTATTAATCACTGAACATAATCTACAGACAAACATATCGTATATATGGTGACATAATCTTTAGTTTTGTTCTCTAAAATAACACAGAGTACATAATGAAACATATTGTAGCTAATATAATCTCCCTATTCCTAAAAAAATATCCTGAAGTAATTATTTTGTGATCTATGCACAGATTCAAAAATTTTTGTAATACATTTTTACAGACATATCTATTAACAAACCATTGCCAAATAATTAATTTTTGAAAAAAAGTACAGTGAAACCTACGAAACTTGTACCTCTGTTTAACAAGAATCCTTCTTTAAAAGAAAACAATTCGTAGTCCTACCGGAAAGGACACAATGCAGTTATAATAAATGGTTTTCCTGTTAACACGTACACCTGTCTAAAACGTATGTTTTTCCTTTCTTATTCCGTTTTAGCTTGATTTACCGTTTTTTTTCTTTTTAACAATTTATTATAGAACCAAAAAAATGAAGGCTACAATGCTATATTGCTCTGCAATGTATTGTATATCATAGAATTACAGCATTATGTTCCATATTGCAATTTAGTTTGAAATAAAATTATTTCATACTTTCTGTAAGATATTTACACTCACTATAATATTACGCCCCTAACTAATTTAAATAATTTGAAATTAGTTTTTAAATCAGTTATTTACCGAAATTTTTATTATTAGTAATTTAATTTTGTTTATTCGACTTATATTGTATATATTTACATCATACTGCCAATACTGTCAAACAGAGTTATTATACTAAAAATAATTTATTTTTGTAAGATTATCTTAAATACATTATATTTTATTAAAATTCCTCTAATTTAATCCAAATACTTCTCCAATAATACATTTCATAGAGGTTATGTTCAATATTAAGCCAGCATTTTAACAATATTTTTACATGTCTTTTTAGTTATATGTTCAAAACTGCAATTAAACTAAAATTTCCAAAAAAATATTGCAATATTTGTATGTTATAAAGGCATAGTTATAAAATATATTAGATTTTTAAATAATTCTTACCACAGAAAACTGTTCTCATAATGGATGTTCTTTTGGAAAATCGTTAAATTATCTTATTATGAGTTAACCTGCTTGCTTATTTTGGTCAACATATCATAATTCCATACAATGAAGGATCTTTTATGCATTCATCCTGTAATTACTTTAACCTTATCGATTTCTATTTTCGTCTCTATATGTTACATTCGCCTTATTCCCTGTAGATATTTTGATAATATAAGCTTCCTTCAACTTATTCACGATATATAGAGTGCATACACACCTGTTTTCATACTGGGCATATTTTAAGCGACATATTTGTAGCGAAGTGATTAATATTTTACTGTTCTTGGCAACCTTTACAAAAACATGTATGCACATTTTCTGTATTTTTGGTATTTCATATTCACAGTTGTCTTCTTTAATTAAAAATCTCTCCTTATTTCAGCTTTCAATGTTTCAATTATTGTAAGACTTCTGCGAAGTTCTTCTACTCTTTCAGTTTCCTGAAAAACACTGTAAACTCTTTGTGTGACAGGTATATTTTACCAATATCTACTTTCAAACAAGCTGACAACGAAAATATTTTTGAAGTTACTTTTAGAAAAAATTGTTTTCATTTCACTCAAATTCTATAAACCTTCTTACAGTTTTCAAAGTGTAAACTGAGATAAGTTAGCACTGAAATTCAAGAGAACATATCAGTTATTTTGAAACTACTGACATTTCTGTTTAAATATGAGAGAGAACAGCGAATTTATATAATTAAAAATACATAATGGATATATGTTTACTTTAAAGATTTTTAAATTTTTCATTGTTTATAATAGTGAAATAGTTAGTGTACGTTACAAAATGCTTGATATTTAAGAAGTCGCATTGCACGCACTTTGACAGTGTATGAAATTTTATTGCTACTAAAACATAATTTTACAGATATTGTGGTTGTTTCGGCTACAAAAAACAAGATCTTTTTGTATTTGAAACATAAAACTTTTTATTGTTCATACATTAACATTATCATTATAAATATTTTCTAAATTTTTCAGTGCCATGAAAGAAATATGTTTCTGTAAATTATGTAATAAGGCAAACTCTTTTATCAAAACCAATATTTGCTACATTGAAGATTCTAACTAGTTTTTTGGTTGGTTTTTAAAAATGTTTATTTTTATTTATTCAAATTCATAGTTTGTTTATTTTACAGTTCATATTTTCATCTTTCATCTTTAATTAAAAATTTCGGTTTCACTTCTAAAGTTTTAATTACTATGAAACTTATGAATTAGAAGCGTCAAAATAACAAAAATGTATAACATAAAATACCAAACACCGACCCAGCCCAACACCGACCCAATACCAAACACCGACTCTCTCGAATGTCTCTTCCTTGCAAGGTGCAGCGATACATAATTTCAGAAAAAGCATGAATACAGGGGTCACGTGACGGCTTGTGCGCCAATCGAGAATCGGGATTCTTTGCGAGAAGTGCCAGAATTTTGAGGCAGGGTGGCTTCCGGTAAGAAAAGACGCCAAAGATGGATCAAGAATATTCCATGATGTTCGATAAATTATCTATGAACCAGAGAGTTTTAAGCTAACTGATTATCGTTAGTTACTGGTTTGAGAATATGGAATGATTTTTATGTTCATGAAAAGGAAAAAAATGAAAAAAAGAAAAATCTTTTATCCAAGTTGGATCAGAGCCAGAATGGAATTAAAATAAAAGGAAATAATAAAAAATAATAATAAAAATGAGTTGTTCTTTCACTAACTACCAGGATTTCGTCTACCAGGATTTTTAGGATAATCGTAATATAAGACCAACTCCAAAAATAAGCCTGTGCAACTTTCTTAAAACATACATTTCTGGAAACAGTGTTCTGAGATTAAAAATGCACGTAATAATGACAAGAATTCAAAAAATTGATATTTAGTTCAATGTAATTATTTTAAAAGATCTTCTGCTTTCAGGAAAAATTATGCAAAACAGGAATAAAAATCGTAAATTTGTAAGAAACCAGCGCACTTGTGTTTGAAAACAAGCGTTAATAAAACGCGAAATTTCCTTTTCCATTCTACTCCACTTATTTTTTTGTTGTTGTAATTTTGCGAATGAAGTGTTTTCTGTAAACATAAAATCATTTACTCAGATGTTAACATTTCGCCTTTTCGAGGTTAAGACCTCAATCATCGCACTAACGAAATAAAACACTATTGTAAATTACATTATTTTAGAGAATCGTGTCAGTTGAATATTATTATAAACCAAATTTTAGAAAGGCGGATCTCTTCCGCAACCAATAGGTAGCGTCATAAACTTACATTTTATAATGCTGCTGAAAAATGTTTTATGCGTCAAAAATATGCAATTATTCTCACATGTTTTACTCTGCGAGTACTAAGACTAGGGTCAATAGCCTCTAATTTTGAAACTGGTCGAAATAAAACTCTGTCAAAATGACTTCATTGTGATATAATTATAGAAAAATATTTATACAGAATATCTTTATGGTCTAAAATTAAAATTTACACGTGGATATAGATTGTTTTCAATTAAGTATATGAACATTTATACAGTGTTGTAAAGTAATAAATGCAAACTGATGTTCAAATAAAGAAAACATCCTCGAATATAAAACAAGCAGAGTCTTTTGGATTAAACATTAATATAAGACCTGGTGTTATTTTCCGCGAAATACAGTAAATCAGACTAATAATTTACATAAGATATTGTAATGGTTTTACATCTGTGACTTAAAAACTGTGTGGCCGTCAAGTTACATACATATATTTTTATAGATATAAACGTTATTTCAAAAATCAAAATATTAAAAAGTCTCTTCATGAATCGATTTTATTTGGATATTGTCACAATTATTTATCAGAAAAATCTTACTTTAAGAACAATTAAAATTTCATTTTTCAATTTAAATATAAATGAAAAGAAATAAATATTAAAGGAATTGATTAATGTTTACATACGGGATATAAATTGCTATCGTCTGGAGATATTTTCTCTGCTGAGAAAGTTTAAATAAATATACTTTGTTTGTATATGAAAAAAAAAGAGAAAAAAGAAAGAGGAAAAAATAAAAGATGATTTTTTTATTTTTCTTTAAAAAAAAAAAAAAAAAAAAAAACTAAGTAGTCTAACTCTTTGTAAACACAACTTATCCAAACAGTAAAAGATTTAAACTTTGGAATTGAAGTACACTATTTTCAAATATATATTGGTACTTGTGTATTAAAATATAACATTAAATGAAAATTCAAAGATTTTGAAATGATTCTCAGTATTTTGTATGTTCAATCGTTCATTAACCACAAAGCTTTTTTTTAACTCATTTTGTGGTAGTAAATTTTATTTGTACTTCAAGAGTCTATCAAATGTCTGTTCAGAAATTAATTTTCCCGATCATTATAGAAAAGAGCTTATATTGAACAACTTATATTCTATCCATTTTTTTTCTATCACACAGTTATTTAGCAATTAATTTTATTTTGTAATGACAGATATAATTCCTTTCTAAGATATGAAAATATACAAATTGAACAAAATTCTATTCAATAATTGGTTTCGTTCAGATAATGTAAAACTATCTTCACTTTGAATATCGAAAAATTTTTTTAGCAATTTATATTTAAAAATGAAAAAAAAAGCATATTAGTAATTCCTACATGCTGGAAATAAATTGTATGGACTTCTCTGTTGCTAACAAATGTAAATAAATGCAGAGGTATTCTATATAATGAAAAGTGAGGAAATGGAACCACGTTGCAAATTTTGTTTGAAAATCACGTAGCTTATCACTCTGTAAACATGACTTATCCAAATAATTAGAGATTGCTATTTTAGTAAAATTCTTCAACTATTTATTAAGATAGTTGCATTAGAATTCAACATTAAGTGAAACTAATACGATTTTGAAAAGATGATTGGTGTTTTGTAATCTCAGTCATTTATCAAAATAGTATGTTTATTTTATTTTTTATTTTGAGGAGGTAAAACGTTAATTGAAATACCATAGGTCTATATACTGCAAGATTATGTCTTGAAATTATTTTTTTAATAATTATAGATATTTTATATTAAGAATGATTTGCTTGAGAAAGGCGATTTTATTGCTATTATCATTAATCGCTCATGTCGGTCAGTCATTTCCTCATGGATCCACAGATTCCATATTCGCATGACTATTGCTTGGCTACGTCCGACACGATGGATACGTCCGTTCCGATTTCTCGGAAGGATAATCCGCAATTTCTGCATGCAACGATTCTGTCACCGTAGAACTCAGAAACGTGCTCGAATTGTGCTCGTGTTTTTCTACGAGGAATACTGAATCTGCACACACCAAAAATCTCACGAGAGAAAATTTTACGTTCTTCAAAACGGCAATATTTCCTCCCTTTATATGCAAATTGTAAAGGGCGCTGCTGTCGTCCATTATGTGCGCGTGCACTGAAATTGTAGTCATTTGCATATACTATTAAGGTGTATGAATGGTGCAATTTTCACGCTGTTTGGATGATTTCTTCACGCTGTTGCATTTTGAATGGCCAGCAGTGTATATGATGAAAGAGGAGAAAATAGAACCACGTTGCAAATTTTGGTTGATAGTCACGTATCCGAACACTCTGTAAACATGACTTATCCATATGATGAAACATTAATATCTTAGTAAACTTTCTTCAACTAGTTATTGAAATAGCTGTATTAGAATTGAACATTAAGTGAAACTGATAGGATTTTAAAAAGATGATTGGTGTTTTATCTGCTCAATCGTTTATGGAAAGAGTAAGGTTATTTTGTTTTATTTTGAGAAGGTAAATTGCAATACCATAGGGATATATACTGCAAGATTTTGCCTTGAAATTATTTTTTTACACTTATAGATATTTTATATTAACGTTGTTTGTGTGATAAAGGCTATTTTATTTTCTATTTTCATTAAAGAAGTTTATATATATTGCTATTTATATAATTTGAAAACGAATAATTACTATTTAACTGAAATTTATTATAAGTAATTTCAGAAATTATGTATTTTATATTGTTTTATACCTGGTTATGTAATAAATACATCCTTTTTATGAAAAGAAAATCTTTGATTCAATAGGGTAAGTCCGGAATAGTTTCCCTACTTAAGCCCCCCTTCATTTTTCTTTTTTATAGTAATGAGTTTTGTGGTGCACATGTAACTTGTCTACTTCAAAATTTATGCAGATTTTAATAAAAAATATTACTTTAATATAAGTACGATATAAAACAGTGTTTTTATCAAAAAACTTAATCAATGGCTTTGGCCATATATCCCGGACCTCAGGGTTAGACGGCCCACTTCATCAGGATAAATGTCCCATTCGTAAAAGAATAGGAAGCATATGTAATTAAGATTTATAATTCAAAATCTGGATTTGCATTTGACTTAATATCTTGTTTACATCAAATTTATGATTTCTTTTTAAACAGATTTGAGTTCACAGGCTCTGTATACTGATCCTGCATTACACTCCAACGTCAAAGAATATTTGCTATTCCCAATTCTTCAAATATTCGAATTCGGGATATACAAAATTTGAAGCCAATCAGATATTTCTAACGAAGGCAAAACTTGTTTAATCTAAGGGATAACCCTTGACTTTTTTTTATATTCGATGTACAAACTCTAAAACCTAATTTGGGAAACAAATTTAAAATTCTCAAATGAAATGCCTTAGATTTGTATGTTTCAAAATAAATGAGTTCAAAATATTTTATATATTGTGCAAGAGGTTAAACTTGTGTAATTTGAAATAAGAAATATTACTTAAAAAATAAATAAAGACAAAGAGGATTACACCTCTAATATACTGTACTTTTTACAGATTTTACCAGAGATTTTAGATTTCTATTTTGTATTTCAATTTCAATTTAGCGCTTCTGAATATATATTCTGTTATAAAGAGAGGGAGATTTCGGAATGTGTCAGTTAAACTATTTTTAGCACATATAGAAATCACAAACACTTAAATAATTTTCACTTAAAAATGTAAAGGAATTGCAATATTTTGAACTAAATTTCTGAAATGAAACAAAATGATTTTTTTTATCGTTGCTTAAATGGATAATTTATCACTACTAACACCGTCACCTGGCTTCTTAGAAAATGATCCTCCGGAAGGGTGATGGACCAAAAGAAGAAACAGATTATTTTCTCACAATCCTGAAGATTTAAAAATATATATTATCCCGCATGAAAGTTATTTGATAATTATAAATGGGGGGTCTTATCTTGAATCGCAAGTGAGGTATTTACTCCAAAGCATGTTGGACATGTATCCTTTTGATCCGGGATAGATGTCCCAGCCAGTAACTCTGGAAGAAGGAATAAATGTGGCTGCAACTTATAATTAACACATTATTCGATACCTTTTTCAACATCATTCACTAAACATTTCATGAAAAAATTCTAGTTAGTACATTATTCTTCTACTTTATCTCACAAGAGCTTACAATAACAGTCAAACTTACCTATCTTTGATTACTAAAACATTTATTTGAAGGAATAAATCGCTGTAACTTCGTCTACGACGCTTTTTTATAACGATTGATAGTAGAACAACGTCACTAGGTCTGTCACACATCTAATAGCTGGAATACAGTAACTAGGGCAAGTAACCCGATAGGACATCTAACCTGGATTTACCCTATTAATTTTAAACTTTGAACTTACGTTCTATTATTTTATTACAGCCAAAACAAATTACTAAAATATAGTTCACTGAAATTAAAATATCAGTTACTTAAAAATTATTGACTAATAGGAATTATGCCGTTAAATGTAAACTTTGTATTTCTTTAATCACATATAGTTAGTTTATAAGAGTTTCATTGTAAAAAAAAAATTAATACAAAGTCTTTAGAATTTAATAAAATAAAAAATATATAGAGAGAAAGAAGTTGTATTGAAGTGCGTTAAAGATAAATACAGTAGAACCCCGATTATCCGAATACCCGTTATCCGAAAATCGGCTTAACCGAAATACCTTAAGACTCTTTTTTTTAATATGAATTTTTTTAGTTTTAAACAAGCATTCTGTTTATGAAATAAATAAACATCGTCAATTTACTTATTTGGGCAATCGCGTAAAAGCAGGCATTTTATTGCATAGGCACATACAACACTTCATTTCTTTACAAAATATGTTCTGATTTTTTTGTTTTTGTTTTTCTACTTCGCATTACTTCAATGCTGCCTTATCACGCGACCTTTTAAACAAGTATACATCTGACGCTGTTGCATTTTCCTGCACTTCAGTATATTGAAGTGCTAGTATCATAAACATAAAAATAGATAAGGACTTCTAGCGAAATAACCTTTTGAAGAAAAAAATCGTTCTTCGAAAAATGTTTCAAATAGGTGGCGCCTTTTTAGGACATTTGCTCTATACGTCACCATTTCGTTTGCTTCCTCAAATCGTCTGCTTGACAGCCATCGTCTGGTGGACATCCGATATACAGTTTCGGTTTGTTGTTGTAGGTGGTGCTACCTTAGCAGAGATGCTTGCCGGCTGCACAAAACCATGCGCAAAGCTGCCTCTAAGTTCGAAAGTCGCGACACGATATTAACACTATTTCGTTAGAAGTTGTTATCTATTTCTATGTTCATGGTTTAGTATCAACTCTTTTCAACGTGTTGAGCTCTTCATATTTATAAATTCGCTTTAAATCATTACTCATCGTAAATAAAGTCTGGAGGAAATTAAAACACGTTGTAAACAGGAAGGAGAAATTGCTCCTAATACGGCCACTTGCTTCACCTGCAAGCACGAACACGTTACCTGACTGTGGTGAAGTGAGAAGGGTGAGTGGCGTCATCTGGTGGAATAAAATTGGGCAGCCTCTCGGTTATCCGAAAATTCCTATGGAACCCCGGTCAACCGAAAATCCTTTGGTCCCATGCTTTTCGAATAAGCGGGGGGTTTACTGTAATGATTATTTAAAAAAAATGTGTTTAATAAAATAAATATTCGAGTCAGATTGAATAAAACACACACATTATATCGTGTTCGTGAACTAAACTGCATATAAAGCATGAAGAGAATCATGAATGCTATCCCTATGCTTTCACGAATATCAGAAAAGATAATGAAATGGGGTTTCCTGGATCACGTATAAGCGCAATATAGAATTTAACATCGCTTTTAAATAGAGAAATAGGTAGCAGAACCAATTTCTTTTCGGATATTCAGTTCGAAAATCTGCCTTTGATATATATATATATAATTTTTTTGTTCTACACCGGACAAGACTTTCGAAAATAATCTCTGCTTATAGATTTAAACAAAAACATCAACGAAAAATGTATTTCTTTTTCTATTTTCTTTGAAGTAAGGTATCAAGAGTTTAAATTATCAAAATAAACTAGTTAATAACTTCTAATTCTATTTTTTTAATAATTGTAAACTTTATATTCAGCGTATTGTGTGTAAGTTTTTAATAAATGTAAAATTTCTAAAAGTTCAACATTATTTCTTCTTAAAAAGCCATTTTAAACCTATTTGAACCTATATGGGACAGTCCTATAAATAGGACATCTATATAACAAAGTTAATTTGGATAACTCTTCTCATAAAAGTTTTGAAATAGACCTAAGTTTGAAATGTTATTTTTATTTTAAAGAAATTTTAATAAACATAAATTTTATTTTATTTTTACTTTGAAGAATTATAATACGAGCTGTCATATTTATATGACGGCGGTCCAATATGGGTTAGGTGCAAAAGGTGTTTTTCATTCATCTAAAAATAACTCAGACATGTGAGGGTTAAAATTATTCATTGAGTATGTTTCTTCTGACAAACATGTTGAAAATACCCGTATTAAAAAAAATGAGTTGTTTTATTTTTTTAGCATAAAATAAGCAATTTTTTCTGTAATTTTTTTCACTTTTTCTTGATTTTAATAGTTTATCTAATTATTTGCCGTAATGTACTTTATTTAATATAAAAAAATAATCTAATGAAAAATAATTAACATTTTTGGTCTACGCTCTTTCATTCTTGAACTACAAAATACAGATGATTTTTAAATTTCTTTAAACCTTTTTCTTCATTCTATTTTTTAAATATTTCAAATGTAATTTAAAAAGTCCTTCCGGCCTGTACCGGGAGGAAAAGGTAGCTTTCCTATATCTTCGTTTTAAAATTTTAGCTAATGTTACACGAAAACAGCAAGTTAAAATGCAAAGAAACGTTTACAAAAGATTCGTTAATACTGAATTTGAATAAGAAATTCACCAAATTATTGAGCAATAGCCAAATTGGCTTCATTTATGAAGACTTATTTTGGTCGCCAAATTTGGCGATATTTCGCCAAATGTCGCCGAGTTTGGCGAGAATTTGGCGCTAACGGATATGAATATATAGTTTTATGCGTTTGATTGGGAAAATTATTACAACAATGAAAATTTTTGTAATGTGCTGTCTTGTTTCAAAATGTCAGCCACCCTAGAATTTCAAACTGCTCTATCTCAGCCATTTTTTAAGATAGAGGTAAACCAAAAAATGCTCTGGAATCCTTGTATCAAGGCCTAACACTGAATTAAAAAATAAATTTGAATTTTTAACTTTTTTGTATATTTATTTTAGTTTTAAATTTTTAATTGGCCGCCATCTTGAAACAAAATGGCGGACCAAGCTGGCCAACGAACTCGGTCGAGACATTGATGAGTTTAATACACACAATTAGTTTCATCAAAATTGATTTATAAATACGAGCGTTATCGTATGACATAGGTCAGATATATATATATATATATATATATATATAAATCAACATTTGAGCGGAGGTTGGTTTTGGGGTCATGATCGGTGAAAATATACCGAAATTTTCCTGAACTGCTTTCCTCCGAACGGCTGCAATAGGTAGCTTTATACTTTTTTGTATTGAAAGCTACCTAACATAAATCTTTTATGGAAAATAGATAGGATTTATACATTAATTTTTGATTTTTTAACTGTATTTTTTTTATTATTGTTTAGTTTTTTAATAAATTTCTACAAAAATGCATATTTTATTTTGTATTAAATAAATTTATTCAACTGAATATTCGTTGCTGCACGTTCTATGGTTTTTTTTTATAACCAAGAATAATAATATCTAACATCTGACTAATGTCGAAAAATATTTATGAAAAATAATTTGCACTTTTTTAATAATGTTTCACTTTGAATCTGTTTCTGAAAAATATTCCTTTTTTAGGTCGAGCATGGTCATGAAGCTTTATTTTGTATCATTTTATACCTGATAAATTTTCTTCCAGTATTTTTTACACTTCCATCTACGGCGTTAATTTACTAATGTTTAAAAATTTCTTTGGATATCAATTATAAAAAAACACATTTATTGAAAATGTTTTTCAGTTTACATGTAATAACTGAAATGTTTCACAATAACTTTTCATCATATTACTGCTCTTTCCGCAAAGCTCTTTCCACAAAGAAATATAGTATTCCGGTCGTAAAATAAACCAATACTCCCTAAACGAAAAAATAATATTTAAACTTTATATTAGAATAATATATGCTCTGTCTTATTCTTTTTATCGTTCTCGTGTAAACATAATGAGTACTTATTTTTATTAAAGATAATTAAAAACAAAACTTTCGTATGGATGTATTTTATAACTTTTTGCCTATTTAGAAAATTTCTCTCTATATGCTTTTAAAAATAAATTTTGAACTAAATAAAATTAAATAGTTTAAGCAGACATCATAATCTCATCAAAAAGTCACTTGTAAAAAATGCAGCCAAGTCTCGTAACTCATTTACCGTAAAAAGTACTGAGATCGTATAAAGCCAAGTTTAACTATCTTATTAACTCTGAAATTTTCATTCACTAAATCACTCCTAGTCTCTACATCTTTAGTTAATTATTATTTTGTGACTTGTCAATTACGTAGCACGAGAATGTGATGTATATAGTTAGTCTTAATCAAATAATACTATAACATATTAAAGTATAATAACTTCCCTGTGCGTATATAATTTGCCTTAATTAAATTATCCCATCCCATAACATAGTAAGGTGTAATAACTTCCCTGTGCTGCTTAATTGCCAAGTCACAAAATAATAATTAACTAAAGATGTAGAGACTAGGAGTGATTTGTGAATGAAAATTTCAGAGTTAATAAGATAGTTAAACTTGGCTTTATACGATCTCAGTACTTTTTACGGTAAATGAGTTACGAGACTTGGCTGCATTTTTTACAAGTGACTTTTTGATGAGATTTCACTTCTTTTTGTAAGTAATCCTCCTTTTCTTGATTTCGGGTTCTTTTTGGAGTTCATCCACTGATTTTCGCTAAGCCCTCACTCTGTCCCTATTATTTACAGGTATCAAAAATTTGAAGATTTAGTTTCGTTTGCAAAGTACTGTAGATAAAAAGAGATTTAAGGTTCCTAGGCAAGCACTAAGCTATGGGAGGGGGAGTGTCAAAAGTACTCTCAATTGCTTCCAGGATAGGTGCTATTCATCTGAGATATTACACGCAGCCCTAGATACTTGATATTTAACATAAGAGAACTTTATAGTATAAAAAGAAAGCCAAAATTAAAATTTCCGGAAATTTCTAATAAATCAAACTTTATTCCCTTTTTCGATGTTTTTTTTTAGTTTTTTTAGTCTTTTTTTTTATTATTTACGGATTTTTTAAATTTTCCTTACTTTATGTGCTAAACCCTGCCTTTCTGCCATATGTCAAGCTTCTAGGACTACAAAATCGAATTATTTTCAAATTTTCGACTTTTTATAAATTTATTGATTTTTCGATTTTAATTCTAAGTTACCTGATTATCATGCCAATATAGTAATTCTTTGATCCGTCTTCTTAGGATCATTTAGGTTCAATTTAGAGATAAATCAAGTGAATCTTAGAGTCACCATGATTTTATTTAGAAAGGACTATCAAGCCATAACCAGCCAGTAATGTCGGGACGGTAGGGGGAGCTGTGAAAATTTTTGTGGGGCTAACATCATTTAACAATCCATGTTTCATATGTGTAGTAAAAAGAGTACAACCTGTGAAAGAAAACAAACCTGTCTATAAAGAAATCGTCTATATCGTAGCCAGTCTATAGCGGAACTTTTCTATAACGAAATTCGTAAACGAAAGAAAAGAAAACCATAATCCGGGGGAACTAACATAAAACAATTAGGGGCGTTGTACTAGCTAATAGGACAATTATCTTAAAACTAATGTTTCTAGCAGTACAAAATCAAATTGTTTTCGAATTTCCGATTTCTTAAAGATATTTCGATTTTTTTATTTTATTTTCGAATTTAACGAATATTTTAATTGTTCCTTTTATTGAATAGTAAATACTAACTTTACACCAAGTTTTAAGTTTCTAAGACTACAAGATAAAATTATTTTAAATTTTTGATTTTTTTCGAATTTTTTTTATAATTTTCTAGATTTTTTAATTTTTTTCTTATTTTGTATCCTTTATTACAAATTTCAAGTTGCTAGCGCTACAAAATCGAATTATTTTGAAGTTTCCGATCTTTTTCGAGTTTTTTATTCTATTTTCGAATTTATTGTGTTTTAATTTTTCCTTTTTCTGTATCCTAAGCAATAAGTTTACGCCGAATTTTAAGTTCTAAAGCTACAAAATCGAATTTTTTTAATTTTTTTTTTTTCGAATTTTAAAATTTTTTTATTTATTTCTTTTTTTTGTATCCTAAATACTACCTTTATTCCAAATTTTAAGTTTCTAACTTTACAAAATCGAATTATTTTCAATTTTTCGTTTTTTTTTTTCGATTTTTTGATTTTATTTCCAATTTTTGTTGTGTTTTTAATTGTTTATTTTTCTGAATCCTAAACACTACCTTTACACCAAATTTTCAGTTTCTAAGACTACGAGATCATATTATTTTCATTTTCTCTCTTTTTCTTTCTTTCTTTCTACTTTTTTTTTTTGAAAGTTTCGATTTTTTCTTTAATTATCCATATTTTTTAATGTTTCCTTATTTAGTATCTTAAATATTAGCTTTATTCCAAATTTCAAGTTTCTAGCGCTGTGAAATCGAATTATTTTCAAAATTTCCTTGTTTTTCGATTTCTTTCGATTTTTTTTATTTTATTTTCGAATTTTATTGCGTTTTTATTTTAATTTATTCTGAATCCTAAACACTATCTTTACCGCGAATTTTAAGTTTCTAAGGCCACAAATCAAAGTAACCACAGATTTTTTTTCGAATTTTTTTCGAATTTTTCGAATTTTTGATTTTTTTTTTCGAATTTTCTGGATTTGTTAATTTTTTCTTATTTTGCATCCTAAATACTACCTTTATTCCGAATTTCAAGTTTCTAGCGCAACAAAATTGGATTATTTGAAATTTTTCGATTTTTCGATTTTATTCTAAAAATTTTTTTGTGTTTTTGATGTTTTCTTTTTCTGAATTCTAAACACTACCTTCACACTAAATTTTAAGTTTTTAAGACTACAAGATCGTGTTATTTTCAATATTCAATTTGTTCGATTTTTTTTTAATTTTCGATTTTTTTTTTTTTTAATTTTCCGGATTCTATAATTTTTCCTTTATTTGTATCAGTTGATTCCAAATTTTAAGTTTCTGTGGCTGCGGGATCTACCCAATCTTTTTGATGACGCGAGAGTGAGTGAGTGTGTGAGTGACAAAAAATCGAAACTTTGAGTTCATATATCGTCTGCACTAATTTATGGGTATTTTTTGAAATATCCATATTTTTGAATTTTTCCTTATTTAGTATCTTAAATATTATCTTTATTCCAAATTTCAAGTTTCTAGCGCTGTAAAATCGAATTATTTTCAATTTTTCCTTATTTTTCGATTTTTTCGATTTTTTCGATTTTTTTATTTTATTTTCAAATTTTATTGCGTTTTTTATTTTAACTTATTCTGAATCCTAAACACTATCTTTACTGCGAATTTAAAGTTTCTAAGGCTAAAAAATCAAATTATTTTAATTATTTTAATTTTTTTCGAATTTTTCGAATTTTTGAATTGTTTTTTCGAATTTTCCGAGATTTTTAATTTTTTCTTATTTTGCATCCTAAATACTACCTTTATTCCGAATTCCAAGTTTCTAGTGCAACAAAATCGGATTATTTGAAATTTTTCGATTTTTTTCGATTTTTCGATTTTTTCAATTTTGCTTTCGATTTCTTTGGTGTTTTTGATGTTTTCTTTTTCTGGATACTAAATACTACCTTCACACCGAATCTAAAGTTTCTAAGACTACAAGATCGTATTATTTTCAATTTTCAATTTTGATGGAATTTGTTGAATTTTCGAATGTTTTTTTTTTTCGAATTTTCCGGATTTTATAATTTTTCCTTTCTTTGTAGCCTAAACACTACGTTTTGTCCAAATGTCAAGTTTCTAGGGCTGCGTGATCTACCTAATCTTTTTGATGACGCGTGAACGAGTGAGTGAGTGAGTGACAAAAAATCGAATGTTTGAGTTCATATATCGTCTGAACTAGAAAAGACAGAAAGTTGTAATTTTAAATTTTGGTCCTGTGGGCCAAATACTCTCTATAATTGAAGTTTAAAATTTTTGGGTTACTCCAGCGCGGAGATATGGGGGGGTCAAAAGTGCCCTGAGTTGCTTCCAGAAAAGTATGCTTACGGCTGTCCTCTCTCGACTTGGCGAGGGTACTGACGTGCCTCCAGATCTTGCCAAGGCTGTGGTTTTCCTATTAGACGTAATGTTAGCTATATGCTCCATTTTTCTGCAACTAAATTTTCTCATGCCAATATAGTAATTCATTGATCCGTTTTCTTAGGATCGTTTATGTTCAATTTAGAGATAAATCAAGAGAATCTTAGAATCACCATGATTTTATTTAGAAAGGACTATCAAGCCATCACCAACCAGTAATGTCGGGAGGGAGGGAGAGATGTGAAAATTTTTGTGCGACCAACATCTTTTAACAACAAATATTTCATATATAAATTAAATAGAGTAAAGCCTGTGAAAGAAAATGAACCTGTCTATAAAAAAAAGGTCTATAACGTAGACAGTCTATAGCGGAGCTTTTCTATTACAAAATTCGTAAACAAAAGAAAAGAAAAGCATAATCCGGGGAAAATAACACAAAAGAATAACGGAAGGTGTACTAGCTAATAGGACAATTACCTTAAAATCTATCTAAAACAAACTATCCCCATCCTGTGGGATTTGTTTTTCAATGTTTTACTTTATTTAATGCAAAACATAGATTGCATCCGACAACTCATAAAAAAGTCCTCCGGCCTGTACCGGCAGGAAAAGGTAGCTTTCCTATATCTTCGTTTTAAAATTTTAGCTAATGTTACTCGAAAACAGCAAGTTAAAATGCAAAGAAACCGTTTACAAAAGATTCGTTTACACTGAATTTGAATAAGAAATTCGCCAAATTATTCAGCTATAGCCAAGTTGGCTTCATTTATGACGACTTATTTTTGTCGCCAAATTTGGCGAGATTTCGCCAGTTGTCGCCAAGCTTGGCGAGAATTTGGCGCTAATGGATATGAATATATAGTTTTATGCGTATGATTGGGAAAATGATTACAACAATGAAAGAAAATAATTTGCGAGAAATCGCGTTCACTAAAACTTATAAATTTATATTAAAATCATTAAAATTACAGACATTACAATACACTTTCATAAAACATTAAAAACATATTAAAATTGGACGTTTCGGATTTACATGGAAAATCCCTCTTTAACAACAACATTTCACTTAGCGTAAATCATAGTTCAAAAATATCAACAAATAGAAAATGCAACGTATCAAAATTTCGAAGTCAAAGTTACAGTTATAATAACACGGAGTATTCATTCGGGATTGCACCTGCTTGACCATTATTGACTTTATCGTTGGTTTTTTGTAATGTGCTGTTTTGTTTCAAAATGTCAGCCACCCTAGAATTTCAAACTGCTCTATCTCAGCCAATTTTTAAGATAGAGGTAAAACAAAAAATGCTCTGGAATCCTTGTATCAAGTCCTAACACCTAATTAAAAAATAAACTTGATTTTTTAACTTTTTTGTATATTTATTTTAGTTTTAAAATTTTCCGTGGCCGCCATCTTGAAACAAGATGGCGGACCAAGCTGGCCAACGAACTCGGTCGAGGCATTGGTGAGCTTAATACACACAATTAGTTTCATCCAAATTAATTTATAAATACGAGCGTTATCGTATCAAATTATTTTCATTTTTTCAATTTTTTTCGAATTTTTTTATTTTTTTTTCGAATTTTCTGGATTTTTTTTATTTTCCTTTTTCTGTATCCTGAATACTATCTTTATTCCTAATTTGAATTTTCTAGCGCAACAAAATCGGATTGTCTTCAAATTTTCGTTTTTTTTCAATTTCTTCGATTTTTTCAATTTTGCTTTCGATTTTTTTGGTGTTTTTGATGTTTTCTTTTTCTGGATGTTAAACACTACCTTCACACCAAATCTTAAGTTTCCAAGACTACAAGATCGTATTATTTTCAATTTTCAATTTTGATGGAATTTGTTGAATTTTCGAATGTTATTTTTTCGAATTTTCTGGATTTTATAATTTTTCCTTTCTTTGTATTCTAAACACTACCTTTTTTCCAAATGTCAAATTTCTGGGGCTACGGGATCTACCCAATCTTTTTGATGACGCGTGAACGATTGAGTAAGAAGTGACAAAAAATCGAATGTTTGAGTTCATATATCGCCTGAACTAGAAAAGACAGAAAGTTGTAATTTTAAATTTTGGTCCTGTGGGCCAAATACTCTCTATAATTGAAGTTAAAAATTTTTGGGATACTCCAGCGCGGAGATATGGGGGGGGTCAAAAGTGCCCTGAGTTGCTTCCAGAAAAGTATGCTTACGGCTGTCCTCTCTCGACTTGGCGGAGGCACTGCCGTGCCTCCAGATTTTAAACGGACATTTTAAGATTCTAAGTTTTTGTAGAACACACAAACGTTTTATAGCGTATAGTGCACACGTTTAACTGTTCTCGGCGAAAGAAATCACCCAACATTTGAAATTAGTTTTTAATTACATAAGACACATCGATGCTCTCATATTTCCCTATTTATATTATTTTAGACTATGTAAACTTGACTTTTATCAAATACCATCGTTTCGAATAATTAAATGAATTTATTAAATTGTTGTATGAACATATGCAGTATATATTTATTATTCATTTAATTACTCATAATTTCATTTATTAAGTAAATTTACTTGTTTAAAAGCATTTACTTGAATTGAAGTTATTTTATGGAAGAATTCTTTAAGATTTGTAAGCATAATAAATATCTAGGTTTCACATTAACAATAACTTCCATGATAATTTTACGAACTCGAATCATATTATCGGGGCAATTTTAGAAAACCTTTTACATAAAACTCTATTAGTGTGTAAATCTCTTCTGGGATTCAATTTCAGCTCTTTTGAACTAAAAAGTAGATTATAACACGAAACTAATATTCATGGCGTACAATATTCAACGATACAATCATGGTGTACAAAACGATGATGCTCTTTAAATTTTTGGACAATCACTTGCTTTACTGGCGATCTTACAAAGTATGAAACGAGAGAAAAATGACTTCTCTTAAGTTTTCTCATTTAATGGCTAAATTTATATACGAATTTCCTCATTGGAGTTAACGTCGGGACTGGTGTTAAAAGTTTAGGTTCGTTGCTTTCGCTTATTTTATCCCATAAAAATTTTTTTTGGGTGAATTATGCATCTGACTGATATAAAACGTAATTGCTTTCTGCCCTTATGTCTGCTCTGCGAAAGTAAAAGTAATATTTAGTTTTTTTTTTTTTTTTTTTTTTTTTTTTTTTGCTTTTACAATTGTCTTAAAATGAAATACAAATAAATACGAAAAGGTATATGAATACATTATTTTGTGTATATTTGATAGTACAAAATACTTACAATGACTATTCCAATTTTGTATTATTATCTTATAAAATAAATAAACATTTTATGCATATATTAAAACTATTTCTACTAATATTATAAATTACAGTAATATTATTTTCATTTTCAATAAATTCACACAGAAGTTCTTTCTATCATTTTATAATTATTGTTAGGTAGTTATAGTTATTGTTCTATTGTTATCGATTAAGTTTGCAATTATCTGTCGCATTTTTTATTATTAGAGACATGCAATAAAAATAACTTTTTTACAGGAAGGATGTTATAGAAACTTACGAACACTTATTAGAAAAACAGATACTGTAGGAAATATTAGGTTTAATAAAACTGTTATGTAATGTACAGTAATAAATCTTTAGGGGCATATAATTCGAGGCATAAATTATATGCCCTCTAATTAATTATTATGAACTAACAATCCGTGAATCCATAGAAATAATAAACCAGAATGAAAAAGCGTGCAATGACGTATTATCTTATAATATTCCAAATATATGGCTTGGTTTAACCAGAAAACCCCTTTTTCATTCCCCCACCTCTTTCCTGTTTAATGGTATCGACCCTTGGAACACGGATAAATGTTTTTAGACGCCCCCTGATGTTCTCAGTTTTGAAGCGTGCCATTTTACGAGCAGGATTCAGACAAGCGATGTTAACATCGTTTTGGATCTTAAATCCTGATGAAGGTTGTGTACGTAGCCGAAAGTACTAGATGATTTTAATGTAAATTTTTAACATCTATTAAATTATTTTAGTCATCTTTTATGTGTTTATGTCTCTTATGTGTATTATCACATTATTTGTGTATTTTTATACTGTTTTACAAAGATGAATTTTAGCATTCTGAACTAGTTTTTTATATGAAAATTAAATATATTTAAATTACTTTAAGAAATGTCGTACTGATTCGAAAAAAATAATTATTGAAAAAAAAAAATGCTATGCCATAAGTATAATAGTGTTGTTAAACATTAGGAAATATCATTGAAATCTTTTGTAGAATTTAAAGAGTTTTTAGGTATAATGTATCCTATAAATGATAATGTATACTAACCGATTTTAATCATACATAAATAAATTTAATTATTTCACAATTCGCCCCTAATACTTTATTTTGAATATTTACTCACCTATACATGGGATTCATTTTATTGTTTTTATTTATTATTTAATTGCTACTGCTGTTTGCTGAAAATTCTCCCTCCCCCTTAAAAAATATAGTTCAGAATTTTTATTAATTTAATGTTTTAATTTAATGATTGCACACTTATTATTATGTTTTCAATTTATTATTATCTGCGGCAACATTCGTGCAATTTGCAGACGATATTTTAAATACATTGTGTTCTATTGGGTTCAAAAGTAAACGATTGACGTGTTTGTTTTGATTACGGAGAAAATATAATTTCGTGTTTTGATGAAACACTGTTTTTTGCGCGGAAAAACAATTACCGAAACTGAAGAAAAGTTGAAAAAACGAGCACAATAGATACAGAATGTTCTGGACGTCCATTTGCGATCACGACGGAAGAAATGGTCAACAAAATCAATGATATCGTGTTAAAAGACCGCCGTGTGACAGTGTGTGAGATAGTTGAGAAAATAAACATTTCAAATGAACTAGTATTCAATATCTTGCATGAACATTTGGGCATGAAAAAGTTATTAGCAAGATGGGTGCCGCGATTGCTGACAGCGGATCAAAAGCGGACTCGTATAACCATTTCAAAGCAATGTTTGGACAATTTCGAGCGCAATTCAAGCGAATTTTTGCGGCGTTATGTTACAGTTGATGAAACGTGGATACATTACTATACACCAGATATGAAAGAACAGTCTAAACAGTGAGCGTCTTCAAATAAACGTACTCAGAAAAGGGCAAAAACACTTATCTCTACCGGAAAGATTATGGCCACAGTTTTCTGGAACTCAAAGGGCGTAATCGTCATTGACTATCTAAAAAAAAGGAAAAAGGATCACCGGACAGTATTATGCTGATTTCTTAGGCCATTTTCATGCAAAATTGAAATAAACGCGGCCCCATTTGTCCAAGAAAAAAAGTGCTTTTTCATTACGACAATGCATCAGCGCACTCGTCTGCAATCGCAGCCGGTAAATTGGATGAATTACGATACAAATTGCTCCCTTATCCACCCTACTCTCCCGACTTGGTCCCCAGTGACTTTTTCCTTTTTCCAAATTTAAAAAAAAGTCTTGGTGGAAAGATATTTTCTTTCTAATTCTGAGATCATTAATGTCACAAATGCCTATTTTTAGGAGTTTAAGAAATCTTATTTTTGGAAGGATTAAAAAAGTTAGAACATCAATGGAAAAAGTGTATCATTATGAAAGGAGATTATGTCGAAAAATAAAAGGCATTTTGGTATGTGTATTGTTTTTTTCATTTCAAAGTCACGGACTTATCAAACTGCCCCCGTATGCAGTTGAGATCGGTTTTCCTTCTTTTTTTCTTTAATCAAAATGAACATAAACGGATGTACATAAAATATATATCGGAGAAGAGCATTTTATATTTATACAGAAACGTTTTCACCATAAATTATTTCGATAGAAATTTTCCAAAAATTGATGTAAAAAAGAATGAAAATAGTGCATATTTATTTTCTCACTGAAAAATTTAAAGCTTATGAAAAGTAAATGTATTCTATTTATTTTCAGAAGCTACAAAAATAATTATTCTTCCTATATGAGAATAGTATCGTTAACTTTAGGATTAGGCATAGGTATACTATTGTAACGTGTTTTGTGGGTGCCTGAAATCAGAAAGCCGTAGTCCCGGGCCTACTGCGCTTACAAAGAAATCCTTGGCTGTATTTTGTAAACCTATTATTTCATCCAATAATTAATTCAAATATCGTACAAATTTATCAGAATTTTAACTCAACTGCGTATGAACGTATTGCGTTATTTTTTTAATCTGAAACCAATTTTATTTTCAAATTTATACTGTTAAATCTTCTGATAATATCCTATATAATTCAACAGTTCTTTTAAGCTAGCTTAATTTCATCAAAATAATTTTGAAAATATTATTTTTAAACAAGGTTTTTTTTTTTTTTTTTTTTAATGTAGCGACAAATGATTTTCAAATTTATACTCGTCATTCATCAAGCAATATTCTACATAATTCAATACTCCTTCTATCCAACTAGTTTTAATAATTTCATTAAAATTATTTTTAAAAACATTGCTGTTTAGAAACATTCTTAAACACACATAAAAACAAATCAAGTTCTGTGTGTGAAAAAGGCCAATAAAAGACGGAAGGCTTTTTTTAATCCTCTTGAAGAAAATGTTTTCATAGTTATACATTTTAATTATCAAGGCTTTGATATGTCATTTTTTATGCCTCATAAGTCATGGTGTCAGTCGCAACAACAAATAATAAAGAAAGATAAACAAATCATGTGAGCTTTGACATCCTTCGCTTTCTATCTACAAAGCTGCTATATTTTTGTTACACGAAACTTAATGATACTGGCCTAGCTTCAGATTTGACTCCGTTTCTACCTCAGTGATTAAATACTACATAAAATTTTTGAAGTGGTGTATAATTAATGATAAGCACAAGGGTAAATGACAGAAATGTATAAATTAAATATAATTTTTCTACTTCTGTAAAGAGATAAATTGGGGTTAGTCGGATTATTTCTGGTGAATTATTATGTTTTTGTGTCATTCGTTCAGTACATTTTACATTTTTAGTCTTAAAATTGTGTTTTAAAATGTTGGGTTATTATAAATAGTTCAATTATTTGAAATAATGGACAAATATACATCCGAAACATACTATTACTTTGTGCTATTGTAAACATTTTAATTATTTTTATAATTATCTTCTAAATATTGGCATTATAGTAAACTTTATAAGAATTTCAAATAGTCTTCAAGTATGTAAAAAATATATGTTAATTTATTCCATTTTTATAATTAGTGTTTGATGTTTTAATCATAATTTACATATGACATAAATGATTGACATCAATAATTTTCATAATTGACAATAATTTTCAATTCATAATTTTCAAATTTTCATAATTGACATCATAATTTACTTATAGTTGACTGAATGTACATTAACTTTATAAAACTGAAAAAAAAATATTACATAATTTTATTATTCATTCATTTAATTTATTCTCCTACCTCTTAACTTTTCATTCATCATATACATTCATTTTCTTAAATTATTATCTTAATTTAGGTACATAATTTGAATTGTACGATTTGTGTACCCGTATAGCAACACTGTTTGTTCCATTTCTATTTGTTTATCAAGATATTTGGGCTCCTGTGATGACTTGATTTCATTCATGAAGCTTGAATACTTGTAATTCGTTCATTTCATGTTTGATTCATATGCTAAATTTGGAAATATTTTTTGGCAACGCTTGCAAATCATACCTATTTTTCAGGGATTTTTGTGAGGATGCTTCCTTATTGAACCATTTTCGTATTTTAATTTCATTCATTTTCTTGTCTGATAATGTGCGATAGCACAAATCTTGTATTATTTCAACTTTTTATATATTATACAATGATGAAATCGTACATTTTTGTGGAAGTTGTAGTAATTTGGACCAGTTGATTCTGTTACAGTTCCAGAAATCATTCATTAATTCATTTTTTTTCTCCAATTTGTTTTATGTAATTTTGGACAGGTATTTTATTTTTCTTCTACATTTTTCCGGATGCTTCTTCACACAGGTATGTGTTCCTATTTTGATTATCGATATGTATTCCTCCATTTGTGTTTGATGTTTATGTGTTGTCTTTTAACGGTTATATATATATATATATATATATTAGGGCGTATCGAAAAAATCCAAATTTTTTAGATCTTCTAGCGGTAGTGCGGAAAAGTTGTGAATTCCCTTTATTAAAAAGTGTGCGGAGTCTTAAAACTGTGGGTTGATATCTTCTGTCGCCTCAGTCGGCCGGAAGTTCCAAAAATTGGACTAAAATGATTAAAATACAAAAATTAATAAATAATCACAGATTTCGCTCATCGGTTTAGGGTAGTGCTTACAAGTTACTGTTTTGTAACAACAACAACTTTAGAAAATTGTAGAATTATAGGTTAATATCTTCTGTCGCCTCATCGGCATCGAATTTTTGAAGTTTTGATGCAGTTTGGTAGTTTTCTGCATAATTGTTTACTGCTTGCACAATGCACAATCGAGACAGACTGGGTTTGTTGATCTGCCAAAATAGTGGAACACCCTTCTTTTCACGCCAAGAAACAACAACAGCCATAAAAACTTTTAGAATTATACGTTAATATCTTCAGCCGCTTCGACACCAAATTTTGGAAAATGAAGGCAAAATTTTAAATAAATACACGTCACACTTACCTCATTTTAATTCGAACACAAACTTTATTACCTTTCGGACATACAAATGACAAAAGCATTACTGCTTGTAATCATTTTGGGTCTCAAATTTTGACATGTGTCTTCTGGATTCTACGGTCGCTCTAATAAATCTATCTCTGTTCTGCATCCCAACTGTTTTTTTCCTGAGGCTGCAGTGACTAGTTTCACAATCCGCTCGACCGCTTGTGTGTGGGAAGCAAATTTAATAAAGTCCCAGCAATCCATTGGCATACTGCCCTGTAACATCTTCAGAAATTCTTGAGAACTGATCTCTCTGAGAACAGGAGACGATATCACATAACAAGCTTGCCAGTCAATGAGAGATACATAGTCTGTAGCTCCAAAGTTAACAACAGGAATAACGAATTTGCAAACACAATTTCTCTCTGGGCTAATTTCTCTTGCCTTGAAAATCCGCCGATCTGCAAGGGTCCTAATACGGTACCTATCATCAGATAACATGGCCAAAAGCATGTTTACTTGAGCCGCAAAGTAAGCGTTGCGAAAAATAACTGGGTCGATTATGTCACAATGCTTTTTTGGTGTCTCCCACCATCCTTTATGGAATAACGAATCTTAATTCGGAACCATGAGAGTGCGTAGACTCTTAGAATGAATACAACCAATGTTAGCAACTCATTTGATGGGTCTGATGTTGATATATATAACTTGTGTATTCGATTGGAAGTTGTTAGCCAGCGGGACAAATTCAATGTTCCCGGTTCCCGGATAGCTAGATCTGAACAACAAACGCCAGCACGAATGGCCGTACAAATGTTTAATAAGTATTTCTGATCTGTACTGAGTGTGGTAGGATGAACGTCTGGCAACTTGCATTCAATACTATTAAAAGCAACAATTGAAAGCTTTTCGCATCCTTTGAGGTTTCGTCCAATGCCTCCGGTGTAAGATGTGGAGCCAGATGACTTGCCGTCTATGGACTCAAACAGGTGTCGTAATGGCAACTGATTGAAATGAAGTAAGCAGATAATCCATTGGACTGGCCTCTGAAGTTTCAATTCAAGCCCACGAATTACGCCATTAGACACTCTGTGTTCACTACAGTGCCGTCACACACGAGAACAATAAGGTTGCTAAAATCATCCAATAAAGCACTTGTTACGTATTTGTAAGTGCTATTAAATATATCAAGACTAGATCCGCTTTCAAATGTAACATATCCGATATACCTAGATCTAGGCTCCGATACAATACAGCAATGCGCTTCTACAAGTGTTCTTTAGAACTGCTTGTCCTCGAGTGTTTCTGATGTTAAGGTTTTGTCATGTCGTCCATCAAACTAAAGGCCAGACAGAGTAGAACGATTTTCCATATTTTATTTTTGCCTGTGACAAGTCTGATATCTGATTCCAATATTAATCCCAAATCTTGTATTACACGCGATGCAATAGCAGCCGTGGTTCTGTTGGAGACACCATACCTTTCACTGACAAGAACTGTCTTGTCCAGTTTTAAACGCACTCCTTGAAGGCTCCCACATTGTCTTCAGTATTTTGGCAGACCGCCAAACCCAGTCTGTCTCGATTGTGTATTGTGCAAGCAGTAAACAGTTATGCAGAAAACTACCAAAATGCGTCAAAATTTCCAAAATTCGAAGCCGATGAGGCGACAGAAGATATTAATGTGTAATTCTACAATTTTCTATGGTTGTTGTTGTTACAAAATAGTAACTTGTAAGCACTACTTCAAGCCGATGAGCGAAATCTGTAATTATTTATTAATTTTTGTTTTTTAATCATTTTATACCAATTTTTGGAAATTTAGGCCCACTGAGGCGACAGAAGATATCAACCCACAGTTTTACGATTTCGCACGTTTTTTAATAAAGGAAGCTCACAACTTTTCCGTACTACCGCAAAAAGATCTAAGAAATTTGGATTTTTTCGATACGCCCTAATATATATATATATATATATTTATATATACTAGTTTATTAGTATATAGTAAATTTCACTTCTAACAAAACTATCACCAGTCCAAAAATTTGTATTTATGTATTTAGTTTTAATTCTTATAATATAAATATCTTATAATCGAGTTACATACTGATATATTTAAGAAATATTTTGATCTCAAAAAAGTTCTTATAAATGAAGCATTTGTATGCAGAAAAGTTTTTATTGTATTCTGAAGTCTTTTAAAAATACGTCATATGTAGTTATGAATGAGTAAAATACTACAATGGACATCTTACTTAAAATTTACTAAAAACTGTCAAAATAATAATACAATTTCTATCTTCTTTCCACGTCATCGGTATATAAATTGATTTATTTCAATAAATTCTGAGATATTTTTCATGAAAAATATTTTCGGAAAATTCTTTCTTTAAATATTTCTAACAAGATTAATTATGACAGTAACAGGTTTTGCTAGTTAGCGTACCTGTAAAATTTAGAAACAACTTTCTCTGGAACCGTTCTTAAAATGATTAGAGGCTTAACGATGATGCACGCTAAATAATAGTAATTAGTAATGCAAAAGTTTTAACTTTATAACCAGAAAAGAAGGTAGAATGCATTTTAAATACGTGAAAAGACTTATTATGTCTGCCATTTTTGTCTGCCCGAATATTGAATAATTTTCAGAAGCATTAATGTCCAAAACGGCTTTTCGTTATTTAAAATCTAAATCCTTTAGAAAGAAAATATTTTCCGGAAACATTTTTTTTAATTATTTCAAATAAAAGGATGTTATATAGGAAAGTAACCACTATTACTAATTGAAATAGTTATAAATTTTTTTAATGATTTTGTCTGCCATTAAAATAAAATAATTTAAAGATTATACAAATAAATTATTTCATTTTAATATGCAACAGACTTTTTCACGTTAGAGAAGCATTATTTTTGGAAATACAGTAAAACATATAATGTCAAACACTGAATTATGATATTTATTTTAATACTTAGAATTAAAAAAAATATTCAATTACAGCAACTATCTTTTAACGTAAATTAATTTATGATTCTATTCTTTTGAAATATTACGAAAACAATATTCCTACTACAAACTGGCATAACTTCAAATATTAAAAACCCCATTCTCTACATTCTGTTTTTTTTTTAAGGCCCAAACGTGTTTATGGTGAATCAACAGAAAATGACAATTTAATTTTGACGGATATAAACAACATAAACAAACCTAACATAACACAGATCTATACTGATGGTTCTAAAATAGATGACAAAACAGCATATGCTTATGTGGTCTTTAAATATCAAATGAAAATTAAAGAAAAATCTTGCAAAATTCAAAATAACAACACAGTTTTCCAAGCTGAACTTACAGCAGTCATTAACCTCAATAAAATAGGCTATCTCAACAATTCAAAAAATAACTCAATTTTTTTCAGACAGCAAATCAACAGTATGCGCATTAAACGATTTATTCACTAAATATAAAGAAATATTTGACCTTCATAAATTACTAAAAGAAAATAAAAATAAAATTTTCTATATCACGTGGGTAAAAGGCACGTGGGCATTGTGGGCAACGAACAGGCGGACAAGCTGGCGTACCAGGCCGCACAGTACTGCAACTTGCCAGTAAGCAAGGAAGTTAAACTTCCACGCTCTTTACTTAATAAGCTTATTAAATTACAATTGCTGGAGAAACGGCAGCACGACTGGGACTCCTCAGGGTGTGGCAGGTTTACTCATAGTATTGTTCCAAAGGTTTAATGCTCACTTATAGCTAAAGATAAAATCTCACTCTACTCACTGGATGTGGAATTTTGTAATAATAATATCTTAACTCAAAAATATTCATTTATTAAATACAAATTCTTGTCATAGTCAGTTATCTCTCTTAAAAAAAAAAAAAAAAAAAAAAAAAAAATTATAACTTATATTTAAGCATGTAAAAAAGGAATGTTTGTTTCATGTATTGTACCAGTACCAAATTGTAAATACGAGGGGCAGTCGGAAAATAAGTTTCCCCTGGCGACTGTGGACAGAGGTGTGTATGAAAGACAAAAAATATAATGAGACAATAAAGATAAAACATAACTTTATTTTTCCACATAAGTACTAAGTACATTGAGACATTTGTCATACCGCTTTATAAGCTTTAAAAAGCCCTCCAGAAAAAAATCAGGGATCTGCATACGGACGAAGCGTTGAACGGCTATGGGCGAAAGACGACACAGCAGGTGAACACGAACGTGCAAGACACCGATACCATTGGGTAGAGGTCGACCGCGATCAAGCAGATGGCGCTGTTGTAGTGCCTGTGCAGATGGCGCTGTTGCCTGCAACTGCGCTGTCATAAACATAATATAAATTTGCACATCTAAGCTACCATATACCAACTAAAAAAATTTCCTTGGTTGTTTATTATCTTCAGTATAAGTTTTTTTTTTAAAAATTAGGTCGTTTCGTCTCGGCAGTATGTACTCGGTTCACCTATATTTCCTTGACCTGCTTTCGAATTATTTATAACAAGAAATGAAAAATTATAGTTAGCAATCTTTAAAAAGGTATCCACTTTTATCTAAGAGAATATCAATTATTTAAAAAATGAATGAATTTTACCAAAATTTAACTTAATCTTATCACACAGGATTTTATTATTAGAGAAATCATTAATGAAAAGAAATGTATTCTAAATCAATTTCCGATTTACAGATAAAATTGAAGGTTCTTTGGATAGAAAATTAAAATATTTAATTAAATACACATTATTGATATCAAATTTCATCTTTGACAACTATTTAAGTCAATTTCTTAACATAACTATATTTCATTCTTTTAATACTGAATTAGATTTTATCTACTCATTTATTGACTATTGAGCTGAATAAATGTTCCAAAAATAAATTTCTGCTACACGCTACACTATTTCTGCTTTTTCAGAGCACTTTCATCGTTCTTTCCTGTTTACACCATTCTTTAACAATGTTTTTCAAATTTGCCATCGATTTTGCTTGGATTACAGGCTGAAAAAGATAGTAAACATTTCAAGCTAAGAAATCACCTGAAAGTTCACAAAAAATGGACATACGTTTTCCCTTTGAGAATTCATTTGTATATAGATAAAACATTTTTAAAATATTTGATTTATAATGTTTTTTAGCATTAGATAAACAAGTAGATGGTTAAATTTTTGTAAGTCATCTTGTAAAAGAGGGTCATAAATTTGTAAACCGGGTCGAGCAAATGGTAAAGGTGAAGAAAATTTAACTTTCTTGTTTTTAGACGACTAACATCACATGAACAAAAGAAAATAATCAGTGAGCTATTTCGGTTCCTAAAGAGAATACCAAATCTGACTGCTTTTTCTTACCTTTATACAACATTATTAAATCCTATAAGCTTTGTGCCTAGTCGATAATCTATACCGATTCCCATGTTTTACTCCCAAATAGATGAAATACGTTTTTCTAATAGATTGTGTAAAACTGCACAGATTTTTTTTTTTTTTTTTTTGAAAAAACAAAATTCATATTAAAATATTTCTATCTAATTTGTATTCAGAATTCTGATTTTAATAAAGGAGAGGTATTATCGCTTACATATCATAAAAATCAAGTTCGTACAAAAATGATACGTGATCGCCCTTTTTATTGTGATTTCAGCTTCAAAAGTTACATTAAACATATAAAAAATTATAAATAGTTATCATTGGACACCTGTGTAATTTATGTCTTTTTTTAACTGCATATCTAATATGCTTTTTTAAATTAATATTTAATGTATCATCTAAAACAACATTTAATCAGCCTATTAACCATAGGCATCTATGACAACCTCAGTCTATTTATTAAGTCTTCGATCCTAGTCTAACCAATCTAAAGAATTACGTTTATAAATAATATATTTGAAAACATTACGATTTATAGGTACCCTCAATATATAGGGTTTTAATCACTTTAAATTTTATGATTGTTAATATAATAATATGTGAGTCACATTTATCATTGTTATTAAATTATTTAAATTATTTTTTCATAATATTAGAAAGTGCAATGTAATATACTGTGCATTTTTATTCTTTTGTGTTTAATTTTACAAAACATACAGGTACTTTACACATATTTTGACAAGCATAGCTGAAAATTAATGAGAAAATAATTAATATAAAAAGAAAAGGGGAAATCAATTACTAGCTTCTAATTGACATCCTGTTTCAACAAACCAATTGAAAAGGTTTTTGTCAAATTATAAAAAAATAAAAAAAGAATGTAAAATAATGTAATTTTTTTAATTGTCCAGAAAAAAGTATAACATTCATTAAAAAGAAAGGAAGAATTGAGAAATTTTATAATGAAAACATAACTAATTTTTTACACACTCTTCTAATACAATGGGATAACGCAAAAAATAAAAATTCTGCTAATCGGAATTCTGTTTCACCTTACTTTTTTTCCTCCCCATTATTTCTGTAAAAAGAATTACTAGGAGAAAATTATTTTGTAAAAATTCAACCTTTACAGTTGTATTTATTTTTATTATTTTTGTGAATAAAATATTACAATTTTATTGTTCTCTATGCTTTTGCATGTTTTTAAAAGTGAATATCGTGATAAGTGAAATTTATTTGATTTAATGGAAATAATTAAATTATTCATTAAAAAATATGAAAGAAAACTGATTTCTTTTAATTATGATTTTGTTAATACATTATCTTAATGCAACAACTTAGATTTAATTTAGTGTGGATAAATTTTTAATGCATATAATAGAAATGAAATTAAAAAAGTTTTGAATTTACATTTATTAAAAAGAATTGACTGTATTATTTTTTCAATTAAGAAATTAAATCAAATATTTACATTTATAATGCTATATAACCTTTTGAAGATTAAATGAAAATGCAAACAAAATTCAATATAAAAATTTTAAAAATCGTATTAGATGAACATGAACGAAAATTCATATAAAAATAATGTATAGAAGATATAACTCGATTTTGATCGAATACATGTTATTTAACCAATCAGTTTAAATTATTATCATTACCATATTAAAATTATGCGTACAAACTTTAATAATATGGATTCTTATCAAATAAAAAAGAACTAACTTCCATCTGATTTCAGCAATGAGGTTACAAACTTAAACTTTATTTCATGTTTAAATTCTGATGTGTAAGTTGTGTAATATATTCCACTCATTTTATTTATTCTCTTTTTTATGATAAATAATAGATTGAAGACCTGAAACTAAAATAAACATTTCAAAAAATAATCTAAAAATACATATTAAGCCATGTTGTCTTATTTTCGTGCCAAATGGATTTATTGATTTTATTTCATTCCAAAACATTTTAATTCTTAAAATAACATTTGAAATTTATAGGATTTAATATTAAAAAAAAACAAGCTAATGAACGAAAATAGATTTTTTTGGTCGGAATAATTACTAGTCTCATAACTAAAATAGATTTACTTATACTAATATGAAGCAATAAAAATAAATAAAAAGAACACAATTTAAAGAGAATTCAGCCCATTAAAGAAAAAAGAAAGACATAGAGAAAAAAAATTGTACCATTTTAAAATTAATCAAACAATCAAAACTCATTTAGCAATTAATTTTAATTTATATATTGTATGTTAGGGATTTTGAATTTTTTTTCATTAATTTGCTACTTTATTTATTTCGTTATCTACTGCAGAATTAATAAACAGATAAAAAACATAAACCATTAGAAATTTAGTTAAACTAAAGAAAGAAGATTAAGACTTATTTTTTAATTTAAAATAAAGTAATTAATTATAAGCATTTATATCTAAACAAAACATTTTAATACATAAAATGTTAATTGGAATATAAATTTTTATTAAAACCAGATTTATTGCAACATGTTTCAAATAAAATACATTAACCCACATAAGGATATTTAAAATGTATACTATTTAATATAAACAAAGAATAATGAATTAAGGACAATTTCTCTAACCCAAATTTAAGCTTATTTCCTTGCACCAAAACTATTAGTTATAATTAATGAAAAAAAATCAAAAGGTCATTAATGAAATATCAAGTAACTCCTTTAGAAATACTTATATTATAAATATTGAAAACAAAACAAGCAATCAAATTTTAGGTAGCAATTAAGTTTAATTTCAATTTCATCAGGAAATATAATATATACAATAGTTTCCATTAATTTCTTAATACATTTATCTATTTATTAGAAGTTAAGAAATATTTCTTCATAGTTAATTGACGGAAAACACATAAACATTCATTTCTAAATAAACCAAACAAAAAATATTAAAATTATTATTTTCCTTTAAAATGTATTTTTTTAATCTCGCTAAACCTAGTCAACGAAAATGTAATAGAAATTGATACGTTTTGACGTATAAACTGAAAATAAAAATGAAACACTATCACCATCAGATAACATTGTTTTAAATGTTTGTGTTTAAATGCTTAGCTCTGTTAAGAAAAGCCAGAGAAAAAAAATGACATAAATGTGAAAGAAAGAATAAGGATAATAAGGTATAAAAATATGTTTGTTGTACCCTTGAATAATGTAAAATAGAATAAAGGATATATATTGTTTAATTTTAATTTACTTTTAATTTTGTATTCTCTAATAAAAGAAATAAGTATTTTATTTCACAGATATTAGGGTACTCTATTACGTTTTCAAATAAAATATGTAAACGCTAGAAAAAAAAGAAACAATATTTTTTAAAGCAGAACAGTTAAGTAAAACTATCAATGAATAATTATATTTGTGGTAAAAACAATAATTTATTTAGTCTTTAATTGTGAAAAATTTTTAACGGTTATTTAAATTTATGTTTTATTTTTAAAAAATGCACAATAAAAGGGAATTGCTTTGTGCCACATTTGTTAAGATATCCGAAACCACATTAAAATAATTGTAGTACAATATGTAATAAAACTATGCAATAAAAGTACTTTTAACAATTAGTTTCATTTTATGCTTATTTGTTTTTTGGTTTTTTTTAAATACATAAAAGTTCCCAAATATGTAAGAATTTACTATGTAAGAATTTATTTATAAAGTCTTTTATCTAAAATATATATTAAATAATAGAAGAGAAATGGCTTACATTCAGTAAAATATGGAAATTAGTTTAATTTTCATGTTGTCTTTTATATGAAAAAGATTAAATACAATTCTTATCTCTTCTTTATTTTGTAAAATAATTATTCGAATGTATTTTTCTGAAAACAGGATAAAAATATAATTTATTAAATAATAATGTTTTTGATTGCCTAAAATTCCCTTGAATTTTATTTACTATAACAGAAAAATATTTGAAATTAGGGGATAAAAATGAGTTAAAAAACAATGATTTAGTGTTATTGAAAACTTTTATTCTACAAAATAGGGTTATTAATCAAATGAATAATCTGAATACAGGTTGTAAACAAAATATTAATTGCATGTCTTAAGCACTGTATGTCAGATTTTCAATCTAAGACAATTATAATATCCCTTGTGTGAATTAGAGCAGCGTTGCTGCACATTTTGACAACTTTATATTAGTGTAAACAAGACACATATTTTGTTGAAGGATTAATATGTAAAACAAATAAAAGTCTAACAATTTTTCAAATATCATTTGAATATATATTATATTATATGTATATATATATATATATATATATGATTATATATATATATATATAATCATATATATATATATATATATATATGATTTACCTACATGATTTTTTTTGTATGTTTTCACAGTTGTTACGGCGGTAATATGCTTGATTATACCGAAAACGCAAAAGATCAACATCCATATCCAAAAAAGAAAACTCACATTATTGTACTGCCTTACATAAACAATTTTATTATATCAGGATAAAAATATAATTTAGTAAATAATAATGATTTTGATTGTCAAAAAAATCTTGAATTTTATTTACTGTAACAGAAAAAAATATTTGAAATTAGGAAAAAAAAATGAGTTAAAAAATGTTGATTTAGCACTGATTTAGCACTGTCTTGAGCACTGATTTTTAGATTTTCAGTCTTATGATTTACTTAAACTATATATTTTACAATATTGAGATATTACTTGTTAGATACTTTAAAAATGTATGTTCTATCGTGTGGACTATTTTCAAATTACACATGAGTAATAAAAGATTCTTTACTTTAAAAAAATAATAAATCAGATTCATTTATTACTTCTTTTGGAAGAAATTCGTAATTATTTCTATCGTATATGCAATATTACTTTTAAATGCTATGGATATTCTTTAATATTTAAATGATTATTCTTACTGAAAAAAAAATCTCAGATATATCTATAACTTTTACAGAAGATAACCATATTTTAGAAAATTATGAGGTAATCTTATATAATACTATTTTTTAAGTAGATCATTTTATTTTCAATTTATTAATTAAAATATCTTATTTTAAACATTTTGATCAAAATAATGTTTACCGAAAATGTGGTAATTAGGAAATTTATTTTCAGTATACATTTATCTAATTGCTTACAGAAAATAATTAGTTTAAATTCTCTCGTTCCGAGGAGAGAAATTTAATTAAGAAGTTTAGAAATTATAAAATTGATTATAATGCAAAAATTATTATACAGAAACTTAAATTTGTTTTTTTATAAAATTAATGGAAAGCTAAATTTCTGTTATATTTCGAAACAATTCATGTCAAAAAATAATGTTACGTTTGAGATATTTATATATATGAAGTATGTTATAATTATTATTATAGATTTATTACATATTAATATAGATACTTTTATACAAAAAAATTATTTATGAAATAATCTTTGTGACTAAATAATTTTAATTTCAGTTTTAAAATCGAAAATACTTAAATATAAATATTTATTCACAATTAAAATCGATTGTATTCAATAATAGAACTTAGGCTTATAAGATCTTCAAAATGATTGTTGAATTTCTATAGCTATTCAACATGACGTTTAACTTTATATCCCTTAGCACATCTTCAAAAATCATTCGCTGTATGATAAAGTACTTAAAACCCGAAAGTCACACGAAAAAGGCACGAAATAACAGCATTAGCAAAAGGAAACATGTTATCCAGAAAACTCTAAAGTGAACAGGAAACAGTTTAAGGAAACGGATAAAATCTTTAAACGTGTTCAGTAATTTAACAAAAGTGTTGAGACTTTCGATCTAATGTCTTTGTCACACGCTAGAATAGACCATTTACCAAAGTCTTTCACGTATTTTATTCTTAACTTTTCTTCATAAAATGTATTCGAAATGTTATTGATTAATCTGTGTTTTTGTATTATTTGTGACAATCGTCGGATTTAAATACTTTTGAATCTATTTTAACGTATTTCCTGAACAGTTCGTTGTAGAAGTACAGTGTGCATTTTTTTTCTCGAAACAAATATGACATAGCTTTACTTTTATGTTATCGTATATTAAACTGCCGTAGGTTAAATTAAATGTGATGAATCTGCACAACTTGGTTTTGTTACCTAAATAATTAACGAAGTTTAAATATTTTTTTTTATTTTAACGATTTTTTTAATAATGATAAATGTATTTTTTGCATATTTAGTGTATGTTTCCTGTGTCAAATATATTTTATTATTTGCGTAAATAATTTAAGTTGATATTGTAAAGTAAATTAAAACATCTAACTTTTTCAACCTCCATAACAATTTGAAACTTCAATTATTTAGAAATATTAGTTGGAATAACCTAACAACATATAGTTTAAGAACAACACACTTGAGTTATAAGAACAACACGCACGAAAAAAAAAATGTTCACTGGATTTTTTTAAGTAATAGAGACAATATTCTAAATTGTCCACATATTCCATGTAAGATTCAAGCGCACTTGTAAGCGTATCATGTTAAACTGAGGAATTATCATAGTGGTTGGCCTTATATTGTCTTTGAATCCTTAATGTGTAAGAGTCAATTTAATATCAGGGATACCGCTGCACAATCAAACACAAACATGCTCAGCTAGAAGGGTTTATATTATGTCTGTGTTACAATGTACTTATTTTAGTATGATTATTACAAAATATAAGGACTATGTTTTTCCTTTGACGGACGTAAACACAAGAAAATAAATTTTCTGAAGATAGTGTCCCTTAAGAAATAATTTTAGCCATTTTAAAATGATTTGTGACAAAACAAAATGTAGAGCCCCTTCCCCATTAACTTGAAGAGTTTTAATTTAAAAAAGTATTTATCTCTTTATAAAGTGTACTTACATGTAAGGATCAATTATGAAAATGATGATAAAAAAATTTATATTAATATAAATTTAAAAAAAATCTCTCATACCGATTATAAACTCCCTTGAAAGTTGTATATTTTCCTGTACATCGTGCTAATTTTGGAGTTACTACATTATTATTTAAAAATTTTTCTATAAATAATTTAGGGAAAATTATTTAAAATTACTTTTTTATTCAAGATTAACAAGCAATAAGATATTGATGTTTTTAATTTAGTCAAAACATTAAAAAATTTCTTTATATTTTTATAATCCTCTTGAAGAATGAAAAAGCAAGCAAATGTTTGCGATATTATAACGGCTGACATGTGCTTTCACTCACTATACTGTATTTCTTTTATTTTCAACTTATTAGTTGATAATCGTAATCAGCATAATATGTCTTTAAAAGTAAAATGACGATCATGAATTCAAAGAAAAGTGGTAAAGAGAGAAGTTAACTAAAACCTAGAGAATATAAAATAATGGCAACAGCTGTTGTAGACTACAGCCAGCAACAGGCAATCTACAACAGCTGTTGTAGACTACAGCCAGCAACAGGCAATCTACAACAGCTGTTGTAGACTACAGCCAGCAACAGGCAATCTACAACAGCTGTTGTAGACTACAGTCAGCAACAGGCAATCTACAACAGCTGTTGTAGACGCACCGGTCGCGATTTTTGTTTTTGTCGCCATTTTGGCGAGAAAATCCCGTTTTCGGGGCCTAGGTTGCTGAGACAGTGTATTAGTATTATTTTATTATGAAACAGTTTATTTTATTATAAAACACACAGAATTTGAATTATAAACCCACACAATTCATTTTATTATAAAACACACACTATGGTTAATTTGTTACAAAACACACGATACTTAATTCAGTGTAAAACATACGGAATCTGCTCAGGTTGCCATACGAAGAAAAATCTCCCCAAAATCGTCGGGTTGCCACACCAGACATAAAATCACCATATTGGCGCCAAAAGATACCTCGGTTCGTCTGCGGCAGCTGTACCAAATAATGCAATTATATAAATAATATAAAAGAATATAAAAGAATGTAATTACGAGCTGAAATTTAGCGTAAAAACTTTAAGTTCTCAAAATCAGTGTTGGTAGATTCGAGAATTTGGTAATCAAAATATTTAACACTATTTCAGAATAGTAATCTTCGTTTTATTTAACCCCTTGGGGAGGAGCGACACGTATACGTGACGCATAAGATGCTCAGAATCCTCGATTTTCCCCACCAGTTATTTTTTATTGTAAGCTTTGCCTTATTAAATCTCAGCATTTCTGCGATTCAATTAGACGAAAATTTCTGTTTTAAAAAACCGGTGTTAAAAATTAAAAATTCTGTAAAAGACGCTCGTCGCGAAGGGATTAATGCCAGACATTGTGTGATTAAATAAGTCAAACATTACTAGTCCGAATAGACTAGTCCGTAGTGGGGTTTAGTTTACTTACTAGTCCGTAGTAGACAATTTGAATAAAAACAAATTGCGCAATTTTGCAACACTGCTTAAACTGGAAATTCTACAATACCAAAGTTGTAGAAATATGTTATTGAATTAAAATTTATTTGTATCAAACAAAAATTTTCGCAAAGCTCTATTATGTACCTGAAAAATGCTGAATTTAGTTCGTCTTCAATGTGTAGGCATTTCCAGCTGTAATATTGAGGGACCGCACGCGCAGGCGTACTCCTTGAATTAATTGATAGTCCATCAGAGATTCAGGAAGTCTATTTTTTTTCTTTTTTTTTTAACTGTAGAAAGTTTGTTTGAACAATGTGTGAATTTTATTTTTTGATTTATTTAATGCTAGTCATTTTTTAAATATGTATATATAAAAAATGTTACTGTGCAAAATGTTACTTCTTAATCAGAATTCAGAGAAGTGTTATGTTTTTAAAGATTAATATATATATTTTTCGAAAACTTCTCGTAACATATCATTTCAATAAAAAAAATAATGGCGAATTTTGTGTTTTATCTAATTACTGACCATAGTACTGACCAAGTAAATAAACCAGCGATCCATTTTCTATCCGGTTTCAATTAATTCCAACTCACTATAAAATTATTAGTTTATATTGTTACACATATTGTTATAGGATATCTGTCTAACACTGATGCATTGTGATTGACTTCAAATTTTAATTATTCCCCGTAATTAGAAAATATATGTATTTTTTTATCTATTATGTCGTTGCATACTTTCCGTCATATTGCAATGTGCTCGACATTAAAAACAACTTCGAAAGTCTCCAGAAAAAAAAGAAAAGAAAAGAAAGAAAGAAAAATAAAAAAGCATAGACTATTTCATTAACGTGATTTCTCTTTTATTTTTGATTTTCTACATGTAAATTTACTCTGAGCACATTGTAATACAAAAAACAAAATATGCAGCAACCTAATAACTTCAAAGAATTTTCTATAACCAACTTTATTTTAGCACATTTGTTCTACGAAATATACATACTGACTTCAAAGCGAAATGGTAAGCTTCAAATGAAATCCTTCCTTGTAGGCGTAAAGTGAGATCTTAAAGCTTTGATTAAATTAGTTTAAGACTTAACTTTAGAAAAATAAGCCTTTAATTCATAAGCTACACTTAATAACTATCCAGATCACTTAACAATTTCCCATTATCAAAACAGATCAATGAAATCGTTGAAGAACGTTTATCCTTAAAAATGGCAAAGAAAAACAAATTTCATTACCTTAACATACTTTTTAATCCTAATAATATGAAATAAAATATTATAGTTAAAAATCTTTAAAAAATATATCAAATTTATTTGGAGAAAAAACAATTATTTAAAGAATGAATGGATTTTAATTAAAACTTAAATCAATCTTATCGCATAAAATTTCATTTCTAGTTAATAAAAATCATTAACGAATAGAAATTTATTCTAAATTAATTTCCGATTTACATGTAAAATTGAATGTTCTTTCGATAGAAAGTTAAAGTATTTAATTAAATACAAATTAATGATATCAAATTTCATCAGTGACTACTGTTTAAGTTCATTTTTAACATAACTTTATTTCATTTTTTTTAAATTACTGAATTAGTTTTTATCTACTCGATTATTGAATATTTAACTGAATAAAAGTTCCAAAAATAAATTTCTGTTACAAGTTCTCATTCTGCATTAGAGGTCGAAAAGGAATATATTGAAATTTGAAACAATTATTCTTTAAAATGAAACATGTTTTCAGTTTAACTTTTCCCTCAATCAGTTTATTTTTTAGAGGGTATTATGATTCTTAATACTTCCATAAAATTTTTGCCCATATAACTTGAATATATAAAGAAGAATTTACAAGACTTTTGTAAATATTTCATTTAAAATTAAACAATAGATTTGAATTGTAAGATGGAAAACGATGATTGTGACAGATAGTTAGATGATATATAATAATCGTTCTATATAATAATACCTCACTGCGAGAGTCAAATTTCATTATTTTTACTATTTTATCCTCAATTTTATTTTTTCTTCAATCTTCTTCTTTTTTATTTTCTTCTTTTTTATTTTATCTTCAATCTTCAATTTTTTTCCAGCGACCTTTCATCGTTCTTTTCTGCTTACACCATTATTTAACAATTTTTTTAAAAATTTGCTATCGATTTTATCTCGATTCATAGCTGAAGACGATAGTACACCTTTCAAGCTAACAGATCATCTCAAAGATCCCCAAAAAATTGATTTAGCTTTTCTCTTTGACACTTCATCTGTATATAGATAAAACAATTCTAAAATAAAAAAATATTTATAAACTTATTTTAGAAATAGATAGACAAGAATATGGTTGACCTTTTATAAATTGTCTTGTAAAAGAGGGTCAGAAATTTGTAAACCGCGTTGACCAAATGATAAAGATTAGAAAGATTTAATTTTCTTGTTTTTAGACCATTAACATCTCATGAAAAAAAACAATGATCAGTGAGATATCTAGGTTCCTCCATAGAATACCAAATCTAAATACTTATTTTCACATTTATACAACATTATGAAATCCTATTCACGAATACAGCAAACTTTGTGCTTAGTCGATTATCTGTACTGATTCCCAAGTTTTACTCCAAAATAGGTGAGATACGTTATACTAATAATTTGTTTAAAACTACACGAGTTTAATTTTTTGGAATAACACAATTTGTATTTAAAAAAAATATTTCCATCTAATTTATATTAAAAGTTATAATTTAAATAAAGTAATTGTATTAACGCTTACATTTCATAAAAATCAAGTTCGTACAAAAATGATGCAATATGTTTATTGTGAATTCTGCATCAAAAGTTACATTAAAACTATCGAAAATTGTATATATTTTTTATCGTTTTAGACGTGTAATTAATGAATTTTTTAAAATATATTTAATGCATCATCTCAAACAGCATTTAATCAGCTTATTAGCTATAGGTATCTATGACTCATGCCGTCTATTTAATAAGTTTTATATCCCAGTGTAAGCAGTCTAAAGAATTAAGTTAATAAATTACTTATTTGAAACATTATCATTTATATTTACCCCTCATATATAGGTGTTTAATCAATTTAAATTTTATGTTTGTTAATATAATAATATTTTTGTTACATGTATCATTGTCAATATATTATTTTAATTTATTATTATATTTTCCATAATATTAGAATCTGCAATGTAATATCCATATAATACAATAATTTTTTTATATTTTGTGTTAATTTTACAAAACAGACAAGTACGTTACACATATTTTGACAGGTATAGCTGAATATTAATCAGAAAAAAAATTAATACAAAAACTAAAAGTGGAAATGAATTACTAGTTTCTAATTAATTACATCTGTTTCAACAAACCAGTTGAAAGAGTTTTTATCAAATTATAAAAAAGAAATATGAAGGACATAAGGTAATTAAATATTTTAAAATTTACCAAAAAAAAATCTGACATCCGTTAAACAGAACGGAAGAATTAAGAAGTTTTACAATGAAAGGGATTATATTTTTTTACAAACGTTCTTCTAACACAAATTGGTAACACAAAAAAAATTCCTTCTAATAGAAATTTTATTTTATATATATATTTTGTTTCGATCCGTTGTTCCTGTAAAAAAGAATAACTAGAAGAAATTTATATTGTTAAAATTCAACTTTTGTAGTTGTATTTATATTTTTTTATTTTTGTAAATGAAATATTATATTTTTATTGTTCGCTAAGCTTTCGTAGTTGTTAATAATTAATATCGTGATAAGTGAAATTTATTTGATTTAATGGAAATAATTGAATTATTCATTAAAAAATAGGAAAAAAAAATTAATATTTGATTTTTTTTTTAAATTATGATTTTCGTTCATTATCTCATTGCAACAATTTAAAGTTACTTTAGCGTGGAAGTCTTTTTTTTTTTCTTTTTTCAATGTATTTAATTGAAATGAATGAGAAGTAGTTTTCAGTTCACATTAATTAAAAATAATAGACTGTATTATTTTTATTTTTTTCAATAAAAAATTAAATCAAATATTTACCTTACATGAAAATGCAAGAAAAATATAATATAAACAATTTTTAAATCATTTTTGCTAGTTATGAATGAAAATTCATATGTAAATAATGTACTTTAAAAATAACTCGATTTTAATTGTATGATTTAACAAATTGGTTTAAGATATTATCATTACATTATTAAAATTATGTATAAAATCTTTAATAATATGGAATTTTATTCAAATAAAAAATAACTTACATTTACGATAACGAAATAGTAAGGAATTTTTATAATAGTAACCTCTGATGACTTCTAATAACAGTACTAATACTTTTAATAACTAACTAATACTAATAATAACAGGGAATTACAAAAATGCATGCTAAAAATGCATTTTACGGTAATTGAAATTGCATTTTAAAGGATTTTTTTTTCGTTTTTAATCTTTCTTCGGTGACAGAAATTGCATAGAGAAAAATCATTTTATCAAAATTTAAATTTTATAATTGTGTTTATATTCAAATGTGTTTGTCATTGAAGGCGTATATAATTTTTTCTATCATGTTGTAATTTTTTTTTTAAATCTGTGCAATAAAGAAAAACATTACTATCTCATTTAATCGGAATAGTTAAATTATGCTATAAAAAGGGAAATTAATAAATAATTTAAAATTGCTTTTCTAATTAGGAATTCTACAATGCATTTTATTGATTAATAAATTTAACGTTATTTGAGCATGCATATATTTTCTTTTTCTACATTTTTCTATACATATAAAACGGAGAGTGATTAAAGAAGAAATTTGAATTAGTAATTAAATTAATAAAATTAATATCGTTTTTAAAATATGAGGATAGTTACACCACTTTTCATGAATACTGATGTTTTATATTATATAATACAAAACAAAGTACAAAATATTAAGCAGTTGGGAGCTACAAAAAAGCAACTTGTATTAAATACCTGCGACCTTCAGCCCCACTAAGTAAGATCAGGATCAGCACCCTGTTATTTTGAAATAATCCAATTGTAAAAGACATAAAATTATTCAATTGCAGATAACACTAATCATGGAAGTATATTTTTGTGAAAACCACATTTTTGTCAGCATTGCTGACCTTGGGTGTTGTTTACCATTTTAAAAATAAAGCTCAGAGAGCTAAAATAAATCTGATCTTTTCTTTTGTCAGACAAAAGGAGAATAATATATTTCTTAAAAAAAAAAAAAATACATATATATATATATATGTATATATTATGCTAAAAACATGAACCACCAACCCACCAACCACATGTAAAGACCTAAAAGGAGGCATACACTAATGGACAATACTAATAAATAAACTTGAAACAATTATATTCAAACGTTGTGTATTAAAACAACCAGGTCAAAGTATTGTCTTTTTCTTCGTCAGTGGGTGGAAAAGGTTTAGTTAAAACTAGCTGTTTTAGTGGGGAGTTTAGTTTATTCATATTTTAACGCCTTTTTCACCTGATGAAGAAAAAGGCAATACCTTAACCTGGTTGTTTGAATATTTAACGTTTGAATTTAACTGTTTCAAGTTTATTTATTAGTATTGTTGATTAATTATGTATACTTTTAAGTCTTTACATTTGGTGGTTCATGTGTTTGGCATAATATATTTTGTTGCATATGTGTGTGCTGCTTTTACCACTATCTTACAATAATTTTCATAAATATACAGTCAATATATATATATATATATATATATATATATATATATATATATGCGAAGTGCTTACATAAGCTGTAGGTCATGTTGACTTCCCTTACTGATGTAAGTTCTCTATCACTTTCTGGCTGACCATTATATACAATACATCCTTAAATAGATTTTTCTAATATATTGAACACGTATTTTTCCGTATTTCAAAGCAATGTATATTTCTCAAGTTATTCGAGCGTTTACAGATATTGCAATGGCAACGATTCTCACTACATTTTACTCGATTACAGCGCCATTTACAATTTTTCGAAGAAAATGTTTATTACAAAAGTTACGTTTTTTTCCGTAGAATCCGAATCTGCAATAAAAAGTGGGAGTTATAATTTCAGATTTCAAAGTTGCCCTTTTTCTTCTAGAGGAGCATAGTTAGGGGTGTAACTTTGATATCCCGAAATAGATTTTTCAAAACTACTGAACATGCATTTTTCCGGTTTTTAGTCCGATGTATATTTCTCGTGTTATAAGCCCGTTTCCAGATTTTTCAATGACAACGATTCTCACTGCATTTTACGCGATTATAGGGTTATCTACGATTTTCAGAAGAAATTGTTCAATAAAAAAGTTACGGGATTTTTTCCGTAGAATCCGAATCTGCAATAAAAAGGGGGTTACCATTTAAGATTTCTAAGTTGCCCTAAGTACAGGTTTGTGTATTGCCCATCTTTTAATTTGCTTAGCGAATATCAATCGCCACAGCAGACTGCTTAAATGTTTCGCCATTATCAAACCATATAAGAATACGATTCTAAAATTTTATGATTTTTCATGTAATTATTTGAAACGTCATCATTCAATTTTTCACGTATTCTTTCAGATTACGCACGTTATTTTTTACTTTCACTTGGAAGTTTATTTCCAGTTCGGGTTGCTCATGGTTATGAGTATGGAAATAAATGTCCAATATAAAAAATAAAATAAACTTTGCGTAATTTGAGAGAGTACGTGAAAATTTGTATGATAGTGTATCAAATCATTACATCATAGATCAAGCAACTATGAAATATTCTTATTTGTTATGATAATGTCTTCTATGGAGCCGAAACATGTAACAGACTATTAAAAACTGTTTTTATTGTTTTTAAATTTTTATTTTACACCTTTTAGAAATTAAAAGAAGTGTATTTAATTCATTTTATTTTTGTTTTGCATAAAAAAATTGCTAACGATGAAAAAAAAACCACCTCATGAAGAAAAATAAAATTAGTAAATTAAACCGTATTAGAAAAATTCTGTCGCTTATTAATGAAGTTATAAACTTAAGCTTTATTAATATGTTAAAGTTACAAAAAGCATAGATGCAAATTATCAGATATGAAAAATAAAGTAGAAATTTGGTACTTTTTTGTTATAGGGATGAAATATTTTTTTTTTCCGTTTTCATTAATATATTGCAAATTTTGTACTCTTCGTGTTATAGTGGCCCCCAAGGATGAATCGCCAAGCGACCAAGATTTATCGCCAAATTATAAAGCATGTATGACATTATAATAATATATGATATATATATATATATAACATTTCTCGACGTATGTGGCCAAGGTATAGTCATATAGGATGCATATAGGATGTATATACGACATATCCCACGTAAATAATATATGCATAATGACGTATATGGCACATGTGTCCCTTTAATCCTAAAATTAACATTTCAAATTGATACTATTTAATACAAGAAAAAATATAATGAATGAAAATTAATTTTTTGGTCGGAATAAGTACTATTTTCATATTTAAAAAATGGTCACGTGTATTAATTAACATGTGGAGTGTTTGGAATATATATATTCGTATATAGAATGCATATATAAGCTTTGCGATGATCTTGGCGAAATCATAACTGCAACCTTGGCATAATCATAATTGTGGGAGCGCTATAACACGAAAATACGTTTTTTTATTTATTTTATTTTCAGAACAATTTCGCAATGGTTATTGTAATTTGTTAATTTATTATTATTATTATTATTATTATTATTATTATTATTATTGTTGTTGTTAGGTGTTTCTTTTTTTTATTATATAATTTCTCTTAATTTAATTTTAATTGTTACTAATTACCTTTCTTCAAATTTTCCTCCAATTTAGCAGTAGCCTTCACATGCATGAATATGTCAGTATACTTAATATCCTCTAATAGTAGATTGAGATCTATTGTGTCCTTTTGTGATAATCAACCGAGAATCCACAAGTAACATTAAGATGACAGGTGCGATCAAGATTTTAAATTTTGAATCAAACCACCTGAAATTAAGGTGAAGAGAATAATTTAGTGGTGGCTAAAGACAGCACCTGATCACAAGAAGAGCAAATCACAAAAGCACACTCTGTTTCACGGCAAGCATGAAACATCCAAAATTTTTCATAAGTGCTACTGAAGTCTTAAACATGAGTACAAAAGGAATTTTGACTTGTGAAAATTAAAGTATAATATTAAGTTAAATTATCTCATTATCTGACAGTTTTGCGTAAATAAATGTAAATTGCAGAAGCCATGAAAGTATGTAGTAAACTAGCAATGTTCCTCACACTGAGTGTATCTTATAGTATAAAATAATACTCTTCAAAGTTTGATCTTGACTCTCAAAATAGGGGGAACTACCCCTCCTTAAAAATCTTGTGAACTAACAGAACGCTTCAATTACATAAATTAGTCTAGAGACAAAAATCAAGCACTTATATGAACAAAGTGACAAAATTTATTCAAGAAAAGAGAAAGTATATTTCTTTAGTCTCATCAATTCTTAGAAGATCAACTATACAATTTAGAGGGTAAACCACAATGATTGTTACTTGAAAACAAAATCGTCGATCATAGAATTAGATCATAAACACAAGAAGCCATGAGCTTATACCAGAGCACCATCACTAATGTGCTCATATTTTCTAGACAAGTATATTTTGAATGGAGATAAGAGCCATAATATTCAAATAAAACCTACGTAAACACACAATTACATAAATAACATTATCACCTTAATTAACAAGATGTTTCCTTAACAACATTTAATACAACAATTAATATATATATAATTTTTTTTATATTAACACTCACCAGCCAGTCTTGATAGGTGTTCGCCGTTTATCGGCTGGGCACAGCGTTCATTTTATCAGTCTATTACCGAGGCATCTAGCCGCCTGTCTCCGTCAAATTTTAGTGTAGCGCTCTCCACGCCAGTATTTGCCAGGATTCTCTCCGCTGAGGACCAGGTCTAGGGACCCCTTCCTGACGTCTCTCCCGTTGCCTTTCCTTCAGTTATCAAAGTTATCCCGCATCGGAACGCTCACATCTCCCCCGACATGCCGCGTATAACTCGGACGAAGACCACCGAATACATGAAGTCTGTCGCCGCTTGGGTTGAATATTCTGCGGCACGTTACGCTAAATACCGCAGTCGCCGTAATTTGCGAGACTTTTCAAGGGACGAGGGCCCACCGCATTCATCTACCGGTGCTCATGCATAACTCCTGCCGCCAGAAACTTTCATATAGCCGTACCAGCCCCGTTTTCTTAAAATCAGCCGCATTGCCTGTGCTGTCTACTTCATTATTCTCGTTCTCTGTCAAAAGTCACCTTTTCATCTTCGTCTCAAACCTCCTAACTGACATAAACACCAGCCCCGTTAAATCTCTTCCATCTGCCTAACCAATGAGCCTTCCGTGTCTTCCACCCTTCTTTGCATACACTTAACTGAGAGTGCCCTATTGGTCAAGGGTGCACACAGGGTCAAAGTTGTTGCTAGGGTCCACCCCGAAGAACCACGTGATAAAACAACCCTGTAGGTCCCTGTTTCATGGAAAAATCTTGTTGAATTTATGATGACAGCTCCTACCCATTACTGAAGCAATAACATGCAGTTAGATGCACTTTTAAATACACACGAACAACAAACCTTATTTTTATGAGTTTTAGAGAAACAGGCGATTGTTACTTGAAACATTTTTGCAATAAAATCTCCCACTCCTAATGTAAAAGAAAAATATCTACTGTGTGGTCCTTTAAGAGCCACACTCTCTCCCGTGAGAACATCTTGTTTACAAGTAACATTTTACCAGGAGGGGATGAAATCATCGACCACCACCCGTAGCATCTAAAACGAATACAATTTTGAGAGAAGGAAAAATTTTGCTCCCTATACAAATTGTGGACTAACTTTACACAATGTTTTATTTATTTACTTATTTAAATTTTATTTATTTATTTATTACATTTTATTTATTTATTTATATAATTTTTACAAAACGGGGGGAGGGGGGGGGGGGTTAGAAGAAAACTGAAAAGTACATTTAAAACTATAAAACAGTTAAAACTCAACTGTCATAACATATTATTCCCCATGCCAGGCAAAAAAAAAGATTTTTTTTTTTTAAACCACAACACAAAATATCTTTTTTTTTTTTTTTTTTTTTTTTTTTTTTTACACACTGCAAAACCTCCAAAGCTATAAGTCCGAAAACCAAATGGTGAGGGCCACCCTTACCATGAAAAAGTTCACCCCAGATATAACTAGACAGTAAGCAGAAGTGACACACAATGAAAATAATATGGTTAAATCTGCCAGCCGTATCCTCCCTGCAGAGCAAAGTTGCAAAATTATCAGACACCGACACGTTTACAAAACTGAGCTCCAGAGTGAAGACAAGACCAATCTCACAGTAGCATACCGGTAGTGCAACCACAAGACCTGCATCAATATTCAACTACCTCCCGCACATCACTCTAACCGTCACCCAGTCAATCTTTGCACTGAAACACTCTCAATTACTAAAATGCAAGACAATTATCAAACCACTGGGTATGTCATCCCTCCTAACATCCATGAATGCCCAACTCCATAGCACAGAAGCCAAACTCCATCAAACACTACAACTTACCTGCCAAAACACCTAGAAAACTGTGGTGAGTGCTACCAAAAGATAGGATAGAAGAAAAATTTTATGTATTTAGAGAAACATCAATTTGGACTAATCTACCGAAACACATAACATATCAACAGAAAATACTCAAATGCTCTCAATGAATATAGAAAGAGTGAAAATTTTATGAAACATAGGCATATAATTTTTGAATAAGATAAGAAAATGAAACATTTCTTAAACCTTTTAGGAATGCCGTACAAGGCATCACTCAATTTTAAAACAAAACAAATACACATTAAATACATAATATAGTTAACACATATCAACCTGCTTCTGAAACAATGAATTGTTTACTCGGAAAATCAATAAAAATACCTTTTCATATATTTAGCATCACAGACTTTGTCTGTCACAGTTAAAACACAAATATTCACTCAGATAATCAATGCAGTATTGAATGTTCTAACACTGTATGAATATACTACCTATATATATCAACACATACTACATATATATCAACATTTTACAGATGCAATATAAATAGATGACAAGCAATATCTGAAATTTACCCGTGTAATAAGTTCCAAAGTCTATTGTAAATGAACAGGGTAAAACAAAATTGAGATTTTTCTACATAATACTCCATTTGGTATAGAGCAGTACAAAAGTCAACAGAGCTGTGGCCGCTACAGGACATATAACTAAAAATTTCTCTATTTACTATTTTTATATATAATTAGTTTTCACATTTTTCCTTTTTTTTTTTTTTAAGCTATCCAGAGGCCACACAGTACCTACCCAACTATTCAAAGTCATAACAACCCTGCCCCTAAACATTATTTACTGCCAGTCATTAAGCTGTGAAGACTTCCATTAACCACATCCTCCGAAATTTACCATACAAAATATTGCCTGACGATACAAGAGCATTCAATATAACATAATTTTGAAAATTTATTTACAATTTATGTACACATACACGGAAATTTTGAAAACCGAACACTAACATACTCACACAAAACGTAATTAATTTCAAGAACATACCTTATATACTAGTAATAGACGTATCCCAACGTAAAGCGTAATGATAAACATTTCTAAATCCATTGTTTGTCACGCGCATAACAGACACAAACTATCGCTTCAGATATCTAAACGCATAAAACCCGTTTTATCACCCTTCCCGTATTTAAAACATTCCCAAAGATACCGAAATAAGGAGAATACTCATTGACAACAAATTAAAACTACCGAAATCATCTCCAATTATATCGCGAACAGTAATTTCTTCCAGAAGCACGCGAGAATCTCGCTGCGTTTCGATTATTACTCGGAATAATATACCTCCGCGAACGCTTAATCGGCAATACGTTATCCCCTTCTCTTGTCTGCACTTGTACACTTGCAGAATTCCCACTCGTATCGAACGCTTCTCTTTCACCCAAAACGACTGATTGAGCTGAATCGAATTTCCCGACAGAATCGATCGGCGCGGGAGAGCTGTCAGCGGTAGTCGCGTCTTGTTTACAAGTTGCAGGAGGAAACTCCATCCGCGATTTCTGCTTCGTGAGACGATCAACGTGGACAATTTGAGTTTTTGTCAGTTTGGATTCGAGGGCTATCTTAAAATTTACCTCACCGATTTTCTCTAACACGAGATAGGGACCCACATTCGGTTTTACTAGTTTCTTACTTCTCCCTGGTTTTACTACAGGCGAAAATAACCATACTGAATCACCCACTGAAATGCATTTGTTGACCGCCGTTTTGTTTCTTAACTTCTCTTGTTTTTCTGAAACCTCTACCAACCTATTGTACACACTTGAGTAGATTTTCTGCATTGCAGGAATCAATAACTCACAAAAAGATGGGGCGTCTACATATTTACTCTCAAGTCATGACTCAAAAATTGAGTATGGGAGCACTAAATTCCTACCATAGACTACAGCCGCCGGTGTTAATTTTGTTGAATCGTGAACCGAGGTACGCATGGCAAGGAGTGCAAATTTTAACTTTATATCCCAATCAAGTTGATTTTCATCAACCAAGTGCGAAAGGGCATTAATTAACGTGCGATGTGCTCTCTCTAATTTCCCATTCGATTCCGGGTGATATGGCGAGGTTCGATTATGCTTTACGTCAAAACGAGCATACACAGATTCCATAGCATCTGACAAGAAATTTTTCCCACGATCAGTGATTATTTTTTTACTACACCCATGTCGTGATATGAAATCTGCCAAAGTATCTGCAACTGTCTCTGATACAATGGATTGAACAGGGTATACTTCAATCCACTTGCTAAATGCATCTATATAGGTGATGATGAATCGGTTGCCTGACAAGGTTGGCGTCATGGGACCCACACAGTCACAGTGAACCACTGAAAATGGACTAGAAGGGGTAGGCATCCTTTGCAAAGGTGCTAAGTGCTTTGACTTGTGAGCCCTTCTCTGCTGGCAGCTGATGCAAGATTCTACTAAATTTTTTACATGAGCCGTCATCCCTGGCCAGTAAAAATGCTCCCTGATTCTTTCTATAGTTTTGTAGTAACCCTGATGACATCCTGTCAGAGAATCATGAGTCATCTTGAAAATTTCTGGAACCACCTCCAAAGGTACAACAACTTTTCTCCCACTGTTTATCACCATGGAGTCCCTCGTATCCTTACACACTAAGAGGTCTCCCTCCAAATAAAATTTTAGATAATTTGGAGAAATATTCATACCCTTTTCCAGCCTTTCTACAATTTCCGCACATTTTCTGTCAGTTTTCTGTGCTGTACCAATAATTTTGATTAAATCATTATAAGGTTCACAAATATATACAAGATTATTATTACTATTTACATTTTGCACACAATTAACACTATTTACACTATACACATATCTCGACAAGAAATCTGCCACACTATTGAATTTTCCTTTGATATATTGAACTTTGAAACTAAAATCAGATAGTGTGCAGATCCACCTAGCAATTCTGGATGTAGGATCCCTAATTTTCAACACAAAAGTGAGAGGGGCATGATCGGTATAAATTGTAAAATGGGTATTAGCTAAATAGCACTTAAAGTGAGCTGTAGCCCAAACCAATGCCAAAAGTTCCCTCTCTGTTGTTGAATATCTAGTTTCTGCATCTTTGAGTTTCTTACTCGCAAAAGCAACCGGATGGAGTAAGTTATCTGTCCCTAGCTGCATAAGTACTGCCCCAAGCGCTTCGCCACTGGCGTCCGTGTATAACTGGAATTCTTTTGAGAAATCAGGCAAGATAACACACGGTTTGGAACTCAAAGCTTCTTTTAAATCCTCAAACTGAGCTTGGACCTCAGGTGTCCATCTGAAGATGCCATTTTCTTTCGTTAAATTGGTTAAATTAACTGCTCTCTTACTAAAATCAGGTATAAATCTTTTATTATACGTTAATGTGCCCAAAAAACTTCTAACTGCCTTACGGTTGTGAGGAATATTGAAATTTTTTATAACCTCGATATTCTTGTTTATGGGGGCAACTTGATTACGACAAATTTCATATCCTAAATATTGTATCTTATCTGTGAGAATTTTACACTTACTAGGCTTAAGTCTTAAGTTATGTTCACGTAGTCTGTCGAAGACTGTTTGTAATTTTGCAAGATGTGACTCTATGTCATTTGAGGAAATAATAATGTCATCGACATATACTAGAATTCCCAAGTTTGCTAAATCCCCAAAAATGAAATTCATCAGTCTTTGAAATGCACTGCTGGAAGTGGCTAAACCAAAAGCATTTCTATTGAACTGATGTAAACCGCGATGAGTAATCATAGCAGTTTTATGGCGATCCTCAGGTCGAATTATCTGCTGGAAAAATCCACTGGTCAAATCCAATGTTGAAAAGAAAACTGAGCCTGCAAAAGAGTCAATTGAATCCGTGATATTTGGAAGAGGGTAATTATCTTTAATTAAGTTCTTGTTTAATTTTCTATAATCAACAGCTAACCGATACTGACCATCCGCTTTTCGTACCAGTATGACCGGCGATGAAAATTCTGACATAGATGGTGAAATGATGTTCGCCTCAAGTAATGCATCTAACTGATTGTTTAATTCCTCTCTCAAATTTATCGGTACTCGATATGCCTTTGATTTGACTGGTGTATCATCTTTAAGGTTTATTACATGCGGAATAGTATTACACCCCGGCAAGTCACGCACTGAAGCCGCAAAAACATCTTTATTTTTCTCTAAAAATTCCCTATTTTCTTACTATTCTCATCCAAGTGATCTAAATTAATATCCGCATCCCAAGTCAAATCTGCATGATCAAAACTCACATCAGAGCTATCATTCACTACATTGCCACAAAAGTTGAATTTTTGAACTTCCTTTTCACAAAAATTTAATTTCGCCATAGTCATATTTTTATTTAATGCTAATTCCTCCTCACTAAAATTAATCACAGACACAAACATACCATGTTCCGCAGAACAAATAGTTCTCGAAACTAACATTTTGTCCATCAATTTGTATCTGCAGGGTTCTAACACAAAATCACAATTAAAATTAGTTAAATTCTTTCTGCATTTAAGTTCAATTAGTTGTTTAGAAAATGGGGGAATGTTTACTTTGTTTTTTGTATATGCATAAATATCAGTATTTGTATTACCCTGTGAAGTGTCATTATTTTTATGTATTAAATTTTGGTCATTGGTCTCTTCCTGTATATTTTGTAATTGATTAGGGGGAATAGGCTGAGGGGATACAGTATTTTGTTTGTTTATGTCATCAACGTTAAGTACTAAGTTATGATTAGAGGTCTCCTCCTGTATATCTGGCATTTGGGTAGTCAGAACCGGCTGAGGGGAATCAACAATTTGTTTGTTTACATCTGGGCTGATCTGATTTCTCAATTTTATAGTATTATCCGCACAAAAAATCCCTGCATTGTTTTTATTCAAAAATGGCATACCTAAAATTCCATTAAAACTTTTCATAAATTGCCCAGGAATAATATAAAAGGTATCTGAAAATTCTTCATTTAGGATTTTAAAGTTAATTTTTACTGATTTATGTAAAGTAGTGGTGTCTCCAATAGCAGTCAGTATTGGAATTTTAACATTGATAATATCAGTACCTGTTAAACTCTCTAGCATGTTATCAGACATTAAATTGATGGATGAACCCGTGTCCGCTAACAATTTTAAAGATGTCCCATTTAAAGTCGCTGAGATAAAAGGTAATTCGGCATTACACCCTGGGAACATGGAAAACACAAAATTCTGACAGTCTTCCGGCCTAGTTTGAGTCGATTCTGTCAAATAACGCTCAGGCCCTATACATTTAAAGTACTATCTCTCGTTTCATTTGCATTATTGTAGTTATTCGCATCCCCTGGCTGTGGTCTGCTATCCTCTTGATTGTTCCTCATATTTCTGTTGTCATTCCGATAACCCCTATTTCCCTTAAAACTGCCTCGACCATTACCCCGAAAGCTGCTATTCTCTCTTCTAAAATCATTCGATCCTCCCCTGTAGTTCTGAGAACCACCTCTACCATTCGCATAACCCCTGTTATCCCTCCAGTTGCCTCTTTGATTTGTACGACTAAAACAATCCCTGGCATAGTGACCTGGACGATTGCACCGAAAGCAGAGATTTTCCTTCTTATTCGCTGTTTCTGCGGTTTTCATTGTTACAAGGCTTTCTACCTGCTTAGCTAACATATTTACTTGTTCCTTAAGCTGTTCAATCTCATTTTGTCCTCTCTCATCCCTATGTGAAGCCGCACAGACCACATGAGTGGTTGCCTGCTCATAAGCGATGTCGATGGTAAAGTTAAAAGCGCATTTGAAACTGGTTCCACCCTAACTGCTTCCCACGATTTTTCTTCCAGTAATGCGAATTTTAAAATTTCGTCCGGATTTTTTGGATCTTTTGCTATTACTCCTTTCTTTATTTCCGGTGTTAAATTGTTTAAGAGCATTGACTTCAACATTTCCGTCCTTGTCTTATTGATCAAGGCTTCATCACCCCCGTCAACAACTAACGCAGATAGAGATAATTGCTTCGCCCTGTCAAAGAATTCTTGTACCGACATTCCCTGATTTTGCTTAAAGTTAATGAATTTTTGTAGTGCCACTGCTGGCGAGTCCTTTCTACAGTATCTGTGTTGTAAAATATCTGTAAGATCTTTAAATGTTTTTGCCTCCTTTTCGTAGGTTCTCAATAATTGAGCAGCAGGACCGATTACTCTAGTAAACAAAACAAAGACCTTTTCTTTCTCCTCCCACTCATATAGACCCGATAATCTGTCGAAGGAAGTTTTGAAATCTCCATAAGAAATAGAGCCAACTTCCCCACTGAATGTCGGAATTAGACCTATGTGGTCTACTAACGCCGTTTTTCTTTGAAGGCCCGCCATTGCCTTTTCTGCCTCAGTTAAAGCCATGATATCCTAAAGTTTGATTATGAAAATAGCACTAAAATCCCAATCAATTATAAGTTAGAGTCACTGACTGGAATGCCTGTCACATGTATTGACTGTGTAATAATTCTACCTAGTAATATAAAGTTTTAATACAATAAGTAATAGAACATTGAAAGGGGAACCTGAAGAGTCTGCTAACTAAATGCTTCCTAAAAGACCTCAGAACTAAAATTCACATTATATGGGGTAGATAAAATTTGCCACCACAACACCGTTGACCCTTACAATATAATATTTTCACTAAAATAAATCATGTATTTTACACAAAACATACAGAAGTCACAAAAGCATATGTCTGTGTATATATGTCTGCAGACTACTGCTCTCTACTACTTATATTTCCAAAAAATCATACTAACAATTTTTTTTTTTTTTTTTTTTGTAAATATTAAACCAAAGCATATGACAAATTTAACCGAAAGCCAATGAAAGTTATCAAAATCCAATATATCGTGTTTAAAACCTTAGCCACATCAGACATATAATGCACAAACACATATTTTAAATACAGATACAGATATATCCAAACTTCTATAATTTGAATAGGGACTTTATTTGCTTAATTTTATTTAATTAATTAATTTATTTTTTAAATCAATTGTTTCAAAAGTGCAGCATTTTAATTTTTTATAGCAATAACACAGATCTCTTTTTGTCACGGTACCAATTGTTAGGTGTTTTTTTTTTATTATATAATTTCTCTTAATTTAATTTTAATTGTTACTAATTACCTTTCTTCAAATTTTCCTCCAATTTAGCAGTAGCCTGCACATGCATGAATATGTCAGTATACTTAATATCCTCTAATAGTAGATTGAGATTTCAATCTATTGTGTCCTTTTGTGATAATCAACCGAGAATCCACAAGTAACATTAAGATGACAGGTGCGATCAAGATTTTAAATTTTGAATCAAACCACCTGAAATTAAGGTGAAGAGAATAATTTAGTGGTGGCTAAAGACAGCACCTGATCACAAGAAGAGCAAATCACAAAAGCACACTCTGTTTCACGGCAAGCATGAAACATCCAAAATTTTTCATAAGTGCTACTGAAGTCTTAAACATGAGTACAATAGGAATTTTGCGTTGTGAAAATTAAAATATAATATTAAGTTAAATTATCTCATTATCTGACAGTTTTGCGTAAATAAATGTAAATTGCAGAAGCCATGAAAGTATGTAGTAAACTAGCAATGTTCCTCACACTGAGTGTATCTTATAGTATAAAATAATACTCTTCAAAGTTTGATCTTGACTCTCAAAATAGGGGGAACTACCCCTCCTTAAAAATCTTGTGAACTAACAGAACGCTTCAATTACATAAATTAGTCTAGAGACAAAAATCAAGCACTTATATGAACAAAGTGACAAAATTTATTCAAGAAAAGAGAAAGTATATTTCTTTAGTCTCATCAATTCTTATAAGATCAACTATACAATTTAGAGGGTAAACCACAATGATTATTACTTGAAAACAAAATCGTCGATCATAGAATTAGATCATAAACACAAGAAGCCATGAGCTTATACCAGAGCACCATCACTAATGTGCTCATATTTTCTAGACAAGTATATTTTGAATGGAGATAAGAGCCATAATATTCAAATAAAACCTACGTAAACACACAATTACATAAATAACATTATCACCTTAATGAACAAGATGTTTTCTTAACAACATTTAATACAACAATTAATATATATATAATTTTTTTTATATTAACACTCACCAGCCAGTCTTGATAGGTGTTCGCCGTTTATCGGCTGGGCACAGCGTTCATTTTATCAGTCTATTACCGAGGCATCTAGCCGCCTGTCTCCGTCAAATTTTAGTGTAGCGCTCTCCACGCCAGTATTTGCCAGGATTCTCTCCGCTGAGGACCAGGTCTAGGGACCCCTTCCTGACGTCTCTCCCGTTGCCTTTCCGTCAGTTATCAAAGTTATCCCGCATCGGAACGCTCACATCTCCCCCGACATGCCACGTATAACTCGGACGAAGACCACCGAATACATGAAGTCTGTCGCCGCTTGGGTTGAATATTCTGCGGCACGTTACGCTAAATACCGCAGTCGCCGTAATTTGCGAGACTTTTCAAGGGACGAGGGCCCACCGCATTCATCTACCGGTGCTCATGCATAACTCCTGCCGCCAGAAACTTTCATATAGCCGTACCAGCCCCGTTTTCTTAAAATCAGCCGCATTGCCTGTGCTGTCTACTTCATTATTCTCGTTCTCTGTCAAAAGTCACCTTTTCATCTTCGTCTCAAACCTCCTAACTGACATAAACACCAGCCCCGTTAAATCTCTTCCATCTGCCTAACCAATGAGCCTTCCGTGTCTTCCACCCTTCTTTGCATACACTTAACTGAGAGTGCCCTATTGGTCAAGGGTGCACACAGGGTCAAAGTTGTTGCTAGGGTCCACCCCGAAGAACCACGTGATAAAACAACCCTGTAGGTCCCTGTTTCATGGAAAAATCTTGTTGAATTTATGATGACAGCTCCTACCCATTACTGAAGCAATAACATGCAGTTAGATGCACTTTTAAATACACACGAACAACAAACCTTATTTTTATGAGTTTTAGAGAAACAGGCGATTGTTACTTGAAACATTTTTGCAATAAAATCTCCCACTCCTGTTGTAAAAGAAAAATATCTACTGTGTGGTCCTTTAAGAGCCACACTCTCTCCCGTGAGAACATCTTGTTTACAAGTAACATTTTACGAGGAGGGGATGAAATCATCGACCACCACCCGTAGCATCTAAAACGAATACAATTTTGAGAGAAGGAAAAATTTTGCTCCCTATACAAATTGTGGACTAACTTTACACAATGTTTTATTTATTTACTTATTTAAATTTTATTTATTTATTTATTACATTGTATTTATTTATTTATATAATTTTTACAAAACGGGGGGAGGGAGGGGTTAGAAGAAAACTGAAAAGTACATTTAAAACTATAAAACAGTTAAAACTCAACTGTCATAACATTATTATTGCATACGATAACTGAAGTCGTTCTCTGACATTGTCAGTTTCTACTTTTTTAATTTTATTTTGTTTTAGTTATTTTATTTTCGTTTTGCATACAAAATTTTGCTAACGATGGAGGTAATTCGATGAAAAAAAATACCTCATGAAGAAAAATAAAATGAATAAATTAAACCCTATTAGAAAAATTCTTCCGCTTTGTAATGAAGTTATAAACTTAAACTTAATTTAATGCTTTGATTTTATTTCATGTTTAAATTCTTATGTATAAAGGAGGTGTAAGCAGTGTAATATTTTGCACTCATTTTCTAATTTAAATTAATTTATTCTCTCTTCTTTGATAACGAATGGATTGAATACCTTTAACTGAAATGAACAATGCAAAAAATAATGAAATACATAATTTCAAAAAGTAAAATTAAGCCATGTTGTCTTATTTTCGTGCCAAAGGGATTAACTAATTTTTCTTTTTCTTTCATCCAAAATTACTTTAATCCTAAAATTAACATTTCAAATTGATACTATTTAATACAAGAAAAAATATAATGAATGAAAATTAATTTTTTGGTCGGAATAAGTACTATTTTCTTATTTAAAAAAATGGTCACGTGTATTAATTAACATGAAGAAATAAAAATAAGTAAAAGAAACAAGAATTAAAGGAAATTTAACACCATTAAAGAAAAAAATATTAAAAAAAAAAACATTTTAAGCTTTGAAAATTAATCAAATCATCAAAACTTATTTAGCAATTATTTTAATTTTAGTTTGTATGGTAGGTAATTTAAAAATAATATATTACTTCCATTAGTTTGCTATTTCATTTATTTGGTTTTCTATTGCAGAATTAATAAACAGAGAAAAAACACAAAACAATAGCAATTTAGTTAAACTAAAGAAAGAAGACTAAGCCTTAATTTTTATTTAAAAATTAAGCAACTAATTATAAACATTTTAATCTAAACAAAATATTTTAATGGTTAAAACGTTAATTATAATATAGATTTTTATTAAAAGCAGATTTATTGCATTATGTTTCAATCTTTATAATGATATTTAAAATGTATACTATTTAATATAAATAAAGAATAATGAATAAAGGGCAATTTCTCTAACCCAAATTTAAGCTTATTTCCTTGCACCAAAATTATTAGGTATAATTACCGGAAAAATCAAAAGATCATTAATGAAATATCTATGAAATCTTTTTGAAATACTTATATTGTAAGTATTGAAAAAAAAATTAAATGTAAAAAAATCAATTGAGTTTTATATAGCAATTAAGAATTTCTACAAGAAATGTAATATGTACAATATATTACATTAATTTGCTAATACATTTATTCGTTTATTAGAAGTTGACAAAATATTTCTTCATAGTTAACTGGTGGAAAATAAATAAACATTCATTACTAAGTAAACTAAACAAAATATATAAAAAATTATTCTTTTCTCTTGAAATGTATTTCTTTAAGGTCGCTGAACCTGGTCAACGAAAATATTAAAATATATTGATACGTTTTAATGTATAAACTTTAAATAACTATCACTCGCTGTTGCCACCATCTAACATTCTTTTAAATGTTTGCAAATAAATATTTAGCTGTATTAAGAAAAGCCAATGTCACAAAAATGAACAGAAACAATGCAGTTTTCCTCTCCGCACAATCCTCGTGAGACCATCTGATACACTGGCTGTTCAACTAGACCACTTTCCTCCCATGAAATCATCAAAGAATTTTGATGCACTAAGATGACATTCATCTTCTTCTGTCTCACTAAACGATTCCGGGTCCATGACAGAGTCTGTGCCGATCAGGGAAAGGTCGAGAGTATCATCAACTCTCGAGACTATCATCAGACAATTTAATAGGAATAGCTTTTCGACGTGTTTTCCCAGTCATTTTCTTCTCGGTCTTTGAAATGAGATTTGTTTCTGCAGACTTTCATGAAATTGATGTTTTAGAAGTCGATGGTCTTTCTTCGTTGGTGGGAACACTCATTGCCAGTTTTTCTGAGTGTACCTTATCTTTCTTCTTTTGTTCTGTAGCAGTTTTGTAATCATTTGTTTGGCTTAACATCCTCTTGTAGAGAGATGATGTGTAATATGTGGGGCTTTCCCTGTGCTTGATGACGAAGAGGAAGCAGGTCGTGAATGCACAGATGTGATATCGTTAGGTGACACGAAGTTTTGAGTATGTTGCATATGGTAGCAGGGTTCAAACCGTTAGTGAAAATAATATCCTGATCAGAGACTCCAGAAGAAATTTATGAAGTCTGAAGAAGGGCACCAACTGAAGCATTATTAGAATCGTTTATGTTTAAACACTCCTCAGTATTATTTCTTGGCATGAAGTCGATATCCTGGAAAATGTGTCTGTTACAAGGGAATAGTCCAGTCGGCTTAAAGGCATTGATTGAAGTCAACATGTTTTAAAAAATATATATATAAAACTAACTTTATTTTATACGATTTTTTTTATGAATTTGGCGCGAATTATATATTGTTAGGGAATTTTAGTTCATTATTCAGGTACCTCTGTTAGCATTTAAACATGACTTCATTGGATTGAGTAAAATAAGTGCATATTTTACATACGTACACAAAAAAATTTCAATCCTATTAATAAATGATGTGAAAAAGACTAATCAAATTATTATGCATTGAATATATTAATGTAAATTAAGTTAAAATAAAAAAATTAAGTTTATTTTCTTGAAATAAGAAATCTGATCAAATACAGAAATGTAAAGTACGAAAACATAAAAGAACTTGTATGTACAGAAATGAAAAGTGCAAAAACATAAAAGAACTTGTATATACAGAAATGTAAAGTGCAAAAACATAAAACAACTTGTATCTGAAAGCATACCGTCTGTAAAGTTCAAACAAATTTATCTTGTCACATCTCTTATAATAAAATATATCTGTGTATTTGTATTTTGATAGTCCTCCTAAAACATGGATAATTGCGTCATACATCTAACGTCAGGTATTTGTACGGATCCGATGATGTCATAATACTCCTTAAAATTTCCAATTTTAAATTAGTTTCAGAGATATTAATTTTTGTTTTATAAAATTTTGTCATATTTCTGTAAAGATGACAACAAAATGAAGACAAAGGGAAATAATTGGAATTCGTCTATTATCTGAACAGGTGAACAGTTATCTTTTAGTTTCGTTTGTATAAATCGATTAATTGATATTTAATTTACCTTATTTTTAGCAAAATTAAAACAACAAACATTCCTGCGAATTACTTGCATATTTTAATATGTTTATCTCCAAACAGCGGAAAGATATCAAAATAATAATTGACTGGAAACAGAAGAAATTGATATTCAGTTTGATTTTCAGTTGAAATTATGGATGACAAATAGATAACAAGTAAATTTTGTTTCAATAAATTGATAAGAAAATCTATTTCACTGATTATTTTATCTACATCAAGCATTCATTATTACATATAACAATTATTTCTTAATTAGTTTATCGCTCACAACAACAATCGAAAATTATTCATTCCGCAGATTCTTCACAAAACAATCTCTTTCAGATGCAGTACTTCAAATTTAATAGAAGAATTTATACGAAATGAGATAAAGACGTTAATAAATAGAAACATGTTATCCAGAAACTTCTAAACGGAAAAGGAAACAGCGTAAGAACACCACTGAATTATTCTATCACGAAACTTTAAATTAACTCAGAGTGTTGATACATTCAAACTGCTTTTTTTTCGCCACATTAAGATAAACAGTGTATCCAAGTGTTTGGAAACTTTTTCTATGCTATTTTGAAAGTATCGTTACATTTAAATTAGCATTCATAAAGCATTAATTTTTTGCTGGCAATTTGTGGTATTGTATACATACACGTTCATTTGTATGCAATGCTATAAAAAAATAAAACGTTGTCCGTTGTTTTATATGCCTACCTAAAGGTCCAAAGATATAATTTAAAATTTTTAAAGTCGCCCATTTTCTGCCTGAAAAGAGACTTGACAAATTGTATAATTTTATCCCCTCTTTTGGTAATTTTATTATGCGTATGAGTTACTACATAAAGTATTGCTTAAAGGTTTTGCCTTAAATTTGTCTTGAAAAACACTTCGTGTTTAAATAATTTTAATTTGTATGTTAAATCAAAAATACTTAAATATTTATTTTTCAATTGAAATCAACTCTATACAATAATAGAACTTAGATTTATAAAATCTTTAAAATGATTATTGAATTTCTATAGCTATTCAACATGACGTTTAACTGTATATCCCTTACCGCATCTTCAAAAATAAGATGCTTTATGATAAAGTACTTAAATTCGCGATATCACACGAAAAATGCACTAAATAAAAAAATTAGCAAAAGCAAACATGGTATCCAGAAAACACTAAAGCAAACAGGAAAAGTTTAAGGGAACCGATAAAATCTTCAAACGTGTACCGTAATTTGACAAAAGTGTTGAGACTTTCGATGTAATGTTTTTATAACATGCTAGAATGAACGATTTAACATACACTCTCACATATATAATTCTCTTTTTTTTACTTTTCTTCGTAAAATGAATTCGAAATGTTATTGATATATATATATATGTATATATATATATATGTGTGTGTGTGTGTGTGTAGATTGGAAAGATGTACAAAGAAGAGACAGAAAAAGAATAACTTAGATGAGAAGTCAGACGAAAGTTTTTGACATCATTGAGAGAATTAAACAGCTAAAATGAAAATAGGCTGGGCACATTGCAAGAAGACAAGACAATAGATGGAGCACAAACACCCTACAGTGGTTTCCCAGAGATGTAAAACGATTAAGAAGACGACCTCAAGTAAGATGGAGTGCCGAAATCAGAAAAGTGGGCTGTGTTAATTGGATGACTAAAGCACTAGACAGGCAACAATGGAAAAATCTGGTAAAGACCTACATCCATCAGTGGATTGAAAAGGGTAGAGGATGATGATGATGATGATGATATAGATATATATAGAGATATTTATATATTATTATTTGTGACAACCTTCGCAGTTAAATACTTTTGCATCTATTTTAAGGTATTTTATGAACCATTTGTTGAAGATGTACAGTGCACACACCTTTAATTTCTCGGAGTAAGTATGATATAGTTTTACTTTTATGTTATAGTATATGAAATTGTCGTGGGTTAAACTCCAGAAGAAAGAAAATACAATCAAAAATTGTTTATGTATGTAAATAAATATATATATATATATATATATATATATATATATATATATATGTGTGTGTGTGTGTGTGTGTGTGTGTGTGTGTGTGTGTGTGTGTGTTATATGTTTACTCTTTATTGGAAGATTTGAATAAAAAAAATTTAATGTATATATATATGTGTATATATGTTTACTCTTTATTGGAAGTATTAAGTTTAAAATGTGTAAGAGGAAAAAAAATAATATATTAAGCAAAATTAAATGTGATAAATCTTTCCGACTCAAGGTACGTAAATACATAATTAAGGTAGTTTATGTATTTATGAATTTAACGATTTATTGTTAATAATTATAAATGTATAATCTTGGTAAATTTATTTAAAAAATTATTGTAAAATCTTGGATATTCAGTGTACACTTCCTGAGTCATGTATCTTTTATTATTTGCGTCAATAACTTAAGTTGATATTATAAATTACATTGAAAAATCTAACTTTTTCAGTCAACTTTAATCATTTGTTCTTCAAAAAAATTTTAAACTTAAAAATATTAGTTTGAATAACTTAATAACACCTAGAGTTGTGAAAAAATACGTGAAAAAATAATTAGTGGATTTTTTGTAGTGATAGAGACAGAATATTAAATTAACCACACACTCCATGTAATATTTAAGCACACTTGTTTAAAACGTATCGTATTAAATAAAGAAATCATGATAGAGGTTGGTATTTTGTCCTCCAATTATTTATATATAAGAGCCAATGGGATATCAGGGAGACCACTACACAATCAAACACAAACATGGTCAGCTTGATGGATATAAACCAAGTCCGATGCACAATGTACTTAGAGAATTTGTTAGAATCGAGAATTTTGTGTTCAAAATATTTAACACTGTTTCGGAATAGTAACCTTCATTTTATTTAATGACAGACATTCGATAATTAAACAAGACAAACATTACAAATCTAAATAAGTAGTCGACATTTTTAATTAAAAAAAAAATCCACAATCTTGCAACACTGCTTAAACCCGAAATTCAACGATATCAAACTTACAGAAATATGTTATTGAATTAAAATTTATTTATATCTAACAAAAATGTTTGCAGAGCCCGATTTTTTATCTGAAAAATTGTGATTTATTTCATCTTTAATCCGGAAGACTGACTAAAGTTTGAAGACCAGCTACAAAACTGAAGGAACGCAGGCGCAGGTGTACGCTTTTAATTCAATGATAGTCCCTCAGAGATTTAAGAAGTCACTTTTAACTTTAGAAGGTATATTTGAACAATATGTGAATTTTATTGTTTTATTTATGTAATGCTAGTCGTTATTTAAATGTGTATACATAAAAAATGTAACTGTACACTATCAACTGTACACTATAACAAGTGTAACTGTAATTGTACACTATACAATTCCTGATCAGAATTCAGTGAATTATTATGTTTTTTAAGATTAAAACAAACTAGATGGTACCCGTCAAAATTTGACGGTAAATAACTTGAAAGTTCCTTTAGAAATAGGCTTTTATTTTTATTTAGCTGCTTTTAAATTAAATAAATGTTGAATATTTTGTGAATTGTTATATTGTGTAAGCGATTTCTATAGATATAAAACGATAGACTGTGTTGTCAGTTCAGCCTACTCAACTAATGAAGTGAAATAATTTTAAGCTTGTAATTTACATCCTATCATACTCGAATTAATTTAGCAGAAATTTAACTAAAAATATTAATTGAATGATTTATTTTTACTTACTACAGTTTCAAAAATTAAAAAATATATACATTAATATTTAGTATTTTCTATTTTTTTTTAATTACGCGGCCTTTAATATTTTTCATTAATTTTATTTTTATCAGCCTGACTATAAAACCCAGATAAACCATGGATATCAAGTTGAATTCTTTTACACTGCTCAAAACAATTAAAGGATATTTGAAGTTTTATATAAAATAAAGATATAAACGAAATTTTTTTTGCCGAAAATAGAAGAAGAGAATCACAAATGCAAATTTTTCTGGTTTTCAAACTGTGGAGTATGCAAATTTTGAGTTCGACGTCAAAAACGTCGCTTCAGCGGCAGCGAATGAAATTTGACTTTCAACTGGATAAAAGAGAATGAAGACAAGGATGATCGGCATTCAGTGATTGCTTTGTTTCGATGAGTACGATGTCTCAGCGAAGTCATTTGACAGATTCAGAAGCTTGGAGAATTGTTGGTAGGTTAGAAGGGGGCCAAACTCAAGCCGAAGTAGCGCAAGCCATTGGAGTGTCACAAAGTGTCATTTCCAGGATCTGGAACCGTTTTTTGGAGGTGGATGTGCAGGCCGAAGACCAGGGCAAGGTCGTAGACGGGCAACAACGCCCAATGAAGATCGGTATTTAGCGTTAACAGCTCGGAGACACCGAAACATGAACGCTACTCTTCTCCAACAACACCTTCGCTCGGCTACAGGCACCACGATTTCAACTCAGACTGTCCGAAACCGGCTCCATGCTGTAGGCCTGTATGCTCGCCGACCGATGGTATGTGTTATATTAACATCAAGGCATCGTCGCGACCGCAGGGAGTGGGCAACCGAGCATGTCAACTGGAGGAGAAATGAATGGAGCAATATTTTGTTTTCTGACGAGTCCCGTTTTTCTGTGCATCCGGATAATAGGCGTATTTTCATCTGGAGGGACCGTGGCAGTAGGAATAATCCTGCGTTCGTGCACGAAAGTGTCAGATTTGGCGGTGGAGGAGTTTGGTGTATGGTGGCATCTCCATTGACGGGCGCACTGACCTCTACATCATTCGAGATGGAGCTCTGACTGGTCGCCGATATAGGGATGAGATCCTCAGACCTATTGTAGTCCCTTACGCTGCAGCAATCGGAGATAACTTCATTTTAATGGACGATAACTGCAGGCCACATCGTGCAAATCTGGTGGAGGATTTCCTTTTCGAGGAAGGAATCGTTCGAATGGAATGGCCAGCGTGTTCTCCAGACATGAATCCAATCGAGCACGTTTGGGACGCTCTAGGAAGACGAGTTTCTGGCCGCCAACAACCCCCACAAACTCTCCAAGAACTGGAAAGAGCTCTTCTGGAAGAGTGGGGCAGAATACCCCAACTCGTCATTAATAGTCTCATTGAGTCCATGCCTCAAAGGTGATCAACGTTGCTGGACGCCCGTGGAAACCATACCCCCTACTGAAAATGATTTTCTTTGAAGAAAACACCTTTTCTTATTCTTTTTTTCTCATATGCACAAATTGTGTTTTTTTCCTTTTGTACACAAGTGCGCAATAAAATGCATTTTTTTCTGCCAAACATGTGTAATTTATTCTCATATAACCTACTATGTCTGTCGACCATGTATCAATCAGCTAAAAAGTTTCTCAGATACAAAATCCACCTAAAACTGCAATATCCTTTAATTGTTTTGAGCAGTGTATAATTCTTATATGGATATTTTTGCGTCTGTCTTTTTTCTCTTCTTTTGTTTTAAGGAGAATAACAATATACTTTTCTTAGTTATTTAAATATATCTTGTTGATAATTGTCTTACAATATATAGATAAAAGTTTAGATCATTTTATTTAATCGATAACTACTTGCAAAATCTTTTAATTTAAATATTTATAATATAAAATAAGTAATTAAAAAAATATTGTCGGTTGTTAAATTTTATTTACCACAGTCCCAATATTTTGAAAAAAATAACAATATTTAGTATTTCTGATTTATATATATTTATATATTTATTTTAACTACACGACCTTTAAAATTTTTCATATAATTTATTTTTATCAGTCTGATACTAAAACCCCGAATTTAAAATTTGCTGTTTGTAGCTAAGGATTTATAATACATATTTTTTAATTACTTGAATTTATATTTTCCATTTTCACACATTATTTAATTGTTAAATCATGGATATCAAGATAATTTAGAGTTCCTGTATGAATATTTTCTCTTCTTTTTGTTTTCTCTCCTTTTATTTTTTTTCTTTTTTACGAAAAATAATCCCATACTTATCTTATTATATATATGACATCTTGACAATGGTCATACCAAATATAATAAAAATTGTAGACCACTTCAATTTATTTAATCGATAATTAGATGCACGATCTTTTAATTTAAATACTTTAAATATAAATTTAGTAATTAAAACAAAAATTCTTGGGTGTTAAATTTAAATTATAAATTATTCGAATAAAAGAAAATATAAATTATATAACTTTTCCTCCTGAATTAAATATGGCATTATTAAAATGAATTATTGCCACTAAAATAAAAAAAAAATCATTTTGTCCATAGCGGGGATCGAACCGACACGATAACAGGGACAGAGAAGAAACGCGTGCCTTATACCACTGGGCCACCTTTTCTCACATGAGTGGGCTTTAAAACTCCTTAAGGTCTAGATTTAAGTTTACGCATGCGCAAATGAGGCAAATTCGTGTGAAAAATTTATTTGACGAAAATCTCTTTTCCTTTTAATATATAAGATATTTATTACAAATGTCATGTAATTTAATTATAAAAAAAAAAAAAAATCGCGGAATTTTGTGTTTTATCTAATCGTTGACAAAGAAGGAAATCAACCAGAGAGCAACTTTCTGGTGTTAAGTCCAACTCCTTATAAAAGAATTAGTTTATATTGTTACACATATTGGGATTGGGATAGGACAAAAAAATGTTTTGTTCTTGTAATTTTGAGTATTGCAATTTTTTTTCTAATAAATGCAGTTTTATTTGAATATCGTTTTTGAAAAACTTAAATTACAAATTACAAATTAAATCTATAAACATAATAAATAAATAAATAAATAAGTGTAACAAAATAAGCAAATTACTAAGAACTCTTAAAAAAAAAAATCCTACTGTATCTCAATTTAGCAGAAAATCAAAGCTTCATAAAAATATAAATTAATTAAATAATGTGTTGTTACAACTTTATAGTCTCCGAAAATTGGCCTGAAACCGTAAAAGTGTGTTTGGTGTAGTTTGCGAATCTTAATTCAGGAAATTTCCCCAACCAAACTTTAATTTTTGTATCGACAATTTTGTATCGGCTGTTTGTATCGACATAGTTGTTAAATGAAAAATATTTACATTCTGAAACTCAAATAAAAATACTTTGTCTTCGTAAATAAGACTTCGTTCTGCATTACCATAATCAACTCTATTTCAAGTGCAGTCAAGATAGAAAGCTGGATTTTAAAGCTTAGAATTTAATATACTAAAGTTTTAATATTCATATTTATCATACAACTAGTTGTTTTTTAACAGTTTCAACAAGTTAATTTCTTCGACGGATATATATTTTGATGTGCCTTAAAAAAATCTCTCTTAAAATTCCGTATAAAAATTTTCTTTTTATCCATTACCAGCAAATAAAATACAGCACTTACATGATTACGTTCTAAATGTGAGTAGAAAGTAAAATATTTGAAAATCTTATTCATGCAAAGTACATGCATACCTTAGGGAATTTCCAATTTCATTTCTTGCGTATAACTACTAACAAAAAAACTTGAAGATTTCCGGGATTTTTTTGCAGCAAATTTTATTCCAGTAATGTTATGCATCGAATGATAATATAAGTAAAAATAATAAAAAGAAATCGATGAAAGTATTCGGTCTATGTATTAGATATTAATTTCATTGATATAAGATTTATACATCGTTTTTCGATTTCTTTATTAAATGATGTACGCACCACTTTTCATTTCAATCTATTATGTATGCATCAAAATGTTATACGTTTGATTTATAATTTTTCAAATGCTTTTAAATACTTGAGCCGCATTCGCTAAAAATTAGTGTAAAAATGCAAAGCAGTTTTTCTCATATATGTGAATATAAGATTACTTGTGATAATGGATTTGCGCACGAAAAAAGAATACTTATTTTTATTGAAATATAAACTTTCGCCGTTATCAGTATAAGTAGAAAATCCACATGTTAATAAGTAAATATTTGTTTCATACATTTCATACACAGTTTTGTATTTTTTACTTTTTAGTCAGTTTTTTTCTTTGCTTCATTTTTATATTCATTTTCGTATATCTACGTCATAATTTATATTTCATTAAATATCAATTGCATTACTAATGCAATAAAGTATTACGATCTTTATTTCTATGTATTCTGATTTATCTTTTGCATTAATAAGAGCTTTTTTTTAATATTTGGATCGAGAAAATCTTCCGTCACATTTTGATAAGAATTTTTAATATCAATTAAGAGATGTATCAGTTTCAAAGCGTGCAGGATACGTGTCGGATAAATTACGTTACATAACATAAGGACAAATTCTAACATGCATCATGACTTTTAATTAAGAAATATGTTATATTTTCTGGTTTTAAATAACATTTGCATACTGTGTTAAATATTGAGCTTTATATGGCATCAATTAATATAAGTTAGGTTTTAGAGTAAAATCATTTTAAAAATTCTTGTTTGTTTTTTATATGAGAGTGATCGGTTAATGGTTAATGAAAATTCAGCGACTTCTTATCAAAAGGAATTTTTCAATTGTATTTTTGTAACATTTATATATTTCCAGTAATGTATCCATGATGCAATCTATAAAAAAATACGAATGTTTTTAATGAAGAAAAAAAATATACAATAAACAATATGGATTAACTAATTTTGTTTTTTTTAATTTATTCAATAAACTACAATGATTACTTAAGAATAATTTATAGTAAGATACTCAATGAAAAGATAATTTTAGGAAATTTATTTTCTTAACTACAAAATCTCTTAATAACTTTTAAAAGTACTGATAACCATGATAAATTACGTTACATAACATAAGGACAATATAACATAAAAAATACATAATAAGTCTACATAGTTTACTTGATACGTTTTGTTGTTGAAATTAGAGATATGTCATTTATGTCATAAATTAGGGTATTTTTTAAGCTAATTGTTATGAATTTTACTGGGACCTTTGAATATAATAATTCACGCGTTCATGTATTCTTATATATAAAAAAGAACTTAATTTTAACCAAGATAATCAAGATTGAATAAAACTGTAATTATTTTATATAATGCAACAGTTTTTCGAAAATTCATTGTATAAAACAATTAACAAATACTCTCGTTGTTTCCTATGCATACACTTACAATGCTCGAGACCTCTTCCTTTAAAGATTTACATGAAGGGAAATTTGATGCAATTGACAATATGTCTCTTTGAATGAACTTATTTTGCTACATAATTTATTTCAAATTACTACATTTATTATAAACTAAAAATAAAACTCATTGTTCCTCAATTTAAATGAAATATTTTCTAAAGCGATGCACATAAATTGGAACGCGTTGCGACATCACAGAGATTTTGTTTTAAGTTATAATTTCGATTGTAGTTCTTTTAACGCCTCAGAGGTTACATATTTGAGATAATTCAGGTTGTATAGGGTTGTTACTTTTAAGTACTAATATTTTCGAATAAAACTCTTCGCCCGATTTAATCGCGGAAATTCCTACGAAAACATAGAAAATTTCCGATAAAATAAGGCGAACATTTGTATTCGGAAACAGTTAGTATCTTCTAGCAACCTCAAAACGCAGCCTGTAATAGCATTGGGAAGACGATCAATTTCCCAATCTTTGTGTCATCTGTACAGGGTAAATTAAGTTTAGATGACTCATCTGGTTAGTTGCCTTAGACATTGTATTTCAGCTATTCGATGTGTGTAGGAGCTAGTAACGTTCTTCTACCACATCGTTTAAAAAAAAACGTAGCAGACGAAGTTACAGTGATTTATTTCTTCAAATAAATGTTTTATCCATCAAAAACAGGTAAGTTTGGCTGTTATTGTACGCTCTTGTAACATAGAGACAGGTAGAAGATGAAGTATAATATAGTTATAGGAAATTGTTCATGAAATATTTAGTGAACGTTGTAGAAGCATGTATCGAATAATGTGTTAGTTGTAGGTTGCAGCCTTATTTTTTTCTACTTCCAGAGCTGCAGGCTAGTCTCTTCTAGCAACTTCAAAAAGTAGTCTGTAATAGCGTTGGGAAGACGATCAATTTCTCAATCTTTGTGTTATCTGTACAGGGTAAATTAAGTTTAGATGACTCATCTGGTTAGTTGCCTTAGACATTGTATTTCAGCTATTCGATGTGTGTAGGAGCTAATAACGTTCTTCTACCACATCGTTTTAAAAAAAACGTAGCAGACGAAGTTACAGTGATTTATTTCTTCAAATAAATGTTTCATCCATCAAAAACAGGTAAGTTTGGCTGTTATTGTACGCTCTTGTAACATAGAGACAGGTAGACGATGAAGTATAATGTAGTTATAGGAAATTGTTCATGAAATATTTAGTGAACGTTGTAGAAGCATGTATCGAATAATGGGTTAGTTATATGTTGCAGCCTTATTTTTTTCTACTTCCAGAGCTGCAGGCTAGTCTCTTCTAGCAACTTCAAAAAGTAAGCTGTAATAGCGTTGGGAAGACGATCAATCTTCCAATCTTTGTGTTATCTGTATAAGATAAATCCAGGTTAGATGCCTCATCGGGTTAGCTGCCCTAGACATTGTATTGCAGCTATTCGATGTGTGTAGGAGCTCGTAACGTTCTTCTACTACATCGTTATAAAAAAACGTAGCAGACGAAGTTACAGCGATTTATTTCTTTAAATAAATGTTTTATCCATCAAAAACAGGTAAGTTTGGCTGTTATTGTACGCTCTTGTAACATAGAGACAGGTAGAAGATGAAGTATAATGTAGTTATAGGAAATTGTTCATGAAATATTTAGTGAACGTTGTAGAAGCATGTATCGAATAATGTGTTAGTTATATGTTGCAGCCTTATTTTTTTCTACTTCCAGAGCTGCAGGCTAGTCTCTTCTAGCAACTTCAAAAAGTAAGCTGTAATAGCGTTGGGAAGACGATCAATCTTCCAATCTTTGTGTTATCTGTATAAGATAAATCCAGGTTAGATGCCTCATCGGGTTAGCTGCCCTAGACATTGTATTGCAGCTATTCGATGTGTGTAGGAGCTAGTAACGTTCTTCTACCACATCGTTTTAAAAAAAAGTAGCATACGAAGTTACAGTGATTTATTTCTTCAAATAAATGTTTTATCCATCAAAAACAGGTAAGTTTGGCTGTTATTGTACGCTCTTGTAACATAGAGACAGGTAGAAGATGAAGTATAATATAGTTATAGGAAATTGTTCATGAAATATTTAGTGAACGTTGTAGAAGCATGTATCGAATAATGTGTTAGTTATAGGTTGCAGCCTTATTTTTTTCTACTTCCAGAGCTGCAGGCTAGTCTCTTCTAGCAACTTCAAAAAGTAGTCTGTAATAGCGTTGGGAAGACGATCATTTTCTCAATCTTTGTGTTATCTGTACAGGGTAAATTAAGTTTAGATGACTCATCTGGTTAGTTGCCTTAGACATTGTATTTCAGATATTCGATGTGTGTAGGAGCTAGTAACGTTCTTCTACTACATCGTTATAAAAAACGTAGCAGACGAAGTTACAGCGATTTATTTCTTTAAATAAATGTTTTATCCATCAAAAACAGGTAAGTTTGGCTGTTATTGTACGCTCTTGTAACATAGAGACAGGTAGAAGATGTAGTATAATGTAGTTATAGGAAATTGTTCATGAAATATTTAGTGAACGTTGTAGAAGCATGTATCGAATAATGTGTTAGTTATATGTTGCAGCCTTATTTTTTTCTACTTCCAGAGCTGTAGGCTAGTCTCTTCTAGCAACTTCAAAAAGTAAGCTGTAATAGCGTTGGGAAGACGATCAATCTTCCAATCTTTGTGTTATCTGTATAAGATAAATCCAGGTTAGATGCCTCATCGGGTTAGCTGCCCTAGACATTGTATTGCAGCTATTCTATGCGTGTAGGAGCTAGTAACGTTCTTCTACCACATCGTTATAAAAAAACGTAGCAGACGAAATTACATCGATTTATTTTTTCAAATAAATGTTTTATCCATCAAAAACAGTTAAGTTTGGCTGTTATTGTACGCTCTTGTAACATAGAGACAGGTAGAAGATGAAGTGTAATGTAGTTATAGGAAATTGTTCATGAAATATTTAGTGAACGTTGTAGAAGCATGTATCCAATAATGTGTTAGTTATATGTTGCAGCCTTATTTTTTTCTACTTCCTGAGCTGCAGGCTAGTCTCTTCTAGCAACTTCAAAAAGTAAGCTGTAATAGCGTTGGGAAGACGATCAATCTTCCAATCTTTGTGTTATCTGTATAAGATAAATCCAGGTTAGATGCCTCATCGGGTTAGCTGCCCTAGACATTGTATTGCAGCTATTCGATGTGTGTAGGAGCTAGTAACGTTCTTCTACCACATCGTTTTAAAAAAAAAGTAGCATACGAAGTTACAGTGATTTATTTCTTCAAATAAATGTTTTATCCATCAAAAACAGGTAAGTTTGGCTGTTATTGTACGCTCTTGTAACATAGAGACAGGTAGAAGATGAAGTATAATATAGTTATAGGAAATTGTTCATGAAATATTTAGTGAACGTTGTAGAAGCATGTATCGAATAATGTGTTAGTTATAGGTTGCAGCCTTATTTTTTTCTACTTCCAGAGCTGCAGGCTAGTCTCTTCTAGCAACTTCAAAAAGTAGTCTGTAATAGCGTTGGGAAGACGATCATTTTCTCAATCTTTGTGTTATCTGTACAGGGTAAATTAAGTTTAGATGACTCATCTGGTTAGTTGCCTTAGACATTGTATTTCAGATATTCGATGTGTGTAGGAGCTAGTAACGTTCTTCTACTACATCGTTTTAAAAAAACGTAGCAGACGAAGTTACAGCGATTTATTTCTTTAAATAAATGTTTTATCCATCAAACACAGGTAAGTTTGGCTGTTATTGTACGCTCTTGTAACATAGAGACAGGTAGAAGATGAAGTATAATGTAGTTATAGGAAATTGTTCATGAAATATTTAGTGAACGTTGTAGAAGCATGTATCGAATAATGTGTTAGTTATATGTTGCAGCCTTATTTTTTTCTACTTCCAGAGCTGCAGGCTAGTCTCTTCTAGCAACTTCAAAAAGTAAGCTGTAATAGCGTTGGGAAGACGATCAATCTTCCAATCTTTGTGTTATCTGTATGAGATAAATCCAGGTTAGATGCCTCATCGGGTTAGCTGCCCTAGACATTGTATTGCAGCTATTCGATGTGTGTAGGAGCTAGTAACGTTCTTCTACCACATCGTTTTAAAAAAAAAGTAGCATACGAAGTTACAGCGATTTATTTCTTCAAATAAATGTTTTATCCATCAAAAACAGGTAAGTTTGGCTGTTATTGTACGCTCTTGTAACATAGAGACAGGTAGAAGATGAAGTATAATGTAGTTATAGGAAATTGTTCATGAAATATTTAGTGAACGTTGTAGAAGCATGTATCGAATAATGTGTTACTTATATGTTGCAGCCTTATTTTTTTCTACTTCCAGAGCTGCAGGCTAGTCTCTTCTAGCAACTTCAAAAAGTAAGCTGTAATAGCGTTGGGAAGACGATCAATCTTCCAATCTTTGTGTTATCTGTATAAGATAAATCCAGGTTAGATGCCTCATCGGGTTAGCTGCCCTAGACATTGTATTGCAGCTATTCTATGTGTGTAGGAGCTAGTAACGTTCTTCTACTACATCGTTATAAAAAAACGTAGCAGACGAAGTTACATCGATTTATTTTTTTAAATAAATGTTTTATCCATCAAAAACAGTTAAGTTTGGCTGTTATTGTACGCTCTTGTAACATAGAGACAGGTAGAAGATGAAGTGTAATGTAGTTATAGGAAATTGTTCATGAAATATTTAGTGAACGTTGTAGAAGCATGTATCCAATAATGTGTTAGTTATATGTTGCAGCCTTATTTTTTTCTACTTCCAGAGCTGCAGGCTAGTCTCTTCTAGCAACTTCAAAAAGTAAGCTGTAATAGCGTTGGGAAGACGATCAATCTTCCAATCATTGTGTTATCTGTATAAGATAAATCCAGGTTAGATGCCTCATCGGGTTAGCTGCCCTAGACATTGTATTGCAGCTATTCGATGTGTGTAGGAGCTAGTAACGTTCTTCTACTACATCGTTATAAAAAACGTAGCAGACGAAGTTACAGCGATTTATTTCTTTAAATAAATGTTTTATCCATCAAAAACAGGTAAGTTTGGCTGTTATTGTACGCTCTTGTAACATAGAGACAGGTAGAAGATGAAGTGTAATGTAGTTATAGGAAATTGTTCATGAAATATTTAGTGAACGTTGTAGAAGCATGTATCCAATAATGTGTTAGTTATATGTTGCAGCCTTATTTTTTTCTACTTCCAGAGCTGCAGGCTAGTCTCTTCTAGCAACTTCAAAAAGTAAGCTGTAATAGCGTTGGGAAGACGATCAATCTTCCAATCTTTTTGTTATCTGTATAAGATAAATCCAGGTTAGATGCCTCATCGTGTTAGCTGCCCTAGACATTGTATTGCAGCTATTCTATGTGTGTAGGAGCTAGTAACGTTCTTCTACTACATCGTTATAAAAAACGTAGCAGAAGAAGTTACAGCGATTTATTTCTTCAAATAAATGTTTTATCCATCAAAAACAGGTAAGTTTGGCTGTTATTATACGCTCTTGTAACATAGAGACAGGTAGAAGAAGAAGTATAATGTAGTTATAGGAAATTGTTCATGAAATATTTAGTGAACTTTGTAGAAGCATGTATCGAATAATGTGTTAGATATATGTTGCAGCCTTATTTTTTTCGACTTCCAGAGCTGCAGGCTAGTCTCTTCTAGCAACTTCAAAAAGTAAGCTGTAATAGCGTTGGGAAGACGATCAATCTTCCAATCTTTGTGTTATCTGTATAAGATAAATCCAGGTTAGATGCCTCATCGGGTTAGCTGCCCTAGACATTGTATTGCAGCTATTCTATGTGTGTAGGAGCTAGTAACGTTCTTCTACTACATCGTTATAAAAAAACGTAGCAGACGAAGTTACATCGATTTATTTTTTTAAATAAATGTTTTATCCATCAAAAACAGTTAAGTTTGGCTGTTATTGTACGCTCTTGTAACATAGAGACAGGTAGAAGATGAAGTGTAATGTAGTTATAGGAAATTGTTCATGAAATATTTAGTGAACGTTGTAGAAGCATGTATCCAATAATGTGTTAGTTATATGTTGCAGCCTTATTTTTTTCTACTTCCAGAGCTGCAGGCTAGTCTCTTCTAGCAACTTCAAAAAGTAAGCTGTAATAGCGTTGGGAAGACGATCAATCTTCCAATCATTGTGTTATCTGTATAAGATAAATCCAGGTTAGATGCCTCATCGGGTTAGCTGCCCTAGACATTGTATTGCAGCTATTCGATGTGTGTAGGAGCTAGTAACGTTCTTCTACTACATCGTTATAAAAAACGTAGCAGACGAAGTTACAGCGATTTATTTCTTTAAATAAATGTTTTATCCATCAAAAACAGGTAAGTTTGGCTGTTATTGTACGCTCTTGTAACATAGAGACAGGTAGAAGATGAAGTGTAATGTAGTTATAGGAAATTGTTCATGAAATATTTAGTGAACGTTGTAGAAGCATGTATCCAATAATGTGTTAGTTATATGTTGCAGCCTTATTTTTTTCTACTTCCAGAGCTGCAGGCTAGTCTCTTCTAGCAACTTCAAAAAGTAAGCTGTAATAGCGTTGGGAAGACGATCAATCTTCCAATCTTTTTGTTATCTGTATAAGATAAATCCAGGTTAGATGCCTCATCGTGTTAGCTGCCCTAGACATTGTATTGCAGCTATTCTATGTGTGTAGGAGCTAGTAACGTTCTTCTACTACATCGTTATAAAAAACGTAGCAGAAGAAGTTACAGCGATTTATTTCTTCAAATAAATGTTTTATCCATCAAAAACAGGTAAGTTTGGCTGTTATTATACCTCTTGTAACATAGAGACAGGTAGAAGAAGAAGTATAATGTAGTTATAGGAAATTGTTCATGAAATATTTAGTGAACTTTGTAGAAGCATGTATCGAATAATGTGTTAGATATATGTTGCAGCCTTATTTTTTTCGACTTCCAGAGCTGCAGGCTAGTCTCTTCTAGCAACTTCAAAAAGTAAGCTGTAATAGCGTTGGGAAGACGATCAATCTTCCAATCTTTGTGTTATCTGTATAAGATAAATCCAGGTTAGATGCCTCATCGGGTTAGCTGCCCTAGACATTGTATTGCAGCTATTCGATGTGTGTAGGAGCTAGTAACGTTCTTCTACTACATCGTTATAAAAACACGTAGCAGACGAAGTTACAGCGATTTATTTCTTTAAATAAATGTTTTATCCACCAAAAACAGGTAAGTTTGGCTGTTATTGTACGCTCTTGTAACATAGAGACAGGTAGAAGATGAAGTATAATGTAGTTATAGGAAATTGTTCATGAAATATTTAGTGAACGTTGTAGAAGCATGTATCGAATAATGTGTTAGTTATATGTTGCAGCCTTATTTTTTTCTACTTCCAGAGCTGCAGGCTAGTCTCTTCTAGCAACTTCAAAAAGTAAGCTGTAATAGCGTTGGGAAGACGATCAATCTTCCAATTTTTTTGTTATCTGTATAAGATAAATCCAGGTTAGATGCCTCATCGTGTTAGCTGCCCTAGACATTGTATTGCAGATATTCGATGTGTGTAGGAGCTAGTAACGTTCTTCTACTACATCGTTATAAAAAACGTAGCAGACGAAGTTACAGCGATTTATTTCTTTAAATAAATGTTTTATCCATCAAAAACAGGTAAGTTTGGCTGTTATTGTACGCTCTTGTAACATAGAGACAGGTAGAAGATGAAGTATAATGTAGTTATAGGAAATTGTTCATGAAATATTCAGTGAACGTTGTAGAAGCATGTATCGAATAATGTGTTAGTTATATGTTGCAGCCTTATTTTTTTCTACTTCCAGAGCTGCAGGCTAGTCTCTTCTAGCAACTTCAAAAAGTAAGCTGTAATAGCGTTGGGAAGACGATCAATCTTCCAATCTTTGTGTTATCTGTATAAGATAAATCCAGGTTAGATGCCTCATCGGGTTAGCTGCCCTAGACATTGTATTGCAGCTATTCTATGCGTGTAGGAGCTAGTAACGTTCTTCTACTACATCGTTATAAAAAAACGTAGCAGACGAAATTACATCGATTTATTTTTTTAAATAAATGTTTTATCCATCAAAAACAGTTAAGTTTGGCTGTTATTGTACGCTCTTGTAACATAGAGACAGGTAGAAGATGAAGTGTAATGTAGTTATAGGAAATTGTTCATGAAATATTTAGTGAACGTTGTAGAAGCATGTATCCAATAATGTGTTAGTTATATGTTGCAGCCTTATTTTTTTCTACTTCCTGAGCTGCAGGCTAGTCTCTTCTAGCAACTTCAAAAAGTAAGCTGTAATAGCGTTGGGAAGACGATCAATCTTCCAATCTTTGTGTTATCTGTATAAGATAAATCCAGGTTAGATGCCTCATCGGGTTAGCTGCCCTAGACATTGTATTGCAGCTATTCGATGTGTGTAGGAGCTAGTAACGTTCTTCTACCACATCGTTTTAAAAAAAAAGTAGCATACGAAGTTACAGTGATTTATTTCTTCAAATAAATGTTTTATCCATCAAAAACAGGTAAGTTTGGCTGTTATTGTACGCTCTTGTAACATAGAGACAGGTAGAAGATGAAGTATAATATAGTTATAGGAAATTGTTCATGAAATATTTAGTGAACGTTGTAGAAGCATGTATCGAATAATGTGTTAGTTATAGGTTGCAGCCTTATTTTTTTCTACTTCCAGAGCTGCAGGCTAGTCTCTTCTAGCAACTTCAAAAAGTAGTCTGTAATAGCGTTGGGAAGACGATCATTTTCTCAATCTTTGTGTTATCTGTACAGGGTAAATTAAGTTTAGATGACTCATCTGGTTAGTTGCCTTAGACATTGTATTTCAGATATTCGATGTGTGTAGGAGCTAGTAACGTTCTTCTACTACATCGTTTTAAAAAAACGTAGCAGACGAAGTTACAGCGATTTATTTCTTTAAATAAATGTTTTATCCATCAAACACAGGTAAGTTTGGCTGTTATTGTACGCTCTTGTAACATAGAGACAGGTAGAAGATGAAGTATAATGTAGTTATAGGAAATTGTTCATGAAATATTTAGTGAACGTTGTAGAAGCATGTATCGAATAATGTGTTAGTTATATGTTGCAGCCTTATTTTTTTCTACTTCCAGAGCTGCAGGCTAGTCTCTTCTAGCAACTTCAAAAAGTAAGCTGTAATAGCGTTGGGAAGACGATCAATCTTCCAATCTTTGTGTTATCTGTATGAGATAAATCCAGGTTAGATGCCTCATCGGGTTAGCTGCCCTAGACATTGTATTGCAGCTATTCGATGTGTGTAGGAGCTAGTAACGTTCTTCTACTACATCTTTATAGAAAAACGTAGCAGACGAAGTTACAGCGATTTATTTCTTTAAATAAATGTTTTATCCATCAAAAACAGGTAAGTTTGGCTGTTATTGTACGCTCTTGTAACATAGAGACAGGTAGAAGATGAAGTATAATGTAGTTATAGGAAATTGTTCATGAAATATTTAGTGAACGTTGTAGAAGCATGTATCGAATAATGTGTTACTTATATGTTGCAGCCTTATTTTTTTCTACTTCCAGAGCTGCAGGCTAGTCTCTTCTAGCAACTTCAAAAAGTAAGCTGTAATAGCGTTGGGAAGACGATCAATCTTCCAATCTTTGTGTTATCTGTATAAGATAAATCCAGGTTAGATGCCTCATCGGGTTAGCTGCCCTAGACATTGTATTGCAGCTATTCTATGTGTGTAGGAGCTAGTAACGTTCTTCTACTACATCGTTATAAAAAAACGTAGCAGACGAAGTTACATCGATTTATTTTTTTAAATAAATGTTTTATCCATCAAAAACAGTTAAGTTTGGCTGTTATTGTACGCTCTTGTAACATAGAGACAGGTAGAAGATGAAGTGTAATGTAGTTATAGGAAATTGTTCATGAAATATTTAGTGAACGTTGTAGAAGCATGTATCCAATAATGTGTTAGTTATATGTTGCAGCCTTATTTTTTTCTACTTCCAGAGCTGCAGGCTAGTCTCTTCTAGCAACTTCAAAAAGTAAGCTGTAATAGCGTTGGGAAGACGATCAATCTTCCAATCATTGTGTTATCTGTATAAGATAAATCCAGGTTAGATGCCTCATCGGGTTAGCTGCCCTAGACATTGTATTGCAGCTATTCGATGTGTGTAGGAGCTAGTAACGTTCTTCTACTACATCGTTATAAAAAACGTAGCAGACGAAGTTACAGCGATTTATTTCTTTAAATAAATGTTTTATCTATCAAAAACAGGTAAGTTTGGCTGTTATTGTACGCTCTTGTAACATAGAGACAGGTAGAAGATGAAGTGTAATGTAGTTATAGGAAATTGTTCATGAAATATTTAGTGAACGTTGTAGAAGCATGTATCCAATAATGTGTTAGTTATATGTTGCAGCCTTATTTTTTTCTACTTCCAGAGCTGCAGGCTAGTCTCTTCTAGCAACTTCAAAAAGTAAGCTGTAATAGCGTTGGGAAGACGATCAATCTTCCAATCTTTTTGTTATCTGTATAAGATAAATCCAGGTTAGATGCCTCATCGTGTTAGCTGCCCTAGACATTGTATTGCAGCTATTCTATGTGTGTAGGAGCTAGTAACGTTCTTCTACTACATCGTTATAAAAAACGTAGCAGAAGAAGTTACAGCGATTTATTTTTTTAAATAAATGTTTTATCCATCAAAAACAGTTAAGTTTGGCTGTTATTGTACGCTCTTGTAACATAGAGACAGGTAGAAGATGAAGTGTAATGTAGTTATAGGAAATTGTTCATGAAATATTTAGTGAACGTTGTAGAAGCATGTATCCAATAATGTGTTAGTTATATGTTGCAGCCTTATTTTTTTCTACTTCCAGAGCTGCAGGCTAGTCTCTTCTAGCAACTTCAAAAAGTAAGCTGTAATAGCGTTGGGAAGACGATCAATCTTCCAATCATTGTGTTATCTGTATAAGATAAATCCAGGTTAGATGCCTCATCGGGTTAGCTGCCCTAGACATTGTATTGCAGCTATTCGATGTGTGTAGGAGCTAGTAACGTTCTTCTACTACATCGTTATAAAAAACGTAGCAGACGAAGTTACAGCGATTTATTTCTTTAAATAAATGTTTTATCCATCAAAAACAGGTAAGTTTGGCTGTTATTGTACGCTCTTGTAACATAGAGACAGGTAGAAGATGAAGTGTAATGTAGTTATAGGAAATTGTTCATGAAATATTTAGTGAACGTTGTAGAAGCATGTATCCAATAATGTGTTAGTTATATGTTGCAGCCTTATTTTTTTCTACTTCCAGAGCTGCAGGCTAGTCTCTTCTAGCAACTTCAAAAAGTAAGCTGTAATAGCGTTGGGAAGACGATCAATCTTCCAATCTTTTTGTTATCTGTATAAGATAAATCCAGGTTAGATGCCTCATCGTGTTAGCTGCCCTAGACATTGTATTGCAGCTATTCTATGTGTGTAGGAGCTAGTAACGTTCTTCTACTACATCGTTATAAAAAACGTAGCAGAAGAAGTTACAGCGATTTATTTCTTCAAATAAATGTTTTATCCATCAAAAACAGGTAAGTTTGGCTGTTATTATACGCTCTTGTAACATAGAGACAGGTAGAAGAAGAAGTATAATGTAGTTATAGGAAATTGTTCATGAAATATTTAGTGAACTTTGTAGAAGCATGTATCGAATAATGTGTTAGATATATGTTGCAGCCTTATTTTTTTCGACTTCCAGAGCTGCAGGCTAGTCTCTTCTAGCAACTTCAAAAAGTAAGCTGTAATAGCGTTGGGAAGACGATCAATCTTCCAATCTTTGTGTTATCTGTATAAGATAAATCCAGGTTAGATGCCTCATCGGGTTAGCTGCCCTAGACATTGTATTGCAGCTATTCTATGTGTGTAGGAGCTAGTAACGTTCTTCTACTACATCGTTATAAAAAAACGTAGCAGACGAAGTTACATCGATTTATTTTTTTAAATAAATGTTTTATCCATCAAAAACAGTTAAGTTTGGCTGTTATTGTACGCTCTTGTAACATAGAGACAGGTAGAAGATGAAGTGTAATGTAGTTATAGGAAATTGTTCATGAAATATTTAGTGAACGTTGTAGAAGCATGTATCCAATAATGTGTTAGTTATATGTTGCAGCCTTATTTTTTTCTACTTCCAGAGCTGCAGGCTAGTCTCTTCTAGCAACTTCAAAAAGTAAGCTGTAATAGCGTTGGGAAGACGATCAATCTTCCAATCATTGTGTTATCTGTATAAGATAAATCCAGGTTAGATGCCTCATCGGGTTAGCTGCCCTAGACATTGTATTGCAGCTATTCGATGTGTGTAGGAGCTAGTAACGTTCTTCTACTACATCGTTATAAAAAACGTAGCAGACGAAGTTACAGCGATTTATTTCTTTAAATAAATGTTTTATCCATCAAAAACAGGTAAGTTTGGCTGTTATTGTACGCTCTTGTAACATAGAGACAGGTAGAAGATGAAGTGTAATGTAGTTATAGGAAATTGTTCATGAAATATTTAGTGAACGTTGTAGAAGCATGTATCCAATAATGTGTTAGTTATATGTTGCAGCCTTATTTTTTTCTACTTCCAGAGCTGCAGGCTAGTCTCTTCTAGCAACTTCAAAAAGTAAGCTGTAATAGCGTTGGGAAGACGATCAATCTTCCAATCTTTTTGTTATCTGTATAAGATAAATCCAGGTTAGATGCCTCATCGTGTTAGCTGCCCTAGACATTGTATTGCAGCTATTCTATGTGTGTAGGAGCTAGTAACGTTCTTCTACTACATCGTTATAAAAAACGTAGCAGAAGAAGTTACAGCGATTTATTTCTTCAAATAAATGTTTTATCCATCAAAAACAGGTAAGTTTGGCTGTTATTATACGCTCTTGTAACATAGAGACAGCTAGAAGAAGAAGTATAATGTAGTTATAGGAAATTGTTCATGAAATATTTAGTGAACTTTGTAGAAGCATGTATCGAATAATGTGTTAGATATATGTTGCAGCCTTATTTTTTTCGACTTCCAGAGCTGCAGGCTAGTCTCTTCTAGCAACTTCAAAAAGTAAGCTGTAATAGCGTTGGGAAGACGATCAATCTTCCAATCTTTGTGTTATCTGTATAAGATAAATCCAGGTTAGATGCCTCATCGGGTTAGCTGCCCTAGACATTGTATTGCAGCTATTCTATGTGTGTAGGAGCTAGTAACGTTCTTCTACTACATCGTTATAAAAAAACGTAGCAGACGAAGTTACATCGATTTATTTTTTTAAATAAATGTTTTATCCATCAAAAACAGTTAAGTTTGGCTGTTATTGTACGCTCTTGTAACATAGAGACAGGTAGAAGATGAAGTGTAATGTAGTTATAGGAAATTGTTCATGAAATATTTAGTGAACGTTGTAGAAGCATGTATCCAATAATGTGTTAGTTATATGTTGCAGCCTTATTTTTTTCTACTTCCAGAGCTGCAGGCTAGTCTCTTCTAGCAACTTCAAAAAGTAAGCTGTAATAGCGTTGGGAAGACGATCAATCTTCCAATCATTGTGTTATCTGTATAAGATAAATCCAGGTTAGATGCCTCATCGGGTTAGCTGCCCTAGACATTGTATTGCAGCTATTCGATGTGTGTAGGAGCTAGTAACGTTCTTCTACTACATCGTTATAAAAAACGTAGCAGACGAAGTTACAGCGATTTATTTCTTTAAATAAATGTTTTATCCATCAAAAACAGGTAAGTTTGGCTGTTATTGTACGCTCTTGTAACATAGAGACAGGTAGAAGATGAAGTGTAATGTAGTTATAGGAAATTGTTCATGAAATATTTAGTGAACGTTGTAGAAGCATGTATCCAATAATGTGTTAGTTATATGTTGCAGCCTTATTTTTTTCTACTTCCAGAGCTGCAGGCTAGTCTCTTCTAGCAACTTCAAAAAGTAAGCTGTAATAGCGTTGGGAAGACGATCAATCTTCCAATCTTTTTGTTATCTGTATAAGATAAATCCAGGTTAGATGCCTCATCGTGTTAGCTGCCCTAGACATTGTATTGCAGCTATTCTATGTGTGTAGGAGCTAGTAACGTTCTTCTACTACATCGTTATAAAAAACGTAGCAGAAGAAGTTACAGCGATTTATTTCTTCAAATAAATGTTTTATCCATCAAAAACAGGTAAGTTTGGCTGTTATTATACGCTCTTGTAACATAGAGACAGCTAGAAGAAGAAGTATAATGTAGTTATAGGAAATTGTTCATGAAATATTTAGTGAACTTTGTAGAAGCATGTATCGAATAATGTGTTAGATATATGTTGCAGCCTTATTTTTTTCGACTTCCAGAGCTGCAGGCTAGTCTCTTCTAGCAACTTCAAAAAGTAAGCTGTAATAGCGTTGGGAAGACGATCAATCTTCCAATTTTTTTGTTATCTGTATAAGATAAATCCAGGTTAGATGCCTCATCGTGTTAGCTGCCCTAGACATTGTATTGCAGATATTCGATGTGTGTAGGAGCTAGTAACGTTCTTCTACTACATCGTTATAAAAAACGTAGCAGACGAAGTTACAGCGATTTATTTCTTTAAATAAATGTTTTATCCATCAAAAACAGGTAAGTTTGGCTGTTATTGTACGCTCTTGTAACATAGAGACAGGTAGAAGATGAAGTATAATGTAGTTATAGGAAATTGTTCATGAAATATTCAGTGAACGTTGTAGAAGCATGTATCGAATAATGTGTTAGTTATATGTTGCAGCCTTATTTTTTTCTACTTCCAGAGCTGCAGGCTAGTCTCTTCTAGCAACTTCAAAAAGTAAGCTGTAATAGCGTTGGGAAGACGATCAATCTTCCAATCTTTGTGTTATCTGTATAAGATAAATCCAGGTTAGATGCCTCATCGGGTTAGCTGCCCTAGACATTGTATTGCAGCTATTCTATGCGTGTAGGAGCTAGTAACGTTCTTCTACTACATCGTTATAAAAAAACGTAGCAGACGAAATTACATCGATTTATTTTTTTAAATAAATGTTTTATCCATCAAAAACAGTTAAGTTTGGCTGTTATTGTACGCTCTTGTAACATAGAGACAGGTAGAAGATGAAGTGTAATGTAGTTATAGGAAATTGTTCATGAAATATTTAGTGAACGTTGTAGAAGCATGTATCCAATAATGTGTTAGTTATATGTTGCAGCCTTATTTTTTTCTACTTCCTGAGCTGCAGGCTAGTCTCTTCTAGCAACTTCAAAAAGTAAGCTGTAATAGCGTTGGGAAGACGATCAATCTTCCAATCTTTGTGTTATCTGTATAAGATAAATCCAGGTTAGATGCCTCATCGGGTTAGCTGCCCTAGACATTGTATTGCAGCTATTCGATGTGTGTAGGAGCTAGTAACGTTCTTCTACCACATCGTTTTAAAAAAAAAGTAGCATACGAAGTTACAGTGATTTATTTCTTCAAATAAATGTTTTATCCATCAAAAACAGGTAAGTTTGGCTGTTATTGTACGCTCTTGTAACATAGAGACAGGTAGAAGATGAAGTATAATATAGTTATAGGAAATTGTTCATGAAATATTTAGTGAACGTTGTAGAAGCATGTATCGAATAATGTGTTAGTTATAGGTTGCAGCCTTATTTTTTTCTACTTCCAGAGCTGCAGGCTAGTCTCTTCTAGCAACTTCAAAAAGTAGTCTGTAATAGCGTTGGGAAGACGATCATTTTCTCAATCTTTGTGTTATCTGTACAGGGTAAATTAAGTTTAGATGACTCATCTGGTTAGTTGCCTTAGACATTGTATTTCAGATATTCGATGTGTGTAGGAGCTAGTAACGTTCTTCTACTACATCGTTTTAAAAAAACGTAGCAGACGAAGTTACAGCGATTTATTTCTTTAAATAAATGTTTTATCCATCAAACACAGGTAAGTTTGGCTGTTATTGTACGCTCTTGTAACATAGAGACAGGTAGAAGATGAAGTATAATGTAGTTATAGGAAATTGTTCATGAAATATTTAGTGAACGTTGTAGAAGCATGTATCGAATAATGTGTTAGTTATATGTTGCAGCCTTATTTTTTTCTACTTCCAGAGCTGCAGGCTAGTCTCTTCTAGCAACTTCAAAAAGTAAGCTGTAATAGCGTTGGGAAGACGATCAATCTTCCAATCTTTGTGTTATCTGTATGAGATAAATCCAGGTTAGATGCCTCATCGGGTTAGCTGCCCTAGACATTGTATTGCAGCTATTCGATGTGTGTAGGAGCTAGTAACGTTCTTCTACTACATCGTTATAGAAAAACGTAGCAGACGAAGTTACAGCGATTTATTTCTTTAAATAAATGTTTTATCCATCAAAAACAGGTAAGTTTGGCTGTTATTGTACGCTCTTGTAACATAGAGACAGGTAGAAGATGAAGTATAATGTAGTTATAGGAAATTGTTCATGAAATATTTAGTGAACGTTGTAGAAGCATGTATCGAATAATGTGTTACTTATATGTTGCAGCCTTATTTTTTTCTACTTCCAGAGCTGCAGGCTAGTCTCTTCTAGCAACTTCAAAAAGTAAGCTGTAATAGCGTTGGGAAGACGATCAATCTTCCAATCTTTGTGTTATCTGTATAAGATAAATCCAGGTTAGATGCCTCATCGGGTTAGCTGCCCTAGACATTGTATTGCAGCTATTCTATGTGTGTAGGAGCTAGTAACGTTCTTCTACTACATCGTTATAAAAAAACGTAGCAGACGAAGTTACATCGATTTATTTTTTTAAATAAATGTTTTATCCATCAAAAACAGTTAAGTTTGGCTGTTATTGTACGCTCTTGTAACATAGAGACAGGTAGAAGATGAAGTGTAATGTAGTTATAGGAAATTGTTCATGAAATATTTAGTGAACGTTGTAGAAGCATGTATCCAATAATGTGTTAGTTATATGTTGCAGCCTTATTTTTTTCTACTTCCAGAGCTGCAGGCTAGTCTCTTCTAGCAACTTCAAAAAGTAAGCTGTAATAGCGTTGGGAAGACGATCAATCTTCCAATCATTGTGTTATCTGTATAAGATAAATCCAGGTTAGATGCCTCATCGGGTTAGCTGCCCTAGACATTGTATTGCAGCTATTCGATGTGTGTAGGAGCTAGTAACGTTCTTCTACTACATCGTTATAAAAAACGTAGCAGACGAAGTTACAGCGATTTATTTCTTTAAATAAATGTTTTATCCATCAAAAACAGGTAAGTTTGGCTGTTATTGTACGCTCTTGTAACATAGAGACAGGTAGAAGATGAAGTGTAATGTAGTTATAGGAAATTGTTCATGAAATATTTAGTGAACGTTGTAGAAGCATGTATCCAATAATGTGTTAGTTATATGTTGCAGCCTTATTTTTTTCTACTTCCAGAGCTGCAGGCTAGTCTCTTCTAGCAACTTCAAAAAGTAAGCTGTAATAGCGTTGGGAAGACGATCAATCTTCCAATCTTTTTGTTATCTGTATAAGATAAATCCAGGTTAGATGCCTCATCGTGTTAGCTGCCCTAGACATTGTATTGCAGCTATTCTATGTGTGTAGGAGCTAGTAACGTTCTTCTACTACATCGTTATAAAAAACGTAGCAGAAGAAGTTACAGCGATTTATTTCTTCAAATAAATGTTTTATCCATCAAAAACAGGTAAGTTTGGCTGTTATTATACGCTCTTGTAACATAGAGACAGGTAGAAGAAGAAGTATAATGTAGTTATAGGAAATTGTTCATGAAATATTTAGTGAACTTTGTAGAAGCATGTATCGAATAATGTGTTAGATATATGTTGCAGCCTTATTTTTTTCGACTTCCAGAGCTGCAGGCTAGTCTCTTCTAGCAACTTCAAAAAGTAAGCTGTAATAGCGTTGGGAAGACGATCAATCTTCCAATCTTTGTGTTATCTGTATAAGATAAATCCAGGTTAGATGCCTCATCGGGTTAGCTGCCCTAGACATTGTATTGCAGCTATTCTATGTGTGTAGGAGCTAGTAACGTTCTTCTACTACATCGTTATAAAAAAACGTAGCAGACGAAGTTACATCGATTTATTTTTTTAAATAAATGTTTTATCCATCAAAAACAGTTAAGTTTGGCTGTTATTGTACGCTCTTGTAACATAGAGACAGGTAGAAGATGAAGTGTAATGTAGTTATAGGAAATTGTTCATGAAATATTTAGTGAACGTTGTAGAAGCATGTATCCAATAATGTGTTAGTTATATGTTGCAGCCTTATTTTTTTCTACTTCCAGAGCTGCAGGCTAGTCTCTTCTAGCAACTTCAAAAAGTAAGCTGTAATAGCGTTGGGAAGACGATCAATCTTCCAATCTTTTTGTTATCTGTATAAGATAAATCCAGGTTAGATGCCTCATCGTGTTAGCTGCCCTAGACATTGTATTGCAGCTATTCTATGTGTGTAGGAGCTAGTAACGTTCTTCTACTACATCGTTATAAAAAACGTAGCAGAAGAAGTTACAGCGATTTATTTCTTCAAATAAATGTTTTATCCATCAAAAACAGGTAAGTTTGGCTGTTATTATACGCTCTTGTAACATAGAGACAGCTAGAAGAAGAAGTATAATGTAGTTATAGGAAATTGTTCATGAAATATTTAGTGAACTTTGTAGAAGCATGTATCGAATAATGTGTTAGATATATGTTGCAGCCTTATTTTTTTCGACTTCCAGAGCTGCAGGCTAGTCTCTTCTAGCAACTTCAAAAAGTAAGCTGTAATAGCGTTGGGAAGACGATCAATCTTCCAATCTTTGTGTTATCTGTATAAGATAAATCCAGGTTAGATGCCTCATCGGGTTAGCTGCCCTAGACATTGTATTGCAGCTATTCGATGTGTGTAGGAGCTAGTAACGTTCTTCTACTACATCGTTATAAAAACACGTAGCAGACGAAGTTACAGCGATTTATTTCTTTAAATAAATGTTTTATCCACCAAAAACAGGTAAGTTTGGCTGTTATTGTACGCTCTTGTAACATAGAGACAGGTAGAAGATGAAGTATAATGTAGTTATAGGAAATTGTTCATGAAATATTTAGTGAACGTTGTAGAAGCATGTATCGAATAATGTGTTAGTTATATGTTGCAGCCTTATTTTTTTCTACTTCCAGAGCTGCAGGCTAGTCTCTTCTAGCAACTTCAAAAAGTAAGCTGTAATAGCGTTGGGAAGACGATCAATCTTCCAATTTTTTTGTTATCTGTATAAGATAAATCCAGGTTAGATGCCTCATCGTGTTAGCTGCCCTAGACATTGTATTGCAGATATTCGATGTGTGTAGGAGCTAGTAACGTTCTTCTACTACATCGTTATAAAAAACGTAGCAGACGAAGTTACAGCGATTTATTTCTTTAAATAAATGTTTTATCCATCAAAAACAGGTAAGTTTGGCTGTTATTGTACGCTCTTGTAACATAGAGACAGGTAGAAGATGAAGTATAATGTAGTTATAGGAAATTGTTCATGAAATATTCAGTGAACGTTGTAGAAGCATGTATCGAATAATGTGTTAGTTATATGTTGCAGCCTTATTTTTTTCTACTTCCAGAGCTGCAGGCTAGTCTCTTCTAGCAACTTCAAAAAGTAAGCTGTAATAGCGTTGGGAAGACGATCAATCTTCCAATCTTTGTGTTATCTGTATAAGATAAATCCAGGTTAGATGCCTCATCGGGTTAGCTGCCCTAGACATTGTATTGCAGCTATTCTATGCGTGTAGGAGCTAGTAACGTTCTTCTACTACATCGTTATAAAAAAACGTAGCAGACGAAATTACATCGATTTATTTTTTTAAATAAATGTTTTATCCATCAAAAACAGTTAAGTTTGGCTGTTATTGTACGCTCTTGTAACATAGAGACAGGTAGAAGATGAAGTGTAATGTAGTTATAGGAAATTGTTCATGAAATATTTAGTGAACGTTGTAGAAGCATGTATCCAATAATGTGTTAGTTATATGTTGCAGCCTTATTTTTTTCTACTTCCTGAGCTGCAGGCTAGTCTCTTCTAGCAACTTCAAAAAGTAAGCTGTAATAGCGTTGGGAAGACGATCAATCTTCCAATCTTTGTGTTATCTGTATAAGATAAATCCAGGTTAGATGCCTCATCGGGTTAGCTGCCCTAGACATTGTATTGCAGCTATTCGATGTGTGTAGGAGCTAGTAACGTTCTTCTACCACATCGTTTTAAAAAAAAAGTAGCATACGAAGTTACAGTGATTTATTTCTTCAAATAAATGTTTTATCCATCAAAAACAGGTAAGTTTGGCTGTTATTGTACGCTCTTGTAACATAGAGACAGGTAGAAGATGAAGTATAATATAGATATAGGAAATTGTTCATGAAATATTTAGTGAACGTTGTAGAAGCATGTATCGAATAATGTGTTAGTTATAGGTTGCAGCCTTATTTTTTTCTACTTCCAGAGCTGCAGGCTAGTCTCTTCTAGCAACTTCAAAAAGTAGTCTGTAATAGCGTTGGGAAGACGATCATTTTCTCAATCTTTGTGTTATCTGTACAGGGTAAATTAAGTTTAGATGACTCATCTGGTTAGTTGCCTTAGACATTGTATTTCAGATATTCGATGTGTGTAGGAGCTAGTAACGTTCTTCTACTACATCGTTTTAAAAAAACGTAGCAGACGAAGTTACAGCGATTTATTTCTTTAAATAAATGTTTTATCCATCAAACACAGGTAAGTTTGGCTGTTATTGTACGCTCTTGTAACATAGAGACAGGTAGAAGATGAAGTATAATGTAGTTATAGGAAATTGTTCATGAAATATTTAGTGAACGTTGTAGAAGCATGTATCGAATAATGTGTTAGTTATATGTTGCAGCCTTATTTTTTTCTACTTCCAGAGCTGCAGGCTAGTCTCTTCTAGCAACTTCAAAAAGTAAGCTGTAATAGCGTTGGGAAGACGATCAATCTTCCAATCTTTGTGTTATCTGTATGAGATAAATCCAGGTTAGATGCCTCATCGGGTTAGCTGCCCTAGACATTGTATTGCAGCTATTCGATGTGTGTAGGAGCTAGTAACGTTCTTCTACTACATCGTTATAGAAAAACGTAGCAGACGAAGTTACAGCGATTTATTTCTTTAAATAAATGTTTTATCCATCAAAAACAGGTAAGTTTGGCTGTTATTGTACGCTCTTGTAACATAGAGACAGGTAGAAGATGAAGTATAATGTAGTTATAGGAAATTGTTCATGAAATATTTAGTGAACGTTGTAGAAGCATGTATCGAATAATGTGTTACTTATATGTTGCAGCCTTATTTTTTTCTACTTCCAGAGCTGCAGGCTAGTCTCTTCTAGCAACTTCAAAAAGTAAGCTGTAATAGCGTTGGGAAGACGATCAATCTTCCAATCTTTGTGTTATCTGTATAAGATAAATCCAGGTTAGATGCCTCATCGGGATAGCTGCCCTAGACATTGTATTGCAGCTATTCTATGTGTGTAGGAGCTAGTAACGTTCTTCTACTACATCGTTATAAAAAAACGTAGCAGACGAAGTTACATCGATTTATTTTTTTAAATAAATGTTTTATCCATCAAAAACAGTTAAGTTTGGCTGTTATTGTACGCTCTTGTAACATAGAGACAGGTAGAAGATGAAGTGTAATGTAGTTATAGGAAATTGTTCATGAAATATTTAGTGAACGTTGTAGAAGCATGTATCCAATAATGTGTTAGTTATATGTTGCAGCCTTATTTTTTTCTACTTCCAGAGCTGCAGGCTAGTCTCTTCTAGCAACTTCAAAAAGTAAGCTGTAATAGCGTTGGGAAGACGATCAATCTTCCAATCATTGTGTTATCTGTATAAGATAAATCCAGGTTAGATGCCTCATCGGGTTAGCTGCCCTAGACATTGTATTGCAGCTATTCGATGTGTGTAGGAGCTAGTAACGTTCTTCTACTACATCGTTATAAAAAACGTAGCAGACGAAGTTACAGCGATTTATTTCTTTAAATAAATGTTTTATCCATCAAAAACAGGTAAGTTTGGCTGTTATTGTACGCTCTTGTAACATAGAGACAGGTAGAAGATGAAGTGTAATGTAGTTATAGGAAATTGTTCATGAAATATTTAGTGAACGTTGTAGAAGCATGTATCCAATAATGTGTTAGTTATATGTTGCAGCCTTATTTTTTTCTACTTCCAGAGCTGCAGGCTAGTCTCTTCTAGCAACTTCAAAAAGTAAGCTGTAATAGCGTTGGGAAGACGATCAATCTTCCAATCTTTTTGTTATCTGTATAAGATAAATCCAGGTTAGATGCCTCATCGTGTTAGCTGCCCTAGACATTGTATTGCAGCTATTCTATGTGTGTAGGAGCTAGTAACGTTCTTCTACTACATCGTTATAAAAAACGTAGCAGAAGAAGTTACAGCGATTTATTTCTTCAAATAAATGTTTTATCCATCAAAAACAGGTAAGTTTGGCTGTTATTATACGCTCTTGTAACATAGAGACAGGTAGAAGAAGAAGTATAATGTAGTTATAGGAAATTGTTCATGAAATATTTAGTGAACTTTGTAGAAGCATGTATCGAATAATGTGTTAGATATATGTTGCAGCCTTATTTTTTTCGACTTCCAGAGCTGCAGGCTAGTCTCTTCTAGCAACTTCAAAAAGTAAGCTGTAATAGCGTTGGGAAGACGATCAATCTTCCAATCTTTGTGTTATCTGTATAAGATAAATCCAGGTTAGATGCCTCATCGGGTTAGCTGCCCTAGACATTGTATTGCAGCTATTCTATGTGTGTAGGAGCTAGTAACGTTCTTCTACTACATCGTTATAAAAAAACGTAGCAGACGAAGTTACATCGATTTATTTTTTTAAATAAATGTTTTATCCATCAAAAACAGTTAAGTTTGGCTGTTATTGTACGCTCTTGTAACATAGAGACAGGTAGAAGATGAAGTGTAATGTAGTTATAGGAAATTGTTCATGAAATATTTAGTGAACGTTGTAGAAGCATGTATCCAATAATGTGTTAGTTATATGTTGCAGCCTTATTTTTTTCTACTTCCAGAGCTGCAGGCTAGTCTCTTCTAGCAACTTCAAAAAGTAAGCTGTAATAGCGTTGGGAAGACGATCAATCTTCCAATTTTTTTGTTATCTGTATAAGATAAATCCAGGTTAGATGCCTCATCGTGTTAGCTGCCCTAGACATTGTATTGCAGATATTCGATGTGTGTAGGAGCTAGTAACGTTCTTCTACTACATCGTTATAAAAAACGTAGCAGACGAAGTTACAGCGATTTATTTCTTTAAATAAATGTTTTATCCATCAAAAACAGGTAAGTTTGGCTGTTATTGTACGCTCTTGTAACATAGAGACAGGTAGAAGATGAAGTATAATGTAGTTATAGGAAATTGTTCATGAAATATTCAGTGAACGTTGTAGAAGCATGTATCGAATAATGTGTTAGTTATATGTTGCAGCCTTATTTTTTTCTACTTCCAGAGCTGCAGGCTAGTCTCTTCTAGCAACTTCAAAAAGTAAGCTGTAATAGCGTTGGGAAGACGATCAATCTTCCAATCTTTGTGTTATCTGTATAAGATAAATCCAGGTTAGATGCCTCATCGGGTTAGCTGCCCTAGACATTGTATTGCAGCTATTCTATGCGTGTAGGAGCTAGTAACGTTCTTCTACTACATCGTTATAAAAAAACGTAGCAGACGAAATTACATCGATTTATTTTTTTAAATAAATGTTTTATCCATCAAAAACAGTTAAGTTTGGCTGTTATTGTACGCTCTTGTAACATAGAGACAGGTAGAAGATGAAGTGTAATGTAGTTATAGGAAATTGTTCATGAAATATTTAGTGAACGTTGTAGAAGCATGTATCCAATAATGTGTTAGTTATATGTTGCAGCCTTATTTTTTTCTACTTCCTGAGCTGCAGGCTAGTCTCTTCTAGCAACTTCAAAAAGTAAGCTGTAATAGCGTTGGGAAGACGATCAATCTTCCAATCTTTGTGTTATCTGTATAAGATAAATCCAGGTTAGATGCCTCATCGGGTTAGCTGCCCTAGACATTGTATTGCAGCTATTCGATGTGTGTAGGAGCTAGTAACGTTCTTCTACCACATCGTTTTAAAAAAAAAGTAGCATACGAAGTTACAGTGATTTATTTCTTCAAATAAATGTTTTATCCATCAAAAACAGGTAAGTTTGGCTGTTATTGTACGCTCTTGTAACATAGAGACAGGTAGAAGATGAAGTATAATATAGTTATAGGAAATTGTTCATGAAATATTTAGTGAACGTTGTAGAAGCATGTATCGAATAATGTGTTAGTTATAGGTTGCAGCCTTATTTTTTTCTACTTCCAGAGCTGCAGGCTAGTCTCTTCTAGCAACTTCAAAAAGTAGTCTGTAATAGCGTTGGGAAGACGATCATTTTCTCAATCTTTGTGTTATCTGTACAGGGTAAATTAAGTTTAGATGACTCATCTGGTTAGTTGCCTTAGACATTGTATTTCAGATATTCGATGTGTGTAGGAGCTAGTAACGTTCTTCTACTACATCGTTTTAAAAAAACGTAGCAGACGAAGTTACAGCGATTTATTTCTTTAAATAAATGTTTTATCCATCAAACACAGGTAAGTTTGGCTGTTATTGTACGCTCTTGTAACATAGAGACAGGTAGAAGATGAAGTATAATGTAGTTATAGGAAATTGTTCATGAAATATTTAGTGAACGTTGTAGAAGCATGTATCGAATAATGTGTTAGTTATATGTTGCAGCCTTATTTTTTTCTACTTCCAGAGCTGCAGGCTAGTCTCTTCTAGCAACTTCAAAAAGTAAGCTGTAATAGCGTTGGGAAGACGATCAATCTTCCAATCTTTGTGTTATCTGTATGAGATAAATCCAGGTTAGATGCCTCATCGGGTTAGCTGCCCTAGACATTGTATTGCAGCTATTCGATGTGTGTAGGAGCTAGTAACGTTCTTCTACTACATCGTTATAGAAAAACGTAGCAGACGAAGTTACAGCGATTTATTTCTTTAAATAAATGTTTTATCCATCAAAAACAGGTAAGTTTGGCTGTTATTGTACGCTCTTGTAACATAGAGACAGGTAGAAGATGAAGTATAATGTAGTTATAGGAAATTGTTCATGAAATATTTAGTGAACGTTGTAGAAGCATGTATCGAATAATGTGTTACTTATATGTTGCAGCCTTATTTTTTTCTACTTCCAGAGCTGCAGGCTAGTCTCTTCTAGCAACTTCAAAAAGTAAGCTGTAATAGCGTTGGGAAGACGATCAATCTTCCAATCTTTGTGTTATCTGTATAAGATAAATCCAGGTTAGATGCCTCATCGGGTTAGCTGCCCTAGACATTGTATTGCAGCTATTCTATGTGTGTAGGAGCTAGTAACGTTCTTCTACTACATCGTTATAAAAAAACGTAGCAGACGAAGTTACATCGATTTATTTTTTTAAATAAATGTTTTATCCATCAAAAACAGTTAAGTTTGGCTGTTATTGTACGCTCTTGTAACATAGAGACAGGTAGAAGATGAAGTGTAATGTAGTTATAGGAAATTGTTCATGAAATATTTAGTGAACGTTGTAGAAGCATGTATCCAATAATGTGTTAGTTATATGTTGCAGCCTTATTTTTTTCTACTTCCAGAGCTGCAGGCTAGTCTCTTCTAGCAACTTCAAAAAGTAAGCTGTAATAGCGTTGGGAAGACGATCAATCTTCCAATCATTGTGTTATCTGTATAAGATAAATCCAGGTTAGATGCCTCATCGGGTTAGCTGCCCTAGACATTGTATTGCAGCTATTCGATGTGTGTAGGAGCTAGTAACGTTCTTCTACTACATCGTTATAAAAAACGTAGCAGACGAAGTTACAGCGATTTATTTCTTTAAATAAATGTTTTATCCATCAAAAACAGGTAAGTTTGGCTGTTATTGTACGCTCTTGTAACATAGAGACAGGTAGAAGATGAAGTGTAATGTAGTTATAGGAAATTGTTCATGAAATATTTAGTGAACGTTGTAGAAGCATGTATCCAATAATGTGTTAGTTATATGTTGCAGCCTTATTTTTTTCTACTTCCAGAGCTGCAGGCTAGTCTCTTCTAGCAACTTCAAAAAGTAAGCTGTAATAGCGTTGGGAAGACGATCAATCTTCCAATCTTTTTGTTATCTGTATAAGATAAATCCAGGTTAGATGCCTCATCGTGTTAGCTGCCCTAGACATTGTATTGCAGCTATTCTATGTGTGTAGGAGCTAGTAACGTTCTTCTACTACATCGTTATAAAAAACGTAGCAGAAGAAGTTACAGCGATTTATTTCTTCAAATAAATGTTTTATCCATCAAAAACAGGTAAGTTTGGCTGTTATTATACGCTCTTGTAACATAGAGACAGGTAGAAGAAGAAGTATAATGTAGTTATAGGAAATTGTTCATGAAATATTTAGTGAACTTTGTAGAAGCATGTATCGAATAATGTGTTAGATATATGTTGCAGCCTTATTTTTTTCGACTTCCAGAGCTGCAGGCTAGTCTCTTCTAGCAACTTCAAAAAGTAAGCTGTAATAGCGTTGGGAAGACGATCAATCTTCCAATCTTTGTGTTATCTGTATAAGATAAATCCAGGTTAGATGCCTCATCGGGTTAGCTGCCCTAGACATTGTATTGCAGCTATTCGATGTGTGTAGGAGCTAGTAACGTTCTTCTACTACATCGTTATAAAAACACGTAGCAGACGAAGTTACAGCGATTTATTTCTTTAAATAAATGTTTTATCCACCAAAAACAGGTAAGTTTGGCTGTTATTGTACGCTCTTGTAACATAGAGACAGGTAGAAGATGAAGTATAATGTAGTTATAGGAAATTGTTCATGAAATATTTAGTGAACGTTGTAGAAGCATGTATCGAATAATGTGTTAGTTATATGTTGCAGCCTTATTTTTTTCTACTTCCAGAGCTGCAGGCTAGTCTCTTCTAGCAACTTCAAAAAGTAAGCTGTAATAGCGTTGGGAAGACGATCAATCTTCCAATTTTTTTGTTATCTGTATAAGATAAATCCAGGTTAGATGCCTCATCGTGTTAGCTGCCCTAGACATTGTATTGCAGATATTCGATGTGTGTAGGAGCTAGTAACGTTCTTCTACTACATCGTTATAAAAAACGTAGCAGACGAAGTTACAGCGATTTATTTCTTTAAATAAATGTTTTATCCATCAAAAACAGGTAAGTTTGGCTGTTATTGTACGCTCTTGTAACATAGAGACAGGTAGAAGATGAAGTATAATGTAGTTATAGGAAATTGTTCATGAAATATTCAGTGAACGTTGTAGAAGCATGTATCGAATAATGTGTTAGTTATATGTTGCAGCCTTATTTTTTTCTACTTCCAGAGCTGCAGGCTAGTCTCTTCTAGCAACTTCAAAAAGTAAGCTGTAATAGCGTTGGGAAGACGATCAATCTTCCAATTTTTTTGTTATCTGTATAAGATAAATCCAGGTTAGATGCCTCATCTGGTTAGCTGCCCTAGACATTGTGTTGCAGCTATTCTATGTGTGTAGGAGCTAGTAACGTTCTTCTACTACATCGTTATAAAAAACGTAGCAGACGAAGTTACAGCGATTTATTTCTTTAAATAAATGTTTTATCCATCAAAAACAGGTAAGTTTGGCTGTTATTGTACGCTCTTGTAACATAGAGACAGGTAGAAGATGTAGTATAATGTAGTTATAGGAAATTGTTCATGAAATATTTAGTGAACGTTGTAGAAGCATGTATCGAATAATGTGTTAGTTATATGTTGCAGCCTTATTTTTTTCTACTTCCAGAGCTGTAGGCTAGTCTCTTCTAGCAACTTCAAAAAGTAAGCTGTAATAGCGTTGGGAAGACGATCAATCTTCCAATCTTTGTGTTATCTGTATAAGATAAATCCAGGTTAGATGCCTCATCGGGTTAGCTGCCCTAGACATTGTATTGCAGCTATTCTATGCGTGTAGGAGCTAGTAACGTTCTTCTACTACATCGTTATAAAAAAACGTAGCAGACGAAATTACATCGATTTATTTTTTTAAATAAATGTTTTATCCATCAAAAACAGTTAAGTTTGGCTGTTATTGTACGCTCTTGTAACATAGAGACAGGTAGAAGATGAAGTGTAATGTAGTTATAGGAAATTGTTCATGAAATATTTAGTGAACGTTGTAGAAGCATGTATCCAATAATGTGTTAGTTATATGTTGCAGCCTTATTTTTTTCTACTTCCTGAGCTGCAGGCTAGTCTCTTCTAGCAACTTCAAAAAGTAAGCTGTAATAGCGTTGGGAAGACGATCAATCTTCCAATCTTTGTGTTATCTGTATAAGATAAATCCAGGTTAGATGCCTCATCGGGTTAGCTGCCCTAGACATTGTATTGCAGCTATTCGATGTGTGTAGGAGCTAGTAACGTTCTTCTACCACATCGTTTTAAAAAAAAAGTAGCATACGAAGTTACAGTGATTTATTTCTTCAAATAAATGTTTTATCCATCAAAAACAGGTAAGTTTGGCTGTTATTGTACGCTCTTGTAACATAGAGACAGGTAGAAGATGAAGTATAATATAGTTATAGGAAATTGTTCATGAAATATTTAGTGAACGTTGTAGAAGCATGTATCGAATAATGTGTTAGTTATAGGTTGCAGCCTTATTTTTTTCTACTTCCAGAGCTGCAGGCTAGTCTCTTCTAGCAACTTCAAAAAGTAGTCTGTAATAGCGTTGGGAAGACGATCATTTTCTCAATCTTTGTGTTATCTGTACAGGGTAAATTAAGTTTAGATGACTCATCTGGTTAGTTGCCTTAGACATTGTATTTCAGATATTCGATGTGTGTAGGAGCTAGTAACGTTCTTCTACTACATCGTTTTAAAAAAACGTAGCAGACGAAGTTACAGCGATTTATTTCTTTAAATAAATGTTTTATCCATCAAACACAGGTAAGTTTGGCTGTTATTGTACGCTCTTGTAACATAGAGACAGGTAGAAGATGAAGTATAATGTAGTTATAGGAAATTGTTCATGAAATATTTAGTGAACGTTGTAGAAGCATGTATCGAATAATGTGTTAGTTATATGTTGCAGCCTTATTTTTTTCTACTTCCAGAGCTGCAGGCTAGTCTCTTCTAGCAACTTCAAAAAGTAAGCTGTAATAGCGTTGGGAAGACGATCAATCTTCCAATCTTTGTGTTATCTGTATGAGATAAATCCAGGTTAGATGCCTCATCGGGTTAGCTGCCCTAGACATTGTATTGCAGCTATTCGATGTGTGTAGGAGCTAGTAACGTTCTTCTACTACATCGTTATAGAAAAACGTAGCAGACGAAGTTACAGCGATTTATTTCTTTAAATAAATGTTTTATCCATCAAAAACAGGTAAGTTTGGCTGTTATTGTACGCTCTTGTAACATAGAGACAGGTAGAAGATGAAGTATAATGTAGTTATAGGAAATTGTTCATGAAATATTTAGTGAACGTTGTAGAAGCATGTATCGAATAATGTGTTACTTATATGTTGCAGCCTTATTTTTTTCTACTTCCAGAGCTGCAGGCTAGTCTCTTCTAGCAACTTCAAAAAGTAAGCTGTAATAGCGTTGGGAAGACGATCAATCTTCCAATCTTTGTGTTATCTGTATAAGATAAATCCAGGTTAGATGCCTCATCGGGTTAGCTGCCCTAGACATTGTATTGCAGCTATTCTATGTGTGTAGGAGCTAGTAACGTTCTTCTACTACATCGTTATAAAAAAACGTAGCAGACGAAGTTACATCGATTTATTTTTTTAAATAAATGTTTTATCCATCAAAAACAGTTAAGTTTGGCTGTTATTGTACGCTCTTGTAACATAGAGACAGGTAGAAGATGAAGTGTAATGTAGTTATAGGAAATTGTTCATGAAATATTTAGTGAACGTTGTAGAAGCATGTATCCAATAATGTGTTAGTTATATGTTGCAGCCTTATTTTTTTCTACTTCCAGAGCTGCAGGCTAGTCTCTTCTAGCAACTTCAAAAAGTAAGCTGTAATAGCGTTGGGAAGACGATCAATCTTCCAATCATTGTGTTATCTGTATAAGATAAATCCAGGTTAGATGCCTCATCGGGTTAGCTGCCCTAGACATTGTATTGCAGCTATTCGATGTGTGTAGGAGCTAGTAACGTTCTTCTACTACATCGTTATAAAAAACGTAGCAGACGAAGTTACAGCGATTTATTTCTTTAAATAAATGTTTTATCCATCAAAAACAGGTAAGTTTGGCTGTTATTGTACGCTCTTGTAACATAGAGACAGGTAGAAGATGAAGTGTAATGTAGTTATAGGAAATTGTTCATGAAATATTTAGTGAACGTTGTAGAAGCATGTATCCAATAATGTGTTAGTTATATGTTGCAGCCTTATTTTTTTCTACTTCCAGAGCTGCAGGCTAGTCTCTTCTAGCAACTTCAAAAAGTAAGCTGTAATAGCGTTGGGAAGACGATCAATCTTCCAATCTTTTTGTTATCTGTATAAGATAAATCCAGGTTAGATGCCTCATCGTGTTAGCTGCCCTAGACATTGTATTGCAGCTATTCTATGTGTGTAGGAGCTAGTAACGTTCTTCTACTACATCGTTATAAAAAACGTAGCAGAAGAAGTTACAGCGATTTATTTCTTCAAATAAATGTTTTATCCATCAAAAACAGGTAAGTTTGGCTGTTATTATACGCTCTTGTAACATAGAGACAGGTAGAAGAAGAAGTATAATGTAGTTATAGGAAATTGTTCATGAAATATTTAGTGAACTTTGTAGAAGAATGTATCGAATAATGTGTTAGATATATGTTGCAGCCTTATTTTTTTCGACTTCCAGAGCTGCAGGCTAGTCTCTTCTAGCAACTTCAAAAAGTAAGCTGTAATAGCGTTGGGAAGACGATCAATCTTCCAATCTTTGTGTTATCTGTATAAGATAAATCCAGGTTAGATGCCTCATCGGGTTAGCTGCCCTAGACATTGTATTGCAGCTATTCTATGTGTGTAGGAGCTAGTAACGTTCTTCTACTACATCGTTATAAAAAAACGTAGCAGACGAAGTTACATCGATTTATTTTTTTAAATAAATGTTTTATCCATCAAAAACAGTTAAGTTTGGCTGTTATTGTACGCTCTTGTAACATAGAGACAGGTAGAAGATGAAGTGTAATGTAGTTATAGGAAATTGTTCATGAAATATTTAGTGAACGTTGTAGAAGCATGTATCCAATAATGTGTTAGTTATATGTTGCAGCCTTATTTTTTTCTACTTCCAGAGCTGCAGGCTAGTCTCTTCTAGCAACTTCAAAAAGTAAGCTGTAATAGCGTTGGGAAGACGATCAATCTTCCAATCATTGTGTTATCTGTATAAGATAAATCCAGGTTAGATGCCTCATCGGGTTAGCTGCCCTAGACATTGTATTGCAGCTATTCGATGTGTGTAGGAGCTAGTAACGTTCTTCTACTACATCGTTATAAAAAACGTAGCAGACGAAGTTACAGCGATTTATTTCTTTAAGTAAATGTTTTATCCATCAAAAACAGGTAAGTTTGGCTGTTATTGTACGCTCTTGTAACATAGAGACAGGTAGAAGATGAAGTGTAATGTAGTTATAGGAAATTGTTCATGAAATATTTAGTGAACGTTGTAGAAGCATGTATCCAATAATGTGTTAGTTATATGTTGCAGCATTATTTTTTTCTACTTCCAGAGCTGCAGGCTAGTCTCTTCTAGCAACTTCAAAAAGTAAGCTGTAATAGCGTTGGGAAGACGATCAATCTTCCAATCTTTTTGTTATCTGTATAAGATAAATCCAGGTTAGATGCCTCATCGTGTTAGCTGCCCTAGACATTGTATTGCAGCTATTCTATGTGTGTAGGAGCTAGTAACGTTCTTCTACTACATCGTTATAAAAAACGTAGCAGAAGAAGTTACAGCGATTTATTTCTTCAAATAAATGTTTTATCCATCAAAAACAGGTAAGTTTGGCTGTTATTATACGCTCTTGTAACATAGAGACAGCTAGAAGAAGAAGTATAATGTAGTTATAGGAAATTGTTCATGAAATATTTAGTGAACTTTGTAGAAGCATGTATCGAATAATGTGTTAGATATATGTTGCAGCCTTATTTTTTTCGACTTCCAGAGCTGCAGGCTAGTCTCTTCTAGCAACTTCAAAAAGTAAGCTGTAATAGCGTTGGGAAGACGATCAATCTTCCAATCTTTGTGTTATCTGTATAAGATAAATCCAGGTTAGATGCCTCATCGGGTTAGCTGCCCTAGACATTGTATTGCAGCTATTCGATGTGTGTAGGAGCTAGTAACGTTCTTCTACTACATCGTTATAAAAACACGTAGCAGACGAAGTTACAGCGATTTATTTCTTTAAATAAATGTTTTATCCACCAAAAACAGGTAAGTTTGGCTGTTATTGTACGCTCTTGTAACATAGAGACAGGTAGAAGATGAAGTATAATGTAGTTATAGGAAATTGTTCATGAAATATTTAGTGAACGTTGTAGAAGCATGTATCGAATAATGTGTTAGTTATATGTTGCAGCCTTATTTTTTTCTACTTCCAGAGCTGCAGGCTAGTCTCTTCTAGCAACTTCAAAAAGTAAGCTGTAATAGCGTTGGGAAGACGATCAATCTTCCAATTTTTTTGTTATCTGTATAAGATAAATCCAGGTTAGATGCCTCATCGTGTTAGCTGCCCTAGACATTGTATTGCAGATATTCGATGTGTGTAGGAGCTAGTAACGTTCTTCTACTACATCGTTATAAAAAACGTAGCAGACGAAGTTACAGCGATTTATTTCTTTAAATAAATGTTTTATCCATCAAAAACAGGTAAGTTTGGCTGTTATTGTACGCTCTTGTAACATAGAGACAGGTAGAAGATGAAGTATAATGTAGTTATAGGAAATTGTTCATGAAATATTCAGTGAACGTTGTAGAAGCATGTATCGAATAATGTGTTAGTTATATGTTGCAGCCTTATTTTTTTCTACTTCCAGAGCTGCAGGCTAGTCTCTTCTAGCAACTTCAAAAAGTAAGCTGTAATAGCGTTGGGAAGACGATCAATCTTCCAATCTTTGTGTTATCTGTATAAGATAAATCCAGGTTAGATGCCTCATCGGGTTAGCTGCCCTAGACATTGTATTGCAGCTATTCTATGCGTGTAGGAGCTAGTAACGTTCTTCTACTACATCGTTATAAAAAAACGTAGCAGACGAAATTACATCGATTTATTTTTTTAAATAAATGTTTTATCCATCAAAAACAGTTAAGTTTGGCTGTTATTGTACGCTCTTGTAACATAGAGACAGGTAGAAGATGAAGTGTAATGTAGTTATAGGAAATTGTTCATGAAATATTTAGTGAACGTTGTAGAAGCATGTATCCAATAATGTGTTAGTTATATGTTGCAGCCTTATTTTTTTCTACTTCCTGAGCTGCAGGCTAGTCTCTTCTAGCAACTTCAAAAAGTAAGCTGTAATAGCGTTGGGAAGACGATCAATCTTCCAATCTTTGTGTTATCTGTATAAGATAAATCCAGGTTAGATGCCTCATCGGGTTAGCTGCCCTAGACATTGTATTGCAGCTATTCGATGTGTGTAGGAGCTAGTAACGTTCTTCTACCACATCGTTTTAAAAAAAAAGTAGCATACGAAGTTACAGTGATTTATTTCTTCAAATAAATGTTTTATCCATCAAAAACAGGTAAGTTTGGCTGTTATTGTACGCTCTTGTAACATAGAGACAGGTAGAAGATGAAGTATAATATAGTTATAGGAAATTGTTCATGAAATATTTAGTGAACGTTGTAGAAGCATGTATCGAATAATGTGTTAGTTATAGGTTGCAGCCTTATTTTTTTCTACTTCCAGAGCTGCAGGCTAGTCTCTTCTAGCAACTTCAAAAAGTAGTCTGTAATAGCGTTGGGAAGACGATCATTTTCTCAATCTTTGTGTTATCTGTACAGGGTAAATTAAGTTTAGATGACTCATCTGGTTAGTTGCCTTAGACATTGTATTTCAGATATTCGATGTGTGTAGGAGCTAGTAACGTTCTTCTACTACATCGTTTTAAAAAAACGTAGCAGACGAAGTTACAGCGATTTATTTCTTTAAATAAATGTTTTATCCATCAAACACAGGTAAGTTTGGCTGTTATTGTACGCTCTTGTAACATAGAGACAGGTAGAAGATGAAGTATAATGTAGTTATAGGAAATTGTTCATGAAATATTTAGTGAACGTTGTAGAAGCATGTATCGAATAATGTGTTAGTTATATGTTGCAGCCTTATTTTTTTCTACTTCCAGAGCTGCAGGCTAGTCTCTTCTAGCAACTTCAAAAAGTAAGCTGTAATAGCGTTGGGAAGACGATCAATCTTCCAATCTTTGTGTTATCTGTATGAGATAAATCCAGGTTAGATGCCTCATCGGGTTAGCTGCCCTAGACATTGTATTGCAGCTATTCGATGTGTGTAGGAGCTAGTAACGTTCTTCTACTACATCGTTATAGAAAAACGTAGCAGACGAAGTTACAGCGATTTATTTCTTTAAATAAATGTTTTATCCATCAAAAACAGGTAAGTTTGGCTGTTATTGTACGCTCTTGTAACATAGAGACAGGTAGAAGATGAAGTATAATGTAGTTATAGGAAATTGTTCATGAAATATTTAGTGAACGTTGTAGAAGCATGTATCGAATAATGTGTTACTTATATGTTGCAGCCTTATTTTTTTCTACTTCCAGAGCTGCAGGCTAGTCTCTTCTAGCAACTTCAAAAAGTAAGCTGTAATAGCGTTGGGAAGACGATCAATCTTCCAATCTTTGTGTTATCTGTATAAGATAAATCCAGGTTAGATGCCTCATCGGGTTAGCTGCCCTAGACATTGTATTGCAGCTATTCTATGTGTGTAGGAGCTAGTAACGTTCTTCTACTACATCGTTATAAAAAAACGTAGCAGACGAAGTTACATCGATTTATTTTTTTAAATAAATGTTTTATCCATCAAAAACAGTTAAGTTTGGCTGTTATTGTACGCTCTTGTAACATAGAGACAGGTAGAAGATGAAGTGTAATGTAGTTATAGGAAATTGTTCATGAAATATTTAGTGAACGTTGTAGAAGCATGTATCCAATAATGTGTTAGTTATATGTTGCAGCCTTATTTTTTTCTACTTCCAGAGCTGCAGGCTAGTCTCTTCTAGCAACTTCAAAAAGTAAGCTGTAATAGCGTTGGGAAGACGATCAATCTTCCAATCATTGTGTTATCTGTATAAGATAAATCCAGGTTAGATGCCTCATCGGGTTAGCTGCCCTAGACATTGTATTGCAGCTATTCGATGTGTGTAGGAGCTAGTAACGTTCTTCTACTACATCGTTATAAAAAACGTAGCAGACGAAGTTACAGCGATTTATTTCTTTAAATAAATGTTTTATCCATCAAAAACAGGTAAGTTTGGCTGTTATTGTACGCTCTTGTAACATAGAGACAGGTAGAAGATGAAGTGTAATGTAGTTATAGGAAATTGTTCATGAAATATTTAGTGAACGTTGTAGAAGCATGTATCCAATAATGTGTTAGTTATATGTTGCAGCCTTATTTTTTTCTACTTCCAGAGCTGCAGGCTAGTCTCTTCTAGCAACTTCAAAAAGTAAGCTGTAATAGCGTTGGGAAGACGATCAATCTTCCAATCTTTTTGTTATCTGTATAAGATAAATCCAGGTTAGATGCCTCATCGTGTTAGCTGCCCTAGACATTGTATTGCAGCTATTCTATGTGTGTAGGAGCTAGTAACGTTCTTCTACTACATCGTTATAAAAAACGTAGCAGAAGAAGTTACAGCGATTTATTTCTTCAAATAAATGTTTTATCCATCAAAAACAGGTAAGTTTGGCTGTTATTATACGCTCTTGTAACATAGAGACAGGTAGAAGAAGAAGTATAATGTAGTTATAGGAAATTGTTCATGAAATATTTAGTGAACTTTGTAGAAGCATGTATCGAATAATGTGTTAGATATATGTTGCAGCCTTATTTTTTTCGACTTCCAGAGCTGCAGGCTAGTCTCTTCTAGCAACTTCAAAAAGTAAGCTGTAATAGCGTTGGGAAGACGATCAATCTTCCAATCTTTGTGTTATCTGTATAAGATAAATCCAGGTTAGATGCCTCATCGGGTTAGCTGCCCTAGACATTGTATTGCAGCTATTCGATGTGTGTAGGAGCTAGTAACGTTCTTCTACTACATCGTTATAAAACACGTAGCAGACGAAGTTACAGCGATTTATTTCTTTAAATAAATGTTTTATCCACCAAAAACAGGTAAGTTTGGCTGTTATTGTACGCTCTTGTAACATAGAGACAGGTAGAAGATGAAGTATAATGTAGTTATAGGAAATTGTTCATGAAATATTTAGTGAACGTTGTAGAAGCATGTATCGAATAATGTGTTAGTTATATGTTGCAGCCTTATTTTTTTCTACTTCCAGAGCTGCAGGCTAGTCTCTTCTAGCAACTTCAAAAAGTAAGCTGTAATAGCGTTGGGAAGACGATCAATCTTCCAATTTTTTTGTTATCTGTATAAGATAAATCCAGGTTAGATGCCTCATCGTGTTAGCTGCCCTAGACATTGTATTGCAGATATTCGATGTGTGTAGGAGCTAGTAACGTTCTTCTACTACATCGTTATAAAAAACGTAGCAGACGAAGTTACAGCGATTTATTTCTTTAAATAAATGTTTTATCCATCAAAAACAGGTAAGTTTGGCTGTTATTGTACGCTCTTGTAACATAGAGACAGGTAGAAGATGAAGTATAATGTAGTTATAGGAAATTGTTCATGAAATATTCAGTGAACGTTGTAGAAGCATGTATCGAATAATGTGTTAGTTATATGTTGCAGCCTTATTTTTTTCTACTTCCAGAGCTGCAGGCTAGTCTCTTCTAGCAACTTCAAAAAGTAAGCTGTAATAGCGTTGGGAAGACGATCAATCTTCCAATTTTTTTGTTATCTGTATAAGATAAATCCAGGTTAGATGCCTCATCTGGTTAGCTGCCCTAGACATTGTATTGCAGCTATTCTATGTGTGTAGGAGCTAGTAACGTTCTTCTACTACATCGTTATAAAAAACGTAGCAGACGAAGTTACAGCGATTTATTTCTTTAAATAAATGTTTTATCCATCAAAAACAGGTAAGTTTGGCTGTTATTGTACGCTCTTGTAACATAGAGACAGGTAGAAGATGTAGTATAATGTAGTTATAGGAAATTGTTCATGAAATATTTAGTGAACGTTGTAGAAGCATGTATCGAATAATGTGTTAGTTATATGTTGCAGCCTTATTTTTTTCTACTTCCAGAGCTGTAGGCTAGTCTCTTCTAGCAACTTCAAAAAGTAAGCTGTAATAGCGTTGGGAAGACGATCAATCTTCCAATCTTTGTGTTATCTGTATAAGATAAATCCAGGTTAGATGCCTCATCGGGTTAGCTGCCCTAGACATTGTATTGCAGCTATTCGATGTGTGTAGGAGCTAGTAACGTTCTTCTACTACATCGTTATAAAAAACGTAGCAGACGAAGTTACAGCGATTTATTTCTTTAAATAAATGTTTTATCCATCAAAAACAGGTAAGTTTGGCTGTTATTGTACGCTCTTGTAACATAGAGACAGGTAGAAGATGAAGTATAATGTAGTTATAGGAAATTGTTCATGAAATATTTAGTGAACGTTGTAGAAGCATGTATCGAATAATGTGTTAGTTATATGTTGCAGCCTTATTTTTTTCTACTTCCAGAGCTGCAGGCTAGTCTCTTCTAGCAACTTCAAAAAGTAAGCTGTAATAGCGTTGGGAAGATGATCAATCTTCCTATCTTTGTGTTATCTGTATAAGATAAATCCAGGTTAGATGCCTCATCGGGTTAGCTGCCCTAGACATTGTATTTCAGCTATTCGATGTGTGTAGGAGCTAGTGACATTCTTCTACTACTAACTGTTATAAATAGCGTAGTAGATGAAGTTATAGCGATTTATTTCTTCAAATAAATGTTTCATCCATCAAAGAAAAAGAAGTTTGGCTGTTATTGTATGCTCTTGTAAGATAGAGACAACTAGAAAAGGAAGTATCATGTTGTTAACCCCTTGCCTGTGAACTTAGTACGGGCAACGGAACTGCGCCAATTTTGGACTGCCCGACCTAAGTTCGGGCAAGAGAAAAATTGCTGTTTCAATACCGTGAAATCCGAACTCCGTTCGGACAATACATAATATGTAATTTACCATTTTCCCAATAGATGCCGATACAGTTCGGCAGTTTAGCGCCATTTGTCGGATTTTTGTAATTTTAAGACTTTTTTCGTTTAAAATTTTGTTTAAAAAAATAATCTATTTCTAACATGATAATAGACATGTGATACATAATGACATTTTTGATGATAATAAAGAACAAAATTAAAGAGATTTTTTTCCCATTTTTGGCACGTTTTTCTTATATATTCCACAGGCAAGGGGTTAACACTAAAACAGCCAACAGCGGTCATTTTGACTGTTACCAAATGAATATAATCTGATTCGAACCAGAAAATTATTTTAGAAATCAACTAAATATATACCTTACGGATTATATGTTAAATGGATAAGTTAAATATTTTAAAATAAGAATTCTGCTGTGAAATGGTTTTATAAAACTTGAGTCAAATTGCCGGCCATTCTAGTGTTAAAGGATATTTTTCATGAAATAGTGAATATTGTTGAAACAGGTATCGAATAATGCATTATTTATAGGTTGCAGCCTTATTTGTTTCTATTTCTAGAGCTACAGGCGGAGGCATGTATCCCGAATTAAAATGATACATGTACCACTTGCATCTGGGATATATGCAACACTTGCGATTAGGGATAAGACGTCCTATTTAAAATTACAAAATAACTTTGTTGCGTGTGAATTATTTTCGAAACTTCTGAATTTTGAGAAAAACATCTGTTTCTTCTTTTGGATTACCATAGCTCTTTCGGGAAACATTACCTAACAAATCAGGAGGCGGTGTTAGAAATGATAAATTCTCAATTTAAGCAATGATTTAAAAATTATCATTTGTTGCATTTCAGAAAGTTTGTTATTATGCAGTTATTATGAGTATAGAAACGCAAATTAAACATATCAATAATGCGTACTACTGATTGGCAGTATATTATTAACAGCTGAATAAAGTATTAAAAAATATTTTATTTATCATAACTGTTGATGTATACGGGGTGACTCAAAAATCACAGAATAATTAACGATTTCACAATTTGAAAAATATAGACAGTAAAACGATATGGTTTTCATATAGATGCACAGACAATTATGAGATTTTTGACAGCATAAAAAATTATTTCCTGAATGAATGCTTTTGTAAATGACAGTTAGAACTGTAGTTGTTTCCAAGCTCCCGCCACTCGGTATTTAAACTATCCTCTCTCAGTAGTTGAAGTGATTAACAGTATATTAATAAAAGACATAATATAAAAGTATTCATTTATTAAAAAATTAAGCGTTTAAGTAATTTTATATATTTAATATAGATAAACAGGGTAGTTCCAAAATAGTCACAAAAGAATTAAATATTCAATATTTTGAGATGTACACACAGTACACTGTGGAAAAAGGCAAATGTTTATTAATAAAATAAAATATAATATAACCACACACGAAAATATACAATAACCCCCTCCGAGTTACTCACGATTCCGAAACCTGTTCCTTATATTCAGAAATCTCAGAGGCATTAAAATACACTGTAAAAAATGACCAATGTTTCTTATTTTATGAAAATATGCTATAACCACGAACGAAAATATAATATAATCTTCTGAGTTATCCGAAATTTCAAATAGCATGTTACATTGTCTTTTGAATCTCCAGAAACGAATACATTTTCAAAATTTAAAGAATAATTTATAAAAACAAATTATTTTTCGCTGCCCGAATTTTTTAGAAACGTTTCCGAAGGGTTTTTATAGTGTATTAATGACTGTCTCCAGGCTGGAATACCTGTTTTTCGAATGTTATACATTCTCAAGTACACGTTTGCAGCCGCATAAGTTAATTTATACATGAAAGAGTAAATAAATAATCTTAATTTTAATTTTATTGTTAACGCTGTTAAATTTGCATGTTTGGCTGTTAAACATATTTTTTGAGCATGAAAATGTCTACTTGAGAATTGATAACGTTCAAAAACCAGGTATTCCAGGCTGAGGACACTCATTAATAAACTATAAAAACCCTTCGGAAACGTATCTAAAAAATACGGGCAGCGAAAACAACTTTGTTGTTATAAATAATTCTTTAAATTTTGGAAATGTATTGGTTTCTGGGGTTTCAATAGACAATGGAACACGCTATTCGGAATTTCGTATAACTCAGAAGATTATATTATATTTTCGTTCGTGGTTATAGTATATTTTCATAAAATAAGAAACATTGGTCATTTTTTACAGTGTATCAAGATTTATAGAAGCATTTACAAAAATAAAGTTTCATTTTCAGAAACGTTTCCGAGTCGTTTTTATACTGCATTAATCAGTTTTCTCAACGCAGAATATGATATTTTCGGATGCTAGCAATTCTGAAACAAAAACTTTCATGTTTAACAAACATGTTTTGCACAAACACATGAGTAATTAACAGCATTAATATTACATTAACATGAAAATTAATATTATTTTGTTATTCTTGCATGTATAAATTCACTTAAGCAGCTGAAATGTTTATTTGAGTTGAATTAATACCATCTTAAAATCCGATAGTCTGGTTTGAAAAAAACTGATTAATACACTATAAAAAGTGTCGGAAATTTTCAAAAAAAACCCCCAAAAAACCCCAGATAAAACAGATTTGAAATGATTCCTTAAAACTCGAAAATATATTCGTTTCAGAACTTTCTAATGATAAAGAACGCTTTTCGGAATCAAAGGTAACTCAGAAGAGGTTATCACACACTTTCGTTCGTTTTTAGGTGCGTTCGTAATTATATAAATACGTAGCACCTATTGTCGTCGTCTGGTCCGTCCGTCCGCATATAACAACGCAAAAACTACCCAACCGAATGGTTTGAAATTGAAGATATATTATCTTTGCAGAATTTTGTCGAGACATTTCAAATTTTTTAAAAATCGAATCAAAATTTTAGAAAATATTAATAAAAACATTTATTGAGAAATTTGATTTTTTTTTTCTTAAATCGGTGCTTTCTTCTTATAGGAGCTTCCGAAGTTTAATCGTCAAGCGACCGAGATATTTTATGACAGAAATGAATCGTCAGACGATATAATTTATTTCACAGAATCAAAAATCATCAAGATCTGAATATTTATATAACTAGCGATAGTACGAACGCACCTCGTTTGTAACGTTTGACGTACAATTTCCAACTTGTTATATTATATTCTCGTATATTCAGAAACATTTGTATTTTCTTAAAAAAAGGATTTCACATAATTGCATAGACATGCATAGGATATTTAAAAAGAAAGAAAAGTCCCAAAACCTCTGCATTCATTACCGACACATAACACTGATGCAGTCACAAACCGCATCCCAGCAGCCTCTTAGGCCACCATTACACACGAATAACAGTAGACTTGCTGATCGACGCTCTGAAAAATGTCTTGTTTATCAGTAGAACTTTTTTGACAATAATTAACACAAAGATTTCTTCTATATAATAGTAGTAAGGAAAAATAAATTTGGCAGCCATGCATTTAGTGTCCCAAATAAAGCCAGTCACGAGACACCACAGACTAGAGGTATCATAAAATGGAACATTTATAATCCATTGCGAAAATTTCTGCACTTCCAGACAAACTTCTCACACAACTAAAATGCCGTTTGTTGGAAGCAACTGTAATTTGCTTACGGAATATAAAACAATACCATGTATTTATTTATATTTCTGAGAAAGCTCAACTTTCTACTGTCTATATCTATTCAGTTATTTAAATTGTATTTTTCTCTCATTTTTCAATCTCTCGGCAATTTTTATTTATCTGTAAAAATTACTTAACAGTAAAAATTTATTTTCTAAGACAATATGCATATAAACGCTTACATTTATATACTAACAAAACTTATCCGTGTTTAGATCAAATAAATATTTTCATATATTTATATAAATAAGAAATATTTTCGATAAATATAATTGAATTTTGCTACAATTATATTTATTTTTCATACTATAGTACACGAACTGATTTAAACAATGCAATGTAAGCATAAATGAATATTCCGAAAAAGTCTTTGTCCCAAATGCTTTCCAATGGAAAATTCTTATGCGTTTGAAACATTTAACCATTTCAAATTAAATTAACTATATGTAAATGTACATCAATTTGGATAGATAAATAATGTTATTAGAAACTATTTTCTTAAAAACAAAAATACTGAATGAAAGTTTATAAATGTAATAAGCAAAGCATTTGGCAATTCAGAAAACTAATTATAATAAAACTGATATAAGACTTGCTTTTATTTATTTCTATATATATAAGTTTTAATACATAGAAATTTCTTCTTATACCATTTTTTAATATGCAAAAACTTTTACATTTATTGTTTTACAAATATTTAATCAAACATTTATGTTCAGCTTTTCAGAAAATATAACGATAATTACTCAAAAAAGTCTACAAAAATTCATAATATAACACTTAATTAAAATCATAATTACTTAGTGTTATTTAGAACCAATTATGACATTAATTACTTTACTTTTTAAATACATTTTGTATGATGAAAATGGTTTCTGTGTGATGAATGATTGTATTTTGGAAAATTTTTGAAAATGTTTTATTTTCAATACAATGGATCAGAAAAGTTTTTTAGATTTTTATAAATGACATTGTAATAAAAATATTATACTATTAAAACAACAACAGTATTTTTAATTATTAAAAACTTCATTTTTACAATATTAAAAGCTCCTACGTAACAAGAAATTTGTCATATAAATTTTCGCATATGTAGAGTTTTCTGGCAGTGAAACATTACCATACATTTGTGACATTTGAGCATCAGAATATTTTTATTGACGATTATGAATAACCGATTTTAAAAGTAATATTCCGTGTTATTTTTCTGTGATATATCTCAAAAATATTGTAAAATGAATAAATATTCTTTAAAAATTCATATGAACCAAGCAAAATATTTAATTTGGGAGCATTTAAATTGATGTTGATGTCAACTAAAGCAAGCTTAAGTCTAATGTTTTAAATCTTAAACTGTTTAAAAGGCACTTGAACTTTGGATATAATTATTGTCGTAATTACTATTTATAACCCATTCCCACAACTCTATTTATTTAATGAATAAGTGATATATGTCAGAATTGCATGAGTTTATATATTCTACGGATTACATAACAATTTGGCTGCGATTAAAAATCAATAGAGTCTGAATATTGAGAAACCTCTTTAAACTAAATTTTTTTAACTAAGCATTTGGTAAAATACCTCATTAAATGTATAATATTTGTGAAAAAAAACTTATATTTTTTATGATTTGTATAACTAAATAAATAACATTAATTAAATAAAAATGAAGATAAATGTCAGCACGTATTAAAAATACAGATAGAAAATGTATTTTCTTACTCTCTAAACAACTTGTATTTTTCAAATAGGGTGAAACTCCCCAGTTATTGACACCTAACCAGTAACTGACACTTGAGCAAAAATCTAATTCGAATACGCATTTTGTTGTAAAATTCAGCAAAGTAATCTAGTGGTAAATGAGACACTTATTTTTATTTTGGAGTCAATTTATTCATCATTTGTGGGCCAAGAACATATTCAATGAGGAAGAAACTTTTGAGAATACAAAAAGTGCTATTTTGAAGCAACCATCTTATAAAGATGCTAGCATGCTACGCCCGCTGCGCTGGGCCATTTTTCTAAATGTACCTTAAATCAAACTAATTGGCCTTGTATTTTAAAGGAATGTGGATCTTCACCTACGGATGCTATACCCTAGTCAAAATTTTCAAACGTACGTTGAATCAAACGAAATATATCAATCGATTTGAGCATGTATTTTAAAGCAATAGGGACGTTCATTCGGTTTTCTCTTCAATATTGCTGTAAATGATGCGAACGACATTGCTTTATATTATATTATACATTTGACAAAATTTGGGCTAATAAGAAGCAACTCATTTAGTTTATTATTTATAGTAGAGTTTGGTAGGGAAATGAGGCCATTATGAGATTATGACAACAGGAACTAAAATGTTCTCTAGTCAACATACTGCTAAAAAAGAGAGCATTACAATGATTGCATAGATTGACCATTGAATTTAAGTAATGTTCGGGTGATTCATTTTCGTCTGTAAGTTCTTGAACCCCGTCCCTCTTTCTTGTCTCTATGCGAGGTTCTGGTAACATAAGTACAATATCACTCTATGTTACGTTATATTTCGTAATATAGTCCTCTTCTGGCAAGTCTACTACAGATTTTCATCTTTCGATTCCGGCAGAGTAAATACAGTCAAAAATGTAATAAATTGTTTGCACATAAAAAACATAGTTTAACTTTCATATTTAAAACAAAATGGTGTAACATAAAAAGTGCATTTTTAAAGCTGAATAGTTTGAATAAAATTAAAATGACGCCCTTTTCACTGTCTTTCCTTTTTTTAGAACAGTTGCATTCGTGTAACCATTAAACTGAAAAAAAAATCCCGATGATTAACTCTGGTAGAAGAATAAACCTCTAGTTTGCATCCAATAAAATCTTCCTAATCTTCCATAATCTTTTCAATATTCAAGTTTGACGTCAAACATTAGAAGGGCTGGAAAACATATGGTTACTAATGTACCAGAGTTAGTTACAAAACGAAGTTATTTACGCGCCAAACTATGTTCCATTAAATAATGTCAAATTGCTGTTAATTCAATTATAGTTCTTTCATTGACAAAATTCCATACCTTAAATAAAACTGACAATGATAAAGTTAGTTATGCAAAATGTTTTGTCATAATCATTTTGGTGAATACTTAAACCGAAGATTTTCTTTGCATTTGTGTAAAGTGTATAATAACAGGCAAAAAAAGATTCATTTGTCACTGTGTTTAGATGCTAGGCCTGTATATAAGTCGAAAATGCTTTATAATGATCGAAAAGTTATCTAATCATAATTTCAGGTATTCGTGTTTCTTATCCAGGCTGAAATGATAAATCGACAAACAATATTTATTCAATTCGCCAACATTGGCATTAAAAAGTTTTTCTGTACATTAGAAGCATCGCTTTTTTGGTAAAACTTTGCTTCATAATGAAAAAAAAAACATAAATTTAGCAATCGTTAATTTCAAAAGTCGTCTGATCTTCTGTAATCTGAATCGTCGTCCGCAGTAACTTTCAAACACAAACAAAACATTCAACAATATGGTAAAAAGGCCAACTGGCAGGTTGCCGGAATACGGACGATTAGTCCAATATCTTTTAAAAACCTTCCTGAAAAAAGGAGAAATATGCCTAAAAAAGTAAAAAGAAATGACGAATCAAAATGAGCATAGAAAATTTATTTCTGTAAGCAATTTTAATTGCAAAATGTCGCCTTTTGTGATAGTAATAACGCATAATTGCACACATCTCCTTAAGAATATTCTTTAGTTCCTAACTTTTGACGCAGTGAATATTTCTATAAGTGAAATTGGCGATATATTAAAAATAAATAAATAAATAAAAGAATAGACATTATTCACTGATCTGAGTTCGATGCTATAAAAATCATATGTTTGGTGAAAACAAACCGGCATGTTTCCGTAGTAAATTTTTAAATGCCTAAAATTCAATTATTTTAAAATATGTGTTTGACAGGCAAACATTCACTGAAATTTAAATATTTGAACTCAAATTTATAACAATAGTTGATATTTATATAATTTGCACTTGAATATAAATATTTAATTCAAAAAGGATCTTGTTTACACGAAAAAACACTATTATTGCTAATATCGCTCAAGCTGATATCACGCTGATGCATTTTTGGCTTAAAATCACATTGTTTGGCGTCAAAAGTAAAATCAAAATGGTAAAGAAACAAATAACATGTAACTCATAAATGCAGTCATTTTTACAATTACATCTTCTAGTTCCTCCTGTAAGTCACATGATAGAGGAGTTTTATAAAAAAATTAACAGAAAGAAAAAAATGTCACTCATATTTTATCTAATTAAATTATTAATTGCACTTTTGTTAACCTGACGCAAACGATAAATCGCCAAATATGGGCTTAATTCTAATCTCATGCATTTCAAATATTTTTAAGCATTACAAACATTCTTTTGGGGTTTAAATTAAACAGTATCACTTTATAATATTATCGCTCATTAAAACAGATTTTTTTCTTTCTTTTTCTATTTTTTTTTTTTTTTTTGCGTGGGGAGGAATTTTAAATAAAATTTATAACAGATTTTTTTTTCTATGTGTTTGCATTTATTTCTGATATAGCCGTTTCAAATCTTTCGCCAACGATAATAGTCGCCAAACAAATGACCTATGGTAACCTTATCGTCCAAAATAACAGAACTTTCCATCATAACTCTATAACTAATCTACGTAGAACTATATGTTATATAATAAAACCTTCCCTGAAAAAATATCTATCCAACAGTACAAGTTCCATTAAAATCCATTCAGCAGAACTCGAGTTATAAAGGAACAGAACGAAATTTCCGTTTGTGTTTTATATATATAGTAGATGATATACTAGCGCCATGATTTAGGGTTTATAGTTATTTAAGTTAGCTTAATGGGGGGAGGGGGGTGCCAGTTATTGGTTCCTAGAATTTCTTCACTTCACCAGTCTCTGACAGAGGTGTTAGTTTTTGGTTATATTGACGAAAGTTGAAATCTATTATTTGAACTGCTTAAAAATGTATAATAATAAATTCAATCTATCTTGTATAGTTTAAATTGGAAAATGTTGCAAATAGAATATATAAATGTTGCAAATGTTGCATTATATCTTCGTCACTTGAAAATCTATTTATGTCAAAATATTTTTTATTTTTAGTTTCTCTGTTCCCTGACATGCAAAATTGCATTTTTCTATGAACAAAATTTTCCAATATATGAAACGTTGAATTTTATGAATTTTCAGCATTTTCAGACACTAAAAATGTGTTTGTTTTTTTTAAATGTTAGTAAAACGCTGGAAATTCATCACGATAACTCCGTAAGTTTTAGTCGTGATAAAATAAAAAGACAAACTTAAATGAGGTGTATTTTTATTAACTGGAAAGATGCAGAATGGACAAGTGAAGATTCTTGAAGGAATTTTATCGATAAGTTAAATAATCCGATAAAATATTTTCCTACTTTATTGTATTGTTATAGAGATATCTATATTTTAGGAGATTGTGCTTGAAGGTAAAATATATATTTTGAAATGAGAGATAACTTTAAAGCGAAACGATTATTTTCCAAGCTTTACTAAATGTTTTCTGCTAAGACATATATTATTCAAATAAAATTTCAATTACAAATATAATATTCGAAATATTTTTCGACAAATACATTGAGGAAATAAAATATCAACTTAAATAAACTATTTGAACTATTGCATTTCGTTAGAAAATGCAGTGTTACTCTGTATGGCAAATAAAAATATTTAAGTAACGTAACAAGTTTCCACATTACAAATGAAATCTCTTGAATATTAAGTAAAATATTTTTATTATGCCCTAAGGCTAGCAGAACATTCCCACTGGAACAAAATTTTATTTGAAAAGTTTTTCGCTTCCTTTCTGAAAATGGAAGGGAAAAAAGTAAGAAACTTTCATGGGAATATTATCTAGAAGAATTTATATCTGAACGAAATAAGAATAGATTCTTAAAAGGTAAAAGAATTGGTCACAGATGTCATATACGTACCACATTGGCGCAATCTTTCCCCCCGCCAATTTGGCGAAAACTTTGTTTTTGAATATTAACTTTATAATGCATATTAACGTTATAACATTAACGCTATAATATTAACGTTACAACGTTTTGAATGTAACGCTTGTGAATATAACGTTATAGCGTTTCGAATGTAACGTTATAACGTTTTGAATGTAACATTATTTCACTTTTATATCGAAATAAAAAATCACGTGCTATTATTGCATGCTATTTGTAACTAATATTCAAAGACAAAGTTTTCGCCAAATTGGCGGGCGAAAAAAATCGTGCCATTTGTCCAGATTTATTTTTATTTACTTTTTACTTGTCAAAATAACCTCATTGCACTATTGTTCGGAAGATATAAGTTATCAAATTACAAAATTATGATTAAAAATATCTGATTTGAAACTGTAATAACAAATTAAGCGTATCTGGAAAATAAATGTTCTTTTAGTTTAAATAATGTGATAATTTGAAGAGAAGTTTACAGTGCGTTAAGAATTTATAAGACCACTAACGAATTGGTGCACTTCTGAAGAAGAATACACAATATGCAAATTTTTAGCGTGTGTATTTATAATTGATCGTAGAACGTTTCCGGTTATAATTGTTACATTAAAATTTAACTTACATTTTATTAAAATCTTATATATTTTTTAAAACATAAATAAGGTGACTGTTAAGAAATTACAAGACCGCCTGAGGAGATTAGAATAGTATACGTCACATCAAAATCATTATAAAACGTACGCGTTTACATATCGTGGAAGTATTCCTGAGAAGCAAAGGTGAAGGTTTATATAGTGTTATTTACGATATATTTAAGGATTCCGCGGGGTAAAGAGTTGTTTACGACCGAAATAAGAAAAAAAAATGTTTTATAAGGGTGCTGGTAAGTCTGAACGAGAAATAGCTCAGTTAATGAAGCGTTCTAAAACTGCTATTCCCAATGAAATAATTAGAAAAAAGGATTCAAATAAAATTAAACGACCTGGAAGCAAAAGGATTTTGACATCACGGGATGATCGACTAATATTTCGATTATCAACTCAAAAAGGTCTTTCAACTCGGAGAATTTCGAACCGTTTCAGCCAAAGAACCTCACACGTAACAGTTTGGAAGAGTATGAAATCAAACAGTAATGTAAAATGTATGAAACTGTTGAAAAACATCAAGGTTAATGAAACATTATAAAGAAGAAAGACTGAAATGGGCTAAAAATGTCATGTCATGGGACAAGAAATGGAAACAAGTGATATTTTAAAATGAAATAAACATTAATATTGACGGTCCGGTTGGTTATAAACACTATTGGCATGATTTGAAGAAAGAACCGAAACAATGCTTCAGTCCACAAATGGGAGGAGGATCAGTAATGGTTTGGGGAGCTTTTAGTCCTGATGCATTATGCGATTTAACCCGAATTTCGGGACGTATGATCTCTGCGCAATATCAGGCTATGTTATATGATCATTTGATACCGTTTGGACTTTTTTTAGGTGGTGCTAACTGGATGTTTCAGCAGGACAATTCTTCTTGCCATGTGTCTAAATCCACCCAGCAATGGTTTAAAATAAAATCCTGTTTTGTCATTGCCAAGTCGAAGTCCAGACTTGAAGCCTATGGAAAATCTTTGGGGTATATTAAGTCGCAAAGTTTATGCTAATAATAATCATTTTTTCTGCCAATGAACTAGAAGTAGCCATTGTTAAAAAATGGCACAATATTTCTGAATCTGTACTTATTCACCTGGTCACTTCTATGAAAAACGGTTTGTTTGAGGTTATAAGAAAAAATAGAGAACTAATTATCTTATTAATTTACATATTATTTTTGTTTTTAGACAAGAGGTCTTATAATTTGTTAACAGTCTATTTTTCAATAATTGCTTATATTTTAATTAACATACATATTTATTGCACCATTCAAAAGTTTTGCAAACTAATTTTAATAAATATGTTGTATTTTCTCATGTGTTTAAATCTCTTGTGTTTAAACTATAACTAGAACCTTTATTTATTTCATAATTTTCAAAATCAAAGTCGTCTTATAATTTCTTAACACACTGTATTGACTCAATATATAATACGCTTTTATGATTTAAACTTCATTAACATTTTTTAAAATTTTTAAAATGAGGACAAATGGGATAATAAATAACTAACACATCTAAATATTATTCGAAACTAAATGTTTAGGTTAAAAAAAAACAAAAAAACTAGATTAGTTTAAATTCGAGAATGATCTGCAAATAGCCGATTTTATCGATTTTGTTTATATTACATATTTTTCTATTTTTTTTTTATAGTTGGGGTGGAAGGAAGAATCGCACTTATGATAAGTAAGTACATAAAAAAGTGATATTAAAAGTTTAACACGTTAAATTACAATTCTCAATTAGGTTTGTGCGACAAAATTTGCTTTACAAGAAAATCTGAAAATAATTGTTATAATCAAATGAAATGTGTTCTTTTTGTGCAGATTGATTATATTTATTACATGACTGAGAATGAAGAAATTAATATGAATCGAAAATTTAACTTAGGTCTGTCTAAATATTGAATGATTTATTCAACTCAACGATTTCTTCAACATATTATCCAATTATCAAGAAGAAGAACATGGTGTTAACTTGCACGAATAATTAAATAAAGCTAGTAGTATTTTAAATAGTATGAATTTATGTTTTAAAAGATGTTTAAAAAATTTAAACAACGTATACATCAAACGGAAATAGTATTTATTATGTTTATAAACAAAGCAAGTTATACAAACAGCAAATTAAAGATTAAAGAAAACATTACAGAGTTTTACAAACGCAAAAAAATGTATACAAGAACATTATATTGTTTAAATACTTTCAATGTGTGCATATTTCCACTATTTCAAACCATGAAAAGAGGCTACGTACAAATCGTTCAAGTACAAACAAGTGTGCTTGTGCGTGGGAGATTACTATTTTCCCCATTTAATGGACTATTAATACATTCACATTCTCAAAACAACCCCCAAAAAATTGAATGGCAATTTGTTTTTACCTACACTCTAAACAAAATTGTCAAATTAACGGAAAAAACCTGTCAATTTTGAGCCAGTTTAAAACCGTTTAATTTACAATTTTTTACGTGATGTGGCTGTTTTTTTTACAGTTTCACAACGTTACATTAACAAAGATAAACTGTTATTCTAACAGAAATACTTTGCGATTTTTATTGAGAAAGCCTGTAAACTTTACGAGACATATCTGTAAATTTTAATAAATTTTCTGTTTTTTAACAGTTAAATGTCGGTGCATTTACACAGATAAACTGTTATTTTAACAGAAAGGTTTTGGCATTTTCACAGAGAAAGCCTGTAAATTTTATGAGAAAAATCTGTAAATTTAACGAGGAAAATATGTACATTTTAATGAACTTTTTGTTTTTAACAGTTAAATTCCTTTATATTTACATAGATAAACTGTTATTTTAACAGAAATGTTTTGTAATTTTTACAGAGAAAACTCGTAAATCCTACGAGAATTTGAATATCAATTATTATTTGTTTTTTCCTAACAATTGAAATAAATTAAAAAAGGATCTGAGCGCAACTGCAATTTTCATGATTTGTAAGCACGAGAATCCATGTATTAAGCAGCAGTTACTAACTTGACAACATGAAAAGAATATTTTATTACTTTCACTATACATATAAAAATAAATGAATAATCTTTGTGAAGAAGTCATACTTCACATAACTTTTCCACTTCTATTCATATTTCAGTCACATTTTTTCCCTCTTATATTTCAAATACAGTGACAGCAACATACTTTTCCCTGTCTTTTTATACAAGTAGCTGTCAGGTAATGACGTATTAATCGCTCAAGTTGCCTGTTTTTCATTTTAAAATATACTTTAAAAGTAAAATAATACATTTCTAAATTTACGTGTTTGTACATTGTATGTATGAGTAAACATATTTGCTAGCAGACGTGAGCAAATTTTTCAATAATATATATTTTTTATCTGTATAATACACAATTTTTTAGTACTGTTTAGGATTTAGTAAAAGTATATTTTCTTTTCGTTTCACATACTAAAGTTAATAATAATAATAACAATACTGTTTATGTATGTTGGAGTGATATTTGGTAAAATAGTTTAGTTTTTTTGTAATGGCTTACGGAATTTATTGAATTTTTTTACGGCGCCGATAATTAAAATCGGTTAATTCGATATGGCTGATTGAATTAAATGTTACATTATTACTCGTGTAGCAAGGTGGTTGCTACAAATTAATTTATCTATGATTTAAAGTCTCGGATAATTCGATTTAAATGCGAAATTTCCTGTTTTTATCAGAATTACTTTAATTATTTTCAGTATGTTGATAATTATTACATGCCGCTTCGTTATTAGTATTATGCCAGTATTTACAATGAAACTCCTAGAAAAATAGTTTAACTGACGACATATCCAAAACTTAGAATGACTTGCATATTAAAATGTTGATACATTTTGTGCATGTATGTATCCACAAAAAAGTATTTTGGAATATCTAATATAATGGTAATTTAAAAATATTTAGCTTAAGATAAACACAATGAATAATTAAATGACGATATGATCCGGTTACATAAGATTAGAAAAGTCTTTATACAGTAGTTAAATGACAAAAAATAATTCATCTGCCAGATAATTTTAATCGTTTAGAGTACCTTTTCATATTAAATAATACGTGTTAGAGAGCGAAATTACGCTAAAAATATAAATTTTGTTGAACTTCTGGTTTATTGAAAATCATCAATCATCCTGATTAGGAAGGAATTACTTCAAATAGATATAGTAACAGGATAATTTTGCGTCATAAAGCGCTTTGATCATAATAAAATTAATTTTATGAAACCGCTTAATAAAGATTATCACGGACTGACTTCATGGTGAATGTTTAACACATATAAATTTAAAAATGCAATTCACAGCTTTGTACGTGTATGGTGAAAGAGATCCCGTCTAAGCTTTTGGATATGGTTCATTAATGAAATTTTATTCCTAATATTCCAAAAGGTTTAATGATGTTTTGCAAATAAAAATACGTTTTCTCCGAAATTCTGATATTTTGCATCATAATATTTTATGAGCAGTTATTTGAATCCAAACATTCATGTTTAATTTGTTAAGCATGTTGTCATTTTAAACTAAGAATGATGGTTAAGGTTTTGTGTACCTAACAATCGCACGAGAGCTAATAATAACTAGTGATATGACCGATAATATATTAGAATTCTATATTAAGATATCAAAATGACGCTGTAAAATATTTCTCTTAACATTCACATCATAATTTAAATTTTCACATGGAGTTTTTACAAAGTTGTGACCTGTAAAATATGAAAAAAATGCAGAGTGATATAAACAAAATATTTCTTATAATATTTTATTTTCTTAAAAGTTAAAACATGTACATTTTATTTTTAAATTTTTTCAGGTTATAGAGAAATTTTTAATGCATGTTTTTTAATATGCAAAGTTCGTACTTCTATCTGCACTCAAGACATAAGTATGAGCAGATTAAGTTTAATTTAACTGTTGTATTTAACTAAACAATAGACTTTATACACTATCAACTTTTGATAAAACTTTCTTAGCAGTTAAAATATGTACATTTTTTCCATTTAAAAACAAAACTCAACTATTCATTTCCAGGTTTACACAAAATAAAAACACCTTGAACATGTACATATATTCGAGAGAAAAATACACCATTCTATTTTATCACGAAATTGTCTTGGAGAGATCTGGGAGTCAACATTGGACTGGGAATTGTATCTACTTTCCAATATTATTAGAATATTTAAAACAGAGTTCAATTACATATTAAAACTTCGGTCATCTTTGAATACTAAAAAAATCACCCTCTTTTAACACTCTATTTGATATTTTTGGATCAAACCAATCTGAAAAAGACGTAGTATGTATAATTTTTTATTTCATAAAGTTCGAAGTGATCAAAATTTGAGTATTCTAATATAAATGCACGTTACAAACTTTGATGTCGATCTTCCCAGAAAATAATCAGATTGAATTGGGGTTTTTTAATTCTAAAGGGATACGACGGATAGACATTAAACGAATTCCAGGCATTTATTCGATTGAAACATATTTTTAATTGTGAAAATATTAATAAATTCATATTAAAAATATCATTTATGACCTAAATATATTTTTACAAAACATAAAAAAAGAAAAGTTGTGTTTCGAAATATAATTATGTGCATTTGCAATGTATTCTTCTCAATACTTTTGGAGATATAGAGAAAGTTTTCCTCTCACTCTAAAATAACTGATTACTGTTATAGCTGGCATACAAAAAAAAAAAAAAAAAAAAAAAAAAGGAACATTTTAGAAATGACAGTTTTTTTTATAATAGAAAATAAGTTAGTTTTATATATTAAATTTTATACATTTTTTACGGTGATTTATTGAATGTTTAATGTTCGTACACATTCTCTAGTAAAATTTTAGTGTTTTTTTCAGAATTTATGTATAAACTCCTAACCAATTTTCTTTTGAAAAATCTGTAAATATTTTTGAAATAAGCACAAAATATACCTTTTGCAGCCAGCTTTGATCCAAATAACACGATTAAAAGACCAAATGTGGGTGTTACAATTTGCAAATAACCGTTGGTGCGATATTTACTTTAGAAGACACATATTTTTAAAAATGTTGTTATATTAGGAAATAATTTCTTATCCGGAATCCAATGATACTCTTGTTGTGATTTTATTGTAAACGATACTAGAACAAATGTGTATATGTTATTTTTTTATAAAACAGACTGTAATAATCAAAGGTCCTCTTTTAAACTAACAAAGACCGTTAACACTCACTATGTGCCATATACCGATTGTAACAAAATTTTTCATGTAGATAAAGGGTACCAAGATACAAAACAGTACGGTCATTGTTTATCTGCCTATTTATCTTTTATATATTTCACTGCTTAGCAATACTTAAATAATATTAATTTCCGCAAATTGCTATCAGTTTCAATCTATATATTTGTGAAAAATTGATGGTTTGTGGAAAAGTAGAATAAACTAATACACTGATTCAAAATATATTCTTGCGAGTCTTAATCTAAAAGACCACATATGGACACATACGAAGTGCATCTAGCTCAACTTTGAAGTTTGGATAGATGCACTTCGTACGCCTTGTGCTTCGTGGTAAAAAAAATCAGCAATTAAGAATCTGTAGCATTTGTGGTACTCTTGTAAACCTTGAGCTAAATTACACCCAAACATTTTCTATTATATAAAATTCATAAACATGGCGACAAATGAAAAATTGATAATCTGTATCATTTGCAATTACTTCATAAACGCGCATTTCTTCATAAATTTACCAAAGATAAAACTTTGTTTATATTTATATACAACACAGAAAATAAATTTGACTAAACATTACTTAATACGTTCGTTACGAAACCATTACTTAGTAAATGTGAATTCCATTTCGGTATGTTAGACAAACCATTCAATTTTACTTTTGTATCTTCATCAACATAATAGCAATATTTTTTGTTCCATTAAACATTAAACTTATATATAACATGAAATAAAACATTTTATTATTAAATTAATACAATACTTAATAATTCATATATATGCTATACGTCTTAGTCTCACATTCGGTACCACCTAACAACATTTAAATTACATCCCCAACAAAATACAAATTAGGAGTACATGTGCCAAGTAGTCTGGGGTCTGCAGTTGAAGAGCATCTCATTATCATCATCATCATCATAATTGTCCAGGGATTTGGAGACAACTGGAAGCAACCATATACATAAATGTTTTAGATTAATTAATTGCGGACCCCAAATGGACAAACCTGAACGAATATATATCATTCGGGATAAAAAGCCCAAGAGCTGAATAAAAACAGCAGACTACTTTTATTCAATCATTTTAGCCATTATGAGTATACTGCTCAGAAGAATCACGACTGTAAAATAATGATAAACGCATGAAATTCAGCTAAATAAATCTCCTGGCAAAAATATCAAGATGCACTCAAAAATGCAACTATTAACTCGATGTAAACTAAGTTATATCGTTAGCATGAATCTAAAACTATAAGAGTTCACATAAGACTTCAATTTTTTTCCAAGTAATAACTGCAAGTGTACTCTTGGTAATGTAGAAAACATATATATGCACAATAATAAATCCATAAGGACTGAAATACTGTAGCGCCCACAAGATTACCACAATTGGTTTATCATTCTACGGCGGGACACCATCACGGAAAATACAAGTTTCGAATGAGCGTCCATTGGAAGACAGGAGAGCCCAATCATGATAAACGCATGAAATTCAGCTGAATAAATCTCCAGTCAAAAATATCAAGATGCACTCAAAAATGCAACTGTTAACTCGAAGTAAGCTAAGTCATCTTGTACGCATGACTCTAAGACTACAACAGCTCACATAAGACTTCAAGTCTTCTCTAAGTAATAACTGCAAATGTACTCTTGGTAACGTACAAAATATCTTTATGCACAAGAATAAATGCACAAGGACTGACCTACTATAGCGCCCACAAAATTAACACAATTCGTTTATCATTCTTCGTCGGGACACAATCATTGAAAATACAAGGTTCGAAGGAGCGTCTATTGGAAGAGGGGAGAGCCCGACTTTACAGACACCACCTTAACATCTCGCGTTCCCTTGGATGTGTGCACTAGTTTCTCTTAAGGCCTTTTAAGGTATCCGCACAACTTTGAAACGTCATTTTCGATGAAAAGATCGATTTTTCATTTTTGCAATCATATAAAAATCCAACCTTTTATCTATCGAATTCTGCTTTAATGGTGTCTACATCTAAATTAGAGCTCGAGTTACAGCCGTTTAATGTTACATCTGTTACAGCTTGCTGAAGAATTATACAACCGAAAATATCGTTCTGCAAACCGGAAGTAAGCTTAGATGTATGTTTACATTCTTCTCTTTCGAGATTTAGAATTTGCATTAGAATAAGAAAATACATGGAGTTTATAATTAAACCTTTAAATAATAATAATTGTTTTTATAGCAAGAAACGCCTTTAAAGGTTATTTTTAGCTTTTTCTCAAAATGAAGTTTTTTAGATTTATACTGTACGCAAGACATCCCCAAAAATTATGCATGAAAGGACTTGATTTTTTTTTTTGCTTATTTTACAAATGTTTATTGAGGGGATAGACTACAATCATAATAATATAATTCATTAGTTTTATATTTGCATTGGTATAAGTTAAAAAGTTGCAATAAATTTTACGATTTTTTTATTTTTTTGCGTTAGTACTTCAAGTGCCATAGCATCTGCGATAGAGATACTCTTATAATACGGCTAGTCTATGTCCTAGAGAAATTTATTCTCTTTATCATGTAATTTACAAAATGTGAATGCGTTGATTTCAGTTATCATATTTTGCACAAATGTAAATTTTTCGCATAATTTTGACTATTTTTCACTTTACACAAATTATTTCCGTGTAATTTCTACATTTTTCAAAGTTTTAACTTAAATTTCATTAGATAAAATTGGTATAAAGAGAAAATTTCAAAACTTTCAAAAAATCATCTCTGAAGGTGTAGGGATACCTTAAATCTACTTCTATATACACTTTATCTCTATTATGTTTTTAGATAAATTGTAAATATATGCTAGCCATAGCGTTGCCATTGTTTCCATAAAATCCTTCTATTTATTTTACCTTATCATTAAAGCTCCATTGGAAACCACATAAAAAATATGAAGAATATAGTTGTTAGACACACAATTAGCCCTTGAATATCACTTTTCGTTAGTTTTTCTCAAAACGTAAACATGCGCTAGAGATTCAATGTGGCTTAATTCGCCAGCAGGCATAGATGCAAAAATATTTTATTAACGTAAAAATAAAAATAAGATATATAGGCACAGTAAGTATTTTCTTATTTGCTCTTTGAAATCTAAAAATATAAACATTTAATATACTACATTATCTTTCACAACCCAAAAATAACCAAACAAATTTTATTAAATAGCGGAAAAGTAGAACACTGGAATGTGAAATTTCAAACAATTTTCATTTAAATTTTAGTGGTTTTCATATTCTTTAATAATTAAAAATTAATAACCTCCATAGCATAAAATAGAATTTGCAGAAATCTTTTTAATTTGCTGCCATGTATTATAGAACATATTTTAATAATGAAGAGACAGTAAATATTTTAGAAATAATTTTAAAAATAACTTATACTTGAAATGATTATGCAAATACTCAAAAAATAATACGGTAATTTTAATAAATGCATTTTTAAGTATTTCTCATATTTTAATAACCTTATTCAAATAATTCAAAGTTTCCATATAACATGTTAGATATTTATAAATAACCTTTACAATTTTCGTTAATTGAATTTACAAAAAAATATATAATTTACATGACATTTTAATTTTTCTCGAATTATATTTCGTAGGGAATTTATCTACATGTATTTATTTATTTCACATCTGAATAATCCCAGGAGACTTATATGCATATGCAGAAAAAATTATAGTTGAAATATTTCCCATTAAAAATTTAATAAAATGTGAAAAATAAAGTTATTTTTAAATGATGAATCATTTTCGTGGAAAAATCTTTATAAAGATAATTTTGATTTTCAGTTTTATAAAATGAAGAGAAAGCAATTATAGAAATTCTGTCTAAAGAGAGAAAATGATATAGTTAACGTGTACAGTTTTTGAAATACATTTAGCTTTTTATATATATATATAGATAATTACTAAATCATGTTACGTAATTTATTACATCTTACAAAATGATTCATTCATCATAACTATTTGTTTTTTGGTGTTCAGTTATTAACAAAATATAGAGCTGGTTCTTAAAAATAGACACATTTTTAGAAAGTAAAATTTCTGTATGAAATAATCTGTTTTTTCGATTGAGATTTACGTTACCTTTTCTAAAGACGCAAATGCAAATTTTCCAAAAAATATCTTAACATAAAATGGATATAAATTTATTCAGAAATATTTTGTCTTTATAATTTCTAAACCAATGTCTTTATATTATTCGAAAGACGTGATAAGGATATACTAATGATTTTTATTCTATTTTTTTTAACTTGCTGAATGGTTTCTGAAACATATAGACATTGTCATGTAATGTCTTTTTGTAGCGTATAGTGGATTTCTGTATGTTGCCGTCTGAACTTGCCTTTTCCTACTTTTTTTTTTATCCAAGAGTTTACGCAAACTGTTTTGTTTAATACCCACATTCTTTATAATATGGTCTCATTGACCGAAAGATATTTGTGATGAAGCTATTGTGATTTATTCTGGCCAGATTAAAAAAATAAATAACGACATAAAATCTTCAAAATAAGCAGAAGTTTTTTATTATTATTCTCAATCTGTTTTAGCGTATGCCAAAAGATAAATTCGAAAATAAATTTCAAACATTAATATATATATATATATATATATATATATATATATATAAAGACAATCACTTTTATATTTTATTATAAATTCTACGTGCTAAATGCGAAGGAATATGTCGTCTTTAAGGCTGTGTTGAATATTTAAAACAGATACCGCGTCCAAATTTTAAAATACGTAATTTAAATCAGGAATATTACAAAGCATATTATGATGCAATATTGACAAGCAAATTTGACACTCAACACTGATTGCTGACATAATTATTATCATTAACATAAACATCACACGTTTTAGCAAATATATATTAATTATTATGAGTTTTTAGTACATTTACATTATTTCATTATGTCTTATTTTATTTCTTTATTATTGCTTTGTTTCTTATTCATATTTTCTTCTTTGTTTCATAGATTATTTTCTTAATCTTTCTCCATTATTCATTTTTTACCTTAAGGTTTTAATTAATTTTCTGTAGAGAAACGGATATTATATATTCGCTGTAAAAATAATCCGTAAGAATACGTGAATTGCACTTGTAACCGAATAATAATGCATTTTTACGGATATTGTTTACAAAATAAAAGTAAAAATAATACGTTCTAGAGTCATATTTTAAGAATATAACTAAACGCTTAGCACAGGTACATCTTAAGAATAATCTGAAATTCTTCTTCGTTGTTTTCTGAAACATGCATAAAATTGCTAAGTAAAAAGTAAATTACGAAAAATACCATATTAGTACTAGCAAAACTGGCCAGAACATTTCCCTTATACTTACGAGCCTTTTTTTCTTCCTTATGCCTACAGAATTTTGTATGTCACTATTTATTCATATTTTAAAGTAATCGAGTAGTGAAAATATTTCTAAAAGATTTGTAATATTGCCAACTTTTTAATATTGCCATAGGGTGCCAAGAAATATACTTTGCGTTTTATAAGGAAGCTCTTCAAGAGGAATTACTCGCAATGTTTCGAAAAGGGAACTGCACGTTACTCCCTTGCAATGTTTTATGAACATGAAAATTATCAACTAAAACATTACATTTTAATTCTGTGTTTAAGAATAAAGTTGGTCAGTTAGTGTATTCCGACACAATGTTCAAATGCAAAAACTGTTGGCTGACAGTCGCAGAAATATAGAGATAAACCCTCTATTAGGACAAACTTATTGTAGATGTAAGAAAACAATTTGGTCATCACATAAACATGAAAAGTCCCAACTAACACATTACATTTTAATTCTGTGTTTAAGAATAAAGTTGTTTAGTTAGTGTATTCTGACACAATGTTCAAATGAAAAAACTATTGGCTGACAATCCCAGAAATATAGCGAAAACCCTTTACTAGCACAAGCTTATTGTAGATGTAAGAAAGCAGTTTGGTCATCACATAAACAGGTAAAGTCCCAACTAACACATTAAATTTTAATTCTGTGTTTAAGAATAAAGTTCGTCAGTTAGTGTATTTTGACACAATGTTCAAACGCAAAAACTGTTGGCTGGCAATCCCAGAAATGTAGTGAAAAACTACTAGCACAAACTTCTTGTAGATGTAAGAAAGCAGTTTGGTCATCACATAAACACAAAAACTCCCAACTAACACGTTACATTTTAATTCTGAGTTTAAGAATAAAGTTGGTCAGTTAGTGCATTCTGACACAATGTTCAAATGCAAAAACTATCGTCTGGCAATCCCAGAAATATAGTGAAAAACCTCTACTAACACAAACTTATTGTAGATGTAAGAAAGCAGATTGGTCATAACATAAGCACAAAAACTCCCAACTAACACATTACATTTTAATTCTGCGTTTAAGAATAAAGTTGGACAGTTAGTGTATTCTGACACAATGTTCAAATGCAAAAACTGTTGGCTGACAATCCCAGAAATATAATGAAAAACCCTCTATTAGCACAAACATCTTGTAGATGTAGGAAAGAAATTTGGTCATCACATAAACATGAAAAGAGCTGCACTATTTATTTAGTATTACAGAAAATTTAATTAGTTTTAACAGTTAAAAAGTACAAAATATGGAAAATATCAAAAGCAGTTTTATTAATTTGCCGATGTAAATCTTAGAAATACATTAGTATTATGGGCATAATAATCATTATCTTAATGGCAGATATACTAAAATGTGTTTATATATGCAATGTGTATAATCGGAGAATGTTAAGCATGCAGAGACAGTACAATAGATTTCTAGGTTGATTTGTCGGCGCTGAACATCAGAATACATCAATCAAATGCTTTGTGATAGCATATTAACATTCCATTTATGAGACCAATCACTCTTATTCTCACGTAACTAGAAATTTACGAAGATATTATTTGATAATTAACTCTTAACTGCATCTGTAATGTCGGTATACTTGGATCAAAGTGCACTACAAATGTGTAGTGTGAAGTAAATGAATAGTTTTTTTGCATGTCAAGCAAAAACTGTGTTATTGCTTATAAAAATTATCTAAATGTGCATACTTATTATAGTAATTTTGAGAAAGATGAAGAACTTATTTTGCACACGTATTGCTTAACTGTATAGTTTAACAGTCCTAGATGTAGCGTCACATTTTGATTTATACGGTAGATTAGTTCTTACAGATAACGAAACTGACAGTCGGTTGTTATGCCAGGTTGTTGTCATGGTAACATCGGTTGCTATCATGTGAAATACATGGCAACCCGATTACTAACGTCATACAGTGGATCGATCATTAAGAAAATGCGAACATAGGACCAAAAATAAATCATTAATTAACTAATATTTGGGAATGAAATTTCTTAAAACAATGTCTACAAAATACAAACGTATGTTTATTTTTATAATTACGAAACATTATATCATACTTATTTAACTTGGGTAATGCATTTTTGAATAGTGAATTTATTTTGCAACTTTGAGGGACTTTTAAATGTTTTCGGAAATGGCACCTATGTGAACTATACTAATAACCAATTTAAAATGTCATTAATAATGGTATAAAACACAGATTAAATCAAAACTGATTACATTTTTTTTTACTTTTACATATGGTTCCATATAATGAATCACATATATAGAAATAACGGTATCATCAATTTCAAAATTGCATAACTTAAATTATTTAAAGTTGTTTGACATTTTCAACACATGTCAGTACTCCTGATAGCTTGTACTTTAATGACATATAAAGGATTTTTGCGCAAATCTGCACCTTTTTTATATAAATGCTACAACATACTTTTCTGTTTCCAGAAAATAAGTTAAATTGGCTGTAGATCAAAACATATTTTAAGATGTATATTGGATAAAGATATAAGAACATATAATTTAGTATTTAATTGTGAATTGAAATTTATCATATTTTGAGTTTTATATTCGTTTATATGAAAATGCAGGGAATCCCGGTGACGCTCAGACGGTTAAATTTACTTTAATAAATAGGTACCCTGATATGTCTGTCAAAAAATGTTAAACTTTAAAGTAAATGTTCCAATGCTGCTGGAAACTGTCTGTTTCTTTGCACGTTTGTTATATTCTGTATAGAAATGGAAATCAAGGGGTCAGAAGTTATTAACAACTCCTGCAATAAGTCTTCGTTTGACGCCCTACGACTTATATTTCTCGTATGAAAGTTCGGGTACTTTTGAAACTCTATATCTTGCAGTAGCTAGCTTCTTCTGACAGTTGACCAATTGGAACGGGAAATTTTTTAATTACACCTTTTGCATGAACAGTATTTTATGTACAGAAGCTGGCATATAATACCACCCATATTTTGAGGCACGTTGTTTAGCTGTTTACAGAGTGAAATTGTCAATTATTTCCCCCATTAATTTCTTCTTCATAGTAGATCACTTGCATTGTAAATGAAAAATATTTAATAAGTTCTTTGTTTAATCCAGTAATCTCACCTGCCTTTTCGAACTCAACATACAATGTTTTTGCAATGTTTCCATTATGTGTCAAATCATGTTTATTGGCATTAATTACCAAACTTAATTATTTTCTAGAATCTGTTCGTATTTCTCTCATTGATTCATCTTTTTCATTCTTTTGGGCCTCAGCTCGATCACTCCATGGTTTAAATGATAAATTTTAAGAAATATAAAGCGAACACCCCATAGACTGTATTCTTAAACGGTGACTGAGACACCAAAGCTGTATGAGGCTGTGTTTATATTCGTTTTAACAATTTTATCAATGTTATTCATTTGTGAAGGTTTTTGCACCGTAAATATAGCATGGTGAATATGGGGATGCATTTTAATGTTCAGCAATAACTTTTTCATCAATGACTTTAAATACATCTTGTGATCAATGGTGATATTTTTAAGTTCGGTAGGCTTTAAATTGTTTACTACTTCTTCAATTCGCTGATACTCCTTTTTTGATATGTCAGTATTCTTATAACTACAGTCCCACGTAATAAACTAATAAGGACAAAACTAGTAATAAAAACTGAGCTATCTGATTGTAATGAGCATCGCTCATCAAATTTTTCTTTATACATTCTTTGGCTTGAGACACCATCAAAACACCATTTACATATTTATTTTAAGTGCGTTTTGGGTTTTAATTACATATTACCCAAAATTCTAATTACAGTTACATCTAAAATCGACTGCAAATTGATTCAAACCAAAGTATCTGTAAAGTATATTTATTTTTTGGAATGTAACATTCGAGTTTAGCTTTTAGTACAATTATCCACCATTTCTCTAAGTTCTTGTTTGCAGGAGAAAAGTATGAAATTGTTCGTAAACCTATTTTTAGTATTATTTGTTTTACTCATTTAAACCTAAATATAACAAAAAAAATATACATATATATATGGGCTTATCATATCGTGATAACCACATGTTCGACATCGTCTATACTTCAATCTACTGTGCGTCACCCGAATCGGGTGCATCAGCAGTAATCGCGTTGCCGCTTATTTCACATTGCAGCAAAGAGTGCCCCTTATTATGTCAAAAACCCCTCGGGTGCTCCAGCTTACTGGGAGTTTCCTTATCTGTAACACTTATTCTATCATTTATACCAAGATCATCGACTCTAAAATTGGCTGTCAAAATGTGACGCTTCCTACCGGGCTATAATGAATTTGATACATAAATTACACTAAAAAATAATGACTATCATCCTTAACTCGAACAAGAATAGCCATATTTCACAGAGTACTTATTTTCACAAGATTTTTAGCGTTGGAATTTGAAAATGAACCGCAAAAAATCCTTAAAGCAGTCTAATAATTCGGTTTTCACATAAAACAAATATCGATATTTCCATTAAAATTAATTTTATAGCAATACTAAAGTTCAATAAGAATTTTAATTTCATTACATAAAAAAACAAAGTACTTAAGCTAAATTATTAAAACTACATAGGAAATAGAGTTAATTATACAGGGTGTTTCACTACCAGGCCGACAAACTTGCAGTTGGTGTAGGGGGAACAGAGACGACTTGGAATCACATAGCAATGTAGGGTCGAAAATGCCGTAGTTGCGCTCTATGGTTCAAAGAAGCAGAGAAAAAGAACAGAAACAGAAATACATTAATGGGACAGAAAACATTTTATTGAAAGGTTGTACTACAAAAGATATTTGAAATTACGACCAGAAGTCGTCAGGCAGGCTTGACAGCGGCGCTGCATGGGTTCTTTTACGTTCTGGTAGATTACTGGCGTATCGCATATCTTCCCGGCAGCTACAGATATTCATTCGGCGAGGTCTTCAACTGAAGGAACGGGGATCTCGTACACCAAACTCTTCATTTGAACCCAGAAGAAGAATACGACTTCTGGTCGTAATTTCGAACATCTTCAGTAGTACAACCTTTCAATAAAATGTTTTCTGTCCCATTAATATGTTGCTGTTTCTGTTCTTTTTCTCTACTTCTTTGAACCATAGCTCACAACTACGGCATTTTCAACCCTGTGTTGCTGCATTGATTCCGATTCGTCTCTGTGCCCTCTACACCTCCTGCAAGTTTCTCGATCTGGTAGTGAAACACCCTGTAGAATCACCAAAATGTAATTTATTTTAAAAGAAGTTAAATAGATTATAAAACCTAACGTAAACGATAGTTAGTTGCATTTCTCTCATTGCGTCAGGCAAACCCATTTTTCAACAGGATTATGCCTTAATCCATGCATCCTCATCCTCATTCAAACCATGTTTTAAAGAAAATGAGGTCACATACCTTGTCTGATCATTACAGAAGCCTGATATTAATCCATTAGAAATCGTGTGGGGTTTATTACTAGGATATATTTGCACAAAAGTGTAGTGTTGTGTCACAAAAGACAAACTAAAATCATCTATGAAAATGGTCCTGGAAATGAATTCCTAAAGATTCTATTAAAAGTCTCCTGGACATTAATTACCCCCTATGGTTAATTACTAGATTTATTTTGACAGAATTGCTTTCTTTTCCAGTTTCAGATTTGTTCCTGTATCAGTATAGTTACAAATGATAAAAATAAAATTACGTAATTTTTCGCCTAATATTGGACATAATAAAATTTTTTAAATGTATTATTTCTGTAGAAAATGAATCAATTACATCAAATACTGTAATCCATTAAATGTTTCATACCTATTTTTTTTCAATTGGTCATGTTTCAGGATCTAAAAAACATATTGGTCTATGTTAGATAAATTCAAATAAATATATAGTTTTTTTTTACCTATATTTGATTTAATTTCAGTAAATTTAATGATGAATATGTGCATTTCGAGAAGATTGGCCAAATTACAATTATATAACCGAAATTCCGATATAAGCATTTAAATATAAATGATCTTTTACTAGAAATTCGTGCGTAACAAATGTGTAACATTGGTATATATTATCCAAAGTTGAAAGTTTAAATTTCCTAAATCTAAGTCATACATAGAATCATGCGGCATACATTTAGCTAACATGCAAATAAACGTATATTATAACGACTAAATTTTTATTCATAAAATGTAACATATTGATATTTTCCATATTACAAATGAAAATCGAAAGAAATTAAATTTTGCATCAAGGGAGTGCCAAAATAACCAATAATAAAAGTGTATTAATTTGTTAAACTCTTTATATAGCCCATTATTTTGATTTAATATAATTATATTTTACACTCCATAATGCAGTGAATGTATATTACAAATATAAATTTTCTAAATTGCATCTAATACTTCTTAGAGGTAGTTTTAATAAGCAGGCGTAATTCTTATAAATTGGAAAGAGTAACTTTTAACTTATTGTAACAGCATTTCATTTTGTTTACTGGCAATTGTTTAAAATGTAAATGAATTTCATTTAAACTAATTGCCTTCAATGTAAATGAATAGCTAAGCAATTTTTTTCCGTTTTATATATCAGATAAAGAGCTAAAATTAATTGAAATACAGTTCGAATAACATATTTTCGATTATTTGTTTGGTTTCATTAATTATATTGATAGCCTAGAACTATGTACACTTTAAATTGATTAAATTTTAACTGGCATAGTTCAAAAGAGATAATTCAGATATACTGGTAAATGAATTTACGCTTAGTATTCCAGTAAATTTTACAGGGTAATTAATTTGTTTATATAGTTATTTTCTATGCAAAAAAGATGAAATGTTTACGTTCTACAAGGATTACCATTAAAATGTAAAAATTTCCATTGGCAGTTGTACAGAGTATTTAAAGAAAATTCAAGGAAAGTTATTTTCTACGTGTTTTTCGTAATAAAATTTAAATATAGTAACAGAGCTAAAATAATAACTTATTTATAATAATAGAATTGATGGTATAAAATTTATATTGGTTCATTTATATTTACAATTCAGAACTAAAAGTGCATTTTATTTTTTATTGATTACCCATATTTTTAATAAATCATGGATACATGATTTTTTCTCCATTTTATAATTAACTTTAAAATTAATTATAAATGTGTACTTAAACATGTTTTTGATTTATGAAAACTAAGTACTTGTAAAATAATAAACTGAAATAAAACAATAAAAAATTAACTCCCTGATAATATATATCAACACCGCTGATAAAAAAAACAAGAATGAAAAATCATGCGTCAAGCATAGATTATATAGCACTTTCCAACGCTTCCAAAATAATTTTACAAATAATACCGTTTAATAAGCTAAAAGCTAACATCTAAGTAAACAATTTAGAAAACGCATAACATATTTAAAAACATAATTTCAGGAATTTCCAACATATACAATATTTGGAAAAATATCCGAATACTTTTATTCAGCCCTGTATAGGATCTATAGATTTGTATATATACTACACAGGATGATAATTTTAGTTCAGTTAGGAAACGCGTAGCACAGTTTAAAATTCTCCGTCTGGAGTTTGTGAATAAACAGAAATGTGTTCGCGAACTTTTGTGCTGCCCTGTATAGGATCTACAGAATTTATACACACCACGTAATAGACAAAAAGCAAGTTAAAATTAAAATCGCGTTCAATAACTTAAAACGCACTTCCAGGAATTATTGTTAACAGACAGTAGATAATTCTTTTGCGTGTCCCTGTAAATGAACGATGACTGCTATACACACAATATTCCGTAGTAAGTCTCTTGTAATGCACCTTAGTGATCTATATAAATTTCAATGCGTTTAAAATAGTGAAACATTATTTAAATAAACCGCAGACGATTTTTCTCCATAGACGTAATGTAACGGAATTATTTTTACTGTCCCTGTAAAGTAACTATAAGTGCTATGCACACCCTGTTCCCTATTAAGCTTCTTTTAATGCACCTTAGTAATATATATAAATTACAATGCGTTTAAAATAGTGAAACATTATTTAAATAAACCGCAAATGATTTTTCCCCATAGACCGCAATGTAACGGAATTCTTTTGAGTGTCCCTGTAAAAAAACTATAAGTGCTACACACTTCCGTTGAAATAGGGAACATGCTATTGATAACGACAATAACATATAAAAATTGCAGAGCAATCCGAGCATATTTACGGGAGTTAGAGCACGGACAGACGGCAGACGGCAGACGGCAGACGGCCAGACGGCAGACGGCCAGACAAACCGAATTCATAAGCACTTTTCAACTAGGTTGGAAAGTGCTAAAAAGAATTCTTTATGAACTTCGTTGATAGCTTAAAAATTATTTCATCAATTTTTCATAGTGACTTTTTCTATTTAATCATCGTTCAAGCAATGTTATGTTACTTTATCTTTATAAATAAAGGTATCAATATTAAGATTTCATTAACCAGTATAATAAACTAATTGAAATTTATAACCATATCGTTTTTACCTTCTTAGACAATTTCTTTTACTCTTCTGAATACGTGCATATTGTATGAATGAGTTTCATAAATGTGGCGTTAAAGATCATCTCATTAGAAAGTTGATTAAATTAGAAAGTTAAAAGAAATCTTGGTTTGAATTCATAAATTTTGTAAAAATCCTTCTAATTTGAATAAGTTTTCCATAAATCAACATACCGTTTGTATAATATCTAAAAGTAACATCAAATAACGGTGAATAAGTATAATGTATAAATATAATTTTTATTAACAATCTAACAAAATATAAATGCAGTTTCTGCCAAATGTTACACTGCAATAATATTTTAGATAAATGGGACAATGAATAAAAGCGTATAAAATAGTTATTATATAACAAAATTATATAGATTAAAAAATGGAAAGTGTTAAAAAATAAATACCATGTATAGTTTATTTCTTCATTGTGATATTAAATGAATAAAAAAATATTGTATAAATTCTAATTTAAGTCGTTTGAAACATAGTAAAATGCTAATTGAACATGCACATAAGAAAAACACACTCAACTCAACACTTTGTATATATGAAAATATGTAATATTTAAAGCAGTACAAGGGACTAGTTTAAAGAATGGAATGTTTAAAATGAGGGTTGCCATGTGCAATATTTAGTTTAATTTTTTATTGTTGTATTTATTGAAGACAATTATTATAATGTTCAAATTTTAATTCTGACTATTTTAAAAATAAAAGGAATGGTAAACGAACAATTATAACTGAACTAGAGTCATATTCCATACATGAAGATATTTAAAATTTATAATATTTTATTATCATATAATTTTATCTCATAATATTTCTATTAACCATCTAAAAATACGTAAATTTTACTAGTTGCATTTTGTGTAATAATTTGCATAGTTGTTGTGTTGAATAAACTATGTGATTATTTTTTCTATGCAACACAAATGAATAATGTAAATACTAGAAGGTTAAAATATATAAGATACTTGATATATGAAAACACATTTATTTATACTATTATTCAGATATTTATTTAAAACAATTAGTTTGTTTAAATTCTAATTAAAACGTTTCGACCAAGAAAAAAAAAGTTAAACAAAAAATGTTAAGATAAAAACATTCAGCTAGATTTCATTTTATATACATAAATAGATGTAAAAATCCAAATATGGTATTGCTTGTTATTAGCTCGTAATATTTCAGATATTGCTGTGAAATCATTTTAGAATCAGAATGTTTAGGCAATGAATTTTACTTTTTGCGATTAGAATGTACATTTTAGGGTGTATCACGTTAAAAAACACATTCTAATTGCAACAAATACAATTTTCGTGAAATAATTTTCTTAGCAATATGTAGGGATTGCAAGTATTATCAATTTAAACATATCTGTCCAAAGGAAAATATCTGTCTGCAAGTGATTTTTTTCAGAGTGCATGCAAGTTTTGAAATCAAAGTATACATTCGAATTAAAGACTGTGTCTCGGTACACATATATGTGAATTTTAAATTCAATCGGTTCTAATTAAAAATATTTCACGAGGTTTGGAGCAAATGACTTGAAATTTTTCAAATAAAAAAAAACCATATTATCTCTTTTATGAATGTATAAAGGTTTTAACTCCCATAAGTAAATTTGCTTTTTTAAAAAAATCTGAAGTTCCACCAAAACAAAACGAAAAAAAAAAAAAACAGAACAAAAAGGAGATTATTAAAATTAAAAAGAAATAAAAAATAGTAGATTCCGTAGCTCTACAGGAATATTAAAATGCACAAAAATTCATCATCGATGCAGTCAGAGAACTTGGTGTTTGCATGCTTTGCGTATCCCCTGCCACCTCCCCCCTAAAAATATCTTTTTTTTTTAACCCTGCTTGCCATTTCTTAGATTTGGCAACAACGCTCTAACTCTTCGAGACTACCACTTCTGTTCGAGAACCGAAAAAAATTTCTTTTTCGAGAACGAAATTGCTGTACAACAGTATCATACAATAACTTATGTTCTATTGCATCTCAAAACAATTCTGAAATAACGTATGTTTTTGATGAAAATTCCTTTTAATATAATGAAAATGAAAGCTAGAATATATAGTGATATGAGACAAAAAATACAATTAAGTATAAAATTAGTATAATTAAACGCGGTAAAATCGTAAAATATGTAAATCCCTATTTATTGTCCATGTTACCAATTTAAGATCAGACATTATCTTAAAAGCATGGTTAAAAATTTTCACTAAAAACGTCCCTCATTTCAAAAATGTAAAACAGTTTCAAATAAAAACCTTCAGCACTCCACAAAAGCGCTTTTGCCTTCGCTAGAGCATCATCAGTTGTAATCTTCAAGTCTCTGCTTCTCCGCTACATATATGACTGCTGGTTGAAGAGCTTCCCCTATCCCACATAAAAAATTTAAATAATATTGCAAAAATGCAAGATTTTGTTTTATTATCTTTACCTTAAATGTTATACACTTTATTAGAAAATTATTATAATTTTTAAAATAATTAACAGAAAAATATGCTGAACGTCCACTATAATCTCATATGATATATATCTATTTGTCGCTATTATACTGAATCTTGTAATCAGTGAAAAGTTACGTGTAAGAAAACAAATTCATTTTCCTGTGACTATATTTTTCTAGGTAACTATTACTCAGGAAACTATAAACAGCCAAGGGAATTAGCATCAGTCGGGTTGGTATCGAAGGCTTATCGAAGGCTTTCTAAACATAAACGAGACATTGTGAGTTTTTTATCTTTTATCAAAATGTGTATACCATTACTGTTAATTCCTACAGATATGCACATAATATCAATTAAGTATTTATTTATTTATTAATATATATACATGAACAAGTACTCATTTCCATAAACGAGATATTAGTATTGTGAAATATATATTCCGGCATTGATTAAATTCTTAAAAAAAAAAAAAAAAAATGGAAACAACGATATATTTTATCAACATTTTAAATACCACTTCACAAACATGTCTGTTACTGTTGGCGATGGCTTTATCCATAGAACTGGATGTTAGATTATTTAACAAAAAAAAATCTATGTTAACTTTATCCATTAAAGATGGCATACAAATATATGATAAAGATACGCTTTACCCTTATTATGAGCTTCCAGTGAATACATAGAATACATTTTGCACAATAATGTGGTATATAAGTTTACAATGCATCTAATTCATATGTGCATCTATCTTCCATGGCTAAGCATATGTTTTAGTGTGATGAAGTAATAAACTTCTAAAAAACAAACAATAATACAATTTAGTTAACTACTTTTATGTCTTCAAGAATGCTTCATTATATTTTGATATACACTTTGGAGATGTGAACTTGAAAGAATGCCATAGCACAGATTTTATTAAACAAAACATTTTTTATAACGGTAAGTAGGGGATTGGGACTGTTGCGGGTACATTTTACAGCAGTCGATCAAAAACAAGATCAATTTAAGAAAATCGGAGAAAAGGAAAATATTTTCCAAAAATATGTTAAATTGAAACTCATTTAATTTTGCTCCAAAAGAGATCGCCGTTCGTTCTACAGACATCTAAGAAATACACTTTATCAGATATTGTAACTTTAAATGAAATCCTGTGGCTTCTGATGGCTTTTTATTGAAGTAGAAAGCTCATCTTCGTAACAAATTGGCAAAAACCCACAACGGATTTGCTAATTGTAAACTCCAGTTGAAGTCAGCATATAGCTCGAATGTCACGAGAGAACTCACAATCCTGAGGACGAGATGTGTTCCAAACAAACTGCATCCATCTACTACTGCACTATATATAGTTACTACGCAATTACTCTTACCTAATTAACATATCATCGCAATGACCGTGACAACCAGATTTCCAATGATCCATAAGTACTTTGTGTAACTTAGAGATGTGACAGGATAGGTCTCCTTCACTCACAAATACTAGTTTCGGGACACCACAATTTTACGCAGTCTCAAAACCCATTTGCTCACTAGAGTACTGTTATGAAAGAGTTGCTAGTAACTTTGCCACAATGTAACACGAAATATTACTTGTTCCATTAAGCTCCGTTTAAAAGTGAAGACAAAAAAAAAACTTATACAATTTCAGGAATTATAAAAAATATTTCAGTAGAATAGATTACTTTTATTCCTACATTTTAGAATTTTTACAAAATAAACTTTATTTTTTGAAAATATTTATTTATTTATATATTATGTAGGAAAACAATATCAGTTAACATGTACGGTCGATCATTAAAGAACATAAAACACTTTATATCCAAATATTTGTGAAATAAAATGGGCTCTTCTCATTGTATGTTTAACAAAATAAGCTTAGAGGATTTTCTTCATGCTGAAATTGAACCAAACTCTGAAATTTTTAAAACGAACATGTTATTTTGACATCATATTTGGATTGTTCTGTAATTTTGTATCTTAGGATATGAAACGGAAAGTCATTCTGTTATATAGTTTAAGAATTAATGGAGGATTAAATTTGGAAATCCCAAATTTAACATAATTTGTAATTTGCGTATTTGAAGCTTCTAGAAATCTATTTCGGTTAAAAAAGTCATCAGTTACAAATTATATGTTTTCTTTTTTTTTTTCCTTTTTTAAAAAAATTAATTTCCAATAAATTATATTTTTGATAAAATTGCGAATTGCAACCTATGAAATTTTTAGCAGAAATCAATCTTTAGAAGCTTAAAATATGCGAATTATACGAAATTATGTGAAAGTACGGATCATTCCGACAAGTGGTTTTGAGATATGCTTAAAAACTGAAGGTATTACACTCCGTTTTACAACGACTACCGATGAAGTTAGCATTACGTGTTCCAAATTGTAAATGTTTATAATTACTAAATTACTTGACCAAAAAAACATCTCGTTTTGTAGTCTAACTTAAAGTTGACGGAAAATATAGTACAAGATCCGGTATAAGAAATATATACCCTCATTTGTTATTTAATGATAATAAAGAATATATGCTGGATAATGTATACATTGATATATCGCAAATAGGTTGCCTAGCTAAATCACGTGCCGATAATGATAAACAATAAAATGTTTAATTACCTTTTTTTGATCAACTTCCCTGATTTGTTATTTATGAAAGTCGAGAATCAGCTGAGAGAATATACCCCAAAGAATTGAAAAAAATGAAGGTTGCCTAGTCTCACCTCTTGCCAACTATGGGGTTGCCAGGTTTAAACAGGTAAGTAAGCGTTGATAATATACCCTCATAAGCTATTTAATCACATTGCACATCAAATGAAAGCTTATTTTATTCCAAATCCAACCGTATTAGGTTGCCTTATCAAAAACTTTGTTGAATCCATGGTTGTCTAGATTTAAGATGTTCGATTTTCTGCGTGAACGTTGAGGGTGACAGAGAAGCGTTGCGCGCGCAATGCCATTTGACAGACGAAGATGCAGCGAGTTCTTTTTGAAGATTTTTCCGATAGTGTAAATATTAACAACGATATAAAAAAATTTCACTCACACATTCATTTATCAGCGACAATACATATTTATGAAATAATAAGTTTATCCGTTCAAAATGTACGTCTTTCAAAAGGAGATTTTTTTCGATCTTTTAGGCGCGGATTAAATACTGGTAAGAGTTAAATAAAATATCACATAATGATATAAATATTTTTTTATTAATACATAAATTTATCAATAGCAAAATACAAATTTTTTATATAAAACACTTATTCATATTCAGAATCGTCAGAAGTGCCGATGTCACAATCTAATTCGAATTCTTCATCGTTTTCTCTGTTTCTCGATTCTCTTAATACGTCGTTAACTTGTAAGGGTGTTGGGACCTTTTTAAACCACGTAGGCTTCAAATAGCCATCCAAAAACCAACCATAATCTTCAGGATTGACTTTAACGCAGCATGCATCGGTTGCATGAAGCCACACAGAATTAACATAATTTTCTGTTTCAGTGAGATCCAGCACGGTGGAATCATATTGGAATCAATGCCTTTAATCTTCTTCATGAAATGCTCTTTGTCTTTGTTCATTGAATATGTTTTTTGGAACAGCTGATATCTAGCGTCATTGATATCACAACATTGCTTGATCCCATAAAGAAGCGCAGTAAACTCCTGAAAAGGTTGAATTTTATTTTCTCGGAGTACATCTACTGGATCCGTCAATGATGCGAATATTTCCTGGAAATCCGTTGGTCTTGAGAATATTTTAAAAGGCTTGAATTCCCCTTTATTATAATAAGCCGCTGTGTAATCATAGCCCGTTCCATTAGCGCCTGTGCCGCCTGCTCTTTTTTCGTGTACTGGTGACTTCCTAAAAACTGACAAATCCAAACTAGCTCAAATATTAAAGTCTAACGCGAAACAGTTGAGCCTACTGGTATCGATATTGAAATAAAAGACGGTTTTTATTACCTGTATATTATCGGATCATTTGACAAGGTTGCTGAATCGATCTTAATAAAATTGTGCCTCTGAACAAAAAAGATTATAAAAATAAAATTGTGCCTCTGAAATACACATAATTTTTGATAGACACATTACACCCTCAATCAAAGGCTGTGAACTTCAAAGTCGGCTGAAGTTCGATAGACCGTATGTCATCTAAGGACCTCTTCAATCAAGACCTAGTGATTTTCTCGGAAATCTCAAAAATTACCGTTTCAAAGAAGCCCTGGTACAATTCTTGGCTAATTACTGGGAAAATGATAATTTAGTTTCAATAATCCAAAAAAAAAAAAAAATTATAACAGTTGGAGAACACTATTTTCCTTACCATACTGTCGGAAATCACGTCGTGAAACGTGAAGAAGAAGATTATTTATGCCAACATGAAGTGGCAGATACGCAGATAATGTTTCATATATCAAAAGCGCCACCTAATTCGAAAATATTGGTCAAAGCAAATGATACGGATGTCTTGGTAATTTTACTGGCCACTATCCACAAAATTCCGCAGACTCAAATTTGGTTGGCGGGTTCATCATCAAAGAAAAGCAATAAGAAAGATCTTGATTGCATTAACTATACTGAGAAACAATGAAATTGGGTCCTACTTTATACCTGGGTCTGCCAGCTTTCCACGCATTTACGGGCTGTGATTACACAGCGGCTTTTTATAATAAAGGGGAATTCAAGCCTTTTAAAATATTTTCAAGACGAACGGATTTCCAGGAAATATTCGCATCATTGACGGATCGAGTAGGTGTACTCCGAGAAAATAAAATTCAACCTGTTCAGGAGTTTACTGCGCTTCTTTATGGGATCAAGCAATGTTGTGATATCAATGACGGTAGATATCAGCTGTTCCAAAAAACATATTCAATGAACAAAGACAAAGAGTATTTCATGAAGAAGATTAAAGGCATCGACTCCAATATGATTCCACCGTGCTGGATCGCACTGACACAGAAAATTTTGGGTACAATATATGTTAATTCTGTGTGGCTTCATGCAACCGATGCATGCTGCGTTAAAGCAATCCTGAAGATTGTGGTTGGTTTTTGGATGACTATTTGAAGCCTACGTGGTTTAAAGGGGAGCCGACACCCTTACAAGTTAAAGACGTATTAAGAGAATCGAGAAACAGAGAAAACGATAAAGAATTCGAATTAGATTGTGACATCGGCACTTCTGACGATTCTGAATATGACTAAGTGTTTTATATAAAAAATTTGTATTTTGCTATTGATAAATTTATGTATTAATAAAAAAATATTTATATCATTATGTGATATTTTATTTAACTCTTACCAGTATTTAATCCGCGCCTAAAAGATCGAAAAAACGCAAAAAACAGTAATTTTATTCCAGAATTTATTCTTCATTTTTTGAAACTCTCTTTTTCGAATACACAGCGCCACATAATCCCCTGGCGGTGACTTTTGGAACTAATTTTTTTTCGCGGAATCCTTCGTCCCCCGTCTTGTTTAATTATCCTACAAAATTTGGCGCCGTTCTCGCAATTAGATCGAGCTATAGAACACTCTGAGTACCGTCAGTTTAATTATGGCCACCTTATAGATTGAAAAAAAGAAACATAATTTCAAGTCAAATGACTATATCTATTTTTGTGACAATTTTAAAATTAATTTTTTTTAATTATATCTTTATTTTTAGTCGATTGTACTAACCGAAAAATGCTGCGTATGGTCAAAAGTCATCATTCACAGTATACTTCGTAAAACAGATTTCATAGCACAGTCATTCATAAAACGATGATGCTCCGTAAAATGATAAGAATTCTTCGTTGCCACCATTTGAGCATTCGAACTGTAACACGACTTACTAGTAATGACAAAACGTATAGAAAGACCGACTGTTTTTTTCTTTTTCTTTGGGGAGGAAAGTACGCAAAGCGCGCATACATGAGGTACAGTGATTGCATCACTGACAAAATTTCTTTCATTTTGAGATTTCTTTAGAACGAGGTTACGGAATGTACTCTTTTTCTTGTTTATTTTCCATTTTATTTCTCTTCTTTCTGTTTTTTTTTGCCTTTGTTTTTCTTTTTTTATGCAATTTGAGTTTTCAAATAAAGCAAATTTACGTAAGGGCGGAAAGAACCTTTAAACTTTAAAAAAATCGATATTGCATTTTTTCATAATTTGAATTTTTAGCTAACAGGCTATCAAAGCCTGAGAGCTTATGTGCCCGCCGGTTCTCTATGTACGTACGTACGTATGTATGTATGTATGTATGTACGTAACGCGATAATTCTTGATAGAACTAACCGTTTTACTTTAAAATTTGTTTATAGGTTCCTTGCGATAAGGCGCTTCCCTGATTAGTTTTGGAGGTTCATTGGTTAAGCATAAAGGGGGGAAACGGGGGGCTAACCCCCCATAATTTAGATAAATGGGTTTTTCATGCAGAATTATCCCATTTTCTTCAAATTTTGTATATAGGTTCATTTTGATAATGTGCTTCTGTCAATAGTTTTGGGGGTTCATTAGTTAAGTGTAAAGGGGGAAAGGGGGGAATAACTCCCCCCCCCTAATTTAGATACATGAGTTTTTCATACATGCAGAATTATCCGATTTTCTTCAAATTTTGTATATAGGTTCATTTTGATAATGTGCTTCTGTCAGTAGTTTTGGGGTTTCATTGGTTAAGTATAAAGGGGGAAAGAGGGGATAACCCCCCCTAATTTAGATAAATGAGTTTTTCATGCAGAATTATCCGATTTTCTTCAAATTTTGTATATAGGTTCATTGTGATAATGCGCTTTTCTGAATAGTTTTGGGGGTTCATTGGTTAAGTATAAAGGGGAAAGGGGGGGCTAATCCCCCCATAATTTAGATAAATGGGTTTTTCATGCAGAATTATCCCATTTTCTTCAAATTTTGTATATAGGTTCATTTTGATGATGTGCTTCTGTCAATAGTTTTGGGGGTTCATTACTTAAGTATAAAGGGGGAAAGGGGGAATAACTCCCCCTAATTTAGATACATGAGTTTTTCATTCATGCAGAATTATCCGATTTTCTTCAAATTTTGTATATAGGTTCATTTTGATAATGCGTTTCTTTAAATAGTTTTGGGGGTTCATTGGTTAAGTATAAAGGGGGAAAGGAGGGGCTAATCCCCCCTTAATTTAGATAAATGGGTTTTTCATGCAGAATTATCCCATTTTCTTCAAATTTTGTATATAGGTTAATTTTGATAATGCGCTTCTGTCAATAGTTTTGGGGGTTCATTGGTTAAGTATAAAGGGAGAAAGGGGGGTATAACCCCCCTAATTTAGATAAATGGGTTTTTCATGCAGAATTATCCAATTTACTTCAAATTTTGTATATAGGTTCATTGTGATAATGCGCTTCTCTGAATAGTTTTGGGGGTTCATTGGTTAAGTATAAAGGGGGAAAGGGGGGCTAATCCCCCTTAATTTAGATAAATGGGTTTTTCATGCAGAATTATCCGATTTTCTTCAAATTTTGTATATATATTCATTGTAATTAGAGACTTCCCTGATTAGTTTAAGGGGTTCATTAGTTAACTATGAGGGGGGTAACGGGTGATGACCCCCCCCTTAATATATTGTTGATTTCTTTATTTTTCGAGGGGCATATTTCAAATTCTTTGAAATAAGAGTATAATATACAATTAATGTGAATAGACTGTGAGCTCAATGCCCTCAGTTTAACTGGGCAGCTTTCTTTTTATTTAATCATAAGCTCCAAACATCATGAAAATATGATAATTAGAGCCGAGCCAATTTAAAATTCATATATGTGTACCTTAGCTCAGGTTTCAATTTATCTTTAAACTTCAATTTTACAACTTACTCGCACTGCGAAAAAAATATCGTTTGCAGACAGATACTTTTTTCGGACAGATATGTATAAAATGATTATACCTACTATCCCCACCTCTTGCTATGCGAAATAATTGACGAAAATTCTATTTGTAGCGACTAGATTGGGTTTTTTATAACGTTATACACATAAAAGCACATTTTAATTGCAACAAATAAAATTGATTGCCTCAATATTCTTATTTGAATATGATTTCCAGGCAATATCAGAAATATTAGGAACTAATAACTAGAAATTCTATATTAGAATTTTTGCATCTCTCTATGTATACAAAGTGAAATCTAGCTGAATGTTTTTATTTAAACTATCCTACTCACATCAATTCTGGTACGCGAGATATCCGTTATTGGTACATGAACATTTCATTATGACTTGAGCGAAAATATACAAGAGCTTCCACAATTTTCTCAATACACTTTTATCATCTCACATCAAAATGAAATATTTTTGAAAGTATATTTTCTTTGCCGTCAGTTCCAAACAACAAGAAATATGTAGAATAATAAAAGGAACACTGAACCATTAAATTTAGTGGTGACACTGAAATAGTAAATGTATACGCAAAATGAATCATTGCGTCATACTGGAGGTAAATGTGCGCAGCTGCAAATCTTCCGGATATTTTAAATCATATATACGAGCAGGGAAGACCAAGCTCTGCTCGGTCAAAATTAAATTTGAGTTCAAATATCATGACCCATGACCAAAATGACCCACTAATCGAAATTTCTCGAACATGTGACCTAGCCTAATAGTCTTCTTGTTCCCTAAACCTGTAGGGTGCTAAATTTATTTGAAATCCTCTGAACCGTTTTTAAGATAAAATAGCTTGACCCATAATGACCCATGACCAAAATGACCCAATAATTGAATTTTCTCGAACATGTGACCTAGCCCAACAGTCTTCTCGTGCCCGAAAACCATTGGGTGCAAAATTTAGTGTAAATTGAGCCGCTTTTTAGATCTTGACCCACAATGACCCAGAAATGACCCACTAATCGAATTTTCTCGAACATGTGACCTAGCCCAATGATTTTCGCGTGCCCGAAACTCGTAGAATACAAAATTTAATCAAAATCGTTAGAGCCGTTTTTTAGATAAAATTAATTTGACCCGATTTGACACAAAAATGACCCACTAATCGAAAGTTCTCGAACATGTGACATGCCCAATAGTCTTCTCGTGCCCGAAAATAGTCAGATACAAAATTTCGTCAAAATCGTTTGAACCGTTTTTTAGATACAATTAGCTTGACGATGACCCAAAATGACCCACTAATTGAATTTTCTCGAACATGTGACCTAGCCCAACAGTCTTCTCGTCCCGAAAACCATTGGATGCAAAATTTAGTGTAAATTGAGCCGCTTTTTAGATCTTGACCCACAATGACCCAGAAATGACCCACTAATCGAATTTTCTCGGACATGTGACCTAGCCCAATGATTTTATCGTGCTCGAAACTCGTAGGACACAAAATTTAAGCAAAATCGTTAGAGCCGTTTTTTAGATAAGATTAATTTGACCCGCGTTGACCCAAAAATGACCCACTAATCGAAAGTTCTCGAACATGTGACCCAGCCCAATAGTCTTCTCGTGCCCGAAAATGGTCGGATACAAAATTTCGTCAAAATCGTTTGAACCGTTTTTTAGATACAATTAGCTAGACCATGACCCAAAATGACCCAAAATGGCCCACTAATCGAATTTTCTCGACCATGTGACCTAGCCCAATGGTTGTCTGGTTCCCCAAAACGGTAGGATACAAAATTTCGTCAAAATCGTTAGAGCCGTTTTCAAGATAAAATTTGCATATATATATATATATTTATATATACAACCACACACAAGATTTGCTCGTATTAGAATATATGATATAATTTGAAAGGGAAATTTATTTTTAATATAATTTTACCTTCCTTCTATTTAGTAGTAAAATCTTTCCATTCATTAAATACAATTTCTGGTTGAAATATGTTTATTTCACAATGTTGGTATTTAAGCACATGTGCTTTTCTTTTGTTCACCACAAACAATACTCTCATAATATGTACAAGATCGGATCAATCATGAACGAGACATTGTTAAGTGCCACAAACGATACTTTTTAGTCGTTTTCATGGCAACCAGGATAGTTTTGGTTTGAAAATTCGTCGCATATAGCTTTATGATTCATACATTCATACCTTTAGCCGCTAACATACACATTGCGTGAATACAAAGTACTTAGTGCAATTGCGCAAAACAATAATTATAAACCATTTGATAGATGTAAATGTGAATACTACTGAAATTTAGAACAGTGCAGAATTTGGGGATGACATCCCAAAAAGGTTTTAAGTGTGTGAATGGCACAAATTGTGAATCCCTTCGCGACGGACGTTTCTCACACTTCTTTTAATTTTCTGCAACATTTAAAAAAAAAAAAAAAATAGAATTTTTGACTTATTCAATCGATAAAATCTTGTAATTATTTACAGCAAAAAATTCAGTTTAAAAATATGTTGTTCAAATTAAAGTGTTTTGTGCAACCCATACGGCACCTATACGGGGAGGTCGCACAAGAATTAAAATATGTAAGTGAAAAAAGTAAAACAGGGTTGAGTAGTGTGGAACAGTGTATAAAAAGTGAAACTTCTCCATTAGAAGAAAAAATAACAAAGCTATTCCTGTTCCTTTGGATGAATTATGACGTATTGTGTACGTTGGTGTTTTCAAGAGCAGCAAAATACAGTGTCTCAAATGGAGTACTATGATTTTTTTTAAACTAAAGCAACACATCAACCCTCTAAGCCTAAGCGTTTTACCCGTATTTTTCCGTTTCCCAAAAATAACTTAAATCGTCTCTAGACGAAAATATTTTTAACAAAATTGTATTTTAAAATATATGCAAAATAAAGCGATATGAAGTGTATTTTAGAAACAAACTGGGAAAGAAAATTTAAATTATTTGAAGTTTTACAAATATTTTTATGAGAAAGCAGGAAAGCCCTCAGACGCTCAGAGGGTTTAAAAGCGTACCATTGGGATCCTTAATGTGTTCTTCTCAAAGGATAAACAAACAAAAATTAGCAAAATTTCACAGAGGAACAATTGGTCCTCCTCCTTTTTCTTCAAACTTATCAACTGCAGCATTTGTATGTATAACATAAAGAAGCATAATGAGGAAAAATATTTCTCTCAGATGGAAGATTTGGAAGTATTTTTATTCAATTGGTTTCACACACGTCTTAATTCCTTTTATGGCAAAATACTAATAAAACTCTGTATCAGTAATAACACGTGTTTATATATATTAAGGACGGTTATGTTGAAAAAACATTGGCGCAATTTTGGTAAGTTATATTTCGAAATCAGCTGTAAATAAAGTCGAGAAAATATTTGATTAATGTATTAATGATTTTAGGGGGCGTTTTAGGGATCACACTAAAAAATTCAGGCGAAAACACCGTGCTTAAATCAGTCTCTGTTAGCGTTACCTCCGTAACCTGGTGGTATGGTAAAAGAAAAAAAAATGATTTAATGGTACATCAGTCTAAAATTTTGAGAATCCACATCTATATCTATTCAAAATCAATCCTTATGAAACTCACATGGGATTTGATTTTTGCTTTATTTTAATACAGAGTGCGTAACGATGCCTTGTTATAGGTACTCCTATTTCCGAATGCTGAACTTCACCTTATTTAGTTGCAAAATTCGGCTACTATTTCTAGATAGAGGTGTTACAGTATAAGAACTTATATTTACGCTGTAAGAACTATTTCGTACACTTTAAACCTATTCAAAAGAATAATAAAAACCATTTGTGTTTCAACAGAAAAATTTAAAAAAATAACATTAAAAACAAGGTATTAAAATATAATTATTGTCTTTGTGGAAATTAATGAATTTTATTAGATATTGTATAGTTGCAAATATGAAATTTCATTTTTTAGAAATTTAAATATGAAAGATACTTTATTAATGACTCAATTTGATATTTGAAATCTTATATACATAATTAATCTTACAAAAAAACTGAATCTTGTGTAGTTTCTTTTATTCAACGCTTCAGTACTTTTAGAAGTGGTATATTATTAAAGAATATTTCACCCTATTTGTTTAACACATTTTCGAAAATCAGATTTTTTTGCAAAATAATTTTAAAATTCGAAAACTTTTATGAAAATATTTAACTTATCTTAAGGTGTCCGTACACCTTTGAAACGTCATTTTCGATGAAAATATCAATTTTTCATTTTTGAAATAATATTAAAATACAATCTTATATCTATCGAATTCTGCTTTAATTGTGTCTGTATCTGAATTAGAACCCGGGTTACAACCGTTTAAAGTGACATCGATTACAACTTGCCAAAGAAATTTACAAGCTGAAATATCGTTCTGCAAACCGGAAGTATGATGAAATGTATGTTTACATTTTTCTTTTTCGAGATTTAGCATTTAAATTGGATTGTATGTTCAAGAAAATACATGGAGTATATAATTAAACCTTTAATGACTGATAAATATTTTTTCAGCAAGAACCGTGTTTATTTTTAGCTTTATATCAAAATGAAGTTTTTCTGATATTTACTGTAAGTAAAACATCCTATAGCAAAACATTATGCATGAAATGCCGTGAAATATTTTTTTTAATTATTTTACAAATGTTTATTGAGGGAATAGGCTAGAATCATGATGATATATTAATTAGTTTTATATTATATTTACACTGTATAAGTTCAAATGTTACAAGAAATTTTACGAATTTTTTTATTACATTAATACGTCAAGTGCCATAGCTTCTGCTATAGAGATGCTATTATAATGCGGCTAGTCTATGTCCTAAAGAAAGTTATTCATTTTATTATGTAATTTACAAAATGGGAATGCATTGATTTTGTGTTATGTTTTGCACAAATGTCAATTTTTCGCATAATTTTGACTATTTTTCAATTAAAAAAAATTATTTATGTTTAATTTCTAAAATGTTTATACATTTTTAAAAGTTTTAACTTAAATGTCATTGGAAAAAATTGGTATAAAGAGAAAGTTCAAAAAATTACCTCCGAAGGTAGCCGGATACCTTAAGATGTTGTACGAATACATAATTAATTTACATGTGTAGACAGAACAGTGTGGTATATAGACATCAGACATCATTTACAGACTTCACGCTTCACATAATAGACTTCAATGGTTGATGAGTGAGCTCTATTCATAGAATGATATAATATATATGGTCCATCGCCAGCATCTTGGAAATCTATATACAGCCAATTAATTGTATAAATTAATGATAGTCAAACATTTCATTGCGTTTTGCTTTATATAACAAACATTTGGTTATTTTTAAAATTATCACAAATAATCATAAAATAATCTGTAAAGAAGACATCTGAAAAGCATGAACAAATCTGATTTAATATGATGTTTAAAACCTTTAAGACATGCTTTTAATCAGATATACAGCTTTTTTAGCTCACAGGCTATCAAAGCCTGAGAGCTTATGTGCCCGCCCGTTCTGTATGTATGTATGTACCTATGTACGTATGTACGTACGTAACGCGATAACTCTTGACAGAAATAACCGTTTTGCTTCAAATTTTGTTTATAGATTCCTTGTGATAAGGCGCTTCCCTGATTAGTTTTGGGGATTGATTGTTTAACTATAAAGGGGGGAACGGGGGGGCTAACCCCCCTTAATTAAGATAAATGGTTTTTTCATGCAGAATTGACCAATTTTCTTCAAATTTTGTATATAGGTTCATTGTGATAAGGTTCTTTCCTGATTAGTTTTGGGGGTTCATAGGTTAAGTATAAAGGGGTTAACGGGGGGGGATCCTCCCCGTTAATTTAGATAAATGAATTTTTCATGCAGAGTTATCCGATTTTCTTCCACTTTTGTTTATAGGTTCCATGTGATAAGGCGCTTCCCTGATTAGTGTTGGGGATTGATTGGTTAACTATAAAGGGGGGTGGAACGGGGGGCTAACCCTCCTTAATTTGGATAAATGGTTTTTTCATGCAGAATTATCCAATTTTCTTCAAATTTTGTATATAGGTTCATTGTGATAAGGTTCTTTCCTGATTAGTTTTTGGGGTTCATAGGTTAAGTATAAAGGGGGTAACGGGGGGGTTAATCCTCCCCCCTTATTTTAGATAAATTATTTTTTTCATGCAGAGTTATCCGATTTTCTTCAAATTTTGTATATAGGTTCATTGTGATAAGGTTCTTTCCTGATTAGTTTTGGGGGTTCATAGGTTAAGTATAAGGGGGGTAACGGGGGGGGGTTAATCCTCCCCCCTTATTTTAGATAAATGATTTTTTTCATGCAGAGTTATCCGATTTTCTTCAAACTTTCTATATGGGCTCATTGTGGTAAGGGTCTTCACTGATTAGTTTTGGGGGTTCATTGGTGAAGTGTAAAGGAGGGAAACGGGGACTACCCCCCCCCCCCCCTTAATTTTGATAAATGGGTTTTTCATGCAGAATTATCCAATTTACTCCAAATTTTGTATTTAGGCTCATTGTGGTAAGGCACTTCCCTGATTAGTTTTGGGGGTTCACTGGTAAAGTATAAAGGGGGAACGGGGGGGACTAACCCCCCTTGATATAGATAAATGGGTTTTTTAAGCAGAATTATCCGATTTTCTTCAAATTTTATATATATGTTCATTGTGATAAGGCGCTTCTCTGATTAGTTTGGGGGGTTCTTTGGTTAAGTATAAAGTGGGGACGGGGGGCTAACCCCCCCCCTTAATTTAGATAAATGGATTTTTCATGCAGAATTATCCGATTTTTTCAAATTTTGTATATAGGTTCATTGTGGTAAGGCGCTTCTCTGATTAGTTTTATGGGTTCATTGGTTAATTATAAGAAGGAGAAACGGGGGATGGTCCCCCCCTCTTAATATATTGTCGATTTCTTCATTTTTCGAGGGCTTATTTCAAATTCTTTGAAATAAGAATATAATTTACAGTTAGTGTGAATAGCCTGTGAGCTCAATGCCGTCAGTTTAACTGGACAGTTTTCTTTTATTTTAAATATCATTTGACCTATTTTTCCCCATCATTCAATATTCAGGACAGCTCAGAATTATTGAATTGTCAGCAGTGATACAGTATTTCTTATTTCCCAGCACTACTAAAAGATACTTTAAGACTGATGAGTGGCAATGGTTAAAATGAATGTTAATTAATTAATTTTTATACTAAAGTAAATTTTGTTAATTTATTTATTTTTTTAATTTTTCTAGTTTTTATTATTTTATCTGACATGGCTTTTTCTTTTTCTTTAATTATAACTGCGGGAAAAAATGCCAAAAAAATCTTCCAAATTAATCATGAAAAGTGTTACATATTATTGCTCAGTAAAATTAAATAATTGCAAAGTATATGTACTGAATTTATAGTAGTGCAATTTTGTACTACACTACATGTAGGACAGTTTGTAAAAAAGGGAAACAATAAACGTTTTGGAAACTTTTTGAATTTATTATTTGCAATTCTTTCATTAGTCTGTAATACAAATCTTTTGAGAACATATTAATTTTTCTATATGTGGTAACATATGGGATAAAGCAAATACATTTTAGATTATATGTAAGACAAAAAATACTTACATGATACATACTATTTACTGTATTTAATTTTTGCATACCTCTGTTCAATCTTTTTTTACTATAGGTCAGTTAGACACAATTTTTAAAAAAAAGTATTTCGGACGACTTCTTCTAATAAAACATGAAAATTAAAAATGTATCATTAAAAAATATATATTGTATTTATTCTTTATGTTTTTAAAAAGAGTTGATTTTTTAATGAATAATTAATGTACACTCAGAATATTTTAGAAATATCGTCATATATTCTTTTATACGTTCTGAAATATTTTAGTCACATTAAATACTTTCAGGCCGATTTAAAGAAACGCACTATGAATAGAAACAGGAAAAATCCAATTCTCTAGCTATATTAGATTTTGTGAAAAGTGTGCTTAAATTTGTAAAAGGTCCATTCTGAGAGAGAAAATAAGATTTACATTCGTGGTATTGTTTGTTAAAAACTTAAAGGTTTGATTTAAATAGTCTATTTACATAGAAAAAAAATAGAAATTTTACGGGTTCTCATTTACCTGATTTGATTTAAGTACACAATTGTAAATTCGAAAGCCTCAAATATTTTATGTGTTTTGTGCTCTTAACCAAAATACTAAAAAAGCTTCTAGTAAATCAAGAGAGAACAAAATTTAAATATTAAAAGTAAAAACATGATTATTGATTTTTTGGAAGCATTTAAGCAAGAGATTACCAAATTTTTAACCTTTTGGAAGTATTTCTGTCAATATGCTTATTTACCAATCGGAAATGAGATATTAGTTAGTAGTGTAAATGTAAAATAAATTTAATTGTTTTCTTAATCTGATATTTAATTGTTTATATGTTTAACAGATGTTTTTATTATAAATTAAATTTAATTTCTCATTTCCCATTTTCTCATAAACTTGAGTTGTATTAATAAAATGGTTGGAAAGCTCATATCGCTTTTCGTGCAAAGAATTTTTTTGTCACTTTATTTATAAATATTCTAATTGGCAATTTTACATGTATAAATTTTAAATAAAATATTTGCTTCTGTTTCCGAAACTTCGTCAGTATATATAATAATTTTCAATCAGTGGGTTTTGAATTTGACTGTTTAAAATTAATGTAAATTTATGATAATTTCTTAGATGTTTTTATATTTCTAAATAGAGAAATTAATCAAAAACAATTACTACAGCTAGAGTGTTCAAAGTCTTACTCCAATTCAACTTATATTTTAGTTGATGAAAAAATGAGTTTATTTCTACAAAGTGATAATTGAATACATTAAAATACAAAAAGAAATATCATTAATGAGGCTTATGAAAAATAAATTCCGTGTTGCACTATATCTCTAAATTCATGACCTGTCATCATATAAATATAGATTTCAATGAAAAACGTAATGGAAAAAAAGAGATTAATGATATTTTCTTAGTTAATTCAATTAAACTGGTGAAAGCTTAATGTGCCATAATTAATATTCTCATTCATATTTTGAAAGGTAAAATATGAAACATAATTAGATGAGTTAAAAAACGCATTATTTAAAGTTTTTATCGTGAAAGGCGTTTTCATGGAACGCAGAAGGTTTTATTTATTTTTCATATATTTTGATAAAAATAGTTAATTACTTATAAAAAATAAACTTTATATTTTTCCTTCATGAAAAGTAAAATATAAGTATTTTAATATTAGGAATTATTAATTTTTTTAGCACACTAACCTTTATAAAGTATTGCAAACTTTATTTCCTTTTATGGTTTGGTAGTAATATTTAAAAATATACTCTTTTGTAATATATTTGTCTTAGTATGGAAGGTAAATTGCATTTTCAAGGAACCACGAAGCTACTAAAAGTAAAATGAAATACATATCGTAGAGAATGGCTCATATCTTTTGGGAAGATGTGACCCACAACAACCATTCAAGTGATTATGTGTAGAGAAATTTCCTACAACTTTTCACTGAATGAAGTGATCTAAAATAAAAATTTACGTAAGTTATTAGTTATTCTACAAGTGAATATACTCTTTTGTAATATCTTTGTCTTAGTTTTAAGTTTAGTTACATTACATGCATTGAATCTTCAAAGAGCCATGTAGCTACTAAAAATAAAATGAAATACAAATCGTAGAGAATTTTTGGTATCTTTTGGGACGATGTGACACACATAGAGCATTCAAGCGATTACTTGTACAAAAATTTCTTACCGATTTTCAATGAATGGATTTTTCTAAAAGGCAGTTAACCATAGGTTACTAATTATTCTGCATGTCAATATAGCTGATCATACTCTATAAAGAGATAACGTGTGTGAGATAAGTTTGAAACTAGTAAAAGAAAAAAGCTAATGCTCTGTATTTGATGGGGTGTTACATCAGAAGATTATGCTCTTCAATTAAAGAGGTTTGTCGAAAGAACCTAAAGAAAAGATTTCTTGTACTAGATATGGACGCCAACCAGTCATATTACAGCAGAACAACTCTAGAACACATCAACTATTTCAGCTTTTGGGACGATGTGACACACATCGAACATTCAAGCTATTATGTGTACAAAAAATTCCTTCCGGTTTCAGTGAATGGAGTTATCTAAAAGAGAGTTCCGCGTAGGTTACTAATTATTCTGCACGTGGATACAACTGGACATACTCTATAAACAGACTGCGTGTGAGAGATAATAAATTTGAAACTAATAAAAAAACTAATACTCTGTATTTGATGGGATGAATAGAAGGTGATGTATAACAATCTACTCAAACAAGGATAAATTGTTACTGCCGAAGGTAATGCTCTTCATTTAAAGAGTTTTGTAGAAAACAGAAAAGAGAGCTTGTACAAGATATGGACGCCGACCAGTGTTATTATAGCACAACAACTCTAGGATACATTAAACAGACAAATTAACTATTTCATGGTGAAGATAAGTTGCGAAAAGCAACCGAGGAATTAATTCTGCGAGTCAAAAGACCAAGTCTTTTTTCTTCACTTAATTCATCAACTGCATCCTCATCATTTGTAATGGATAGCAAAATCTAATGGTAAGTCATGGTAAGTCTAGGCCTTGAGATTTATATTTTATTCCATATTTAATAACATAAAATGCTTAAACTTACAAAACTTCTGCTTTACACCCATTATTTACCAAGTGTCTAATTCAAAATCGCTTGAATCACTAGGCAGCGTCCCATCCACAGGTATGTTCACTGTAAAGAAAGGGAAAATAATGTTTTATTAATGTATGTTAGTAAATAATGTGAAATTATTAAATAATAAAATGACTTCAATACAAAATGCTTCAATTGCCTACAGTGGATTTCGATACATCACAGTCATTTAATAAACACAAAGTGTATAAGAAAATAAGCAGTAGAGCATTAGAGCATTAGATGATAAACTAACGCAGTTCAAAACGGCCATATGACAAATTTACAAGAATAAAATTACAGATATGTACTTATACATTCTTATTACAGACAATAGCCAGTTATGTTACACTTTTTTTAAAAACTTAAATGAATATTTTCTAATCATGACAATATCTACTTTTATTCTAGCTTGTGCTGTTTTACATTAAAGAGTTTTAGATGTTGCACGTTCTTTTAACATTAATGTGAAGCATATATTCAAAATACTTAAAAACTTACAGACAAAGCTACTATCGTACTTTTGAACTAAATATTTCAAACATAAAAAATAATCGTATTTCTAATAAGATTTATATTATACATCAAATTTGGTAGCGAAAAAAATTATATTTAATTCATGACTTTAGAGTAACTGAAAACTTTTGAAACTCCATCAAAATATATGTTTTAAGATCTTGATAAATAAGTATTTTATTTAAATTAAATGTATAATAAAGGAAATTAGTAGATTAACGCCCTACTGGAAATACAGCCACACCTGTTTTGGTAAAAACATGCCAGCTGTTTCCCATTGTTTTAAAAATTTAAACGAATTTTCTTAGGCTGTTTCTTTTTAACATTTATATGCCAAAGCTTTGTTTCAATCCTATCGGTGCATAATTTGTATATTTATCAATTAAAAATAAATACTATAATTGATTATTAACAGTCAGTTTTCCTTCATTTAAAATCAGAATCTATCCTGATTTGCTCTCAGCACAAACAAGCGACATTTGTGCATTTAATGTTAAATGTATTATTTATTAAAAACATTATGAAATAAACTTTTAGCAGTATATTTTTCAGAAAGTCTGCAATTGCATTGATCTTATAAATTTACAATGATTTTTTTAAAATAATTCTGCTAACTAATTAGTTTTTAAAGTTTCATGTAATTTATTAAAATATAACGTCATTTCATTCATATTACATAAGCAAACTTAGAAAAACTTTAAAACAAAATTATAGTAAAAGTTTTGAAAACTGCGATAGTATAAAAATTAAAATCAAGTAAAATGTCTTTCCAGCAGGAATAATTTTTGATTTAAATCAGATTAAAAAATAAAGAAAGGAAAACATAATTAATCATTTTTTTAGTAGAAAAATAGTATTGATTATATGGTTTATATTTTGATCAAATATTGCGTCAACATTACATTCATCGATATTATTTCAAATGAAATATCGATACTGGTTTAATAGTCGATTTATATTACTGATCAAAATGGAAGATCCAAAATAGCCCGATTTCGAAAGATTAAACCGTTGTCACATAAAGCATATAAATTGTACAGATTTAGTTGCCGTTTAATATTCCAAATCGAATTTAGCAATTCATCAATACATAATTAAATTAAATTAAATTAATAAAACACAATTTTAACAGATATATAATAGAATTACGTACTTAACACAGAACTAATGAGGATTAAAAAATCTTCGATAAATATTGAAATATTTTGTTATTATTCAGCGATAAAACCTTGCCATGCAGATAGTATAAAACGCTTTATAGCTTTTAATAAATTTAAAAACTTTATTTAAATACATAATTGATATTTTTCAAATAAAAGTGGTGTTTGTGTTGTTAAGGGGAAATGTAAAAAATATGTACTACAGTTTTCAAAAAAAAAAAAAAAATTCACTTACGTTGTGTACACCGGGTATTACTTACTGTATCCTGAGAAACGCCGGTTGGATCATATGGTTCCAATAAAATAAAAATACTGAAAAAATATATGTATTACATTGGAAAGTTTGGTCATATAATAGCGAGATAGTTCAGGAAATATTGAACAAAATTCAATGTCTCCGAAGTCGAGTAAAAGTATTTCATACTAACATTGCTAATATTAGACAAGATATAAATGTATACAATATTTGTCCAATATTGATCTATTCCTTATGTATATTTAAACGATACTGAAAAACAAACGAAATATAAATAAATGTTTTAGTCAAATTCCTAGGGCCTTTTTTTGCAAAATGAATCCATTTTATTTGGGTTTTGAAATTTGTATAGTACTTATTATTTAATTTTATCAACATTTATGTTACCATTATGTTATTTATCTTTACAAATAAATACCACAAAACTAAAAAGTTTCCAATACTGATTAAAAATTAATTGCACGTAATGAGATATTATCTCTTATCGTCTAAAGCAGATGTTTTAAATTTTTATAGCGCATATATATTGATAACTAAATTAATTCATTTAACAAATCTGCAGACATCAATAATCTTTACGTTAGCTGAAAATTTAATTAAATGAATATCAGAATGATAAATAATTAGTTGAAGAATTTGGAAAAGAATTATGTGTTTTTTCTTGTGTTTTCTGAATAATCGCTTACGCGATTATAATTATCTTTATTTTTGAAAAGGAATTTCTTTGTATTTGAAAATTATTTTTAAATGCATATGTCTTACTACAGTAGAAGGCATGATTGGACTGTCTATTCATTAGATAAATTATTCGTGAATATTTTTCATCGATTTGTAAGTCAGATATGCTCATGTGGATGATTAACAATTACATTTTTAATTAGATGCTCAAAAAAAGAAAAAAATCTTGCAATGTAGCTATTTTTACTGAAATTCCAATTTAGCTAATGTTTGCCATAATAGTCTATATACCTAATTATTCATATTTTAGAGCATAGAATAATATGAAGTAGAGTACATTCTAAAAAACTATCAAGGCTGAGCAATGGTTACACAATATCTTCTCAGATTATGCAGAATTTGATGCTTAAACTTATAAATGTGTTTTTGCAATTGTATATAAGATTAAATACTGATATACGCGACAGTAATTTTCTGTCATTTCAGATTGCAGATTATCTACACGTAATGTTGCAGATTATCTACACGAGATGCACAGCATTGTAGCCCATGTCCTTTTTTAATTACTCAATTTTTTCAATGTTACCTGCAATTGTAATTGAAAATATTTCACCTCTTATAAAATTTAAACCACAATTTCTATAAAGAAAAGTTTGTTTATTTATTTCAAACTTTCCTGAAACATTTTTTTGCAGATAGCTATGTTTTAATAAACATGTCTAGGGACAAAATGCATTATATGTTGTGCTGTTTAAGTAAACAATATGACCTGTCCTGTGAACTGCAACCGTCTTTTTTAAGGAAAAAAATATCTTAAAATATTCAATTTTCATGTTAAAAGACTCTGAGAAATTATTTTGCAATTGTTGTTTTATTACTGAGAGTTGTCCTACTGATTTATAATCAGTATTTAGATATTAAAAAACTATATGAGCACATATGAAATATTACTAAATATTGTTTGAATAAACAATTTTAAAAAATCATGCAATGCCGTGAATATTTTGTTACTTTGTCTAACAGTTGCTAAAATAGAGAATACATGTATGCATCAGATTGCATGAAGACATTCTAATTATAGATTTAATGCCAAATATGTATGTTCCACATTAATCACAATATATTTTGACATGTAATCTAAATAAAGATGTAAGTAAGGAGGTGCGTGTGCATATAAATAATTCTCTAAAAACTACAAAATCTGTAAATGCACTATTAATGCTGCGGCAAAATATTTGATAGACTGTTAATATTTATCTAAGGTAAAGCTAGGATAGTCTGCGCACAATTCAAAAGAATAACAATAAAAAATCTAAATATCAATTTTTTGCTAAACTATCCATGAATAATTTTTACTTCATTTGTTTTTTATGCATTTCCATTGCTATTTTGTTGTTATATTGTAATTTAATAGAACAGTTGTAATAAAATCAAGAAAGTTATTTTGCGCAATCTGTCCTTATGGAGTTGGTGTGATTGCGCACATAGGTAGGAGAGATTGTTACTAATAATAACTACAATTAAATTGTTAACAATAATAATTACATTTAAATAACATTGTTGTAATGTTTTTGTGAACAAATATTTTTGTATTAGGAGTGAATATTTCAACCTTATGATTAAAGAATCAGAAAAAGGAAATAATTTAAAAAACGATTACAAATTTTTAATTAAAGGAAAGAAAAAATTAAAGAATATGAAAAAGCAAGTCCAGATAAGATTACAAATTAACATTAAGTTACTTGATAACACGTTTAACTTAAAATTAGTCCATTTTCCATTTTTCATTTATTTATGCAAATTTACCAATAAGCTGCGTAATCTCTCCTAGCATGGAAACTAATGGGAACACTGCGCCATCTCTCCGAAGTAGCAGATGCGCAAACTCTCCGATTTCGGTAGGAGAGATTGCGCGGCCTTTTATTTAAACATAGCCGCAACTAAAACGAACCGTTGATGTTCAAATTGTTAGTCTAGATTAGTAGCTTATGAGAAATCGTTAAAGTCTAAAATATTTTGTACTACTGACATTTTATAGAAATTCTAATGAATAGCTATAAAAATTCAAGTACTTACTTTGGGAAAACAAAACAAAATAGCAATGCTTTATCTTAGAATCTCAAAACAATCAACGTGCACTTTCAAGTAGATACTACACTACTGCTGCTGTACAACTACCTGGAGTCGCTGCGCACTCACTCTACTCCTTCACCTCGAACCTCTATGTGCGCAATCTCTCCGACTGCGCCATCTCTCTTGGCTTTACCTTATAGTTATCTGAAAAATATTTTAGATATATTTGTGCTATCTATTTGCAATATATATTTTAATTATCTATGGTATTAAATAGTCTTCAGGTGCATAAGTTTAATTGAAAAATTTCCACTATAATGTAAAATAGAATAGATGACGTAACGTTATGCAAGGATCACTAAATATTCTTGTTTGATACTGAAATGGAAAAATACTTTATAGAGTTTATGATTTAATAAAATGAAGTTTATAATTCGCATACATATCATCTCAATAGATTAATATATTTGTAGAACATTTTTTTAATATATATTTTTTTTTAGTCATCAATACTATCAATTTTTTTACACATATTGCGTAAAATATTAAACTTAAAAATCCAACTTTAAATGTCAAAAATTTTACTTATAGATGCTTAAATCTTGCTTAAATCTTTCTTATAGCCTAAATATTCACTGCATTACATGATTTTTTTAAATTATTTATTCAAACAATATTTGGTAATCTTTCATATGTTCTGCTTTGATAGGTTCTGTGCAATAGATTCACTGAAACTAAATAGTATTGAATTATGGGTACATTTATAGAAGAAGATCCATTCTTTGCGATTTATCCATGTGCCGAAAAGATATAGCTTGTACTGAAGTATTTAACGTAGCCACAATGGATGTCTCTATTGGTTCATTAAATAATGTAAATTAAGCTTTTAAAAGCCTTGAAAGTTAAAGACGTTTAAATAGGAGGCACTTGACTGCTCATAAACAGTTTTTATGACTGATCATGAAAAGTTTTATAACTCGAATTACTTGTAACGCTCTTGATTATGTATATGCACAAACGCTGAACGTGCACAAACACATTCAGGTCAGAAGGCCTTATATCTAATTTATTATCATGGCGTGCCTTAAACTGGCTATTTGGAAATTAAATATTTAATTAAATATCTTCTTAACCTTAAAATTGTAAGACTATTTTAATCTTCTATACCAAAAGAGCGATAAATTATTTCGTGTCAAACCTACAATCATGTTTATTAAGATTATTTCTTAAACTTTTCTCTTAATTATTTATTTAATATGTAATATTTTACAGTCAACAATCTACATGTATTAAAAAATTTTACGAAACACCTTACAAAGTGTAAATGTGTTTGGTACATTGTATACAGTAAAATATCAGAAATGAAATATGTGGCTTTAAATATATTTTTACATAATGCCAAAACTCTTGAAATTATTTTAGTTTTTTAATGGTTTTTTTTATAAAGGCGTTTCACTCATTGACTGAAAAGAAAGTCAATAGTTTCAATAATAACTTCTATTTCACCATCTATCTGTAATACAAGTAGATATCGAGAAATAAATTGTATTTCGCATTAGAGATACACATGTCGACGCCAATTTATCCACGGAAAACTAATGTAGAAGATCAATGAGATTATTTCTGAGAATCATCACACGTTAGCTTAATGGAAAACATTAGGTTATTTTACTTCTTTTATTTATTTGAATGCTAAAGAAAATATTTTTTTTTCGAACACATATTTATATAATAGTATCCTTAAGATATTCATACAAATTTCTAATCTGTATATTCACATGCACATAGATATCTAAATGTTTTACGGGTTTTTTCAGAAGTGTTGGAAAATATTGTTAATAGGTTTAAAATCATTTAGATGAAAGTTTTTGAAATAGGTTTCCAGAAATTTATTAAATTTCGCTTAAAACGTACTTTTATTGGAGCTCAAATTTTAACTTTCTTTTTTTTTATCAGTTAGTAAAGAAATTTACTTACGTATTTGAAAAAGGTAGAAGCATTGCAAAAACGATTTTTCATGCTTACCTCAGATAGGACCCAGTCCGCCCCTTTTGGTGGTTCCGAAACGGCCCCTTTAGTGGTTAAGATGATCGGAAGTCAGGCACTGCGCGGACCGTCCGTCGGGTTGTTCCGACTCGGGCCCTTAAGTGGAAAAGAGGACTGAACTCTCGACACCGGAGATGTTCGTCGACACGACGGGGGCAGGTAGCTTCCCCCTCCTTTGGGCCGGTTCGCGGCTGTAGGAGGAAACGGTCGCAGGTCGTCCCTTGAGGTCCTATGTGTAGAGTCTCGTCCTTGTGCCATGTTCGGTAACACCAGCCAACGTGGGTTCAGGTCGTTGTTCCGCGAGACTTCGGGATGGCCGAGCGGTGAAAGGACATAGCGTAGGTCGATCCCCCGCACCTAGGTGCTCTGCGCCGAGGATGGTGAGACGAGGGCCAAGACAAGCGAACGGGGGTCGGGCAGCTTCCAAAGCTTATCTAAGGTTAGACAATGGTTCAAACGTACTCTGTAGAACAAGGAACGCTAGGGTTCTATTGTGACGCCCGTCGGTGCGTGAGGCGGCATGCAGCATCCCTCGGCACCGTGCAGGCGGTAGAACGTACACGATAGCGGGGATGGAGGAGGCCGTGACCTCCGTGATCGAGATTCTCGCTCGTCGTCCCTAAAGTCTCCCTCTGTAACTGGAGTAGTTGTGAGTCGCCCTCAAGTTTCGTTCGAAAAGAGAAGTGCCCGTTTGACCAAGAGCAGTTCGAGTCACGGAGGGCCGTCAGGTCCGAGGTCTGTGGCTCGCATCGCCTTCTCTGAGAGGGGCTCTTCCCCTTCTTGGACTGATCAACTGCGACAATTATACTGGACGAGACAAGGTAGATACAATAATTTTCTGAATGTACAATTGTGATTGTAAATAAATATAAGGAGATGTAGAGCATATACAAGATAATAATTAAAGTTGAGAGAAAAATATAAATACAAAACAATACTAATAGCTCACGTATTGAACGATAAACAATTAATAAGCACGATATTGACAAAGAAAGTAATCATAGTTTGAACAGTAGCATCGAGTGTATAAAAATATTTATATGGGGGAAAAACTTGAATAATTATATAGGGGTATTTAAAGTAAAAAGTTAACACAATTTAAGTACAGATATAATGCCAGAAAACAAATCTGGGAATACACGTATCGTGTACTAGTACTAAGAATAATAGGGAATAACATATTACATAGGAATGTGGGCATGTAGTGAAAACAATCAACACAAATCAAATACCACTATGAGATTAGAGAACTAGTACTGAAAATCAAATTCCAAAATTTTCAAATTTGAATGATACAAAAACTGAGAAAACAATGTACTAAATATATTGAGCAATACTACAGAATACTTTGTTATATTGATCCATAATTATACTATGTAATGAAAAACGCATAAAACATTTGGAAACCCTATTTCAGCAAGTACCATGTATAGTTCGGAAAGTATCTGCATTCTTTTGTGCATCTCTTTTAAATAATCTGAATGAAATGACCTTTAAATAAAATCTTAGTTTAAAATATCTTTCTAAATTACGTGCTATTCTAAACTATGAAACAAATAATTCTAACCTATATTTGTTATTATTTATTTTTTCTCAATTCATAAAAAATCTTTGTGTTTTTTGAAAATATTTGACGGGTGTGGGGATAATTATTGCTTACTGGCGACTAGAATTTTTTTTCTGGATACCAGACTTTATCAAATTTGTAAATCTCTGGTTATGTGTATTATTAGTTTTCTAAAACTCTCTTCTATTTATGTAGTTTTTTTGTTTAATTCGGAGAATGTTGTATGAATATCGTTAGTTGTAGGATGTTATCTATAGTAAAATAAAGAATTAAGCAAATAAAAATAAATATTCAATGCCCCTTATACTGCTTAAGATATTGCTTCAAGTTCATAAAATATCCTTGCTTCTTCTAAAAATGAATAAAGCTAGAAAATATTATACCTATTATTATTATTAATCTAATACATAATATTATACGAAAGAATAGGAAGTCTTCTAACAACATAATCATGTAGCCAGATCAATTTTCCGTCGTTTAAAAATAATGAGGACCGATAAGATTTGTAACTCATCACATAAATACTCTACTGAATAACAAGGGATACTGTTATTCTTTCTATGTTAGTGTGTAACTAATCAATTTCATATTACTTCATACTAATAAATTTTTATACTTCGAAATCATTTATGCAAGTACTTTTTTCCAGATGAAAATAACAAAACCACACAAAACAGATTTACGAGATTATTACAAAATAATAGAAAACCAAATCTTGCTTTCAAATAGGAATTTAAATTGTTTCAATGAAAATTGAATATTACACTCATGTCCAAAATTAAGGTCACAAACATAAAATCTGTGAAAACTGATGGACTGTGTGGCTACGAAATTTGGCACAGAGGTATATTACAATGGGAGAAAGAATATAGCAACATAACAATATGGAAAGGATTTTAGTTGTGATTTAAGATACAGGGTATATTAAAAAGTGTTAAACCATGAATCGCAGATAAAGCATTTATCTCGTGAGAAGTATGTCTGATATGGAGTGTGACCACTGTGTACTGCTATACAAGCCTCACAACGAGCTCTCATACTGTTTATGAGGGTGTCAATAAATGTTTGTGGCAACAAAGCCCATTTTTCCAAAAGCGCGGTTTGTAACTCCTGGAGGGTCCTAGGAGTGGAGTTACGTTGTGCAATGGCTCTTCCTAGACCATCCCAAACATGTTCAATAGGATTGAGGTCCAGAGATCTCGAGGGTCAATTCATTCGGTGAATATCCTCCTTTTCAGGAAAATCATCAACAATGTGAGCACTGTGTGACCTCGCATTATCGTACATAAAAATGAAGTCTGTGCCTACAGCACCCCGGAATAACCTCACATACGCTTCAAGGACCTCATCCCTATAGCGATATGCATTGACCGTACCCGCATCGAAGACATGCGGTGGGATACGGCAGCCCAACATTAAGCCGTCTCAGACAAGGATTCCTTTGCCACCAAATCTGTCGATTTATTTTATGTAGGAGGGATGATAGTGAGTTCCACGTTCTCTCCAGATGAAGTTTCGACTAGAATCACTTTCCCTGGTGAATCCGGACTCCTCAATGAAAAGAACACGCTCCTACTCTTGTTATGTCTTCGGCTCCACAACAACTGGGCTCTCCTGTTCAATGCAGTGAAAGGGGGACACACGACTGGAAGCCGGACGTAAAGCGTCCTCTCTGCTAGTCTTCTATATACTGTTTTCCTAGAAATTCTTATTCCAGACGCCGCAGTAAGGTCAGCAGGAGGCTGAGGAGTCGTTGCCAGCGAATGTCGTCGTGCGCTTACCGCCAAATAGCTATTCTGTGCAGGTGTCGTTGCTCTGTGGCGGTCTTGGCTGGCCTTCCTGGTGACATTAGGATGGTCTAGGAAGAACCATTGGACAGCGTAAACCCTGTCATGACCCGGCAGGAGTTAAAAGCCGCGCTTTTGGAAGAAATGGCTTTGTTGCCACAAACATTTATTAACACCCTCATAAACAGTATGAGAGCTCGTTGTGAGGCTTGTATAGCACACTGCACAGTGGTCACATTTCATATCAGATATACTTTTCCTGAGATAAATACTTTATCTCTGATTCATGATTTAACACTTTTTCATGATTTAACACTAAAAATCCATGAGGATTTGGGTATGATGGTGGACATTCGCGCTGGGCGCCCATAATGGCGCCTGGCGGCGCAGATTACTTTTGCCTTTATCATATTTAAGAAATGTATCTGCCAAACAAATAATATAACGATATAAGATAATGCTATATCAAATAATTATAAGGACATCCTAAGGAAATTTCAATATAACGGAGATTGAATTTTTAACAGAGAGTTAAACGATTCCAGCAATATATAAGTGCAATTCACCCCACAAATATCATAGTGCACACAAATACCATTATTATTTAAAATCAACTACATCACTTGTTCCATTGATTTCAAAACAAATAAACGATTTTACACAAACATTTTTAAAGACTCCTTCATCTCCGATTTGCCGTGAGATTTTACCTCTGCATATAAATGTTTCAGGGAATGTCGGGCATTTTTCGTCAGAAATGCATTTAGTATTGTCCTTTATACAAGATGTGGTAAATATTACAATGATAACAACGGCTTCGGCAACTCCCGAAATTCTGCAACTTTCTAAATAATGTGCTACCATACTTTTGCCGGCCAATTTTGAATTTCATAGTGTACTTTGCTGCACTTTTACAAGTTCAATATATTTCTTTTTAAAATCATTCGTTTTTTTCCTTGCATATTGGATTCACATTTTTAAAATAAAAAAGAAAAATGGCCAGCTAAACTGAGGGCATTGAGCTCACAGGCCATTCACACTAATTGTATATTATACTCTTATTTCAAAGAATTTTAAATAAGCCTCTCGAAAATAAAGAAATCGACAATATATTAAGGAGGATCACCTCCCTCCCCTTATAATTAACCAATGAACACCCAAAACTATTCAGGGAAGCGCCTTATTACAATGGACTTATATACAAAATTTGAAGCAAATCGAATAATTCTGCATAAAAAAGCCATTTATCTAATTTAAGGGGGGTTAGCCCCCCCCCCCTCGTATCCATCTTTATACTTAATCAATGCACCCCCAAAACTAATCAGGGAAGTGCCTTACACAATGAATCCATATACAAAATTTGAAGGAAATCGGATAATTCGGCATGAAAAACCCATTTATCTACTTTAAGGGGGTTTAGCCCCCCCCGTTTCCCCTCTTTGTACTTAACCAATGAATCCCCAAAAACTAATCAGGAAAGCCCCTTACCACAGTGAACCTATATACAAAATTTAAAGGAAATCGGAAAATTCTGCATGAAAAACCTATTTATCTAAATTAAGGGGGGGATTACCCCCCGTTTCCCCCCTTTATACTTAACCAATGGACCCCCAAAACTAATCAGGAAAGCTCCTTACCACAATGAACCTATATCCAAAATTTAAAGGAAATCGGAAAATTCTGCATGAAAAACCCATTTATCTAAATTAAGGGGGATTAGCCCCCCGTCCCCCCCCCCTTTATACTTAATTAATCAATCCCGAAAACTAATCAGGGAAGCGCCTTAACACAGTCAACCTATAAACAAATTTTGAAGTAAATGGGATAATTCTGCATGAAAAACCCATTTATATAAATTAGGGGGGATTAGCCCCCCGTTCCCCCCTTTATACTTAACCAATCAATCCCGAAAACTAATCAGGGAAGCGCCTTAACACAGTGAACCTATAAACAAAATTTGAAGGAAAACGGATATTTCTATGAAGAGTTATCGCGTTACGTACGTACATACATACGTACATACATACAGAACCGACGGACACATAAGCTCTCAGACTTTGATAGCCTGTGAGCTAATGAGGACGGGATTTTGTCACAAATTAGTCACTGAGGTTTATTATCAGTGGTATCATTGAAAACAATAGGACGTAAGAATTGTGATAAATCCCTTTTAATGTTTTTTAAACAGTGAAATTTGTCTTCGTGGGAAAAAAATAATAATTAGTTTAATAAAAAATTTCATATTTTTACTGGTGTTTATTTTTTGAATTATTGATATGTTATTTCTTTTGCAATTTTCCATTAGTCTGTATTATTCTGTATTAAAGAATCGCGATGAATGATTTTAATTGGTTTCCCTACACAATTTTAATAAGCGAAATAACTATTGCAAAATTTGAAAATGATGTTTATTGCTCATCTTTTTCAAAAGAAAAGTTAACTATATGATTTATTCTCCCAAAAGCCGATACACTTATTCTCAGATGTATTCCAGGTTTTTTAGACAAAGTTTAAATTCTCTAAAGACTTTTTTCTTTCAGTTACATAAAGATGTAAATCCTAGATACAGGAAAACTGGTTAACCATATAATTGATTCTCCCATGCGTCTGACATATTTATTTCCATACACTTTTTAGATTTTCAAGCGAGTCTGAAGCTCAATAATACATTATTTTATCGGCTAGAGAGGGCCAAAGATCTCAAGAGAAAAATGTTAAAAACATGTTCTTCCGTGTTTTACTCACATTAGCATTTTCTTTTTAAAATAAAATGTAAATTTTAGTTTCGAATAATGTAGATTATAAAATATTCTGTAAAAGAAAAGACAATATTTATGAAAATATTTTTTATCTTTACTTTTAGATTATAGATATTCTACATATAAAATATATTTTGTAGCACTGACAAAAAGCTTTACAATAAAAGATGAACTATATACCGTATTAATAACTTCAAATAAACAGCAAAAAAAAAATTTTTAAAGACACAGATGATATAAACATATTAAAATTTGCAAATTATCAGCTTCTCAGTTCACGTTATAAGTGTACAGCTTCTATTTGTCTTTTGTTAATGTTTTTTAATATTTTCTAACACAGTTGTAGAATATTTATGAATTAGGTTTGTCTGTGTCTCCGTCTGGCTGTCTGGCGAACAGGGCGTATGTCTTTGTTCTATCTCGCGTGAATATTTATGGATTGACGTGTAATTTTTATGCGGTGATGAGGTTCACAATCGAATGATGTGTGAAGCATTTATAGTTCGTTTAACGGCACACACAAAATAAGTCCGTTACATAATGGTCTATGGGGAAAATCGTTTGCTGTGCATTTTATTTTAATATCTTAATAAGATACCCCGTTTTATTATATGAAATTATTATTATTATTATTATTATTATTTTTGTTAAAAATATTATTTTTGTACAGGTAAATATAAGTTTATTATATTAACTTATAATTATAAGTAAATATAAGTTAATGAACACTCAAAAAAATTTCGGTGCATTTGGACAATGTCTTAAATGTTTTAAACAAATGTGTTTACTATCCACGCGCACAATATTACTGGCTTTACTAGTTCTAAATATATTTATTTTTATTTTTGTCTAGTTCTATTATTTTCGCAATCCTAATGTTATATTCTGAGTGAAAACGTATTCTATTTCAACTCAAATTTACATTTTGAAATAACTTTCTGTAATTTTAAACAAAAATGTTCTGTCATTCTTTTATAAGAAAAGCGATTTCACACATCCTTTATAAATAAATACTTGAGAAGTCTAAAAATACATTTTCTGTTTATTAGGTGGATTATATGAAATTGATGTCTAAGATAATGAAAGATGATTACTTAAAAAACATGAGAAACTTTCTTCTTTTCAGTATTCAACACATACCGCTTAAATTATACTATGAATTCGAAAATAGTATTATATTTTTAAAATAAGAATTCGAATTGAAATATTTCATTTCTTTAAAGTAAAGGCGGCAAAGTTATAAAGGCATTTGCAAATAAAAGTTTCTCTATTGATTTACGTATTTTGAGATTTAATGTCACAATCCTCATATGATACCATCAGTGAATCTTTCGTAATTGACTACGTATTACTACGTACCACTTAAAGTAATAAGGAATGGCGATTTATCGGATATTGGAATTCAACTGAACACTTCTGTTCCATGAAGCAGTATTATTATTTTTTAACTTTTTTATATATTTTTTGTAATATAAAAAAGGCAAGTAAAAATATTTGTTTACGAGATAATTTAATATATGCCTATTACAAAAAAAAAACTATTTTATTAGAAATTAGGAATTACAGCTTATTTAAACCTGAATTAACTATATCTTCTCACTTTTTGATAACTTAAAATATGAAATCGATTTTGTATCTGTTTATTTTTACTTTCAACCTAAACATGAACTTTATCATATCAGTATCAACAGTTTATTTTATGCTTCAAAAAGGTGCACAACATTTTCTTAATACTACAGGACCATTTATGAAACTTTAATATAAACGTTAAATTACGCTACCAAAAATCCTCTCCTCATCTCTAGAACAAATTTCAACAAAATAATAAAAAGGAAAAAAGAAAAAAAAACGTTATTTTGGAACTCTCCAGAAATATTTCTAAAATAAAACCATAAAATTCAATATTGTCGTTTATGTGAAGTTTTGAAATTTGTTTGTTTCTAATTTTTTAATATTTGTATTCAAAATGTTCATAAGTATCTAATATATTATAACTAGAATATAAATAATAATATGCATAAGAAATAATAACTTGTAAATATGCCTAACGGTTTCACTAGCATTAGGTCATTCGATACATTTTTTTTAATGATGCCGAATCTTCTGTCAAAATCAATTACTTACGATTTTTCATTTAAAAAAATGTAGTTCCTTAATTGAAAGTATCGATGGTCGATAAGTTCTGCTAACTTGTTATCCTAGTGAAAAATCATTAGGAAAATCTTTAATGAAATTTCCAATATAAAAACAGCAAGATTTCGTAAGGATAAATTTATTCCTCGAACCTGATTTTAGAACTGTTATGACCTGTATTGTTAATGCAAAATAACATTCTTTAAAAGTTTTTGCACTTGTATAATATTTGTTTAAACATTATTTTCATTATTCACAACGTATAGCAAACAGAGGTTTTTAAAATATTAGGTGATATGAATAAATAACTTTAAATGAATTGTAATTTATATGAATAATACTATGAGATAATAATACTACTATAATGCTATATATTTTTAACCAATGTACAGTAAAAATACGAGAAAAAATCTGAACTATTGGATGTAACGTAAATTAAAATAATGTAAAAATTAATGAAAAGTCACTTTCTAATTCATTTGAAGTTCTTTATGATCGTATGGGGTTTATTTTCTCTAAAGGGATCGTCTGCATTTAATAACTTATGCAATACGTGATCTTTTAAATGGAAATGACTATTTTTGATAGGAGAATAGAGTTTCTTATATCAGTGCACCTCGTAATAACGTATAGTTTGTGTTTATTTAAAAATAATCTTCATGTACTTGTGAAAGACATAATGTTAGGGACTTATCAAAAAATTTCGAACAATAAAATCAAGTTTTATCAAGAACACGTATCGATAACTTTCAATTAGTCACCAGTAAAATTGTAGTGAAGAATCGAATGTGGTGATCAGTGTGAGAAGCATAGAAGGGCTTCCTTGACGAAAACCTTTTTATGCCTAGTTGAATAGTGTGATATCTGAGAATTATGCGACTCCAGTTTCTCAAAAAGTATCTTTTATCATGATTTTAGCCAAGGCTACACTAGATACCGGGCTTGCTCATCCATTATCATGACGTCACAAAAGGTGGCTGGCCGCGACCAGCGATTGGTGCAAAGCGACGAGCCCGTCGTTTTGTGCCAATCGCTGTATGTCTTTCGTTTTGCCGTTTCGCTTTCTACCAATCGCTGGTAGCGGCCAGCCACCTTTTGTGACGTCATGATAATGAATGAGCAAGCCCGGTATCTAGTGTAGCCCTGCTTTAGCCCCCAGAGCCAGAACATATTGTTGTAAAGATCAGGCCCTTCAGTTAAATAAAGAATTTTTACGGATTTGTAATCTAACGGTTATCCCATTCGTTAGATTAACCCCATGACCGCCGAGCAAAAGGGCAAACTTGTAATATTGTTTTCTCTGTAATTTTTTAAAAATTCTTAAAAAATAACTTAATTACGTATATAAGTATAATCCTTGAGAGTATCAATCATTACTTGATGTTTTAAAAATACATTATATTTGTAGAATTATATTAATTTAAACAAACCTTGTATTGCTGTGAAACCTACAGCGTAGTGAACGGATATATCAGGTCGCGGTGGTGAGAAGGTTAATAGTTTTTTTTTTTTTCAGAATTATCTACTTCTTTCCCTATATTCGCATGAACCCTACAGCCTATGTATCGATACCATAGTATAAGAACTTATTGCAAAAAATCTCCTCATTATTTAAATCTGCCAATACCAATACTGCTTAAAAACCAAAATATGTTATGCAAGGTATAATTTGTAATTTAAAACAGAAGATCTTCCTTTTCGAGTTACTGGTATTATTTAAATAGTTCGCCAAGCATGTACTGTAACTCAGTATAGATAGGCGAAACTGGTCGTCCGTGTGATATCTGCTTAAAATAACATAAACTTGCATATAAGAATGTCAATTTACACTCGAAGCATGTAAATCACTTACTGAAAATTGATCAATCAACATGCCCCGTATTTTGAAAATGTAAAAAAAAAAATCAAGTGAAACTGCAACAATTATATAAGACGTGTGTTACTTGAAGACTGGTTTTCGAAATTTCAAGAATCCCCATTCAATGAAAGTAGTTTGGTTCCACACGAAAATGCGGGGCTTTTTTTGACGTATGATCCAGGATATGGACGTTAGCCGGTTGTTTCAATTGTAAATTACTTGTATGTTAGCTATGGCTGTCGATCGTTTTTCTACTGATGAAGGACTTTGGTAGAGCTTGAAATTTATACAATGTTCCGTTATCTTTTATTTTGTGTGATTTTACTAAATGTCTGATTTTAATGTAGTTTTATTGGTTTAAGACACAGACGTACTATGTTTGTCTGTTTGTAGAAAGTGGTTTTAATTTACTATTGAACTGACTGGCATTAAATAAATATAAATAATTAAATGTTTGTCTGAATACACTAGACGTCAGTATACATAAATGGAATGCGTTAAACACGCATTTTTCAAACTTTAATGGACACTCATCGTTTTATTTTTATTTTTTTACCAAAAGAAGTCAATAAAAGTAAATATTTCAAATGGTTGAATAAAATTCCGAAATGGGAGTGTTTTGAAGCATTTTTGGGAATTTTACCAACTACATTTGTTAAAACGGCAGACTTCGGGCTTTTACAATAACATTATGTAACGTGCTTGTAAAGTTATGCATTTCATGGAACATAACTTTTATTAGTATTTTTAATGATAAATCAATTTTTAACCAGTTTTAAAACTGTAGTAAACAATGCAAAATAAATCATGTGATAAAATCCTGATTTATCTTAAAGATGTTGTTTTCTTAAGATATTGGTTATCGTAAAATTGTTATCGCAAATTCTTGGTTTATCTTTAAAATTTTCTGAAAGATAATTCGATGCTTATAATACCAAACTTAACATCAAAATTTTTGACTTTTGTAAATTGTGACAGGATTTAAATATCACAAGCAGCATTTGCAACATTCATTTCAAGTTTTCTTTCACAAGAAAATATAATCTAAATATCCGCTTAGGATTATAGGAATACTTCAATGGATGTTTATAGCAGAAATACCTTTTCAATTTGCATTTAAATCATTTTTCTATGGATTTTTCTCTTTTGATTATTGTGCTTAACTTACTTTATTTTTCTATAAAGCCAGATAAAGTATTCTTTGAAAAATTATAAATTTTGTGGCACATCCATTTTTTTAATTAATAAAGTAATTATGTATGTATGCAAAATGTTATTCGCAATATAAGAATTTTGTTATCTCTTATTAAACAAGCTATTATTTATTAAATATTTAAAGGACGTTCTCTACCCGGTTCTATTTCACATTTAAAATCAAAATGATATTTTTTAAGTAATAGGCTTTTTCAATTATAACTGAAATTATAAGAATGTAAGTTTTAGTTGCATTTTAAAAGAGAAATAAATTTTTAACCAGTTTTAAAACTGTAGTAAATAATATTAAATAAAGTCCATGATAAAATCCATGTTCTTTTAAGATTCTGGTGTCTTAAGCTGTTATCTTAAAATGTTTATAGTAAGATCTTGGTTTATCTTTAACATTTTTTGGAAGATAATTGCATGATTATAATACCAAACGTAACATAAAATTATAGATTTTTGTAAATTGTAAAGGAATTTAAATATCAGAAGCAGCATTTACAGTATTCAATTTACGTTTTTTTGCGCAAAAAATAATCTCTAATAATCCGCTTAGAACTACAGTAATATTTCAATGGATTTTTATAACTGAAATAAAACATTTTAAGATCTTTGAAATCTGCATTTAAATTCTTTCTTCATGGATGTTTTTCTTATGCTTCACTTATTTTATTTTTGTATAAAACAAGATAAAATCTAGTTTAAGAGAATTTAGTTTTTGTGGCAGATATATTTCTATTCAGATGTGCAGTCTCTGAAGAAAACCTGCCACCGAAATGAGTAAAATATTTTAGAACTGGAAAAGTTATTTGAAAATTTTTCGACATATCCCTAACTTACACTTTAGGTAAATGAAATACACGTTGTAGTCCTTGACATCCATAAGATTATTTCATCTTCAAAGTTAAAAATAAAAAAAAATCGTGAACCATTTTCGGGATTTCTCGTCGCATTTCAGGAATATGGGGTCGCTGCATAATGAACAATTTTTATTGTAATGGGGAATTTTTTAAAGAAACGTTTTAGATGCATTAAAATGTTTCGCGTTTTTTGTCCTGAAGTTCGGATGTCTGATTATATAGCATTTATATACGATTCATGCATTAAGTGTTTAAGTAAAAAACATTATCGCATTTATGGTTCGCTGCATTTAAGCACAAATGACCTTACTCTATAAAATTATTAATAGCTGTTCGACTTGTGGTTGAGATGTTGAATCCTTTATATAGAACTAGCTGTTACCCGTGACTTCGTTCACGTAACTTTAAAAAAAGAATAAATGCATTAACTTAGTAAAACATTTCACTTGATAATTAACAACATATATAATTAACCAAAGCTTTATCACATTTTATAGGAGACCATACGGTATTTCTTTGCTATAGGGGCCTTGACATAACCCAGACTAAAAAAAGTGAAATTTCATGCCAAATAATATATACAATCGCGAAAATGAAACTGCAACTAATGAAAAAAGGAAGACCAAGTAAAATCGTGAAAATCGAGGAATTCCTCTTCGTAAAACGAAAAACAACACTGGCAGAATTATTCTATACAACAGTGCATTTTAGGTGGTATTTGGTGTACAATTTGTATATGTGTGCATTGCTAATTGGGAATTATTATATTGTTTATTTGCATAGACATATGTTATATATTTCTTACTACATTATCTTGTTTATGTATATACTAAATTAAGTGCTTCACGCTAAGTGGTGTAAATAGTGAACAAACTGCTTGTGGATTTTATAAATTGATAGATATTTCACAAAGATATAACAATCTGATGCGATTCTAAAATGTAAATAAAGGTTGCTAGAAAGTACTTTAAATTCTGCCCAATTTAACCTCGATATTTTCTCTATCGCGTCAAGAACACTATAAGCATATAAATACCGACGACACAAATCTGATAATCTAAATTTACATATATTTGTTAGTATATATAGGATTATTTTGATTTATTTCATGCGCTTGAAATTTTTTACGCTTTTTCTAGGGTTACGTGTCGAATAAATGTACTTTCTTGTTATTTTATTTTGCCATTTCTATTTATTCTATTTTCCATTCATTCCATTTATGGATATTGATATCATTTACATATTCGTGTCAAAAAATATTCTTTAAAGTTATTATCAGGATTAGGATAAGATACGATTATGGTTAGGATTAGGAATAAAAATTGAACGACAATGGCATGACCGATTCAGGGTTAAAGTATGAACCAGGAAGTCTATTTACATCATGAAGCAATAAGAAAATTAGAAAATTATCGGCTAATATTTTTTAATATGTTTTACAGTCATAGTTGGCATCAAAGGTGAGCGGGGAAATGATCATCTAAAATACCATTAAGTGTTTACCACGCAAAAAACAAATCTGGTTACAACAATGTATTTAATTTTGCGCCAAATTTCACTTGATAAAAAAAATCAAATTGACTATGGACCTAATTACAGACCCCTAACCTTCCTATTCTGAGAAATGTTCTACCTATATGTAAAAAAAATTCTACTGTATAGAACGCGCTTTCACGTTTATAATGTTATGAATTGGCACGATCGGCTTGTTCAAGTTTACACAATTCGGCTGGAAGAAAAGATTCATTACTTTTTTATTTCTTCTTTGCTTTTGCATTACGCGAATTTATTGGTAAAATCGATTTTCTTTTCGATAACATTGTTGTTTTTTAAGTTTAAAAAATATTGTAATTTTACTTAAACATTGCTTTAAAATCTATGCAATTTTTCTTATCCTGCAAGACTTTACAAAAATCTATTATGAAACAACTTTAAAAAAAGCTATATTTAAAAAAAGACAACAAAGTTTTTCCTATTTTAAAACTAAAAGAAATGTAAAATTAAATTCCGGTTCGAAATGACGATTTACAAATGTGTTTTCGATTGTGGGAAAATGATAGAGGAAAAATGCTGTTACTTCGACACAATCATATTAAATCTTTAGCTTTTATGAGAAAAGCAACTTTCTTTTAAAAAATATAGTTATTTTTATTAAGATTTTCTGATTTTCGTTACGGATAATTTTGCGATGCATATCATTGACATTTGCCATCCAATATTTTTTTTTTTTTTTTTTTTTTTTTTACTTTTTAAAATTTAAATTAAAAATATGGTATCTTTATGTTAGCCGTGTGCAGACGATAAATCGCCAACCTATCCCATCATTCGTATTGAATTCATTAAAAATATAAATCTTTTACTCATTTCATTTAAAACACAGAACTTTAATTTACAACACATACATTTAAAATACATATATTACGTACATTTTAAATAATTCCTTTCATGTGAAAAAGAAAAAGAAAAAAAAGAGAAATTAATCACAAATAATTTGATAACCCAAGATCATTTTATTTCAACATAAAAAAAAATCTGTTTTATTTTTCTATATATGACATTATATTCGCTTGCTTTCCATACTTACTCGTATTTATGCACTTTGTATTATTATCAAATATTTGAAAGCGCACGTTTTATTTCTAATATGGCATCATTTCATATTCTGTTTAATTCTTAACGAATTCATTTCATTTTCATTTTTCACGTGGAAAATTTTCACTTGAAAATAAATTGTTGATTAAAAATTATTACTCAGAGGTTTTATGTTATATTGGCAACGATAAAGTATTAGCAACGGTAAAATAAATTTAACCATTTTAAAAAAAGCTGCAAAACCGGGCCCTTTGGGCCAAACTAACCAAATCAACCAACCATTTTAAAATAAACGAAAAAATGTCCATTTATTCTGTATGAAAATAATGAAAATTTTAATTTTTAAGAAAAATATTGAAATAAAATAAACGAAAACCAGCCTATATTCATTTGAGGGTTATAATCAACTTATATGCAAAGATACAGGATAATTAAATGCTTCATTTTGACGCTGGCTTCAGCCTAACATTTGCACACAATCAGACTTATAATATTATTAGGATCAGTGAAACTATATTTTGCGTTTACTTATTTCGTTCAAGAAATGTTTATTATGCGAAAAAACGTTTACGCTGTTTTTGTGAATTACTGAATATTAAGGAGGATACCAATTTTAAAAAGTTCTATATACGATTCTTTGGAAATTAAGTGAAAGAAGCTAAAATTGTGAATGAAAAACAAACAGTTAATTGGATAAGCTTAAAATTCTGCTGTAGTCTCGCCCTACAGCGCTACAACGCAAAAAGAAACTTATATCGCCATTATCTGAGAAAACAAAACTGAAATCCTTTACTATGAAACTGTTCATCGTAATACACGGAGCTCATACCGCTGTTAGTTATGTTGAAATAACCTGATTGGTTAGATGGCTGAATCTCCTAACTGCAATAATGTTACTGTACAGTCTGTCGTCACTTCCTGGAGGCTATGAGTGAAAATAACACCGCAAAGTGGTCGGAAGTGTTACATTTTTAAAAGTAATGAAAATAAAGCTTATCGTAACTGGTAACAATATATTTAAAACACATTTAAAAGTTCATTTTATCAACTCGCAAATTTAAGAATTCAAACCATGCTATATTTAGACGTAAATGCATGAGCAATAAAAACAAAACATTAGCGCATTTTTTTTTTTTTTTTTTTTTTTTTTTAACCATCGTTACGACATTAACCTACCGCACTATAGTTACAGTATTAAGGGTCTACCCATTACTGAGGGTGACGTATGAGGTACGTACTAAAAGAAATAGCACTTTTTTCGTCGATTAGGTATGTTTAATGTTATATAAAGTGATGCTTAATATTATTCGAGGCTTGCTTTAATTGTAATGCTACAAAGCAAATAATTGTAAATTGACTTATGAAAATATAGAGTTTAATCTGATAAAAAATCTTTAAATTTAATATTGAACTCAGATAGTCTTTAGATAAATATACGTAATTAAATGTTGATTGAATACACAGAATATATGTGTATATCAGTGGAATGTGCTAAACACGAAATTCCTGTTTTGCATAGAGTTTTGGAAATATTTAGACTGGCCATCTCTCCTTTATGACCATTTATCCTAGAGTTACCCTATATGTGGAAATCAGTGAAACATGCTAAACACAAAATTTCTTACACGTATGGCAAGCTCATTAATCATTTCGAACTTTTACAAAAAGCATTCGGTAAATGTCAGCATTTACCAGAATGATTTACTAAAACTTCAGAAAGGAAGAGTTTTGAAGGATTTCTGGAGCCTTTACCAACTCGATTTCAAATGCTAGAATTTACCAGACTGTAGGTTTTTAAAGTAACATATGTAACGTTCTTGGAATGTTATAGAATTATAAGTGTGTAAGTCTTAGTAGCATTACAAAAGAGAAATCAAATTTAAAACTGTAGTAAATAGTGCAAAATAAATCATGTGATAAAATCCTTCTTATCTTAAGATTATCCCAGAAAGATAATTCAATGTTTATCATTCCGAACATAATATAAAAAATTTCGATTTTTAAAACTGTAGAATTATTCATATATTAGAAGCAGCATTTGAAGTATTCAATTCACGTTTAATTTCACAAGAAAAGAATCTCTATTAATACGCTTAAGATTTTATGATTACTTCAATGGATTTTTATAACTGAAAAAAAATATTTTAAGATCATTCAAATTTGCATTTAAATTATTTTTCCATGGACTTTTTCTTTTGAGTATTATTTAATATATATTTTTTATAAAACACAAAAATTATTGTTGAATATGTTATCGTTTTTGTGGTAGATATATATTTTAATTACTAAAGGACAAATATAGATTGTTTTTCGGAACGCAGGATTTTTCTGATGTCTCATTAATCTAGTCATTATTCATGAAAAATAGAACTGATATTTTCTACTAATTGTGCTTCACATTTTACATTAAAATGAATTTTTAAAACGAATGCAAAAAAATAAAATCAGATTAAAACCAAGAGAATCCAAATGCTATTGGAAATCCATCATATATATTTTTTTAAATAATTCCTTGAATGAAATTACCTGACATTTTCAAATCGATCATATATTCAATAATTTCACATAAAATATACAGTTTTATTTAAAACTTATAGTATGTGTAATTATTAAATTTAAGTAATTCAAAATTGATAACATATTATTCAAACAAAAATGTAATGTAATATTTTGAATTATTTATTTTTAGCTTTTCTATTTCATCACAATAATAATAAAGCAATGGAAAGGCTATTTTTTATCGAATAATCAATGACCTTACTTTAATAAATTAATAAATCTCTCACCGCATAAATACATATAAACTTTAATATTTTATAGAAAAATCGGATGTTAAAATCGGGAATAATTTAACGACCTCCTCTAGCTCTCGAACACAGTTAGTCATAAATAAAACAAACCCTCTTTTATAATTACTCCATCTTTTCTTACAATTGTAATCGATATCACAATTGACTCTTTGTCACAAAACTTTCAAATATCACTTTGACTTGCATTTGTTTATGCACCATTTGAATTAGTAATTTAAGTAGGTTTTTCTTCTCAATAAAAAAGAGGCTCACTAGCGTTTCAGCAGTTGTGTTGCTAGTTTGCGTTTCATGCTGATTTGTGATTATGCTATTTGTATCACACCTTTTTTGAAGTACTTTGCAGGTGTTGTAAAAGAAGCTGTATGGTGATAAAACATAATAAAAAAAATATATAAATGCGTTTAAAGATTATTCCGATACTTATAAAATATTCCATGTAATTCATTCAAGACTTCAATAATAATTTGAACTTCAATAATAAGACTTCAATAATAATTTGAACTTCAATAATAAGACTTCAATAATAATTTGAACTTCAATAATAAGACTTCAATAATAATTTATCTTACTACTTATAAACAAAAAATTCAGCGGCCTGGTTTAGCTCAGTTTTGCGCCTTTATGGGATGAGAGAGATCAGTACAGGAACGCACATAAAGTAATTCGAGTTCTGTAATTCAAACAACATGAAACACGAATTCAACTTCATGTTTGTACAATTTCCTCCCAGATTTACTCTGGTGTAAATTATACTGACAATACGGCTACCACACAAAGTAATATTTCGTATTTATGATTTTTCTCTTTTGCTTCAAGATATTGTGTTTAAAAAAGTAAACATACGGAGTTCTTTTAAAAGTGATAATCATCATAGCAAAATTTGCTGATTAATGAGTAAATTGAATAACAATAATTTCATTCAACAAAAAAGTCAACAAAAAACAATTCCATGAATGGTACAGAATTGAATCTGCGTATATAATTGAAAAAAAGATTTTTTCGAATTTCATCAATTGAAAATGCTTTGAATTATATGTATTTTGAGACGCAGTATGTAAATTTAAAATTCTTATAATTACTCAATACACATAAATAAATGTATTTTATTAAAAATTAGGTTTACTTTCACACCAAGCATTTGTGTAATAAAAATGCGAACAATATATATATAGATATATATCCTACATTTATATATACCCTAAATATATATAATCCTGATGAAACGATTTTCTGAAACGACTGATTAAACAAATATATTTTTATTCGATAGAAATAAAACTAGACAGAAATAAAATTTTATAAGTGTAACGTGTTAAAAGCATCAAGAGGATGAAAACTTATTGAATGGGGGAACATGGGGTTGCAATCCACGTTGAGAGGGTGCAAATCGCGAAAGAACGCATGCAGGCTCTGAATCCAGAGTAGACGAAAGGTGGATGTCAGTCTATCACTGAATCCACCATGCTGAATGCACGTACTGCAGACTGATGAAATGTCTGTCTCTGACTCCATGGTTTTTGTTTTTGACTCTTAGCAGAGATATGCAAATGTGTACAACTTAACAGGTAAGTTAACTGTGTTAACTGGTAAAAAATAAATGTTCCAACACATACGACGTAAATTAGCGCTATTGAGGCAGTAAGCATGTGTAGCATTTAGTTATCTGTTTCCGTTAGTATCGAAATGGTTGACTTCATAAACAAGAAATACGCTGATATGTATTTGATGTACGGTCGAGCAGAGGGCAATGCAGCGGTTATACCAACAGCAATATACGAGGAAGCGTTGTCCGCACCATACTACCTTCGCCTCTATTGATCGACTACTACGGGAGACGGGGCTCTTCTACTCAACACGGCCTGATGCAGGGAAACCGCGCATTCTACGCACTCTTCAAATGAAAGAAACCGTGCAGCAGCGATTTGCCTATTCCCCGTCGACAAGTACAAGAGCAGTTGCAGCCGATGTGTCCCACACGGCGCTCTGAAACGTTTTGCATACTGCAAAGGTGTACCCCTTCCACATCTGGAAGGTACAACTTTTAACCGAAGCCGACTATCCCTGTCGTGAACAGTTAATGAGCTGGATGCTTGACATCATCACACATTCTAAACCTCAATTTCATGCCACTGTTTTATTTACTGACGAAACCAGATTTACTTGTGAACGCGTTGCCAACACACATAATGCACCGAAGTGGGCGATAGGTAATCTCCATGCCAGTGTACCGTGGAAATATCAACGGAAGTTTAGTATCAACGTGTGGACAGGAATCCTCGGTAATTATCTCTTGGATCTGTACTTGCAGCTTGAACGCCTGAATGAAGCAACGTACATCGTTTTCTGCAACACGTCCTCCGTAAATTTCAGAAAAGTGAGCCGGTCGCAGTGCAGCGAGGCATGTGGTTCATGCATGATGGTGCCTCTGCACATATGTTCCTCCATGTGCGTAATCACCTCTATGTTACATACCCAAGGAGGTGGATTGGACGTCCGGGAACCGGACTAACATGTCTCTGACTTCTCTAACATGTAACAAAGTACTTACAATATAAACTATTATTAATGTATAGTTTTTCTTTCTTATTTTATTTTATTTTGCATCTGATAAGCATAAGACTTACTGCAAAATTATAAAGTAAACATGCAGTTTCATTACAATATTTTAATAGAATTTTTCACTTTTTTATCGGCAGAAAAATATTTATTTTTCTTCAACTAAAGAAGGCGACTACGAATTCTGTGATAAATATGTAAGGTATATGTAAGTGTCATGCCGGTGACGTCAGGTTTATGGCAACCCTTTTTTTTTCTCTCGTCTACTGCAGAGTAGGAGAGACGGGGAGAGATGTTGGCGGGAGGCCAAAGTGACAGGTTGTATGGTGCTGTGGGCACGGTATGAAAATAAAATATAGTTGGTAAAAGAACGAATAATAATATTGTAAGTGCGGCTACTGATATTCTTTATATATATATGTGTGCTCTATGATTTCCTGTGATGTGTCGTCTTTTCAAATAAACTTGTGTTTAATCGTGAAAAATAGTTGCATTCCTGTGGTATGATGAAAGCAGAAGAACAAAATGGTATTAATAAAATATCGGTTCTAAATTATAAAAAGCTACGGATGTGAAAGGACCCGGAGTAAAGGGTTTTAAAGGTGTATGACACGCTCTAGTTCGTCGAACCAGAGCTTGGATTTTAGATTGAAGTAAGTTGCATGTTTTTGTATATTTATTACTGAAGCAAATAAAAAAGAACTTGCAGAATAGAATAATGTTTGAGAAATATTTATGAGTATTTATATATATCATTATTGGTAGTATGAGCTTTATTTTAAACGAGATAGTATAGATATTTATAGAGTATATTTATAGTATTGGTAAATAAGTGATATAGACTAAAAACAAAAATGTTTAATATTAAAGGGTTAAGGAAGGAAGATCTAGTTGTTGTTGCCACGGAATTGGGCCTAAAAGTAGAGAGTGAGCACAGGATAATTGATTTAAAAGCATTAATTGAGGGAAGTGATCAGTATTCAAAATATAGCGAATTTATAAAAGAATTTTTAAATACAACGGTGTCAGACCGCATAGAAAGAGAGAAGCGTGATGCAGAAGTCGCGAAAGTCGACAAAGAAAAGTCTAAGACAGAACAAGAAACGTTATTAGAAATTGAAAGAACTAAGCTAGAATTAGTTAAAGCTCAGATAGAAATGGCTAAAATCCAAAGCGAGTATAAAAATGCTGATACAGGGGTGGATGGACCTAAGCCTAATTCGTTAGAAGCACTAATCAAAAGCGTCAAAACTTTGACTATTACAGTCCCCAGCAGGCCTGAATCATGGAATTTATTTTTTACTTCGCTAGAGAAAGCATTCCAAATTAAAAATGTCGCAGAGGAATTAAAGGTGGAGATTTTGTTTAATTTGGTAGGAGAACGGGCGGCGCACTTGTTAGTGTACGCAAACACGGAAGAAATGAAAGATTACCAAAAGGTTAAGGCGTTAATCTTGAAAGAATTTCAACCCACACCAGAGGCTTGCCTCGAAAACTTTCTTTTTGCAAAACGATCGATAAATGAGACCCATATGCAATTCGCTAGTAGACTTAGAGCCAATTGGGATTTCTATTGTGAATTGAGAAAAGTAAATGATTTTGACACGCTTAATGAGTTAATTGTCAGCGACAGATTATTAAGTTCACTAGATTCGGAGACGCGAAGCTATGTTAGGATAAATCAATTAGATAATTGGTTAAAACCACGACAAATCGCGGAAGTATGTGATAATTGATTTTCGTCAAAGGGCAGAACATTTTCGGAATTATACGATAAACCGGTAACCCCCCCCCCCCCCCGCAATCATGACGAATCCGGAACTGGAAATTACAATATTGGAAAATATATACCACCCCATGTTAGAAATAATTTCACTTTTCGTAGTGATAGAAAATCAAACGCGTCAAAAGAATGTAGACTTTGTAAACAAACGACGCATTTGCGATTTTGTCCAAATAATAGAGAAAAAGATAAAATTGGAAGTTTGCAAAATCAAACAAAAAAAGATTCTTTTGTCGGAAAAAATAAACACGATGATAAAATAGTCGCCAAGGTTGAATGTTTTGGAAACGAGCCAATAAGTACGCAACCACTTCAATTTGAACATTTGTGGATAAAAGGGAAAGGAGTTAAATGTATTATTGATAGTGCAGCAGAAATACCTGTAATAAACTCTAATCAATAACCGGATTCATTTAGAAATAATGAAAATTCAAAAATTCAGTTAATATCGGCTTTTGGAGAAAAAATAACTGCTAATCTTATGACACTACCTGTAGCTTTAAGATCCGGAGAGTGAAGTTGTATATTTAACAACAGTGTAGACGTACTGTTTGCCGTTACGGATAAATTATATGGGACATGTATTATAACACCGACAGTTTACGAAATCTTACAGTTAGCTAGTAACGAGGGGGGAAAGGAATGTTCTTTGGAAGATGATAGACAGAAATGTTCTTTGGCGCCAGTAAATGATACGCGATCGGGAAAGGGAAATGAAATTGAAAGGAAAAAGGGGGAAGGCAACCAACCACAGGGGGATGATATAAATATTGAAAATTTATGCTGGCGAGGTGAAAATCAAAACGCGGAAAGAGAATTAACGATTAGTTGTATTGAAATGAAAGATGATAGCCGAGATTTGAATGCAGGTCAACGATCAGATGTAAGTATATACAGGGAGCAACAGAAGAGTTGCGAAACATTACAGGGTGCTTTCAAAGACGCGGAAAAGGGTAAAAACGGGTTCGTTATAGTAGATAATTTGCTTTATCATAAAGAAAGAGTCACGGGGGATTGTGTTACGCAATTAGTTGTACCAAAAGTGAGGAGGGGCAAATTTTAAAAATTGCTCATGAATCGATTTTCGCTAATCATCTCGGCATGAAAAAAACAAAAGAAAGAATTCGTTATTCATTTTATTGGCCGAATATGTCACGGGATGTAGAGGACTATTGTAAATCTTGTAAAGACTGTCAGTTAAGGAGTAGAGAAAGGGCTAACGATCAGATACCCATTGTCCCAATTGAGAGACCGGAACTTCCGTTCGACGTTGTGAATATTGACATAATTGGAAAAAATTAACCACCTTCAGCGCGTCGACATCAATATGTACTTACCTTAGTGGATCAACATTCACGGTGGCCGGAGGCGGTCCCGTTAAGAACAATTACGGCTAAAGCTACGTGCGATGCATTATTAGAAATATTTATGCGAGCAGGGATACCCCGCGTAATAGCGAGTGACCAGGGCAGGAATTTTGTTTCACGTTTAATACAGGAGTTTCATGCTAGGCTAGGAGCGGCTCCTAGATTTGCAACGCCAGGACATCCGCAAAGCTCGGGATTAGTGGAGCGATATAAGCAGGTTCTGAAGCGCATGCTACACCATATAATTCGGAGCGATTCCAAAAATTGGGATAAACACATTCCTTATTTATTATTTGCCTATAGAGAAATTCCGAATAGTACCACGGGAGTATCGCCATTCAAATTAATGTACGGAAGGGAGGCCAGGGGCCCATTAGCAGTATTGAAATCTACATGGTCTTGAGAAATACCATTACCTATAAATCTTGGAAAGAGCGCGACCGAATATCTTCAGGCGCTAAAAATTAATTTAGAAAGGGCGGCGGAGCAAGCGGCAATAGTAGCGGAAGTTAAACAAGGCTCGTATGCGAAGTACGCTAATCGGAGAGCGATTTACAAGGAATTTAGACCAGGGGACCAGATATATCTATTAATCCCGGATTCCACGAACAAGCTTTATGCTAGGTGGACGGGACCAGCCGAAATTGTAGCACGCTGTAAGCCGGATTCTTACAAAGTAAAATTAATAAACGGGAATGTTAAGAATATTCATGTAAATAAAATAAGAAAATTTATTCCTAGGGTACGGGCGGTGGGAGTAATCTTCGAAAATGAAGAAGAATTAGGAGAAGTCCATCCCACCCCCAGTGTGAAAGATAACTCAAATTTATTTGACATAGAAAAAGTAGATTTGAAGCATTTAGGAAATGTAGGAAGAAAACAGATGTTAGACTTACTATACAAATATAAAGAAATCATTTGCATGATTTATTTTCAAAAAAGGTACAAATAGCTAAGGTAGGCGAGCACAAAATTAGATTAAACGGCAAAGAAATGAAAAAGCCATATGTTTATAGAATTCCAGAGGCGTTGAAGCCACAAGTAGACAAACAAATCGAAGAAATGTTAGAGTTAGGACTGATCGAAGAGAGTGATGCGGAGGCGCCACACCCGGTAGTGTGCGTGATGAAGAAAGATGGGGCCCTCCGACTGTGCGTAGATATTAGAGCTTTAAATGCAATCACTAAAACTGACGATTTTCCGATGGAAAACGCAACGGATCTTTTGTTCAATATTGGCAGGGCCAATGTAATAACTACAATCGACTTGCTAAAAGGATATTGGGCCATACCGCTGGAAGCAGAAAGTCAGGGATTGGCATGTTTTAAGACTCACAGGCCTCAATATCGCTTCAAAGTGATGGCCTTTGGGCTCCGGAATGCAGCTGCGACCTTTCAGAGAGAAATAAATAAAGCATTTTCAAAATACAGAAACTTTGCTAGAGCGTACATGGACAATATCGCTGTTTTTTTAGAAACATGGGTAGATCATATTACGCATCTTGACACGATATTCTCTAAACTTCGAGAAATACAGTTCTCGGTGAACTTGACGAAGTGCGCCTTTGCGAAAAACCAGATAAAGTATTTAGGACATGTCATCGGGTCCGACAGCCATCGAACCGACCCAGTCAAAGTGGAAGCCATCCGAAAATTAGCTGTCCCACAGACCAAAAAACAACTTAAGAGTGTCCTCGGATTATGCAATTACTACCGCGATTACCTGCCTAAGTATGCTGAAACAGCATACCCTCTGACAGAACTTACTAAAAAGAACAGTCCTGAGAAATTGTGCTGGTTGGAGGAACATGATAAAGCTTTCAACGAACTAAAGAGGGGTCTCGTAGAGGCACCTAGTCTTTATACACCAGTTATTGGACTTCCTTTTACCATTCAATGTGACGCATCTGCAATAGGCATCGGTGCATGTCTATCTCAACAGAAAGATGAGAGACTATATCCAGTCAGTTATGCCAGTCAAAAGCTCACCAAAACTCATCAGGCTTGGCCGACCATTGAACGGGAGGCCTATGCGGTTATCTGGAGTCTAAAGAAGTTCGAGACTTGGATTTTTAGCTCGCCCGTGGAACTTATCACTGATCACAACCCACTGACTTTCATCACCAAAAATGCTCCCCAATCTTCCAAACTGCAGCGATGGGCACTGGCTTTGCAGAAATATGACATTACTATTTCAAACTGTCCTGGTGCAAAGTTGACGAACGCTGATGCACTGTCTAGACTGGAGACAACAGACTAATAAATTGACTGTGGACTCATCGTGAACAATCAATGACTGTTCTAAAAAAAATAATAACTTTTTGATAATTCAACTGGTGTATGCTGCAGCTGAAATTGTATTTCATATTAATTTGCATTCCGTTCCTCATTTGTTATTTGTATTTAGTATTATATATTATGAAACATTAATTGTATTTTTATATTGCAGTAGCAAGCAGCAGTTTCCAGAATTTTTGCGAAAAAAGTATAAGTATTGTTGTTTTGTATTTCTTTATATGTATATTGAGTTCCTCATGTTCATTAGTAGTTTAATAGTAAAGAAGGAAGTGGTGTGACGTCACCAATCTGGATTTCAGATTTTCAAAGTGGCATTTTTCAATCTTAGGTGGGGGGTGTCATGCCGGTGACGTCAGGTTTATGGCAACCCTTTTTTTTTCTCTCGTCTACTGCAGAGTAGGAGAGGCGGGGAGAGATGTTGGCGGGAGGCCAAAGTGACAGGTTGTATGGTGCTGTGGTCACGGTATGAAAATAAAATATAGTTGGTAAAAGAACGAATAATAATATTGTAACTGCGGCTACTGATATTCCTTATATATATATATGTGTGCTCTATGATTTCCTGTGATGTGTCGTCTTTTCAAATAAACTTGTGTTTAATCGTGATATAATTGTTACATAATAAAACATCGGTATTTCAAGAGAAAAACGCTAAACATGTAACCGCATTTAAAACAATTTTTCTAGAAGAATTTCCATTGCGGTAAGCATAGTTAATTATCAAACTCCAACAATGTTTCTCAAACGTGATTAATAATCCAGAAATCAATGTTACCATTTCGTTTTTTTATGTTTTAATGTCAAATATTCGCTTCGAGATTTGTAGGTACACAGTAGGAAGTAACATTTTGTGTTATACCCTGTCAACAGATGGGAGAAAAGGGCAAGAAAAACGATTGTGATTTCCAGTTGCTTTGTTATAATTTAAATGTTTGCAGCATGTGTGATATTTTCTCAACATGCATTCTCATTTCAACATAAATCTATCTTCTTATTAAACAAAAAGTATTTCAGAGGAAATTGTATTACAACATAATCATTTTTTATGTTTGTGCAAATTAGCCTAAATTCTGCATATGCAGATCTTATTCTTGAAAATCGAAATTTTTCTCTGAATTAAAAATCTGTATCATTTTGAGTGAAACTTGTTTAAACATAAAAACCTATGAATGAACCTTTATTACTTATATTATTATAACGTAAATTAGAACTATAACTTTTATTATTAACTTAGCTTAATATAATAAATTTAGTTATTTTATTAATAGTTTAAACATACAACGTGAAAGCAATTTTTAACTTACTGATTTTTAGTTTAAGATAATGCGTTAGATTTTGTAATAATAAAGTGTAATGATAAGACGGAACAATATATTCTAATAAATACCGTATTTACCCGCGTATAAGTCGAGAAATTTTGGACAAAAAAAGACTTTAAAGTTGGGGTCGACTTATGCGAGGGTCCTTAATTTTTTTTTTCAGAGTGGATTTCATCCGGTTGTCCAACATTAACAAAGGGCGTCAATATTAGAAAGCCCGACATTGCATTAATTGCCCAGTGGTTTAAAGATGCGTGAAATCAAATTCCTTCCGAAATGATTATAAAATCGTTCAAGAATTGCTGCATAAGCAACGAACTAGACGGCACAGAAGATCATGCCATTTTCGAAAGTGATAACGACGAGGAAGTATGTAGCGATACAGAGAATGAAAACGTGTATCATGATGTGCCGATGACGACGAAGGATTTATGTGAATTGTTTGGCGAGTCCGATATTGAATCGGACATTGAATCAGTTTAACTTTGTATATTATTATCTTCATTATTGTATATTTAATACTTTTTCTTTCAGATGATTTCAAATAAATGTACAAAGAAAAAAAAAAATAAAGTTCCTTTATTATTGTATATTTAGTATACTTTCTTTTTTTCCAGGTGATTTTGAATAATGATTTTTTTTTTTTTTAAATCAAATTTATTGATTGGAAAAGTGGGGGGTCGACTTATACGCGGGATTTAAAAAAAATTCAAATTTCTTGATCGGGAAAGTGGGGGATCGACGTATACGCGGGTAAATACGGTAGTAAATTTTTCTCTCTAACCAACTAGCAATTATTAAGGATTTTGAATTTTTTGAATTTTCATTCATTTGCATGCTTTACATATAGCTGAAAAATAACGCATTTAGAAAATAATGAAAACTAAATCTAGAGTTATGTGCCTTTATAAAGCTACATGATATTTTCCAATTATTGTCATATGTCAAAGCAACCATTATTTTTCGGAAAGAAGTAAACATACTTGGTTAAAATAGTTCATTTTTTAAAGGCGGTAACAATGGTAACTTGTCGTACAAGTCAACAAAATGTATGTATTCTGTATTGAATTATTATTTGTGTCTCCACAGCAAGTATTATTTACTTCTGTTTCGCTGCAGATGAAATATCTTCTGTTTCTAACAAAAATTCTCTCATAATATTTTTTTGTATAATAGACAATAATGTCTAGTAAACATACAAAGAAACATATGTGTTGTTATGTCATTTTGTATTTATTTATATGAAGTACATTTCTTACTTATAAAGCATGGCCGATTTATCTTTTTTTTTTATATATAATTCTTAAAACAAAATATGATAGAAAAAAAATAGACATATTTTAGAACATACGTCAAAATGTAGGGGAAGGGGGCCTAAAATGATCCTAACTGGCAAAACGATCCACATATGTTTTCTTGCAGACAGGTCGCGTTATCTACAGGGTAACACATAAACTAGTTGTGATAAGTGAAGAAGAGGCAATGGCGGTATTCAAGCGATCGCAGTATTGCGCGTTTGAATAGAATTCTTTGAAATATTAGGTTTTATAACAAATGTTATAAGGTAAGCAAAATACATTCATATTTATTTAGATATACAGTCTTTCATGTGCAGAAATATGACTTGGTTTACATAATGAAGTATGTTTTTAGATGTGAATTACACTTATGTATTGTCATAATTACTTTTATATCCTTTATTTTGGGAAGTAAAAAACAATTTACCATTATTTTTAAATGAAGAATCATTTGGCCCTTTTGTGAGGGTAAAATAATCCTTTGGACACTTTTTCAAAATTCTATTTTTTTTCATTGTTCAATTTAGATTTAAAATATTATTAAAATATGTGTAATGTTTAATGTTAACAAAACTCTTTAAATGAAACAAAAGTTTCATTTAAACAGATATATTACTTTACACAGGTTTTTCATTAAGGGATCATTTTAGGCCAAATTCCTCTACACTGTTAAAAATTTGCAGCAAACTGTCCAGTCATTTGACCGTTTTTTTATAAAATGGTTACATAACCGTAATTTAACTTCATTCTGACCATAATATAGGCAAAAATATAGTTAAAATAGCCTTAAATTACGGTTATGTAACCATTTTCTATAAAAACGGTCAAATGACTGGACAGTTTGTTGCAAATTTTTAACAATGTACATGATTTTACACATTATAGAGTGAAAGCGTTACTGAAAGATATTTTAAAGATTTATGCATATTGGAAAATACCAAATAAGGGTAATATTAATTTTATGATTCTCACATAATAGTTCTATCTATATAAAATTCATCATGAAGAAAATGAAGACATTTAAAAAAAAAAAAAAAAACTTAAAGTTGCTCTCAATGAAGAGTAGAACAACCAAACTTGAATTGAAATTTAAAGGATTCATTTGTTTTGGGTGAGATAAAATGGTTTGCAGTGTAACATATTTTTTAATAAAATTCTCCAAATCCTATTTCACTTTACTAAGTGGAGCGTGTCCATTCTTCAAATACACGCAGAATCAGTTGAAATAAACAAAGTCACTTTTATATATACTGGAATAATCATAAATTCAAAAAAAAAAAAAATTAATTGTAACATGAAGTTAATTTAGTAAAAAGTTGCTTCTAAAAAAGTTGACAATTTAAGGTAAATTATGGAATTTAAACAAGATTTTTCTTTAATTTTTTTTTTTTTATTGAAACGTTACTGTTTGTATATGGCTTTATTTCGGAAGACAAGGAACACATTTCACATTTGTGGCTATCTCGGAAGAGATTATATTACAATTTTTATGAAAACGTATTAAATGTCGTACTATTTTTGGAAAGATTTATCATTTTTTACAGAATAAGAGAACGTATTGTTGGGAACACTTACACACGTAAATAATGCTAAAATAAAATTTATCATTTCATATTTATTTTCATCTATTTTTTCTCCTTTGAAGAAGCGTCCTTTATTGTGGAAAGTTTCAAGCTATGGAAAGTTTTAAGCATGATAATCCCATATATATGTATGTTTGTCTGTGTGTGCATAAATTTTCGTATGTTAAATTTTCTAAATTAGAAATTTTGATTACGTTTTCTTAAAATAATTATTACAAAACTTAAAAATTTAAAAGATCCTAAAAGATTTAATTAAAGTTTCCCTCAGAGATAAAAAGCTTTCATGTCAGATATTTTGAAATCATTTGTTATATTTATCTAACTCATGTGAAAGATGAATCATAGAACATTTAACTCAATCCCATGTATATTTATTTGTCACAAAATAATTAAAAAAATATCTCATTTTAAATATAAATATACGTGTAAATTGAAATTTCATTTCAAATATTTTACTTATTTTCGAAATTCGTCTTACCAATTCCTCAAACATAATATATTTGGAAAGCATATGTCATCAAGTGTTAATGTGGACGTATCAATTGTTAGAATAGTTGTAAAATACACAATGTCGAGCTCTGTCTGAAATATAGTTTACACGACTATGTATCAAGCTCAATAGATTATCTGCCGAAACAAAGGCATTCAATTTAAATAGTGATAGTTTGTTCTAGTACCTGATTCAGCATGGTAATGTCGTTCCAATTTTATTACATAATAAATAGTGAGCACTTACTATGTTCATTCAGATGATGCACAAATTATTCCATTTCAGACATTGTACCATACAGTGATAAATTTCTTGAAATATGTAAGCAATGTAATGAAATCTTTCGAAATAGTGTGTGTTTTCCCTAGAAACGTACAAAGCGATTTCAGAGAATAATTATTAAAATATATTAATTATATTATGATGGAATTGTGGTGAGTATAACAATACAATACATTCAAATAAATATATATTAACAAATACTAATATTTCAGAAAAATAATATGTCCACAGAAACTCACAAATATTTACCAAGTCTCTCGTTTTTTTATTACTAATAATTTATAATAGAAATATGTGTTTCATTTAATCTCAGAAATCTGCTCTTACTTAAAAAAGTGATTATTTCTCTACATAAAAAGTGGTAGTCAAAAATCGGGGACTTGGAAAGTATGCTGAATAACTAAACTTTAATACTAACAACTATGCTGACTTACGATACTTATACTTATTATAGACTTACATAATTATTATGTATGGAGTAGTAATTTAATCTTAAACAGTTTAAGTGAAACTCTGAAATTGTGTACTGCACTTACTGAAATGCATATGAAAAATTTATAAATGTATTTTAAAACTTTTTTTATTTATTTTATTTTAATTGTTTTTATTCTTTTTAGGTGCGTTTGTAATTATATAAATAAGCACCTGTTGTCGTCGTCCGTCCGTCTGTCCGCATATAACAACGCAAAAACTTGATAGACAAAAGCAACCCACAACAGGGGTGAGCCTATAAAAACGCCACAAAATCTTGACAGAGACAAATACAACAAGAAGTGAAATCAGCCCATAAAAGAGGCGATAAACACTACAGCAACAACCTACCATGAACGTTACAAGCCAATAGACATGGTAAATATCTAAATCTATGTACGCTAATGGCACCTGGTGCATGTAAAATCCGTCGTGTGTGCAAAGCCCTCCAAGTTACCTGTGAATTATACCTCTGGGGGTGTCTAGTCAGGTGAGGGTCTCGTCACCTGATCAAGGTTCTAAATTACGAGACCTATTAAATCTGTCAATTCAACAAAGTTAAACAGAAACTTTGAACCGGCAAACAAAGATAACTGTAGCAATCCACAAGAGAGCAAGCACAGCAGCGATGTGAACAAATCAATATTCAGGTGGATCACAGCCATGCTGTGATCAGGCGATTTTCCGCCCCGCACCCAGGTACTAACCCGGTAAGCTAGGTATTCATGCTGGGCAGGTAGGGGCCTGGTTTGCAATATATATATATATATATATAAAAAACTCAAAAACTACCCAGCCGAATGGTTTGAAATTTAAGATATATTATCTTTGCAGAATTTTGTCAAGAAATTTACAATTTTATGAAAATCGAATCAAAACTTTAAAAGATATTAATAAAAATATTTATTAAAAAATTTTGAATAAAAAAAAAATCGGTACTTTTTTGTTGTAGGAGCTTCCGAGGTTTAATCGTCAAGTAACCGAGATACTTATTTTATTACAGAAATTAACCTGCATACGATATAATTCATTTCACAAAATTAAAAATCCTCAAGATCTGAATATTTATGTAACTAGCTATAGTACGAACGCACCTCATATGTCACGTTTGACGTAAAATTTCCAACTTTTTTTTTCTTTTATAATTTAGCTATATTATAAAGCTACTTAAGAAAAAGTTGCAAAACGGCATTACAAGCTTGTCCAGAACAGTTCAATCCCGTCCAAAAAAATTATACACCCGCAATTATTAGCAGAACGTTTCCAAACTATGCAAAATAAATGTATTAAATTCTAAATAATGATTCTTTTTGTGATTGAAATTTTTGAAGCAGAGAAAGCCTGCATTTAAAAAATGTACCAATTTAAATGTTGTGAAACTGTCTTCAAGTTTAAATATGGAAGGGTATGCGTAATTAGTTAGTTTAGTACAAATGTTTTATTCCCTTGAAGTAAATTTTAACCATTTCTTCTTCTTGGTACAATGTCGACATTAATAATTATCATTAGTCTGTTCCCCGGATATTTACAGTATAATGTGTACTAATTAGTTTAGGGACATTTAGAAACATTATTGTATTATCTTTCTCACTGCTGTTCCCATGTAGTTCTCGTTTCGATAATTGGGAGCAATTACATAGTTAACTATAACGAATAACTCGCTAACTGGTATAGTATTAAGTGCAAACAACTACCTGAAACACGCATTTAGTAAACATGTCTTCTGAAAGATCTACGATTTAGAATAATTTCCTTGAATCGTTTCTTCAAATCGTTATTCTTTTTTAACACTTAAAGTTTCGAATATTTTTGAATTTTAAGAAAATGAATATTTTTACTTAAAAATATTTTAAAAAGTGTTATCCCAATAAAAAACATAAAAATTTACTAAAATTTCACACATTCAACATTTACTGAAATTTAACGAAAATGGTTATTTTGCGTGCTATTAGTATGCCAGTAGTCTATGGAAGAATAGTTAAAGACGGTTGAAAAATAATAAATTATGATGAAAATGTTTAGAACATTCCAGACAAATTTCCTTATTTATCAGAAATTATTGTTTCGGACAAGTAACAATTATTTTTAAATTTAACAATGGAACACATGCTTTTGATATAAAAGTACCTCCAGCACTATATAGATCTTTAAGGGGGTAACCTATTAAGGAGTTTTACATGTTAACTAAAAAAACGTTTATAAACTATACAAAAGAAATGTATTAATTCGAAATAATTTTTCTTTTTGTGATTGAAATTTTTGAAGCAGAGAAAGCCTGCATTTAAAAAATGTGCCAATTTAAATGTTGTAAAACTGTCTTCAAGTTTAAATATGGAAGGGCATGCGTAATTATAGTTAGTTTAGTGCAAATGTTTTATTCCCTTGAAGTAAATTTTAACCATTTCTTCTTCTTGTTACAATATCGACATTAATACTTATCATTAGTCTGTTTCCCGGATATTTACAGTATAATGTTTACTAATTTGTTTAGAGACAGTACATTAGAAACATTGTATTATCTCTCTCACTGCTGTTCCCATTTAGATCCTGTTTCAATAATTTGGAGCAATTACGTAGTTAACTCCAATGAATAACACGTTAATGGGTAGTGTATTAACTGCAAACAACTACCTGATATACACATTTAGTAAACATGACTTCTAAAAGATCTACGATTTAGAATAATTTCCTTGAATCGTTTCTTCAAATAGTTATCCGTTTTTAACACTTAGAGTTTCGAATATTTTTGAATTTTAAGAAAAGCTATATTTTTAGGTTAAAAAAAAGTGTTATTTCAATAAAAAAACATTAAAATTTACTAAAATTTCACAGATTCAACATTTATTGAAATTTAACGAATATAGTTATTTTGCGTGCTATTAGTATGCCAGTAATCCACAGAGGAATTTTCAAAGACAGTTGGAAAGTAATAAATTATAATGAAAACGACTAAAACATTCCAGAATGTTTTCCTTATTTATCAGAAAAAATTGTTTCGGACAAGTAACAATTATTTTTAAATTTAAAAATGGAACACACGCTTTTGATAAAAAAGTATCTCCAGTGGTATATAGATCTTTAAGGGGGTAACCTATTAAGGTGTTTTACATGTTAGCTAAAAGAACGTTTACAAACTATACAAAAGAAATGTATTAAATTCGAAGTAATGTTTCTTTTTGTGGCTGAAATTTCTGAAGCAAAGAAAGTCTGCATTTTGAAAATGTGCCAATTTAAATGTTCTGAAACTGTGTTCAAGTTTAAATATGAAAGAGTATGGATCATTAGTTAGTTTAATACAAATGTTTAATTCCTTTGAAATCAGTTTTAACCATTTCTTCTTGTTATAATATTGACATTAACACTTATCATTCGTCAGTTCCCCGGACATTTACAGCATAATGTGTACTAATTTGTTTAGACACATTATTGTATTATGTCACTCACTGCTGTTCCGATTTAGCTCCTGTTTCGACACTTGGGAACAATTAAATAGTTAACTCTAACGAATAACAAGTTAATGGGTATTGTATTAACTGCAAACAACTACCTAAAACACACATTTAGTACACATGTCTTCTAAAATATCTACGATTTAGAGTAATTTCCTTGAATCGTTTCTTCAAATCGTTATTCTTTTTTAACACTTAAAGTTTCGAATGTTTTTGAATTTTAAAGAAAAAAAATATTTTTAGGTTTAAAAAATATAAGGTGTTATCCCAATGTGTTATGGAATGTTGCAAGTTCAAAATTGGGAAAGTTATAAACGCTATTGACCCACATATTTTCAGATTATTAGCAATTTACAAATATGTTTAGGAAGAATTTAAGGGGCTAATTAAGTAACTTAAAAAAAAAAAAGGTTTTATTTTTGTATATCGTGTGGTATCGTGTGAAAGATTTTTAATACCGAACTCAAAAATATATTTGTTTTAATTTTTTAGGTATTATATTTTCATACACTATACCATCGAAAATGTACAGAAAAAATATCCCCCCCCCCGCTATTTCCGAATCTACCGGAACTAAAATTATGAACAAATTAGAAGTAATAGAAGTTAATTAATACTTTCAGAAAAACTGTAGAGATTTTTTTCTAGGTAACATAGTAATTGAGAAAAACGCATTTTTCCGTTACACACAAACTTTTCTTTTCGGACGGTTAGCGGGGGCGTTGATGGGCGCTCGACGTATCTATCGACGCAGTATCATCCAATGATATTCGGTAATGATTTTCGAATAATGTGTCAGTAATTAGCCGAGATATTAATTAAGATACTTGTAAAAAAACGATCTTTTTACATATCGTGTGGGGTATCGTTCGAAAGATGTCGTAACATCGAATTCAAAAATATATTTGTTTTAATTTTAGGTATTATATTTTCAGAGATAGCGTCAAAGTACAGGAAAAATATCCCCCCACTCCTATTTACGCATCGACTGAAACTAAAATTATCAATAAATTAAGGGTAGTAGGAGTTTATTAATTATATTATGAGAAAAATCACATCGAGTACTTTAAAACATAGCATATCATTAAATATAAAACAATGTATCTCGACATCTCTTGCAACAAAAGATATAAAGTAATGCAGTTTTAATTACTAGAAAACTAATATATAATAGACTAATAAAACATATCGGTTAATCGATATTTAATTGTGCACTATGATCATATTAATTCGGAAGGTTCTCACAGCAGTATCATTGGTTCTAAAGTATATAATTTTTTCATTATATTGCCAGTAACACTCATTAATATTTAAATTAAGAGTCAAATACAAAATTTAATTTTGAGTGGTTTAAATAGAAACAAGAAAAATGGAAAACGTGTTGTTTTGAGCCATAAATCACTGGATATATTATAAAGTAAAAACATGTCTATGAGTGTAACTCTGACGTCATATTGGTGATGACAATTGCCTTAATTTTTTTTTTTTTTTTTTTTTTTTTTTTTTTTTGCAAATTTATTATTTTATAATCATTACAAAATTTAAATTTTTACATCGAAGAATAGAAAAAAAGATATTTCAAATGTAATTTATTTCAAAACTGAATCCAAGTCTGATTTGTTATGATTTATTAAAAATAAAATCCGGTATGATTGTTTATAACATATCTTTACTGCATGAAGACCGATTACAAAAGCTTAAACCGTTTGCAGTTAAAACAATAAAAATAATTCAGCATTGTATTATATCATCAGCATTATAATCATAAATAAATGAATAAAAAAATATAAATAAAACATAAATATCATAGACACGTAATCCAAATAAGTAATGTGTAAATTATTAAATTATTTTCTATGACTTTTTGAATGTTTGAATACCTATTACAAAAAGTTATTTGTTAGGAAAACGAAAAAAACCCAAATTTCTACAATTAAATCGTATATTTTTAATCTGTATGTAAAATTTGAAGATAGCTGTTTTTTTAAAGTAATCTAACCTTCCTACAGTCATAAACATTTGGCCAGTAAGAAAAAAAATAAAAAACTCATACTTAATAAAATTATATATTCAACTAGTACTAAAATAAATTTATTGTTAATGGGAGTTTTTTTAAACTTCTGTATCTGTTCTTATAGAAATTACATTAGAATATGTTCGTTCATTCAGTCGAGATAGGAAATATGCCTTTAATATTATTTCGAATTACACATTATACATATTTCAAGCATATTTTCCTCCAATAACTCATTCCAATGTTTTTATCATGTTACAAGAAGTTTTTAAAACTTCATAACAGTTATTCAACTTTATTTGGAACTTTAAATAAAATTTTTAAAACATCCCTGACGGCTCGACCTACAGGCACAGGTAGATTTCGAAGACGCAGACCGTGGGGCTCCTGCTCATTGGGAATTGCAGAAGAAAGACCTATTTGCCATGATGCGGCAGTTGGGACCGCTCACTTCAAAATATACCTATACCTGTACGTAGAGCCATCAGGGATTTTTTTTGTTTTTATTTTTTATTTATTTATTTTTGTTGTAAGAGTTGGTCCTACAAAAAACTTGTCGGTATAAAATTGGTTGATAATATTAAGAAGATTTATAATAAATTTAAGTGAGTATTTCTTTTCTTGGGAATTGACGAAATTATGAATATTTTTCTTCTGAAACACCTATTCACCCCCCCCCCCTTTGGGGTCATTTTTTTATGAAATCAAAAATCTGTAATATATAAAAATTTGGCCCTTTTCTTAAAAGTAATAATAACTTTAAACGGATTCGATATGTATTAAAATTAAGAAGTTATAGGTTTTTTTTTCTGTTTTCCCAAAAAGCCCCCGCCCTCCCGCATTTGATCCTCACCCCTTGGTTCGATTTTGCTCATTAACGAACTTGGCCGATATATTATGCCGCTTTATTTTATATATCAGTTTGGAAGAGATTTGTGCATAATTATGGAAGTTATCGTGTCCATAAAAAAGTTATATAGATAGATAGATATAAAGTTTTGGTTTGGGGTTCTAGGAGTCATGATAGGTGTAGATCTGCAAAAAATTTTCAGGACTTCCAACTTAGGGGAGAATGTAATAGGTAATATTTCTTACGAAATCCACCTAAAAAAAGGTGTAAATCAGTTCTTATACTAAAGTGTTTCATTACAATAATCTAAAATTTCTATGATTACCAATATAATGATCTTATCCACATAAATCCATTTTTTTTTCAATATTTTCCTATTTTTTAGCTATTCTAGGCATCAGTGATTTATTTTATTTATGACATGATTAAAGATTAAAAATAAAAAGTTTTTTTTTATTTAATTTGTCTGTTACTTGTACATTACATTTATCTTAAGGCTGTTTACTAAAGTATGAAAAACATTTAAACCACAGTAACTCCGTTACTACTTTTTTCTCAACTTATTTTTAAAATGACAGAAGATAAATACTTCACCATTACTTATCCTTTTCAGATGTTTTGGATTACATTTTATCAAAATTGGACGGCAAACAATTTTACGCTTGGATTCTGATGGGTTTTGAATATAACACTTTACTCAGCTAAAAGTAATCACTACATGGTGTCTTAGATTTCTGTAATATTTATTAACGTGGGAGGTTTAAAAAATTTAAATAGTACATTTTAATAGTTTTCATCTCATTTAACAAACGATCTATGAAAAGCAGGTTATTTCCAGATATTGAGAAATTTTAAATTATTGTGGTTAATGTACTGTGTAATGTATTGCATATTAAAAAATATTCATGGAATGATTTTGAGAATAAATTAACTGATGTCTTTTTTAATTTATTGCGCATACAAATGAATATGCTCTCGCAATTTTTGTCATTGGGGTAAAAAAATAAGAAAAGAAAATTCAAGTATAAAAATGAAGAATGTAAAGCTGGCATGTACCAAAAGATAAAAACAAGTTAAATATTTATTTAAAGTTTTTTTTTTAACTCATTGTATTCCAGTTTATTTCAACATGGGTTCAATAACTTATCAAATTCATGCCTGCCAACCTACCATTTTTTTCGAATCAAATATAACCTCAAATTATATTTAATAAATCAATAATTAAAGAAACACGAGAAATATTTGATTAACTAACTTTTTCCATTCGGATTATATTTTTATGGTTTGAAATACCAGAACGTTTGCGGGTATGCAAATTAAGATAAGATATGTAGAGTAGCAAAAAGAAGGTACGCATGTATAAAAAAAATAAAAACAAATTACATATTTATTTTAAAGTTTTTTTTTTATTATTATAAGAAGTGTTCTTAAAAATTAAGTATACTGTATCTGTATTTTGTGTTTTAAATTGCAGCTACTTCTCATGCTTCATATTCAACCTTTCTTAGCTTCTTTGGACATAAGCCAAAATATGCGTTCGATGCTTGCGGCGAATAGTTTCTAAGCTCTCTTTTTGACTCAGTAAATCCTTGTAAATTTATCACACTCTACATCTACTGATAAAACGACAACATTACAAAATACGTCCACATGTTCAATGTGTTGCACATATCTAACTAACGTGCAACAATTATTGTTAAAATCATGGGATGCTTGGGAAATTGAAATATATTTAATTTTTAATCTCCTTACCGCTCTTAGCATAGCATTATTAGCAATTCTCCTGAGAACACTTTTTTTTTTAATTCCCCAAATCAGAAGGAGTTATTTTAATTTCTTAAAATTAAATATAATTTAATTATTAGTTGGCTTTTATAACTTGAGTTGGTTTTCATGTGAGATAACGTGCTCCGCTCATGTTGATTCACATATATTCTTTCCTATCTCGAAAACGCACCAATTTTGTTATTTTTAGAGTGGACCAAATATGTTTTTTTTAATTAAGAAGTTACATAAAAGTGTAAGCTAATACTGCATTATTAATAATATTAAGTATTATTAAATCGATATTTTAATTTTGTTTTTGAATCGATATTTTGATATTGGGATTTAAATATAAATCACATGTCCGTAAAAATAACTATTTTGGCATATAAAAATGTTTGTTGATGTCAAAAATCAACGTAAACATGTAACGTAAGTATAAAAAATATGCATTAATCCTCGACACCAAACAGCATGCACTGAAGAATATAGGAACTGAAACAGCTTCCACGACGGTATAAATGAGTCTTCAGACAACCAGCCCGTCTTCATTAGAGGTAATGCTTATTACATCCCATTCAAATGATAAAATGATACTTTTTTAACACTTTCCAACATAGTTGGAAAGTGTTTATTAATTCGGTTTGTCTCTCTGTCTGTCCGTTCTCTAACTCACGCAAATATATTCCAACTGTCATGCAATTGATATATGTTATAAAGGTTTACTATGGCATGTTCAGTATTGAAAATGAAGTGTATAACACTTATAGTTGTTTTTACAGGGACACTCAAAAGAATTCCGTTTCATTATAGTCTAACGGGGAAAATTATTTGCGGTTTATTTTAATTATGTTACACAATTTCAAACATAATGAATTTGATATATATCACTTATGTGCAAAGAATTCCGTTACATTACGGTCAGTTTGTTGTCTCAGGTTAAGATTGAAATGTAAATTGGTACTATTGAGCATTCAAAAAAGCTTTTAAGCTGATTACTGAACAAGGGTTTGACTAGAACACTTAGATTTGGTTGTGCAGTAGTGATACAAATATCAATACAGGATGGAAAGGTACTGCTTGAAGTGCAGACAGCTTGAAGTGCATCTCTGACGACAACTTCAGTGAATTGTTTGCTTATTCCATTTTGTTGAATTACCTTTTTGCTGTCTTTATCAACATTTGGATGGTGAAACAACTAGCCCAAGATCATTTATTGGGCCGAATCTCATTGGTTGTGAAAAGCTCTCAGTGATAAATTTATAATTAATTGATCGTGAAATTCAAAAAGTGGGCAGCCAACTGTTTAGCAAAGACTAAATATATATTTTTGACGTAAGTCAATCAATTAAAAGTGGCAACTTTCCAAATGACTTATCAAAGCGTCACCCCGGCGCAAATTCACATGCCAGATGGCTCACTTGTGTAAATAGAGTCCTTGGACTTTACGTGAACGGATGCTTTAAGAACCATAATGACATTTATTTTAAAATTTTACATGCCAGTTTGGTTTGAAATAAAATGCAGTAAGTACATTACAGATGGGCCTATTCATCAGTGCAAAGCAATAGAAACAAATTGAGTATTGCCTAACGACCTGAAGAAAGTGGTATTCCCTGTAATTGAACGAAAGTCGTTCTTTGCCCAACCGGAGAATCTACTGATGGTGATAGACTTCAATAAGAGGAGGCACATAGAGAGATAGGGCAAAGAAGAGTGTTAAAAGCCAGGTAGACTGTTTTAAAATAGACCGGGAGGCGGCAGCACAAACAATCACCTCATCGAGTTCACGGCTGGAATTCTAGAATTAGTTAAAACTCGATTGGCATATTAACACGCAATCGGTCTGCCAAGTCATATCTTGGTGGAAAACACCTGAAAAACCGATTTTAGTGGTTGGCTCGTAGGTTTACAATTGTGTTTTCCTGCACTCAGTTCTCCATGTTATCATATTTTTGGGTGCAGGAAAACACAATGGTAAATCTACGAGTCAACCGCTAAAATCGGGTTTTCATGTGTTTTCCACCAAGATTTGACTTGGAAAACCGATTGCGTTTTAATATGCGAATGGAGTTTAAACTAATTCTAGAATTTCAGCCGTGAACTCGATGAGGTGATTGTCGGTGCTGCCGCCTCCCGGTCTAAAAGGTATCAGAAACTTTATCAAACCTACTTTAAACTTCGGTGCGACAGACTATACATAATTAATTGATTGGAATATAGCAAAATATCATCTCCAACTCTTTTACGGAGAGTAACCAATGAAGAAATAGATTCCTTCGTTTAATCAGGTGATATTCCAGACTGGGATGCTAAAACATTTCCCTGCCACACGCAAGCTGTCGAGCTGTGCGTCAAATTGGTAACGGAAGCATCGCTTATAGTATGTGGTTCCCAATCAAGAGAAGGATACATCAGGGCCACACTGAAATCAAGGTCCATAATACCAATCTTTACCACCAAATCGCAGTACAAAGTTGCGTTTAAAAGTCAGACTTAAACAGATGGAATAACAAATTATATATTTAATTAATGTAAGTAACAAACACCCTCATTGGTTGGATGGAGGAAACGATGTGGGTAGGACTTGGAGTGCAGCCACCTCCCCATGGTGAGTTCTGGGTTGTTTAAATATTATTAAATATCTAAACAAGAAAAAGGCTGTACAATTTATATGCAGGAACATGATTCATATACGGCGGCTCCTAGCCTTAGTTGAAGTGAAAGTTTCTTTGTGATAAGACTTGCTTTTTTGTTATGTTTCAGTTGTGTTATTGTGTTTAAATGCATATTTTGACATGTGCATATAAATAATTTTACTTTTCATATAATAAAAATAATTTAAATTGAAAATTGGTTAATATTAAGCCTTTTTTAATTTAATTTATTGAAATATATTTATTGGAATATACTGTCTAATATATTCAAAGCTTTTTAAAGCTTTGTTTTTGTTTGTCGGACCATTTTTTAATTATGATAGTATTGGTTATGGTTTTGAAGACATTTGTTTTAAATGTTCCGCATATTGTTACCATTTTTAGATATCAATGTTTTTTGGGAGGACTGCAAAGCTATTAAAAACACTGAAAAACCAGCATCTCTATACTATAGAGACTCAACTTTGGTAAATTCTAAATGTATGTAATAGACATATTATATGTTTGTTTATAATAAATAAATAAACATTTATGTGTAGTAAAAGTAACCATATTTTATTAAACATTACTTGTAAATAAAACAAACCTATGAACAATTAATTTCCTTTTACAAAAAATTAACAATGAAATCAATATTGAATTAAATATTTATTTATTTATTTAAATACATACATTTAAGCACATATAACATTAATTAAGTGTACTTACTAATAGTAAGCCAACAACAATGGGTTTAACTTTAAAACACATGACAAATTAATTTATGCGATGATTTTGTGTCAAATAGTCCACTGTGTAGCGTTGTAAATAATGCATGGTATTAACAAAAAAAACTATTTTATTGAAATTTTCTCTCTTTCATTATCCAACTAATCATGAATTTTAACCATCATAAACGATCATCAACTGTTGTAAACCCTTATAGTTTTAAAATTGAAAACTCAATTTCTAAAATTCCCTGCATTACATTAAACAAAGAAGAATAAATCATCTTTATGAAAAGTTGTTTAAATTTACTTTGCTATGCAATATTGAATTACATATAGTTGGGTGTTTATTTTCATATGTTGTAGTTGTTAACACGCAGATTCGACATTTATATGTGCATTTGTTTTCGCTTGAATACGTTTGATAATTGGTTGGTTTAAAAATTTGCATGATAAAATAACATTGATATAATAATATTGATGTAATAACATGATAAAATAACATTGATATAATAATATTGATATAATAATATTGATATAATAACATGATAAAATAACATTGATATAATAATATTGATATAATAACATGATAAATTGACATTGATATAATAATATTGATATAATAACATGATAAAATAACATTGCATTAAACAAAGAAGAATAAATCATCTTTATGAAAAGTTGTTTAAATTTATTATACAATATTTTCCTACATATAAATGTGTGTTTATTTTCAGGTGTTGTAGTTATTAACAAGCAGATTCGACATTTATATGTGCATTTGTTTTCGGTTGAATACATTTGATAATTGGTCGCTGTAATAATTTGCATGATGAAATAACATTGATATAATAACATGATAAAATAACATTGCATTCAACAAAAAAGAATAAATCATCTTTATGAAAAGTTGTTTAAAATTACCTTACTCTACAGTTTTTCCTTACATATACTTGTGTATTTATTTTCATGTGTTGTAGTTGTTAACACGCAGATTCAACATTTATATGTGCATTTATTTTTGCTTGAATACGTTTGATAATTGGTCGCTTTAATTTTTGCATGATAAAATAACATTGATATAATAACATGATAAAATAACATTGCATTCAACAAAAAAGAATAAATCATCTTTATGAAAAGTTGTTTAAAATTTACTTTACTATGCAATATTTCCCCATATATAATTGTGTGATTGTTTTCATGTGTTTTAGTTGTTAACACGCAAGTTCAACATTTAAAAGTGCATTTGTTTTCGCTTGAATACGTTTGATAATTGGTCACTTTCATAATTTGTATATTAAAATAACATTATTATGTCTACATTTATGTTTTTATAAGTTTCTATCAGAATGCTTTTGACGCATTTAATATTATATTTTTCGTGTCATCAACACATTCATTTAATGGCAATCTGCTACGTAAAATGCTTAAGACAGTTCATCCTACTTATGCTTTAACGTTTAATAGAGCTATAAATTTTATCATGGCATGTTGCTAGCCAAGCGTAATCTTTATCTTAGGACAGCTTGACACGGAATACAATAGTCTACTTGTTAAATGAGAAGAAACATGTGTTTTCGAGAACTCCTTTTAAAATTAATTCTGGTGTAAAATTGCTTTGCTTAATATTTAATATTAAATACTTTTATAAACAAATACCGTGATAATGTTTAAAAAGGGTAATAAATATTTTTTTAATGACAAATTCTAGATGAAATAAATGAAATATTTCTCCAGTTCAATAATCCCTGTTTAGATTCCCCAGCATATACATGGTGTACTATAACGACCATATATGTTTTTTATCAAACATTATCTTTGGAGTATTATATATACAGTAGATTTCCGTTACAACGAACTCCAAGGGACCGCTAAAATACTTCGTTGTAACGATTTTTTCGTTATAGTGGAATTACTTCTAATTTATATAATACATTACATATGTACGTAAATTTAATATCTAAGACAGATTTACCTCTCATTATGAAGGATTTTAATGAAAGATTACTTAAATTAACACAGGAAAAGTTAGTGAAATAAAATTCAGTATTAAAAATGCAAAATTAAGGTACGTTATTGCAGAAAATCGTTGATTTTTGTTTGTACAAGGGAATATGTAGTTGTCGATAACAAAAACGTACATAACGAATGCATGTGAGAAAATACCTCCTTTGGAACATTCTTTTGATGACAAACAAAAGTAGGCATTCTATCCTCGTATGAGAGGGCTTCCTAAGCGGTAATTTGGATTCGTCGGCAACATCAACATCGTCATCACTGCTTTCGTCAGTTTTTCGAACTAAAGTATTTTTAGTGTACAAAATGATATCTTCATCAGTCACTTCAGAGCATGTTTGAATGTTGACATCCTCAGATAACAAATCCTCCAATTCCACCTGATCAGGGACTGATGTTAATTTTTGTGTTTACCTTAGAGGACTCGTCCAAATCCAAAATTTCCGTGAGGTTTATTCGTTGTAACGGAATTCCTAATAAAATTTACTTCGTTAAATAGGAATTTTCAATACATTGGGGTTCATTCAATTTGAAAAGGGGACTTGTCAAATTTCGTAGTAACGGAATTTTTCGTTGTAATGGCATTCGTTGTAACGGGAATCTACTGTATATATATATTGCTATTGTAAATTTTTTGTAACTAAAATTTCAGTATATGTTTCAACTGTTTTAGCGTTACGCTTATTGTATGTTTTTACATTTGTAACCAACTTTTAGTAAGTTTCACTGTACGCTTTTTAGTCCAGCAATGCAGCCATTTATAATTTATTTCCAGTAGTAGTTGGTTAGTTCCTTCTCTTGAAAAATGACGATAAAAAATTTCAGGAGCTTTTTTCAAAATTATTCATTTACAAATTAGAAAATATTTTTAAAGACCTTATATTCGAAGAAAGTACTATATTGAATTCAAAAGAATAAGAAAAGCAATTAATTAAAGACATTTTTTAGCTTGGGAGCCATACCTCTATTTTAACTATTTAAGTAAGGCGATTAAAAGCTTTATTCTCGGATTGTAACACTGCAAATATAAAAGCAATGACGAGGTTAATAAATTTGTATTAAATTTGTGATAAATAGTGAGCAAATTTCATGCCATGTGGATTTTACAGATATGCGCTTCAGCACTTTAATGCAGTGTAAAGAATGTAATTGAAAGCGTTATTACCTTCTAAAACATACTAGAAGTTATTTTCTTAACCTACTATTTCATATTCTGAAAAATTACCTGACTATTTTAACCCGTCAGCACACGCGCAGCTTTCCATTACGTTACTACACGCGCGGGATAAATTTTACCCCAATGGGTTTTCTTGTATCAATTTCCCCCCGGTTTGATTATAAACAAAAATTTATATTTTGAAATAAACTGTAAATCAATAAAGGACATAATTTAACTTAAAATAAGAGGTTATTTTATATTTAAAGCAAAAAGAAAACATAAAATCTAGCACTAAGATTTTTTTCTCCATATCATTACATACAAAGCTTTTACAATCAAAATTCAGCCATAAAAATACAAAAAAATATAAAACTGATATATAGAAACTGTATGTGCAATAGTTGTTAACGTTTAAAAAAAAAATTATATTATTATTTGCACACTATATTTTTTACATAAACATTTGCATTAACTTTTTCCTATCATTATGGGTTACGTTATAACACGCGTGGGGTAAATTTCCTCCCACGTGACATTTCTATAACAAAATAATGGAAAATCTCACAACCGGAGGTAAATTCTTTTGGCCACACCTTGATATCTTTCAGCTTGAAAGGTACTATATGAAAGGTACTATAAAGCTCAGAATGATCACGAACGATTTTCACACATTTTTAAGTAATAGTTGTGAGCTGAGGTAGATTTTATCCCAGCGCGTGTGCTGACGGGTTAATTATCAGATTTTTATGTATATATGAAAATCGTCATTTTCAAAATTCTGTAGAATCCCAGCTTTTCAATTTTAATTTTAATGTTATCAAAGACACAATAATAGTTTAAATTTTCACATTATTTTTCAATATTGATTATTTTTTTAAAAAACTAGGAGGCTCTGCCCCCTACGAGCTACGCTCGCCAACCCCCGTTCTGACACCTGTTCTGACAGATTTTTAAAGCGAAGATGGAATTCTCGTGCTCGAATTAGTACAGGCAACACATTTCGTGTAAATCGTTTGAGTATTTTCCATTTATAACAAAAAAAATTTTCAGCGCTGAGTTTGTTTTACCCAGTAAAAACGAATTTTCTTGTATTCTGAACCTAGCTAGATCTTTTTCTCGTGCTCTATTTAGTATAGGGGCCAAGTCTCGTGAAAATCTTCCCAGTCATTTACGATATCATTCATAATCGGGAAAATCCCTTGCTCGTTTAATATGTATGAATAATCGGGAAAATTCCTTGCTCGTTTAATATATATGAATTTGGCGACAGTAATTCGGTCGAGAGGATAACTAACAAGTATCAATTGTATATATAGTGTTACGAATATTGTAAATAGTTAGTGTTTGTGCTTAAAAATAATGTAAATAGTTCAAGTTTTTTTTCTGAAAAGACAGCCTGTTTTTAAAATAGGGCTGTGACGTTTGTTATAATGTCCTTTGATAAAGTGATTTTCTTTTCTTTTATGCATACTAATAATTAAGCGCAAATTATTGTACAATGTGAGTTCTTAGACGAACTTTAATGTGTGGTTCCCAGTTCAACAAACGGTTTTTTGTCAATGAAACTAGGTTCATAATCATTTTATCAAGCCAAAAATACAGGGTGCCCCTCTCTATATCCAGCACAAACATTGTTCATAATTTTGTTCCCAATAAAGATATTTAAACGAACATTTCATCATAATTACTTTGCTTTGTGTAAAATGGAATTATGAAAAGCACTGGAAATATAGAGTTTTTTTAGGATTGAGACTATATGTAATATTAATTACATTTGGAAATATAAATTGTCTATTTCAGCATTATTTGGATGTCGATAGTACCCACTTCTATAACGTATCGTGATATGGTTGCATGTCGCACAAGGGAAGTTATGTCTGTTGGAAATTATGTTAAAATATATTTGCTTTGTGTAAATTAGATGATGAAAAGCGCTGGAAATATAGAGTTTTTTGGCAATTTGGCTATATGTAATGTTAATTACATTCGGATATATAAATCGTCTATATGAGGACTATTTGGAAGTCGACACTGCATATTTCTATACCATATAGTGATATGGTTTCATGTCGCACAAAGGAAGTTATGTCTGTTGGAAATTATGTTAAAATATCTTTTCATTGTGTAAATTAGAATGATGAAAAGCGCTGGAAATATAGAGTTTTTTAGCGTTGAGGCTATATGTAATATTAATTACATTCGGAAATATAAATCGTCTATTTCATCACTATTTGGATGTCGATAGTACCCACTTCTATAACGTATCGTGATACGGTTTCATGTCGCACAAAGAAAGTTCTGTCTGTTTGAAATTATGGTAAACTATCTTTGCTTTGTGTAAATTAGAATGATGAAAAGCGCTGGAAATATAGAGTTTTTAGCATTGAGGCTACATGTAACATTAATTACATTCGGAAATATAAATCGTCTATTTCAGCACTATTTGGATGTCGGTAGTACCCACTTCTATAACGTATCGTGATATGGTTTCATGTCGCACACAGGAAGTTATGTCTGTTGGAAATTATGTTAAACTATCTTTGCTTTGTGTAAATTAGAATGATGAAAAGCGCTGGAAATATAGAGTTTTTTAGCATTAAGGCAATATGTAATATTAATTACATTCGGAAATATAAATCGTATATTTCAGCCCAATTTGATGTCTATATTACCCATTTCTATAACGTATCGCTATATGGTTTCATGTCGCACAAGGGAAGTTATGTCTATTGGAAATTATGTTAAAATATCTTTGCTTTGTGTAAATTAGAATGATAAAAAGCGCTGGAAATATAGAGTTTTTTAGCATTTTGTCTATATGTAATGTTAATTACATTCGAATATATAAATCGTCTATATGAGGACTATTTGGAAGTCATCACTGCATACTTCTATAACATATCGTGATATGGTTTCATGTCGCACAAAGGAAGTTATGTCTGTTGGAAAGTATGTTAAAATATCTTTGCATTGTGTAAATTAGAATGATGAAAAGCGCTGGAAATATAGAGTTTTTTAGCGTTGAGGCTATATGTAACATTAATTACATTCGGAAATATAAATCGTCTATTTCAGCACTATTTGGATGTCGATAGTACCCACTTCTATAACGTATCGTGATATGGTTTCATGTCTCACAAAGGAAGTTATGTCTGTTGGAATTTATGTTAAAATATCTTTGCTTTGTGTAAATTAGAATGATGAAAAGTGCTGGAAATATAGAGATTTTTTAGGATTGAGACTATATGTAATATTAATTACATTCGGAAATATAAATCGTCTGTTTCAACACTATTTGGATGTCGGTGATACCCACTTTTGTAACATATCGTGATATGGTTTCATGTCGCACAAAGGAAGTTATTTCTGTTGGAAATTATGTTAAAATATATTTGCTTTGTGTAAATTAGAATGATGAAAAGCGCTGGAAATATAGAGTTTTTTAGCATTGAGGATATATGTAATGTTAATTACATTCCGAAATATAAATAGCCTATATCAGGACTATTTGGAAGTCGACAGTGCACACTTCTATAACGTATCGTGGTATGGTTTCATGTCGCACAAAGGAAATTATGCCTGTTGAAAATTATGTTAAAATATGTTTATTATTGTTAAAGTTCTGAAAAAATCCTGACACCCTGTATTGTTGAGTGAAAAGATAGATTATGACTGGTCTCCAACACAAACATTGTTTGTTGTAGTGTATTCCACACTGTAAAAAAATTGGTGTAAAGTTCCTGAGTAAACCTGTTCACAGCTCATATGCCACAGGTTTTGCCCGAAATTTCTCCAAAAAAATGCAAGGAAACTTACACAAGTCAGTTACACACAAAACATATGGAACTTTACACATATCACCGATAATATCTCTTTTACAATAATTCCGAAAAGTTACACAAAAGTTCGAAAGTATACCTGAGAAAACTAAGGAATGTTACACACAACACATATGGAACATTGTGGAAGAAGTTAAACCGGATTTCTCGGTATTCTCGGATCAGCAGAAATAATCCGAGAAAAACCAGGAGTGTTACACAGTAAACGTCAGGAACATTACGCAGATTTTTTACAGTGCAACAGTACTTAAAATTTGTGTAAGATCTTTTGACTCACTATGTATGTTAATAACGTAATGTCGTTAATTAACACAAAATGTGCGGTGCAGTAAAAATATCAATAGACTCTTACCGCTACCATAATTTCTATTAATATGCATTTTAAAAAATTAAAAATTTAAAATATTGTTGTGTTATTGTTACTTTTAAATGAAAGAACAATGGAAACTTTTTTCCACCTTATGTAAAGTGTAGGCTTTTTAAAATGTTTATATAAAAAGTAACATGAAACTTTACTGATTAGAAGCTCTGTATACATAATAATTCAAAGAGGAACTCAGAATTATAGAAGGTACAGGATTAAACACAGAACAATCAAGAAAAACAAAAAAAAAAAAATTGATCCAAAGAGCGAAAATGAGAATAAAGATGTTTTTATTGAATATTGTTTTTATTTAGTCATTGTTAAAAGATATCATCTATTTACTAAATAGGGCTGTGGATTATATTTCATTAAATAGTGCTTCAACAGTACTTCCATTCTTTCAGATATTGTGTTTATTATAATAGCTTTCGATAACTTTTATTTTACGTTCGTAGTTACTAAAAAAGAGAAAGTAATTTGGTTATGAATAAATGCATGTTCTTATTTACCTCAATAAAGTATCAGACACTATGAATATTAAAAGACACTATCGATCACATAATTTCCATTTTCTGTAATAGGTTATAATATGCAGTCATTTTTTATTTTTTCGAAGTAAAAATGTGTTATTACTTTCATTTCAATGAGACGACAAAAGAAATTTTCAGGCACTAAGGTAAAATTTCCAGTAATTGACACTTTAAGGGTTCATTCTTTTTCAGATCACTATTACAAAAAATTAAATCTATTTTATACTTATCTTTGCTTTAACAAGGATAGTACAGATATATTTAAAAAAATATTGTTAGCAAAATTTTGAAAAAATATACATTTTATTATAAAAAAATTATTTTATTCATAAATATGGTCAAAAACTCCAATAACTGACACCATCCCTATTTTGAAACACAAATAACTGATACATAGTAAACCAGTGACTGACACTTCATTTTAAAAGAATAAAATACTTTTAAAAAACTTTATTAGTTATTATAAAAACAAAATACATTAATATTTATTATAAAAAGTGGCATTTAGTAAGCCGTACTGCATTATCAGTATTGCAGAGTATATAGTAAGAGTGTATAGCAGTAAATTTAGTACTGCATCATTAGTAATGCAGATATCCAATAACTGACATTTATGAACCAGTAACTGACATCTGGTGTAAGACACTGGTAAAACAACTTAAATTTTAATGGTGTTTACTACAAGATAAATTTAATTTCTTATTATGCATTTTTAAACATTTCAAATAATGGATTTCAACTTTCTTTAATATAACCAATAACTAGCATCTTGGCTGGTGAAATGAAATTCTTGGAACCATAAATTGGCACCATCCATTAAGCTAAATTAAATAACTATAAACCCTAAATCATGGCCCTAATGTATCACATGTATCTTTAAACTAATTTCTACTAAAATAACTTTAAGAAAAATGTTTAGGATGGTTGCATTAAAAATAGATTAGAAAAACTCTTCCTTAATTTTAGAAATAAGATGGTTGCTTCAAAATGGCATTTTTTATATTCTCAAAAGTTTCTTCCTTCATTGAATTTGTTCTTGACCCTCTAGTGGTGAATAAATTGACTCCAAAAGAAAAATAAGTGTCTTGTTTACCACTAGATGACATTATTTTGCAGAATTTTACAACAAAATGCGTATTTGCTCAGTTGTCAGTTACTAGTTAGGTGTCAATAACTGGGTGTTTCACCCTAATACATTTTCACACAGAGTCATCAAGTGAAAATGTACTCATCGTTTACATCGTGTGCACATAGTCATCGTTTTTTCAGATGTTTATAGAAAGTAAAATTATACATTTAAACGCTTATTATACGAGAAATTAATCAAAAGAGAATACAACTGAGTTATTTTCAAGTACTCAAAAGGCAGTGTTCCCACGATGAAACTGTGTGATTATTTTAAGAAATTTTCACTTTAAGTTATATTTTATAGATTTCAAAATCTGCTAAAAATTTTAGAAATAGCAGTAGAATCCATTGTGTTTTAAAGAAAGCAATTAAAATAATCTAATTTTCCATTTCAGTTATTTTCAAGTCATTATTCAAACGTGTTAGAAATGTCACAGGGTAATTATGGGTGATTTGCGATCTGTGTTTTAAATAAAGAATGCATTTTTCCACATGCAACACAATTTCATATACATACTATTTAGACCGTGGGAAGTTGATTTCTAAAGGAAACTAGTCGTTGGGTGCCACCGTAATACTTACCCATCATGGATATGCATAATATAAAATATGAAAATAAAACATACGTAAACTACTTATATTGCAATTCGAATAAAAACGTGGCTTGATGACGTCATAAACTTTAAATGCTCTATCTACTGAATTGTGTAAAAGAAACGTCCTTATAACTCCAAAAGTGATAATTATATTGACGAATGATTTATTGCGTCGGATTAAGTGTCTCATTTCCAATTAAAATATATCGTTGAATTGAAATTTGGATGAAATACAGGGTCATGAAAAATCGAAGAGTGTGGGAAATAGAATTACAAATATCTCGGCAACTCATTATCCGATCGCCTTCATTCTTTATGCGAAATTTATATTTTTGTATTGTCTTTTATATTCACTCCTTAAAATAAACAATTTCGAAAATTTTTATATACCTTTTATCAGAACGAATATTTAGAGTCCGAAAAAAGGAGTTCCGGATAATCGAGGTGACTGAAATTCAATAAGCTTCTTCCCATTATTACATACTAAGTACATACCCAATTTCAAGTCTCTATCTCAATTTGTTCGGGAGATAGAGCGTTTACAGGCACACAGACACACAGACATACAGACACACAGACGGACGGCAATTTTTTTTTTAATATGTTTTTCGGAATCTCCAGTGTCTGAAACGTGTAAATCCGTCAATTTTTTTTTCGATTTTTAAAACAATTACACCCTATACTACGTATGATAGGTAAGTAAAAAATAATTAACATTTCGGCACGAGTGGCAATATGGTGCTGCAGACTGATTTCAGCAATGAAATAGCCATAAAACTAAAATATTACTCCACAAAATGTTAGTCAAACAGTAAAACGTTAATTTTTTCAGTTTTTATGCATATTTTACTAACGCAATTAAGCATGCATAACCACTATTACACCTGGTACCGAAACGTAAACTTTTGATTTATAAACCGATACTCCAAGGTCTAAATCAGGGATTCCCAAACTATGGTACGCGTACCAGTACTGGTACGCGAAGCTCTACTGGAATGCTAAAGCCTGATACTGGTATGTGAAATAAAATACACCATTTTGTTATTAAATCAAAAACGGCTTAAATTTATCATCCAGGAAATTTTCGAACGCTATTTTCTTTTTTTTGTTACTAGATTTCAGAACTAGAACAGTTACTAGAATTCAACAAATCTATGTGGATGCACTTTTTCTTCATTTCTTTATTTAAAAAACAAATAGAAGAAATAACTAAACGTCGAATCTGACTTACGACTAAAGTTAACTAATATTGAACTGGACATGGGGAAGCTGTGCTTGATAGAGTAAGATTACTTTTCTCATTAAAGATACTAGAGAAATACTGCAATAAATCTACTATGTATGAAACAGTAGGTCACTATAACATTGTATTTTGATATGGTATGTATTATTAAAATGTAATGATGATAATACTTTTCTTTTAATGTTAATATAAAGCAGTCAAGCTAAGTACCAGTAATGTATTTATGTATTTTGAAGTACAGTAAAACCTGCTAAGATGGAATCATAAAAGACTCAGGCAATATTCCGTTTCAATGAAGTTCTCTTTTAGCAGTGTTTTTTATTTTCTAATTATCTTTATGTTTGTTACCCAGTGGCACGCGGAAGTATAAACTTCGATTTAGTGGTACGCGTGTCTAAAAATTTGGGAACCCCTGGTCTAAATAGTATATTTACGAAAGGTGTTGCCTTAGCATCAGTACGTTTGAATGATGTGTCTGCATGTCAGGTGATGTGTCTGTTCTAAACAGCTATACTTTAATTATATTCACCCTGTAGGTCAATCCTGAAATCATGAATGAATAATTAAAAATACGTGTAAAATCATTTAATTAGACAATAAAACTAATACATATTTTAAATTTCTTTCATTTAACTTTCAATGAGTGCTCTTTATATGTTTGGAAGAATATGCATATGTCATACTTTATCGCTACCCTATTAGACATGCAAGATATTGCATAATAACAAATTATACTTTTCTTAAAAAATATAATGATTTTACATTTGTCAATTTACTGAAACTTTCAATTAGCTTTAAAATACCTTTAGAAATGTAGGAAGTTACTTTTATATGAAATTATAATTTTTTAAAGGAAAGTATTTTTCATTTTAATGTAATATTTTATCATGCTAGAATAGAGAAAACATGATTTTTTACAGCTTAATAAATTAGATAAAAGAGGGATAATAGTTTGAAACTGCTCAATATTCTTCAACATTTAAGCTTTGAAAATGCAACGAAAAATTTAAAACGAACAAGTTTATGCCGTTCATAATAAAAATAAAATAATAAAATAAAAAAATAAAATAAAATATTTTTCATAACAAATTTATTAATCGGGAAAAATATTTAGTAAACATGCATCATTGCCTGAACTTATAAGAAAAAAAATTAACATTGATTTGCTTTTAAATTGATTTCAGCAAGTAAAATACGCAAAATTTTATTATTACGCTCTAACAAATCTTTTATTATTTTTTTAACCTATTCGTTTTAATTTAACAAGGCATAAAACTAGAAATGCAGAAAGTAAATACTTTTTTTTACTTCAAAGAATAATGCTGATTGTTAAACAAAAATAATTTACATCAAAAGGGAAAAAAGTATTAGAAAAAGAAATGTGGTAATGTATAAAAGTTTCATTTTCTATTTTTTTTATAAGCATAGCCGTGAAGCTTGATAAAAATATTGGAGTAAAATATTATTTACTGTTCACATAAAATTAGACGTTTATTAAGAATTAAAAGGTTCTGTTGAAAGAATTCCAGTTCATTTTGAACAATTTTGAAGCATAAGAAAAATGAAATTACATTAAAAGTATTCGGCGAAAGAAATGTGGTAATTAACATTTTCTTTCACGTTTTATATAGCTGTAAAATTATTCTAAATTTATCAATTAACAATTCTCTTATGACATGCTTGAAGATTAAATTTAATTCTTTTATTCTATAGCAATAATTCCTCATTGGGCAAACTAATATATATATATAAGAATCACTGATTACAACACATGAAATTATTACATAGATCACAATAGCTTTACTAATAAGTGGAACCGGATGTCCTTTCCCTCAGGTACTGACCGGAACTGTAATTGTCACGATCACGGAAGATACACCTCTAAAACTTTAAGAGCTAAATTCAATAACTCTAAGGCATCGACCAGGGGGTGCAGGTGGGCTAATGTGTTTAACACATCCGACGACCGTTGTGACTTGAAGTTCATTACAGCTCTTGGCGACGGTCGTGGACAAAGGAGCATACAAAAAAACTAATTTTGTGTTGAGAAAATTGATTAATCAAGGAGCGTGTACTCCTATGTGTTTCTTTTTCACGAAAAATGATGACATATTTTTCTCAGTATACATATAAATATATTATTGATAATGGTCATACAAAATACAGCAAAAGTTGTAGATCAGTACAATTTATTTAATTGATAATTACATCCACATTTTTTTTAATTAAAAAAATTTTAATACAAATATATTTTATTTATATCATATTTTTAATGCAATTTTTAATTTGTAAAAATATTGTTGGGTGTTAAACTTTACATAATTAAAAAGCATTCAAATAAAAAAAAAAAAAAAAAAAAAAAAAACGAATCATATAACTTCTTTTCCTGAAAATTTGCAGTAATTTAAATTAATTATAGCCAAAAGTACTGCAGAAATACTTCTGTCCGAAGCGGGATTCGGACCCATGTTCTATGCAGGGAGCCAAATATTAACCTAACTCGTTTAGAACACTTAGTTACGCTGCCCGCAATCGAGTGTACCATAAAACTGAACAGTTTTGGATTTAATCTCACGCATGCGCAAATAGGTCTTTTTTTTATCTTACAGAAATCCCTTTTCGTTTTATTATATAGGATAATACACTATCTTGATTCATGTATTTAAAGTAAATTTAGTATAAATGGATACTTTTTCTTTTTTAGAATTTGTATTTTGTTTAAAAAGAACTAACTAATTTATTATTGTTATTACTTTTGTTCAGAACGTTAAATTAAATATTCATACTTTTGAATTCCTGTAACCCTTTGCACATTAAAAATATTTTAATATAAAAAAACAAATAAAATATTCAATTTAAATTATAATTATAAATGAAAAATATTGAAGCTGAGAAGGAATAATAAAACGAATACTATAATAATACTTAATTAATTATTTAATTATTCACATTGCTGCTCTCATATCACTGTCAATTCGTGACTCCATGAAAAATTTACTAGTCATTTACAATTTGTCACAAAATAGGTCATATCGACATTATAGTCACTGAGATACAAATCGTCTTCCCCGACATGAGACGATAATGACGACAATAAAAGTTGAATTTTGGTCACGGCGCATTTGTATTTTAGCCATATTTTAGTCATGGGGCTACTAAGGGCTTATTAATAACTATCATTTAATTACAAAATAAATCGTGCACAATATTTTCCGTTTTTTGATTTTTTTTTACTGGCATATTTCTGATTTAACATACTCTTGGAATTTCATCAAATTTATTTATTATTTGTGCGGAAGTTGCACAGTTTTGCTCGTATATTGTGGGTGATAAACGGAGAACGCAGTTTCAATAATATTTTCAGTACTACGCATTCTGACAAATATTAAAATAATATTAAATTTGTAGATATAAACAAAATATTCTTTTTTTTATTTAAAAGTACATAATCCTACAGAAACACTCTCGGTTTTCCAACTAGTGTATTATTTCAACATGCAAACATCCAAGTGGTATAGGTCTTTAAGAAAGGATGTTTTAATTATTCTTATTTAACGTTCTAAACCGTTGTTAACGAAGGTTTAAATTAGACAAAAAATCATCAAAGGAAAATGAAAGAAATAAAATTAAACACTATTTGCAAAATTAATGTTAAATAATGTTCGGCTGAGCAATGAGACGTAAAATTTAAATGTATTTAATACTTTAATTTTATTTCAGGCGCGAATTCTCACGCGTTAAGAAATATTCATTAAAAAAAAAAAAACTTGTTAAAGATTGTAATTCCTAAAAAACGAAACAAATACAAAAAAAAAAAAAAAAAAAAAAAAAACAGATACACGATTATTTATCTTATTTTCAAAACATAGGGATTTATCGAGTTATTTTTCAACGCAAAACGTTTTAATCCGTGGAATCCATTAGTTGATTGTATACGATTTAATATAAGAAAAAAGATAATGAATGAGAATATTTTTTTAATTAAAGTCTAATAATGCTTAAAGTGATAAAAAACATAACACATAATATTTAAAATACCTTTTTAATGTAGATTACATATGTTTCGTTCACACTATCGGATCTATCGGTTCATCTTCGGATCTAAATGATAAATACAATATTCTCGCATATTTTTGAAAATGGTAAACATAAACCACGAGATCGCATATCCAAGGCTAGCAGGTGTTTAAATTGGCCAAACTGGGAAACGTGAAAATTATTATTTGTTTTTATTTTTATTGCTTTTTCAATCTATCGATCATCGCGTGCCAAATTTTAGCTAATTCAAAGGAAGCGGCTTCGTTGCAAATGCAATCTTTCTATCTATCAGTTCTATGTACAATTATACTTATAAAGTACGATGGGTGCTCTCACCTGGTAATCCAGTGTTTATCCATTTATTATTATTGGTTGTAACGATCTAAATATCTTTAAAATATTAGTATCCAACGTTGATTTTCCTCACTACTACACAAAACACTTTTAGCTGAAAACTAATTAATATATTAGTAGGAGTTAAATTATTGTATTATATTATGAGAATATTTTTTATTGCTCATAGTTTATAGTCCCGTTTGAAAAAAAGAAAAAAAAACATATACAGTTACTAAAACAGAACAATCATTATAAAAATAAATGCGTTGGTTATCGTATAATTAAAATGCTGTATACTCCGGCATATTACGCGCATTTTTGACATAAGAAAAAAATGATCGAAATTTACAAGTGCGCGTTATACACTGTAAAAAATGACGAATGTTTCTGAATGTACGAAAATATAATATAATGACGAATACATTTATAATATAATCTCATCCTTGTTAACCATGATTCTGAACAGTGTTTCTTTATCTTTAGAAACTTCAGACATCAATGGTAAAAGAATCATTTAGAAAAACAACATTTTTCCAGCTGCCCAAAATTTTTGGAAACGTTTACGAGTAGCTTTTAAAGTGTATTAATCAGTTTTCTAAGCCCGGAATATAGTTTTTTCCGATGCTATCCATTCTCAAGTAAACATTTTCATGTTCAACAAATATGTTTAACAGACAAACATGCAAAATTAACAGCATTGACATTAACATTAAAATTAAGATTATTTCTTTACTCTTTCATGTATAAATTAACTTATGCAGCTGAAAACGTTTACTTGAGAATGGATGACATTCGATAAATAGGTATTCCAGGCTGAAGAAACTGATTAATACACTATAAAAATCATTCGGAAACGTTTCTGAAAAATACGGGCAGCTACAGAAATTTTGTTTTTATAAATAATTCTTTATGTTTTGGAAATGTATTGCTTTCTGGGGATTCAAAAGACAATGGGACACGCTTTTCGGAATGTCGGATAACTCAGAAGATTATACTATATTTGCATTCGTGGTTATAGAATATTTTCATAAAATAAGAAACATTGATCGTTTTTTACAATGTAGACTGGTTATAAAACGAAAGATTGAAAATTAAGAAAGCTAAAAATGATTAAAAGAACTAAGATTTAAATTTTAATGAAAATCTTTTTTTTCCCTATGAGATTGCATGGAGAATAATAGTTATAACACTTTACAAATATCTGTATTTTGTTTTATGCTACGCATCTCATGAAAGTTTCTTTTGTAAGTGTCTTATGGAGTGCATGCTTTATGGCGAATATACCTAATATAGAAAAGTCAAGTCTGAAAGTTTAGGTGAGAGTTATTCAACGGAGCGCCTTATACGCCGAAATACATGGGAATAATAATAAAAAAAAAGTTATTTCAATTTAGTATTTACATGTATAGGTATTACAGGTAATATTATTATTTTACAAGTATTACAGGTATTTTTAGTATTTTTAGAGATACACGGGATTTAAAATAAAGAACGTATTGTACGTTTTGCAAATATTCAAATACTCATAAAGTATTTGAATATTAAATTTATTTCAATTTAGTATTTTACAAGCATAGGTATTACAGATAATATTATTATTTTACAAGTATTACAGGTATTTTTAGTATTTTTAGATATACATAGGAATTAAAATAAAAAGCCTATTGTACGTTTTGCAAATATTCAAATACTCATAAAGTATTGAAGGCGGAATGCGTGGCAGCGCGATTAAATTGTCCCAAAAAGTTTTTTAAAATTTTTTTTCAATTCAGCATATATTTTGGTCAGTTGAGTAAGGATACGAAAAATATATTACCTTTTCTGAAGGTGCTCTCACCTGGTAATCCAGTGTTTATTCATTTATTATTATTGGTTATAACGGTCTATATAGCCTTGAAAGATTAGTATTCCCGTTGTAATTAAAGTTCATGGTCATCTAGAATATATCTAATTCTTTGCATGTTGACAATAATCTATTTTAAATTCAATTCTGTAATTTTGTCTAAATTCTGCACTGTCATTTGAAACATATCAAACGGTCTGTGTATAAATTTATTCATTGTTGTCTGTAATTAAAGAACTTTTATTTCAAATTCCGACATTTATTTTACTAATACCATCAGTTTCTTGAAATATGAATAAATATAGTAATAGGTCTAGAAGTAAATCTAGTAAATTTTGATTGTCTTTTGTATTCTGTTTTTCAGAATCAATATTGAGTTCAAATATGACAATCGATGTTAAAATTACAGTCTTATCCGCATTTATGACATCATAAAGCTAGTCGTTGGAGGCCACTGTAATACTTACCCATCATGGATATCTATAATATAAAATATGAAAATAAAACATGTGTAAACTATTTATAAAATGCATTGCAATTCGAGAAACATCCTGGCTTCATGACTTGATGACGTCATAAACTTTAAATGCTCTATTACTGAATTGCGTAAGAGAAACATCCTTATGACTCCAAAATTGATTATCCTATCAACTAAGCGTTTACTGCGTTGGATTAATCGTCTCATTTCCAATTAAAATATATCTTTGAATTGAAATTTGGATGAAATGGAGGGTCATGAAAAATCGACGAGTGATGAAAATAGGATTACAAATATTTCGGCAACTCATTATTCGATCCGCTTCATTCTTTATACAAAATGTATGTTTTTTTATTGTCTTTTATATTTACTCCTTAAAATGAACAATTTTGAAAATTTTTATATACCTTTTATAAGAACGAATATTTCGAGAGACCGAAAAACATAGTTCCGGATAATCGAGGTTACTGAAATTCAATAAGCTTCTTCCCATTATTACATACTAAATACATACCCAATTTCAAGTCTCTATCTCCATTTGTTCGGGAGATAGAGCGTTCACACACACACAGACAGACGGCAATTTTTTTTTCTAAAAATATGTTTCTCCAGTGTCTGAAACGTGTAAATCCGTCATTTTTTCCGATTTTCAAAAGATTACTTACCCTATACTACGTATGATGGGTAAGTAACAAGAGAATGTTCTTATTTTGTTATTTGAACATTGCAAGCTCTGATATTAAAAATACATCTTATTAAGATTCTTAGATAAATCGTTCAGTATATAGATCCTATATTTCATATACAAGGCTGCACTAAAGAATTCGATTACATTTCTGTTCATTGTCGTAAATTGCTGGATAAGGAAATTTTCAACTGTGCTGTGTATTTTCTTACTGAACTACATTTTAACATATTTTGTAGTATATATACAAATCAATATATCATATAGAAGGCTGCAGGAAATAATTAGTACACTTTTCTAAGCTTAGAGGCAATTGCTGAAATTGGGTTTTCAAATGCATTATACACTTTGAAATTGATTTCTTGGATATCGTCTCTCACTTCATTAAACAGTGAATTTTTTGGCACAGATGTCATATACGCACCACGTTGGCGCGACCCACCCCCCCCCACCCCCACCCCCGCCAATTTGGCTAAAACTTTGTATTACTTTGTATAACTTTGAATATGAGTTACAAATAGCATGCAATAATAGCACGTAATTTTTTGTTTCAATATAAAAATAAAATGACGTATTTAATGAAATAGCTTCTATTATTTTAAACAAGTTGGAAATTGTACGTCAAACGTGACAAATGAGGTGCGTTCGCACTATAGCTAGTTATATCAATATTCAGATCTTGATGATTTTTAATTCTGTGAAATGAATTATATCGTCTGCAGATTCATTTCTGTAATAAAGTAAGTATCTCTGTCGCTTGACGATTCAACCTCGGAAGATCCTATAACAAGAAAACACCGACTTTAAAAAAAAAATCAAATTTCTTAATAAATATTTTTATTAATATCTCCTAAAGTTTTGATTCGATTTTTAAAAAAATTGAAATGTCTCGACAAAATTCTGCAAAGATAATATATCTTAAATTCCAAACCATTCGGTTGGGTAGTTTTTGCGTTGTTATATGCGGACGGACGGACATACAGACGGACAGACGGACAGACAGACGGACGGACCAAGCGACGACAATAGGTGCTACGTATTTATATAATTACGAACGCACCTAAAAAGGAAATTAAAATAAATAAATGATAGTTTGATACAAATAAATATTGATATACATAAGAAAAATAATTTATAGAATTCAAATAAAACATAAAAGTAACTAAACACAGGAAACAGTTTTAGTCAAATTGGCGGGGGAAATAAATTGCGCCAACGTGGAGCGTATATGACATCTGTGCCTTTTTAGGTGCGTTCGTAATTATATAAATATGTAGCACCTACGGTCGTCGTCTGGTCCGTCCGTCCGTCTGTCCGCATATAACAACGCAAAAACTACCCAACCGAATGGTTTGAAATTTTGTAGAATTTTGTCGAGACATTTCAAATTTTATGAAAATCTAATCAAAACTTTAGAAGGTATTAATAAAAATATTTATTAAGAAATTTGAAAAAAAAAATCGGTGCTTTCTTGTTACAGGCGCTTCCGAGGTTTAATCGTCAAGCGACCGAGATGCTTATTTTATTACAGAAATTAATCTGCAAACGATGTAATTCATTTTACAGAATTACAAATCATCAAGATCTGAATATTTATATAACTAGCTATAGTACGAACGCACCTCATTTGTCACGTTTGACGTCAATTTCCAACTTCTTTTTACAGTATTCAGAATGTGTGGGAAAATGTTTCATAACCTCGGCTTGACGCGTGATATTTCTTTCTTCTAGAAGAGAGCACTCACAGATCAATTTTAATATACTTTAAAAGGGATTTTTAACGTATATTTGATAAATACATATCATAAAAAATACACACATTTAATAAATGTGATGAGTCTACACCTACTTTAACATAAAATGTTGTTATTGCAAAATCTCGTCAGTCGAAGATTAAATTTTGATATTTATTTTATGAATTAAGAAATCCTTTTTCTAAATTTCTCAACATTTTGACATGGTATACTTAATAAATGGATATCGCTTAGGCGTCCTCTGAAAAATTCATTTCGATGGAAAATTTTATTTCTGAGCTAAATATTACACAATATAAATCTGTATTCAAAATCCCTAATAATTTTTTAACCCTTTTCAAGGCAGATGGAAGTATTTATGTCAATTAATTTTCATCTCCAAATTCCTAACACAACGCTTCAGTAAAATTTTGTTTCATAATGGACAAGATGAAAACTGTTTAAAACCTTCAAAGCAATTCATTCTTACTTTCTGATGACATTTAACCATTTCAGAAGTCTAGCTACAGAAATAATTTTGCCTCAGAAAGTGTCAAATAAGAAACTTTATTTTTAGAAAAACATTAAAATGCATTTTTTAGTCATATAAAGTGCTTAAAAGATTATTTCATTCTTAAGAAATATTGTTTAAAACATGAAACACGAAGCTGATAAAGCTTGCACAATTTTAAGAAAAACATAAAAAGAAGTAACATTTTACTGTTTTATTAGATGATGAAACAGTTCTGACGTAATTGTATTTCCCTAACAGTGTAAAGAATTGTTTATTCGATCCTAGCTTGTTTAAAGAAAATACTCTTTAAATTTAAAAAATAAGTATCTGAATATATTCAGAGGAAAAACAGTGTATTTTAAAGTTTAGCTTTATTATCCTTATGTAATATGCATTTGGTTTATCGTGAATAAAATATGTATTTTGTTTGATAAAGTGCTATAAAGGATTTGGGAACAGTTTTTTTGGGGGGAAAATATAGTAGCTTATTAAATATAGAGAATGAATAATATTAAATTTCAATGTTTTTAAAAGAAATATATGATTTAAGAATTTGTTGAATGTTATTGAATTTAAAAGTATTAAAGGGAAATGCAGTTGTTTACTAAAATATACAAGAGAAGAAATATATATGTAGAGTTTATTTTAATTGGAAACAAAAATACAATTTTATATTTCAGTGTGAGTAGTATGCAATAATTAAGTTTTACTGCATAGCATATGACTTAAAATGTGAAACTCTTTTTAATAAATGCATGTATTGAGGCTATTTCATCCTAATAAATCCCAAATTTTTTAACTTTCCTAGATATCTTAATTTTCTTGATGATTGCATATTGCATTTAAAAGAAAATTGTTTTTAAATATATAATTTAGTAATTAGGAAATGCGAAATGTAAAGTTTTTTTCACGTATTATAACACAAAGAAGATGCCAGTACCTAATTAAATTGTAAATAGCAATTTAAATGTATAATGGCGGCAATATTTTCTATACATTTAAAATACACGAAGGTTTCTTTCGTTGCACGCCCTAAGCTTACTACTCAACCAATTTTAGAAATTATTTTTACTAATGAATATTGTCCATTTGTAGTTTAGCCAGGTAGTTACTTTATTTTTACTTTTAAAAGCTTTTAATGGCATTTACTTAAAGTGGTGACAATCAGGTTGCTCTACTGTTGTTGATTAAGGGGAAAATTTGCAAAAAGAGTGACATTTATATCCATGCCATTTTTCAATTTAAGCTAAAACGATAAATATTTTCAATATGAAAAGTTTTTGCTGAGGACCACAAAAGGGGTTCATAATACTAAAAGAAAAATTCAATCATATTTTAATTCAGAAACTCATTCACATGTAATAATTCATAAAATGTTAATCATTTCCGATAATTGCGTGGCATTAAACCTGAAAGGTGCTAAATTTTACATAATATTTTATTTGCAATAAAAAAATTATTTAGATGGTAAAATGCAATATTTATTACGATTGCGTGTAAATGTTGTAATTTGTATCGACTTCTTTTCCATGTACCGAAATTAATGCCAAAATGCTAGTGATCAGTTTTACTTACATTTCAAAAAGGTCGTTATTGGTGAGAGACTAAATACTTCTGACCGTAAAAATCAGGTCATAGTCAAAAGAAAACACGCATTAGCATTCCTAAAACTGTTACATTTCAACACAGTTGCCGGGGAACGAACATCAAAATTTATTCTTCCCGTTGATAGAGAGAGGGGAACCGAATGTCAGAAGGGCGAAACGCTTCTGGCAGTGCAAATGAAATCACGTTTTCTAGAAAACGTGCTTTAATATTCTGGAAAATGTAGCATCTTGCTACAATTGTGTTTAATTTGCTTTGTTTACATTACTCCTACTACACTGTAAAAATGTTTCTGAGTCCAGGGAATTTTAATATAATTACGAACGACAGTATAAAATAACCTCTTCCGAGTTACCCACTGATAAAAAAATTCCATTTATAAAAACATTTAATTAATTAATTAATTAATTAATTAATTTGCTACCACTTATTTTTGGAAATGTGTCCGGGTAGTTTTTATAATGTATAAATCCGCTTTCTGAGCCCAAAGTATAGATTTTCTGGATGATATTAATTCTCAAGTAAATATTTTCATATTCAAGAAGCATGTTTTTGGCAAACGTGATAAATAAGCAGTAATAACAGTAAAATTGAAAATATTTTGTTTTATTTGCCTGTATAAAATCAATTAAATAGCTTAAAATATTCAGTTAAGGATGCATATCATCATAAAAACCGACATTTTGGTTTGAGAAAACTTTTTAACACACTAAGAATACTTTTCAGAAACTTATCATCAATAGCAATAAAAAAAATGTTTTTATGAACGCTTCTTATAATCTCAAAAATGTCTTGGTTTCTGAGGTTTCTATAGATAAAGAACGCTTTTGTGAATGTTTTTCAGAACACTGTTACTCTGTATTCACATACGTGGTTATATTATGTTTTAGTAGATTAAGAAAGGTTTGTCTTCATTTTACTGAGCATATCTAAAGTGTATATCCAAAAAATTCTATTTTTAACATTTTGAAACGATTGATTACTAACAGAATTTAAAAACAAATGGATTTGAAAATAAAAGAATGCTTTTCTGCATATTCATTAACAAATAAAATTAAAAAAAATTCTTCAACAATTTCGGCAGTTGGAAATTATAATTAAATCGTATAAATATATACCATCGCCCTTGAAAGGGCTAACATTGTATAAATTTGCACAAAGGACCATAGATGTCAACCTGGGGTAAAAATGTGCTGTAAATAATAATAATGTTTAAACATTATTAGCAATTTATTTAGTACGAATTGTATTATAGGAATTATTTTATTAACGAGTTAAAAATTAATAACGGCTAAACCTAGTAAAACACATGTTATCTCTATGCATAAAAAATAAATTAATTATTTGTACGCACAAAAATATTTTTGTATTTATTTATGTATATACGTGTAAAAGTTTTGGTATTTTTTTAAATAGATAACCTCCGTGGGAAGATTTTTTAATGAAACATTCTAGGATGACATTGTGATTTTATTGTGTTTTAGAATTTATTTCTTCTATTAAAAATAATTCAAAAAAATCATTATTCATGCATCATAAAACCCGCCAATTTGTAACATTAAAATTAGAATCAGAAATAGGTACAGTATTAGAAATTCAATTTCCTATATTACACCAGAGAAAGGAGATTGGGAATTATACACTCCGTCTACTGATAATTAAATTAAAAAAAATTGATTCGGAAATTCAATTTTCGCGTCTTTCATCATATATAAAAAAAATTCAAATGCATGGGAATCAATTAATTAATTTCTCTCCGCAATGCAATGAGAAAGCGCTTTAAAAATTGTCATCGCAAAATTGTAAAATGTTTTTTATGTGAAAGTTTTTGTAAATGATAATATTTCTCAGCATCACGGTTTTACGACTATAGAACATTGTTCGAATATTTGAATGTTTTTATTTCTGTTACAAATATTAAACTGAGTAAGAAGTTAAAAATATTTTTGTTTCATAGAATAAATATGATTAAACTTGGCTTTTTCCATGTTTTTAAGCATTCACGTTTACTTTACTTAATAATATATATATATATATATATATATATATATATATATATATTATTTTTGAAAGGTATAATGGAATTGAATGTACTGCTAAAAAGGTTTTGGAATCCATTCATTATTTAGACTGATACAGCCTGTCGAACGCACTGGCATTCCGTATGAAATTATTAGACACGGCTATATTATAAAACTGTTTAAATCGCTACTTATATAGATTTTTGTTTTATTTATAAAACTTATATGTAAGCTTTAATACGTGTTTGTAGCATTAAATATGCTACAAACTTATTTAATGAAAAACGATATTTTCTTTACTAAGAACTATCAACGTTTTGAGAATTTCTATTGGTCTAAAAGCCAAAACTTTCAACGTCAATGCAGATGAATTTGGTGTCCAGAATGCAGAACGCAGTATTTCCAATTCTGCGAGAAGTGCTCTCGTAGCTAAACCTGCAAGTTTTTATACAAAATTATAAATAGAGGAAGAACTCTTGTATGGCCCAAGAATAGCCGACTAAGTGTAAGTTCACATAGTTAAAATAAAAATTAACATTTTCGAAGTTTTCGATTTTAGAAATCTGACTTCAAATCCATGTTCGGACTGCCTCCTACCATATAATAATAATTAAAATTGATTCTGTGTGCAAAAAAGACGAATGGCAAAACTTTTATGGGTCAAAGTGTTTACGTAAACTTTAAACGCTTTTTTGAAAAGAAGATTTTTCAAACCAGAGTAGATTCTAATGACTAAACCGTTGAACCAATTTTCACAACAAATTAAACACTTAGGGGCATAGAATGAACCTGTAATATGTTAACATTGCTCATCTCAAATATATTGTCAGCAGGTCAAAGGCCAAAAGAATGGTTGGAAAAGTTAACATTTATTTTTAGTCTCTACAATTTTGTCATTTTGTTTACTGTTTCAATGTTGTTTTATGTTTATTTCATAACAAATTGTGTTACCTAATAGAAATAAATGCATTTCCGATTTCAGACTATTTTGAAAAAGTTTGAACCTACGTAGATTGGCCGTGTTTTTCAAACATGTCATTCTTCAGACTGCCCTATTAGACGCCATCTGCAGTTAGTTTTTCATAAAATAAAATGTGATCCAATTCTGAAAATATTAATAAACAATTGTGAGAAAACAGAAAGACCATAAGTCTTGTCTGTTCTCTCAAAATAAAATCCCAAAGTTAAGCTATTTACAGGCAATTATGACAGTTGCCAAGTCTAATGATTTTTGACTACCACATTTTCCATATAGAAATATTCGCTCAATATAATCGCAGATTTTTTTGATTCAAAATAGAAATGCTTTTTGAAGCTAGTGGTAGTCAAAATTTGCGAGACTTGGCAATTATGCCTTACAGCAGTTGTGCTCAAGCTATTTTCAAGTAACAAACACTTATATATGTCAGATTGTTCTGCGGACAACCTGCCAATTCTTGTGCGAAATTTTCAAACTATGAGATATTCAGATACAATATGTGATATGCAATTATTTTAATTATTTTCTTTATTTTTTGGAAAATTAATAAGACCACAAACCCAGACTTCCGGAATCGTAGTTGGAGAAACGCTGTCTCAAAGTAATAACAAAATAAGAAGACACTTTTTTGGCTTATTATTTTAATCATTATTTAAACTGTACTTATATATTTTTATTTCCTTACGCATCCCTCTGAACCGTTGTTTTCAATATTTTAAGAAAATAAAATAAATAGTTCTTATTTTGTCAAATATGATAAAATAAATAATAGAAGTATATTATGCCTACCTCAAAAAGTTCATAAATATATATATTTTTAATTAACGAAAAACAAATATTTATTGAATTGTTTACTAATATCATTATCATCACATTTATCAGTTTCATTTAAAAATTTCTTTTTAGAATGCATGAAAGTTAATTAATGAGAATTTTTTCTGTTGTTACTAGACGAATAATGTTTAAATTTTGAACATAGAAAAGAAAACTAACCGTTAATATGTAAATTGATAATTGTAAAATGCTTCTCTTTACTAAGTAATATAAAAACCTATATGTTCTTGGGAAGCATTATTTCTCGGAGCGTCTTATATCGTAAACTGTTTTCTTTATAAAAGCTTATGTCTTGTTTCAAAATTTTAAAATTAATTTTCTGAAAAAAATTATTAATTAAGAAAATATATTTTTCATTTTTCTTTAGACATTATATTCCAAAGTTGTCACTAAAACAGTTTTGCTTATTTTTCTAAGTAAATTACTTTATTATACGTCAAAAATTACATTGATGGACTATATTTTAAAATTAACTTCAATTAGAATACATGTACTATATTGAGTGTTATTGCTGAAGTATACCATACATTTCCAGAATTAGGATGGGGTTACTAATAAAAACTTACGCTAAAGTCTCCTTCTTTTTACATTTGGTTAAATATTTGCCAAATATTTCCATATACTTTTTCTTTATGATTTCGTGATAAAACGATGCGACAGAAGTAATATTAATATAATTCGAGGAGACAACAAAACTTATGTAAATATATTTTTTAATTAAAAACTCCAATAGATTTTTACATTTAGTATATATTCTTATATTGCCCATAAACTTTACCAAAAAACATTGGTCGTACTTCCACATGCCAGTAGTCAATCGCGAAACATTTATAGCAACCTTTGTGGTTTTGATTGTTTAATTGTTTAAGCGCCTTTTTCAATTGCATTTCTGCTAAATTCGAGATTCAGTTATTTATTTCTGAAGTTTTAATTTCGTTTGGTAATTCCGTTACAGAATATTACAATGAAACAAAAGAATGAACTATTTACATTGCTTTTAGTTCAACCGGGATAATCTTCCGTATCGCTCTGTACGTTCATTTTTCAGATACATTTTTATAAAATCTTGCCGGAAAGGATATTTTAAAAACCATAAAATATCAGGAAATTAAGATGCAGACAAAAAAAGAACTGCATTTGAAAGTTCATATTTGTTTCTATTCGACTGTGTAAAAATTGAAATTGTGCGATATTTAAGAGTTAAAAAATTTGCGACAAAACGAAATTGATTTTTCAGGTTATTGCCACCGTCAATATGACGTCTATGTTATTCACGAAAATGTTTTTGACTAATAATATAGATTAAAGTTTACGTATTACATTTAATATACTTCATAATAACAGCTTGTTTACACACTGTCACTGAAAGAGACCCGTAAAACATCGTTTCGTCACGACGACGTCACTATTACGTTACATTGTGACTATATGACCTTCGATATGACTTCACGTGACGTGGATGAGAAGTCACAATGACGTGAGTGTGAGGTCGTTATGGCCGTTTTTAAGCCTTTCTGTGACATCACACTGTAACTAATTTGTGAAGTCACCGTGTGACTTCAATGTGAAAAATGTGACATTTCTGACGATTATATACCGGATGGGGTGACCAGTTTTTACCCGATCATGATTTTGTGACATAGGACAGACCGGGGTGATTCTTAGTCACTTGCAACATGGGGTGATTATTGGTCAATTAAATTTTCATTAATAATAATGATAGAATCAAAAGAAAAAAAAATACTGGATGTTAGACAATTTCATTGTTATTCAGTAACACAAACGATTTTTTGGTTCAAAACATAATTTAATGAGAAAAAGTCCTTCCGGCCTGTACCGGGAGGAAAAGGTAGCTTTCCTATATCTTCGTTTTAAAATTTGAACTAATGTTACACGAACACAGCAAGTTAAAATGCAAAGAAAATGTTTACAAAAGATTCGTTAATACTGAATTTGAATAAGAAATTCGCCAAATTATTGAGCTATAGCAAAGTTGGCTTCATTTATGAAGACTTATTTTGGTCGCCAAATTTGGCGATATTTTGCCAAATGTCACCAAGTTTGGCGAGAATTTGGCGCTAACGGATATGAATATATAGTTTTATGCGTATGATTGGGAAAATTATTACAACAATGAAATTTTTTGTAATGTGCTGTATTGTTTCAAAATGTCAGCCACCCTAGAATTTCAAACTGCTCTATCTCAGCCATTTTTTAAGATAGAGGTAAACCAAAAAATGCTCTGGAATCCTCGTATCAAGGCCTAACACTTAATTAGAAAATAAATTTGAATTTTTAATTTTTATGTATATTTATTTTAGTTTTAAATTTTTAAATGGCCGCCATCTTGAAACAAAATGGCGGACCAAGCTGGCCAACGAACTCGGTCGAGACATTGGTGAGCTTAATACACACAATTAGTTTCATCAAAATTGATTTATAAATACGAGCGTTATCGTATGACATAGGTCAGATATATATATATATATATATATATATGGATATATATATATATATATATATATATATATATATAAATATAAATCGACATTTGAACGGAGGGTGGAACTGCTTTCCTCCGAACGGCTGCATTAGGTAGCTTTATACTTTTTTGTATTGAAAGCTACCTAAAAATATTTTAACTAGACATATGTATAAAACTTGAGTAAAAAATTACTTATAAACTCACAAATAGTGCAGAAATGTTTAATATTTGTCAGTTTTAGATGGCAGCGTCTGCAATCAAATTTTTTTTCAACTTCATGTGGAAAAACTTTACGGGATTACAAAATCATGCTTTTTTTCATAAAGTGGCTGTAATATGAAATTTACCTACATGATGATTTAGAAGGTTTATATAGAAAGAGAAATATGCATAGAATATGTATGTATGCATATGAACACAGTATGAATATATACATTAGGGACATAGATGGCTAAACATCACCCTATATACATGGGCTGATTCTTGGTCAACATGGGGTGAATATTGGTCAGCATGGGGTGATTCTTGGTCATGTAATTTTAGCTTAAAAATTACTTATAAACTCACAAATAGTGCAGAAATGTTTAATATTTGTCAGTTGTAGATGGCAGCGTCTGCATGCAAAAGTTTTTTCAACTTCATGTGACAACACTTTAAGAGTCAATTAATCCACATTATTTTGATTTTTTCAGCAACTCATAACACGAATTACATTTGAAATAACTGAACCTTTGTTTATCCATTTCTTTAAGAGATATTGGGGTTCATTACATCCACTTCTCAGTCAACGTCTGCAAATTGTACCACGCACATGTAAATCCAGTGCAAGGAGAAAAATAGAAACAAATGCAGCAGTTATCACCAATGAGGATTTCATTAAGTCGTGTGAAAAAGTTGAAACAGAATCAAAAAAGAAAATGAAAACTGCATTAAACAAGAATACAGCAGAAGATGCAGTAGCATGATCCTCTGAGACTGGAAAGAAAACACAGCAATGCGCACAAGATACGGATATAGATATGGAAGTAGAAACGGGTGAAGCTGAAGAAATTCCGCAACTGCAAAAAAAAGATTCTCATATTTCAGCTACAAATAAATTAAGGAAAATACATAAAGCCATATGTGTAGAGAAGTACTATGCTGTCTACTTTGAACAGATGCCATACATCGGGCGTGTTATTAGTATTCAGGATGATATTTTGTCTTGCAAATTTTTTAAAAAGTCTGCAGAAAATTATCGCTGGCCAAAGAAAATGGATCGTGCGCCAGTTAAGCGCTCCTTTGTGTTTTATGGACCAGTTAGACTATGGTACATGGCCATTTCAGATTGAGGAAGATGAAATGTAAGCTACATACAAAAGTCTTTTGTAAATAAATGTATTATTTGGGGAAATATATTTGAAGTTCCAACCATTTTAGAAATGTTCTTTATTTTATAACATTTTTTATAACTGTGTTTATATTTATAAACAAGATAAAGTATTAAATTTATTCCAAGAATGTTTCATTCAATCATTTATTAATTTTTTGAGTGTTTAAAATGTTGGTATTTGATCATAAGACAATGACCAATAATCACCCCATTCCTGACCTATAATCACCCCATTGCCGGGGTGATTATTGGTCAGACATTTTTTAATATTAGTAATATTACATATATACATAAAAAAATAAAACTAATTAAGATTGTTAGGGATTAGATTCTCTTTCTGCAAGTATCAAAATTTTTGTTACAATTCAATTTAGTTACTGAGTTATATGGATCTTTATGAATAGTGACCAATAATCACCCCACTCCGCCCTATGTGGCGTCTCTGCATCAGTTCCGGTGAACAGGTGTTATCCGAATCCAAACCGGAATGTTTGGGGTCAGCATTTTTATTTTTAATTTTATTTATATATTTATTTATTTATTTATTTTTGGTGGTGGTGGGGGGGGGGCAGGTTTGTGACACTTGTGGCGACTCTGCATGGGAGCAGCTGACCAAATCTTTAACAAATCCGATCCCAAAAATTTGAATCGTTTTTTTTTCTTTTACTGTAGGTTTGTGACGATTCTGCTTTGGCTTTGGGTGACCAGATTTTACCAAATTGTGAGTCAGAAAGTTCGGACTGTAATTTTTTTAGATGACGGTTTGTAACATTTGGGACGATTCTGCATTTGGTCGGCTTACCAGATTTTACCCTTATTCTATCCTAAAAATTTGGATCGGCATTAATTGGTTACACATTAACTTTGAATTAGGGGTCGGGAAACTTCATTTCGCGAATATGATCTTAGTTCTCTTATCAATTAAAATTATATTTAGAAAAAAGTAATGAAACAAGAAAAAAGGATAAAGGATTCCTAAATTAAATACATAAGCTAAAGTTAAATTTAAAATACATAAATGAAACAAGAGATTTAAAAAAATCCACTAGTTAAACTAAGGCCACAGACACTGGAGTTTTAGCCAATGATTTAAAAAAGGGGCACTTTTCAAAAAGCTAGCCATATATTTTTGTTGTTGCTGCTGTTGTTATAAAAATATCAGATTATAACTTTTTTACATAATATATATTTTAATATTTAAATTATGCAAAAATTGTAAAAAAAAAAAAAAAAAAAAAAAAAAAAAAAAAAAAAAAAAAAAAAGAATAAAATGGGGAGAGAAAAGGCAAACAGAAAACATTTTTTCTTAAATTCTAATTATTTTTTTCATATTTTCATACATTTACCGGTGTACATTTATTGTACATTGAAAAATAATTCTTCTACGTTTAAATTTGCTTTATGTATATTTGATAGTATTTAGCAAATTGAAAGCTGAATTCGTAGAATTTATCCAAATAAACTAATTATCTCTCAGATGAATATTCAAATTGCCGATGCTTTCTAGATGTCTCCGAAATTCTTATCTTTTGAACGGAGTTCGAAAGAGATGTTTATTCAGATGTTTTGCTATTTAACGTTTCTGTGAAGAAACTATTTACTAGAAGATAGGCTAAAAGTAAAGTAGTCAAAGTACTTTTATTTTTATAACAAAATTTACATTTTCGTAAAGTATAAATTCATGGATAATTTTTGTTAAACTTAATTACATGTTACATAATGAATATTTATAAGTTAACACTGTATTTGACTGTATTTATATTGAATGATGTAATGCTTATTACTAATGTTAAGTAAGTCTAATTTTTTTAATTTAAATTCTTAATAATGATATATATACTTGATAGTTGACGGAAAGTCATTTAGCAACTGCTGAAATTTAGTTAACGCTTTTAAACTATATTTCACTATTTATACTTATTTTTAAAATGAATTAGAAAATAAGCATTTCGACAAAAAGTATTAATATTTATAGTTAACAGATGCTATAACTGTATTTTAAAGGAACTTTCAAATTTTAAGCATTATAATTTCGCAATAAGACAATTCCCTGGAATTTCAAATTTACAACCTATAATAAACAAGACACTTACATTAAAATTTTACAAAACAAACAATCATAATCTAACAACACATGATTAAAAAAAGCACTGGTTTAAAATATGTTTAAAATTTCATTTTTTTAATAATGTGTAAACATAACTCACAAATTAAAGTAACATTAACCCGCCATTTAGGAACTAATTAGATTCCAAAATGTTCCAAAATTCTATCATGTAAGCTCTACACATAAAATGACGATTCTCTTATTCGAAATTATCCTAGATTATAAAGTGAAAATTTATATAGTTATGGATCTAAGTACAAGGCATTGATATGGCCCTCTGTACAACATTTGGTGATTTCTCACAAAATAGGGACTATTAAAAAATTTACATGGACAGGTGATATATTCGATATTGGAATTAGCGCTTCAGATAATAATTAAAACTAGGTTCTGTAAGTTGTAGAGAATTATATTTTACTTACCTTTTTAAAATAATAAAACAATTCAGGTACAATATTTTATTTTTGTGATTTCAAAACAATTATCCACATTTTATTTATCAGAACGTCATTCTTCTGAATTTAAAAATGATTGAAATTATACAAACTGATTCCTCTACGCACCCATAAGAATAATAAGATTTAGATATAAATATTATTTACAAGAAACGACTGTTGCCATGGATTCAAATATCTCCCTTATAAGATTTCCAAAATCAACTTCCCTGAATCAATAATATTTAACTACATTATATATATCGTAAAGAATAGTTATATAAAAGCACTGGATATGATATTATCTTATAATACATTGTGAAATGCTTAGTAGCAAGGCTAAAGTACTCTAATGTTATAAATTCAATTTTTGTATGCACTCAGATTGCACACACTTGTTTGTTTACTGTTGGCTATTTAAAAAATAATATAATTTAATGTAATTTAAAATTTAATGTAGATTTTTAATCCGTTTCTCAAATACGATTTGATCTAAATATATAATTTTAATAAGATTACAAAGTATTTAGTATAAAGAGTACTTATATTCATAGTTATCAATGCAACTATATAATTTTTTTTAATTTGTTTTAAAGACATTTGCAATTTAATTATTAAAATGAAATAGAAATGTTGATTTTTGTGTAAAACGTTTTGTAAAGCGATTAGAATTTTATTTAGTTCCTTATCATGCAATTTAAAATTTTAGTTTTATGAAAAAAGTAATTTAATATGCATATTCATATATAGAGAAAACATGTAAATCTCCTCAGGTCTCTAATAAATCTTATTCAGTTAGTTAAATGGACATTTCTATTATGATTTTGTGTTTGGATTGGTATAAGAATACCAATTACGATTACGGTAATTGTTTCCCTAAGTAGATGAATTATTTATAAAATCTTTTAATCACACAATCTTGTGGAATTAGCGAAATAATTTTAGCAAAAAATTTTGCTTTCAGAATCTGAAGGAATTTTCCAGAAATTCCAAACAGAAGCCAACATACACAATTCAACCAATCAGAGTCCATAGTCCTTTGTGCACGGTATGCTGTACTTTGCTTTCTGACATATAAAAAAAGATGCAGTCCTACAATTCCTGCTACCAAAAGAAAGTGTACAACGAATTAAAAATGCATTTTGGAAGGATGCCCTTTCGTTGTAAATTTGTAAGTAACGTAAAATTTAGGAATGTGTACATAGTTTTAAGATTGATTGTTTCTGTAAATAATACTGGTTTAAAACAAAATGCTTTACAGCAATAATACCGCGAGAATTTATTGCTATATCAAGTTGAACACAAAGCTGACTTTAACTGAGCGTAGATCGATATTTCCCGCTGGTTACACGCAGTTTTTATTTTCTTCTGTCTTTACAAGAAGAAAGTGTTGGATTCAGGAAAATTTTCGACGGATTTATACGTTTTAGAAGGTCCTGAACACGATGTGACTGTTTTTAGAAGATGTCTGTCTGTGAGTCTGTGACTCTGTCTGTATGTGACATAAATTTTGTGGGCGCTCTATCTCAAGAATTAATGCACGAAATTTAATAAAACTTTATATTCTCTTAGTCCCTGGTATAAATTGGTGCTGATTAGTTTTTGGTGAAAATCGCCCAACAGATGGCGCTGCTATGCTGCATTTTTCGGAATTTTTGCAATACCTATATCTCAAGAACGAATGTACCCATTTTCATCAAACTGCAGATTCCGTTAGACCTTGACATAAATAGATGCTGATTACGTTTTGGTGTAGATATCCCAACAGGTGGTGCTGCTAAACCACTTTTCTCATGATTTTCACGAAAGCTATATCTCAAGAACTAATTTGCGGAATTGCATCAAACTTCAGATTCTGTTAGAGTATGACATAAATAGATGCTGCTTACATTTTGCTGTAAATAGCCCAGCAGGTGGCGCTGCTTTGCTACTTTTTTCAATATTAACACGATAACTATATCTCAAGAACTAATGCACGGATATTCGTCAAACTTCAGATTTAATTAGACGATGACATAAGTTGTTATTGATTAGGTTTTGATCTAAATCTCCCAAAAAGTGGCGCTGCTATGCTGTATTTTGCAGGATTTACACGATTTTAGCAATAGTCATATCTCAAGAACTAATGCACGGAATTTAATAAAACTTTAGATTCAGTTAGACCGTGATATAAATTGGTGCTGATTCTTTTTAGTGCATGCGAAACCTGTGTGAGATAGAAGAAAGTTTTGGGATTCACACATCCGACTAGTTTTTTCTGCTTTCATCTCTTCTATTTTCCTCCTCACATCATCCTTTTCTCACCCTTTCAAAATAAAAGAATAACATTACGTTTTCTTTTCCTTCTTTTTGTTAGTCCCTAAATGCAGACATTCCATACTTTTCGTTTGCAATAAAATGTTCAGTACAGTGTCATACTGCCTGTTCATACCGAATAAAAAAAAACACGAATTACAGACATTTGGTTCTGATACAAATTATATATCAGTTATATATATATTAATATATAACTCATATTAATTTTCCTTTTCCATTTATATGACATGGTTTATTGTCTGCTATTCTAGTTATATAAGACAATATTAAACGGCAATAAATTCTATGTTAAAAGATAAGAAAAGGCAATTTATTCTCACGCCTCACATATTATTAGATTCTAACATTTGCACCGAAAAATTATTTATGTTTTATTTCCTATTTTTGGCAAGATACAGCATAATACGCTTTTTATTTGCAATAAAACATCTCAGATACTTGTAGATACCATAAACTACACACACTTGAACGCTTTATTCATTGTATTTTCCCATTTATATGGTATATGTTTTGGTCTATTCTTCTACTGATTTTAGTGAATAGTGATACAAATGATATATCGGTTATATATATTAATATATAAATCATATTCATTTTATTTTTCCTTTTATATGACATGGTTTCTTGTCCGCTATTCTAGTGATACAGGACAATGTAAAACAGCAATAAATTTGATGTTAACACATAAGAAAATTGTTCTCACGCCTCACATATTATTAGATCTAATATTTTCATCAAAAAATATTTATATTTTATTTTTAATTTTTTTCAACATATTCAGCATACTATGCTTTTTATTTGCAATAAAATATTTCAGATACTGTGTAGATACCATAAACTATAGACACATTGTGGCTTTATTCATTGCATTTTCCCTGTTATACGTTTTGGTCTATATTTCTACTGATTTAAGTGAATAGTAAAGCGAAATAGTTTCGATGTTAAATGATAACCGTGACATAATATATTCTTATAGCTCACACATTATGAGATAGTATAATTGTTCTTAGAACAATATTCACATCTTCTTTATTTTGTTCTTCAACAAATACAGACATTCTCTGCTATACATTAGCCCTAAAAGTGTCAGTTTACTATCATAAAGTATCAACATAACGTATAAAAATCACCAAACAGGTACCGATCGAAATGGGTCGTCGTTACATAAATGGCTTATTAATTTGTTTCCTTTTTAAATGACGTTATTCATAACAGGTTACTATCTGTTATTTACTGATGTTGGGAAATAGCAAAACTTTCGTTTTTTAAAAATAAAAGAACACAAAATATATTCACGACTGACATATAAGTCGATATTATCTTTCTAAATTTATGATCATTCTGGTTGTTTGTCAAAATTTATCAATAATTGTACTTTTCGCATTCATATATATTTATGCAGTAATAATTTATCATAACAACAACTTTGTCTCGAGCAGTAATGTTCAAAATAAAACATCTGAAAATAAACAACATTAATATTGCACATTTAATTGTATACTAGATGGAACCCGTCAAAATTTGACGGCAAACAACTTGATAGTACCATAAAAATAAAATTTATAGTTGCTTTAACTTGACAAATTTCATAGTGGGGAGCATAATATGATTAAGCGGTCACTGACCTTTCCATTGATATATAACATGAGGGTTGTGTGCAAAATTTAGAAAGTACCCTTTGGGGGGGGAGGGGGGCAAAGTGGGGAGATGGACATCGGAGGTACATAATATGATTAAGTGGTCACAGACCTTTCCAATGATATATAACATGAGAGTTGTGTGCAAAATTTAGAAAGTACCCTTTAGGGGGGAGGGGGGCAAAGTGGGGAGATTGACATCGGAGATGCATAATATGATTAAGCAGTCACAGACCTTTCCAACAATATATGACATGAGGGTTGTCAACAAAATTTAGAAAAGTATCACTTGGGGGGCAAAGTGGGGAGATGGACATTGGAGATGCATAATATGATTAAGTGGTCACAGACCTTTCCAATGATATATAACATGAGGGTTCTGTGCAAAATTTAGAAAGTACCCCTTGGGGGGGGGGCAAAGTGGGTAGATGTAAAATATGATTAAGCGGTCACAGACCTTTCCAACAATATATGACATGAGGGGTGTCAACAAAATTTAGAAAAGTATTCCTTGGGGGGTGGACAAAGTGGGGAGATGGACATTGGAGATGCATAATATGATTAAGTGGTCACAGACCTTTCCAATGATATATAACATGAGGGTTGTTTGCAAAATTTAGAAAGTACCCTTTGGGGGGAGGGGGGGCAAAGTGGGGAGATGGACATCGGAGATGCATAATATGACTAAGTGGTCACAGACCTTTCCAATGATATATAACATGCGGGTTGTGTGCAAAATTTAGAAAGTACCCTTTGGGGGGGAGGGGGGCAAAGTGGGGAGATGGACATCGGAGATGCATAATATGATTAAGCAGTCACAGACCTTTCCAACAATATATGACATGAGGGGTGTCAACAAAATTTAGAAAAGTATCTCTTGGGGGGGTGGGGGGGGGGCAAAGTGGGGAGATGGACATTGGAGATGCATAATATGATTAAGTGGTCACAGACCTTTCCAATGATATATAACATGAGGGTTGTGTGCAAAATTTAGAAAGTACCCTTTGGGGGGGGCAAAGTGGGGAGATGGACATCGGAGATGCATAATATGACTAAGTGGTCACAGACCTTTCCAATGATATATAACATGAGGGTTGTGTGCAAAATTTAGAAAGTACCCTTTGGAGGGGGGAGGGGGGCAAAGTGGGGAGATGGACATCGGAGATGCATAATATCATTAAGCAGTCACAGACCTTTCCAACAATATATGACATGAGGGGTGTCAACAAAATTTAGAAAAGTATCACTTGGGGGGTTGGGGGGGGCAAAGTGGGGAGATGGACATTGGAGATGCATAATATGATTAAGTGGTCACAGACCTTTCCAATGATATATAACATGAGGGTTGTGTGCAAAATTTAGAAAGTACCCTTTGGGGGGGAGGGGGGCAAAGTGGGGAGATGGACATCGGATGTGCATAATATGATTAAGTGGTCACAGACCTTTCCAATGATATATAACATGAGGGTTGTTTGCAAAATTTAGAAAGTACCCTTTGGGGGGAGGGGGGGCAAAGTGGGGAGATGGACATCGGAGATGCATAATATGACTAAGTGGTCACAGACCTTTCCAATGATATATAACATGAGGGTTGTGTGCAAAATTTAGAAAGTAACCTTTAGGGGGGAGGGGGGCAAAGTGGGGAGATGGACATCGGAGATGCATAATATGATTAAGCAGTCACAGACCTTTCCAACAATATATGACATGAGGGGTGTCAACAAAATTTAGAAAAGTATCACTTGGGGGGTTGGGGGGGCAAAGTGGGGAGATGGACATTGGAGATGCATAATATGATTAAGTGGTCACAGACCTTTCCAATGATATATAACATGAGGGTTGTGTGCAAAATTTAGAAAGTACCCTTTGGGGGGGGGAGGGGGGCAAAGTGGGGAGATGGACATTGGAGATGCATAATATCATTAAGCAGTCACAGACCTTTCCAACAATATATGACATGAGGGGTGTCAACAAAATTTAGAAAAGTATCTCTTGGGGGGGTGGGGGGGCAAAGTGGGGAGATGGACATTGGAGATGCATAATATGATTAAGTGGTCACAGACCTTTCCAATGATATATAACATGAGAGTTGTGTGCAAAATTTAGAAAGTACCCTTTGGGGGGGCAAAGTGGGGAGATGGACATCGGAGATGCATAATATGACTAAGTGGTCACAGACCTTTCCAATGATATATAACATGAGGGTTGTGTGCAAAATTTAGAAAGTACCCTATGGGGGGGGGAGGGGGGCAAAGTGGGGAGATGGACATCGGAGATGCATAATATCATTAAGCAGTCACAGACCTTTCCAACAATATATGACATGAGGGGTGTCAACAAAATTTAGAAAAGTATCACTTGGGGGGTTGGGGGGGCAAAGTGGGGAGATGGACATTGGAGATGCATAATATGATTAAGTGGTCACAGACCTTTCCAATGATATATAACATGAGGGTTGTGTGCAAAATTTAGAAAGTACCCTTTGGGGGGGGAGGGGGGCAAAGTGGGGAGATGGACATCGGATGTGCATAATATGATTAAGTGGTCACAGACCTTTCCAATGATATATAACATGAGGGTTGTTTGCAAAATTTAGAAAGTACCCTTTGGGGGGAGGGGGGGCAAAGTGGGGAGATGGACATCGGAGATGCATAATATGACTAAGTGGTCACAGACCTTTCCAATGATATATAACATGAGGGTTGTGTGCAAAATTTAGAAAGTACCCTTTAGGGGGGAGGGGGGCAAAGTGGGGAGATGGACATCGGAGATGCATAATATGATTAAGCAGTCACAGACCTTTCCAACAATATATGACATGAGGGGTGTCAACAAAATTTAGAAAAGTATCACTTGGGGGGTTGGGGGGGGCAAAGTGGGGAGATGGACATTGGAGATGCATAATATGATTAAGTGGTCACAGACCTTTCCAATGATATATAACATGAGGGTTGTGTGCAAAATTTAGAAAGTACCCTTTGGGGGGGGGAGGGGGGGCAAAGTGGGGAGATGGACATCGGAGGTGCATAATATGATTAAGTGGTCACAGACCTTTCCAATGATATATAACATGAGGGTTGTGTGCAAAATTTAGAAAGTACCCTTCGGGGGGGAGGGGGGGCAAAGTGGGGAGATGGACATCGGAGATGCATAATATGACTAAGTGGTCACAGACCTTTCCAATGATATATAACATGAGGGTTGTGTGCAAAATTTAGAAAGTACCCTTTAGGGGGGAGGGGGGCAAAGTGGGGAGATGGACATCGGAGATGCATAATATGATTAAGCAGTCACAGACCTTTCCAACAATATATGACATGAGGGGTGTCAACAAAATTTAGAAAAGTATCACTTGGGGGGGTTGGGGGGGCAAAGTGGGGAGATGGACATTGGAGATGCATAATATGATTAAGTGGTCACAGACCTTTCCAATGATATATAACATGAGGGTTGTGTGCAAAATTTAGAAAGTACCCTTTGTGGGGGAGGGGGGCAAAGTGGGGAGATGGACGTCGGAGATGCATAATATGACTAAGCAGTTACAGACCTTTCCAACAATATATGACATGAGGGGTGTCAACAAAATTTAGAAAAGAGCCCCCTTTAGGGGGGGGGGAGTGGCGGGATGGATCCCAGAGATGCATAACATGAATAAGTGGTCAAAGACTTTTCCAGCGATATATGACATGAGGGGTGTGTGCAAAATTTTGAAAAGTGTCCCACTTGGGGGGGGGAGTGAGGGGATGGACCCCAGAGATGCATAACATGAAAAAGAGGTCACAGGCATTTCAACTTGCAACTTTTTTCTCGAAGGCATTTGACAATAAATTTTTTTTTACCCAAGACAATTTAACGATATTCTTATATTTTATTGCGTAATTTGTCAAACATTCATGGAAAAAATCATGAAATTCGCTAATCAATAGTTGATAAATTATAAAATTCAACAATTGATAGTAGTAAAATTGGTCAATCGATAACGGAAAAATCATGAAATTCATCAAATGGTCTCCCGTAAAAAAATTGTCCTGCACACTGATGTGATGATCAAAAGGGTTTTGAAGTATAGGACAAAATTAGCACTTGCCAAACAGCGAGTAATACTGAAAATTTGGCAATGGACTTTATTGCCACCACTGGTCAAACATAATAGTCACACTCACCAATTGCGATGACTGAATGGAAAAAGATTTTTTTCTCTGCTGTCGCTCGACAAATTTCGAAACCATTTGGCGAATTTCACGATTTTTTCCCCGAAATTGACGGATTGTGATTTTTTTTCTCGAAGTCATTCGAAAACTTTTTCCTCCGAAACCAGTTGATGAACTTTACGATTTTTCCACTGTCGATTAATGTATTTTGTTATTTTTCCGCTATCGATTGACAAATTTCGCATTTTATCGACTATCAATTAATGAATTTCACGATTTTTTCCATGAACGAACGAATTGCGCACTTTCTTTCCGCTAATGTTTGACACATTTCGCCCTTTACAATTCAGCCAATGAGTTGAACGCTGTTTCTTTCCAGAAATGTCAGGAATGAAACAATGCCCCATGGACGAATGTGTGCGATGCAGCAACGGGCGTCACAGACTTTTTAGGGCACCTGCCGACTAAAAACATCTAACCAATCTTCATGGGGGGAAAAAATCACAGATTTCGTCAAATGATTGAGGAAAAAACACTAATTTCATCAAAGGATCATGGGAAAACATGACTTTCGTTAAAAGACCACAGAAAAAACGTGAATCATGCAAAAGGATCGTGAAAGATAAGCAAATTTTGTCAAAGAATCGCAAAAAAGGAAATTTCACCAAAAAATCACGCTTTTTTACTAAATTTCGTCTAAAAATTGCGGAATAAAATGTATTTTATCAACGAATCACTGGAAAATGTGAATTTCATTAAGGATCGCGAGAAAAATGCGAAATTCTTCAAAGGATCTCTGAAAAAACACTAATTTCGTCAAAGAATTGCTGAAAAAACATGAATCTCGCCCAATAACAGAAAAATCATGATTCATAATCATTATATCTAGTAGTATATGTAAATACAGTTTGTGATATAAGACAAAATTAACACTCACCAATCGGCAATTGCCAGTACTGGCTAAACTTAATAGTCACACTCGCCAATTGCGATGATTGAATGTAAGATGAAATTTTTTTTCCCGCTGTCACTCAAAGAAATTTGAAACCATTTGGTGAAGTTTTTCCTAAAACCATTTTGTGAATTTCCTGATTTTTTCTTCAAAATCATTTTTCAACAATATTCGACACAGTACGCATGCGTCAAAAAAATCTTCCGGTAGGACCGGCCAATGAGGTGAGGGTCTATTACTGTCTCTAGAAATGTGTTTGGATCATCTCCTGTTGTTTTTTTCTTGCATGTTGCGTTAAACCTAGGAAGGTATTTATATAGAACTCACTGTGGAGTGTTTAGAAGGCATTTATTTTATTTATTATAATTTGTATGAATACTTAGGTGTCCATTTCGGATTTACTGTTTAAAATTGAATTTAGGCTCATTTAACATTCGCGAAATCAATCCCGATGGAAATTGTCTTTTTAGATCTCTATCATTTTGTTTATATAGTACAGAAAATAATTATTGAAACGTACATAAAAATATCGTAGAACACGTAATACAAAATTAGACCACTTATAGTCCGTTTATTATCGGGGATGAATCTTATGGTGTTTCGATTGCTAATGAAAATGATTATGTAAATATATGGTTCTTCATATAAGTATGTGCTTCTTCACACTTCAATAGAAGTATTGTTTAAATTAATATAATTCTACAAATATGATGCAGTTTTAAAATATCGAGTAATGATTAATACTGTCAAGGAATCTACTCATATATGTAAGTTTTGGTACTTCTCTATTATCTCATTGACCACTTTTCATAACAAAAAACTATCGCCAAACTGTAACGCCAAATAAACGGGAGAACTTTGTCATTAATACATGCAAATGTTGAATTAAAAACCACTTGATGACATAACAAACACGTATAATACTTCCGACATCAAGTAAATGGGACTGCATTTTTGGCATTTAATCATACAGTTTGGCAATAGTATTTTGTTATGAAAAGTGGACGATGGGATAATAGAGAAGTACCTAAGTTTTTTTATACCAAGTTTGAAAATTTATCTTTTTTTTTGTCGCATTCTTGGGCAAAGATGTATATTATCAAGATACCATTTTGATTTGTAAGCACAAAGTCAATAAAATCACCATTTTGTGACAAATTATGAGTTTAATAAGTATCGCCCAGAACAGAGATGCAATCTGGTATAAAATGAAATCGTTATCGCCCAATAACGAAAGCAATAATAAATCAAAAGATTCAAGAATTGCTTATGAAGCAAAATTAATTCAATAACAAATCTTAATGAAAATATACATTTTACACTCTACTATAACTTTAAACTGAGTTTGATGTTTCAATTAAGAAATGAAAACATTCAATAAAGTGTAAAATGTATGTTTTCATAGAGATTTCTTATGAAACTGATAGTATATGGGAAAGTGGCAAAAAAAAATTAACCAAACAACAACAACAAAAAAAAACTAAATAACCTCTTTAAGTTTTCCTAAAATCAAAAATAGTTTTTTTTTTTTGTCGCATTCGTGGGCAAAGATGTATATTATCAAGATACCATTTTGATTTGTAAGCACAAAGTCAATAAAATCACCATTTAGTGACAAATTATGAGTTTAATAAGTATCGCCCAGAACAGAGATGCAATCTGGTATAAAATGAAATCGTTATCGCCCAATAATGAAAGCAATAATAAATCAAAAGATTCAAGAATTGTTTATGAAGCAAAATTAATTCAATAACAAATCTTAATGAAAATATACATTTTACACTCTACTATAACTTTAAACTGAGTTTGATGTTTCAATTAAGAAATGAAAACATTCAATAAAGTGTAAAATATATGTTTTCACAGAGATTTCTTATGACACTGATGGTATATGGGGAAGTGGTAAAAAAGATTACAAAAAAAAAAAAAAAAAAAAAAAAAAAAAACTAAATAACCTTTTTTATATCTCTTGAAGTCAAAAATATTTATTTTTTTTAGCTTGGATAACTATTATCAGGTATTTTTTCAGTTTGGTTTGTTGAGTTGATGAACATGTGTTCATGATTGAATCCTTTGGATGCTGTTTGTATCGTACAGAAAATCATTTACATTCTGCTGTATTTTAACTAATTCATATGGCCACTTACACACTGGCTCTGTAAATTATTTTGGAAATTAGCACATGATGTAAGCAAAAATCAATAAACAACAACAAAAACGTGGCAATCATTTTCAAACTGTTTTATATAATCAAAACTTTTCGATATTTTACTGCCGAATGTAAATATTAAAACATTCAGCTTTTCAAAGTAAAAATAAACTCCTTCAAAAAATAAATCCTAATAAAATCTCAACCATTACTTTTAGGTTTAAAAAATTTTAATTTTCAATATACATACGACATAAAAAGAAGAAAAAAATACACCAGAATGTATCTCTAATTTTGTGTTCACGAAAGCAAGGAACTCAATCATGATTATGTTTACTATGTTCATCAACTCAATAAACCAAAATAATAAAATGAAAAATTACCTGATAATAGTTATCCAAGATAAATCGTAAACCAAACTTGTCATATTTAAAGTAACTCAAGAGGAATGACCGATCTTAAACAATCTCAAAATTAAAGTAACTCGAGAGGAATGACCGATCTTAAAAAATCTCAAATATACTTCTAATGCAAACTGCTTTAAATATATGGATTGTCGACACAGCAAGTTTCTAAATTTGTCCCTGCTGATGAGTTTTTTTTTTTTTTTCGTGCAGCTGCTGGTTGATTTTTGCAATTTTTCTCCCCGCAGCAAACTGAAGAAATTCGTGTAATTTTTGTGCCACCAAATTACTGAAATTACAATCTCTTCCCCCCCCCCTCCCGAGTGAGTGGTGTTTTGGAAATTTGGATTACAATAAATATTTGGTACTTTTTCATTTTATCATTATTTATTCTGGTTTGTTGAATTCTTTGGATTCACCATATAATTATACTGGATGGAAACTATTTATAGTACGATCAGTTCTTTTTTTCTGAAAATATATTTGCAGTCTGGCTTATTTAGGAACTCTTAGAATGAAACATAATAGAAATTTGTAAGATGCTGAAACAGCCTTTTGTATATTTTAGTATTAGGTTATATTTAGCATTGGGTTATATTTAGTATTAGGCGAGTACATGCAGAGTATTTTATGCATTGATTCTCTAACATCGTCTATCAATAGACAACAACAAAAAGTGGCACCTCATTTTCAAACAGCCGAATGTTAACTATTAAAACATCTGAAATATTATATTCAAAAAATGAAATTTCTGTTTTTCCAACTGAAAATAAACCCCTTCAATAAAAAAAGAAAAAAAAATACTTATAAAAACTCATAAGCAAAATAGTACTCAGTAGCAAAAAATACACCAAGCATGCAACAATTACATTACTCGCACTAAATAATTTCGCGAACAAAAAGAATTAAGAGATATCCAAAGAATTCAATCATGTACACAGAAATAGATATATATTTCTATGTTCATGAACTAAATAAAAACAAAATAAATAAAGATAAAATGAAAAAATACCTCACAATTGTAATCTAAACTTCTTGCCGACGCCATACCCACAGAAGGGTCGTACACTCGTTTTGTAAACAGTTCCTAATCTAATGTGACTCTAGAGACAGGAAATATCCCTCACCTCATTGGCGGAAGATTTTTTTGACGCATGCGTATACGGTCCAATTTCGATGGAAATTTGACAAAATTACCAAACTGCTTTAAATAGATGGATAACTTTAACATTTCAATGTAGAATCCAATACAAAAGAGTAAATGATGTGAATTTTTTAAACAGAAATTTCTTTCACATTTTGATCTCTAAGTTGAGTTGTTAATTGTTTTTTAACTACGAAATTCTAGTGTATAATTACTATACTTTTAAAGACGTTTATTATTTTGGGAGTAAAGGTGATATGTAGGTGAAATTTCTCAGAAAAAACATTGTAAAAAAGTGTATAACAAAAGTTTTGAATATTTCTTAGCTGTTTTATTTTATCCCTCAAGTGAAAGTGAATCGGATTTGTAAAGGGAAAGGTGTGAAAACTGAGAGTTTAAACATATTAATTAAACAGCAGCATCCAAAAACAAAAATGAAGGGAAGTTAAATCATTCAACAAAATTTTGAATATTTATTAGCTGTTTCATTTTAAACGGCAAGTGCAAGTTTTCCGGATTTATAAGGGGAAAGGTGAGAAAACAGGGTTTAAATCTATTAATTATCAGTATCAACAAAAAGAAATATGAAGAGAATCTCACGATCTTTTTCATGAAGCAAATTAATAATGTGATTTCGACGTCTGAATATATGTAGGTGAAAATTCTTCGAAAAAAAAGTGTGTCAAAGCGTGCAACAAAAGTTTTGAATATTTATTAGCTGTTTCATTTTATACAGCAAGTGAAAGTGAATCGGATTTTTAAAGGGAAAGGTGCGAAAACTGAGAGTTTAAACATATTAATTAAACAGCAGCATCAACAAAAACAAAAATGAAGGGAAGTTAAATCCTTCAACAAAATTTTGAATATTTATTAGCTGTTTCATTTTAAACGGCAAGTGCAAGTAAACCGGATTTATAAGAGGAAAGGTGAGAAAACAGGGTTTAAATCTATTAATTATCAGTATCAACAAAAACAAATATGAAGAGAATCTCACGATCTTTTTCATGAAGCAAATTAATAATGTGATTTCGACGTCTGAATATATGTAGGTGAAAATTCTTCGAAAAAAAAGTGTGTCAAAGCGTGCAACAAAAGTTTTGAATATTTATTAGCTGTTTCATTTTATACAGCAAGTGAAAGTGAATCGGATTTGTAAAGGGAAAGGTGTGAAAACTGAGAGTTTAAACATATTAATTAAACAGCAGCATCAACAAAAACAAAAATGAAGGGAAGTTAAATCATTCAACAAAATTTTGAATATTTATTAGCTGTTTCATTTTAAACGGCAAGTGCAAGTAAACCGGATTTATAAGAGGAAAGGTGAGAAAACAGGGTTTAAATCTATTAATTATCAGTATCAACAAAAACAAATATGAAGAGAATCTCACGATCTTTTTCATGAAGCAAAATAATAATGTGATTTCGACGTCTGAATATATGTAGGGGAAAATTCTTCGAAAAAAAAAATGTGTCAAAGGGTGCAACAAAAGTTTTGAATATTTATTAGCTGTTACATTTTATCCCGCAAGTGAAAGTGAATCGGATTTGTAAAGGTAAAGGTGTGAAAACTGAGAGTTTAAACATATTAATTAAACAGCAGCATCAACAAAAACAAAAATGAAGGGAAGTTAAATCCTTCAACAAAATTTTGAATATTTATTAGCTGTTTCATTTTAAACGGCAAGTGCAAGTAAACCGGATTTATAAGAGGAAAGGTGAGAAAACAGGGTTTAAATCTATTAATTATCAGTATCAACAAAAACAAATATGAAGAGAATCTCACGATCTTTTTCATGAAGCAAATTAATAATGTGATTTCGACGTCTGAATATATGTAGGTGAAAATTCTTCGAAAAAAAAGTGTGTCAAAGCGTGCAACAAAAGTTTTGAATATTTATTAGCTGTTTCATTTTATACAGCAAGTGAAAGTGAATCGGATTTGTAAAGGGAAAGGTGTGAAAACTGAGAGTTTAAACATATTAATTAAACAGCAGCATCAACAAAAACAAAAATGAAGGGAAGTTAAATCATTCAACAAAATTTTGAATATTTATTAGCTGTTTCATTTTAAACGGCAAGTGCAAGTAAACCGGATTTATAAGAGGAAAGGCGAGAAAACAGGGTTTAAATCTATTAATTATCAGTATCAACAAAAACAAATATGAAGAGAATCTCACGATCTTTTTCATGAAGCAAAATAATAATGTGATTTCGACGTCTGAATATATGTAGGGGAAAATTCTTCGAAAAAAAAATGTGTCAAAGGGTGCAACAAAAGTTTTGAATATTTATTAGCTGTTACATTTTATCCCGCAAGTGAAAGTGAATCGGATTTGTAAAGGTAAAGGTGTGAAAACTGAGAGTTTAAACATATTAATTAAACAGCAGCATCAACAAAAACAAAAATGAAGGGAAGTTAAATCATTCAACAAAATTTTGAATATTTATTAGCTGTTTCATTTTAAACGGCAAGTGCAAGTAAACCGGATTTATAAGAGGAAAGGTGAGAAAACAGGGTTTAAATCTATTAATTATCAGTATCAACAAAAACAAATATGAAGAGAATCTCACGATCTTTTTCATGAAGCAAATTAATAATGTGATTTCGACGTCTGAATATATGTAGGTGAAAATTCTTCGAAAAAAAAATGTGTCAAAGGGTGCAACAAAAGTTTTGAATATTTATTAGCTGTTACATTTTATCCCGCAACTGAAAGTGAATCGGATTTGTAAAGGTAAAGGTGTGAAAACTGAGAGTTTAAACATATTAATTAAACAGCAGCATCAACAAAAACAAAAATGAAGGGAAGTTAAATCCTTCAACAAAATTTTGAATATTTATTAGCTGTTTCATTTTAAACGGCAAGTGCAAGTAAACCGGATTTATAAGAGGAAAGGTGAGAAAACAGGGTTTAAATCTATTAATTATCAGTATCAACAAAAACAAATATGAAGAGAATCTCACGATCTTTTTCATGAAGCAAATTAATAATGTGATTTCGACGTCTGAATATATGTAGGTGAAAATTCTTCGAAAAAAAAGTGTGTCAAAGCGTGCAACAAAAGTTTTGAATATTTATTAGCTGTTTCATTTTATACAGCAAGTGAAAGTGAATCGGATTTGTAAAGGGAAAGGTGTGAAAACTGAGAGTTTAAACATATTAATTAAACAGCAGCATCAACAAAAACAAAAATGAAGGGAAGTTAAATCATTCAACAAAATTTTGAATATTTATTAGCTGTTTCATTTTAAACGGCAAGTGCAAGTAAACCGGATTTATAAGAGGAAAGGTGAGAAAACAGGGTTTAAATCTATTAATTATCAGTATCAACAAAAACAAATATGAAGAGAATCTCACGATCTTTTTCATGAAGCAAAATAATAATGTGATTTCGACGTCTGAATATATGTAGGGGAAAACTCTTCGAAAAAAATGTGTGTCAAAGCGTGCAATAAAAGTTTTGAATATTTATTAGCTGTTTCATTTTATACAGCAAGTGAAAGTGAATCGGATTTGTAAAGGGAAAGGTGCGAAAACTGAGAGTTTAAACATATTAATTAAACAGCAGCATCAACAAAAACAAAAATGAAGGGAAGTTAAATCATTCAACAAAATTTTGAATATTTATTAGCTGTTTCATTTTAAACGGCAAGTGCAAGTAAACCGGATTTATAAGGGGAAAGGTGAGAAAACAGGGTTTAAATCTATTAATTATCAGTATCAACAAAAACAAATATGAAGAGAATCTCACGATCTTTTTCATGAAGCAAATTAATAATGTGATTTGGACGTCTGAATATATGTAGGTGAAAATTCTTCGAAAAAAAAGTGTGTCAAAGCGTGCAACAAAAGTTTTGAATATTTATTAGCTGTTTCATTTTATACAGCAAGTGAAAGTGAATCGGATTTGTAAAGGGAAAGGTGTGAAAACTGAGAGTTTAAACATATTAATTAAACAGCAGCATCCAAAAACAAAAATGAAGGGAAGTTAAATCATTCAACAAAATTTTGAATATTTATTAGCTGTTTCATTTTAAACGGCAAGTGCAAGTTTTCCGGATTTATAAGGGGAAAGGTGAGAAAACAGGGTTTAAATCTATTAATTATCAGTATCAACAAAAAGAAATATGAAGAGAATCTCACGATCTTTTTCATGAAGCAAATTAATAATGTGATTTCGACGTCTGAATATATGTAGGTGAAAATTCTTCGAAAAAAAAGTGTGTCAAAGCGTGCAACAAAAGTTTTGAATATTTATTAGCTGTTTCATTTTATACAGCAAGTGAAAGTGAATCGGATTTGTAAAGGGAAAGGTGCGAAAACTGAGAGTTTAAACATATTAATTAAACAGCAGCATCAACAAAAACAAAAATGAAGGGAAGTTAAATCATTCAACAAAATTTTGAATATTTATTAGCTGTTTCATTTTAAACGGCAAGTGCAAGTAAACCGGATTTATAAGGGGAAAGGTGAGAAAACAGGGTTTAAATCTATTAATTATCAGTATCAACAAAAACAAATATGAAGAGAATCTCACGATCTTTTTCATGAAGCAAATTAATAATGTGATTACGACGTCTGAATATATGTAGGTGAAAATTCTTCGAAAAAAAAATGTGTCAAAGGGTGCAACAAAAGTTTTGAATATTTATTAGCTGTTACATTTTATCCCGCAAGTGAAAGTGAATCGGATTTGTAAAGGTAAAGGTGTGAAAACTGAGAGTTTAAACATATTAATTAAACAGCAGCATCAACACAAACAAAAATGAAGGGAAGTTAAATCCTTCAACAAAATTTTGAATATTTATTAGCTGTTTCATTTTAAACGGCAAGTGCAAGTAAACCGGATTTATAAGGGGAAAGGTGAGAAAACAGGGTTTAAATCTATTAATTATCAGTATCAACAAAAAGAAATATGAAGAGAATCTCACGATCTTTTTCATGAAGCAAATTAATAATGTGATTTCGACGTCTGAATATATGTAGGTGAAAATTCTTCGAAAAAAAAGTGTGTCAAAGCGTGCAACAAAAGTTTTGAATATTTATTAGCTGTTTCATTTTATACAGCAAGTGAAAGTGAATCGGATTTGTAAAGGGAAAGGTGTGAAAACTGAGAGTTTAAACATATTAATTAAACAGCAGCATCCAAAAACAAAAATGAAGGGAAGTTAAATCATTCAACAAAATTTTGAATATTTATTAGCTGTTTCATTTTAAACGGCAAGTGCAAGTTTTCCGGATTTATAATGGGAAAGGTGAGAAAACAGGGTTTAAATCTATTAATTATCAGTATCAACAAAAAGAAATATGAAGAGAATCTCACGATCTTTTTCATGAAGCAAATTAATAATGTGATTTCGACGTCTGAATATATGTAGGTGAAAATTCTTCGAAAAAAAAGTGTGTCAAAGCGTGCAACAAAAGTTTTGAATATTTATTAGCTGTTTCATTTTATACAGCAAGTGAAAGTGAATCGGATTTGTAAAGGGAAAGGTGCGAAAACTGAGAGTTTAAACATATTAATTAAACAGCAGCATCAACAAAAACAAAAATGAAGGGAAGTTAAATCATTCAACAAAATTTTGAATATTTATTAGCTGTTTCATTTTAAACGGCAAGTGCAAGTAAACCGGATTTATAAGGGGAAAGGTGAGAAAACAGGGTTTAAATCTATTAATTATCAGTATCAACAAAAACAAATATGAAGAGAATCTCACGATCTTTTTCATGAAGCAAATTAATAATGTGATTTCGACGTCTGAATATATGTAGGTGAAAATTCTTCGAAAAAAAAATGTGTCAAAGGGTGCAACAAAAGTTTTGAATATTTATTAGCTGTTACATTTTATCCCGCAAGTGAAAGTGAATCGGATTTGTAAAGGTAAAGGTGTGAAAACTGAGAGTTTAAACATATTAATTAAACAGCAGCATCAACAAAAACAAAAATGAAGGGAAGTTAAATCCTTCAACAAAATTTTGAATATTTATTAGCTGTTTCATTTTAAACGGCAAGTGCAAGTAAACCGGATTTATAAGGGGAAAGGTGAGAAAACAGGGTTTAAATCTATTAATTATCAGTATCAACAAAAAGAAATATGAAGAGAATCTCACGATCTTTTTCATGAAGCAAATTAATAATGTGATTTCGACGTCTGAATATATGTAGGTGAAAATTCTTCGAAAAAAAAGTGTGTCAAAGCGTGCAACAAAAGTTTTGAATATTTATTAGCTGTTTCATTTTATACAGCAAGTGAAAGTGAATCGGATTTGTAAAGGGAAAGGTGTGAAAACTGAGAGTTTAAACATATTAATTAAACAGCAGCATCCAAAAACAAAAATGAAGGGAAGTTAAATCATTCAACAAAATTTTGAATATTTATTAGCTGTTTCATTTTAAACGGCAAGTGCAAGTTTTCCGGATTTATAAGGGGAAAGGTGAGAAAACAGGGTTTAAATCTATTAATTATCAGTATCAACAAAAAGAAATATGAAGAGAATCTCACGATCTTTTTCATGAAGCAAATTAATAATGTGATTTCGACGTCTGAATATATGTAGGTGAAAATTCTTCGAAAAAAAAGTGTGTCAAAGCGTGCAACAAAAGTTTTGAATATTTATTAGCTGTTTCATTTTATACAGCAAGTGAAAGTGAATCGGATTTGTAAAGGGAAAGGTGCGAAAACTGAGAGTTTAAACATATTAATTAAACAGCAGCATCAACAAAAACAAAAATGAAGGGAAGTTAAATCATTCAACAAAATTTTGAATATTTATTAGCTGTTTCATTTTAAACGGCAAGTGCAAGTAAACCGGATTTATAAGGGGAAAGGTGAGAAAACAGGGTTTAAATCTATTAATTATCAGTATCAACAAAAACAAATATGAAGAGAATCTCACGATCTTTTTCATGAAGCAAATTAATAATGTGATTTCGACGTCTGAATATATGTAGGTGAAAATTCTTCGAAAAAAAAATGTGTCAAAGGGTGCAACAAAAGTTTTGAATATTTATTAGCTGTTACATTTTATCCCGCAAGTGAAAGTGAATCGGATTTGTAAAGGTAAAGGTGTGAAAACTGAGAGTTTAAACATATTAATTAAACAGCAGCATCAACAAAAACAAAAATGAAGGGAAGTTAAATCATTCAACAAAATTTTGAATATTTATTAGCTGTTTCATTTTAAACGGCAAGTGCAAGTAAACCGGATTTATAAGAGGAAAGGTGAGAAAACAGGGTTTAAATCTATTAATTATCAGTATCAACAAAAACAAATATGAAGAGAATCTCACGATCTTTTTCATGAAGCAAATTAATAATGTGATTTCGACGTCTGAATATATGTAGGTGAAAATTCTTCGAAAAAAAAGTGTGTCAAAGCGTGCAACAAAAGTTTTGAATATTTATTAGCTGTTTCATTTTATACAGCAAGTGAAAGTGAATCGGATTTGTAAAGGGAAAGGTGTGAAAACTGAGAGTTTAAACATATTAATTAAACAGCAGCATCAACAAAAACAAAAATGAAGGGAAGTTAAATCATTCAACAAAATTTTGAATATTTATTAGCTGTTTCATTTTAAACGGCAAGTGCAAGTAAACCGGATTTATAAGAGGAAAGGTGAGAAAACAGGGTTTAAATCTATTAATTATCAGTATCAACAAAAAGAAATATGAAGAGAATCTCACGATCTTTTTCATGAAGCAAATTAATAATGTGATTTCGACGTCTGAATATATGTAGGTGAAAATTCTTCGAAAAAAAAATGTGTCAAAGGGTGCAACAAAAGTTTTGAATATTTATTAGCTGTTACATTTTATCCCGCAAGTGAAAGTGAATCGGATTTGTAAAGGTAAAGGTGTGAAAACTGAGAGTTTAAACATATTAATTAAACAGCAGCATCAACAAAAACAAAAATGAAGGGAAGTTAAATCCTTCAACAAAATTTTGAATATTTATTAGCTGTTTCATTTTAAACGGCAAGTGCAAGTAAACCGGATTTATAAGAGGAAAGGTGAGAAAACAGGGTTTAAATCTATTAATTATCAGTATCAACAAAAACAAATATGAAGAGAATCTCACGATCTTTTTCATGAAGCAAATTAATAATGTGATTTCGACGTCTGAATATATGTAGGTGAAAATTCTTCGAAAAAAAAGTGTGTCAAAGCGTGCAACAAAAGTTTTGAATATTTATTAGCTGTTTCATTTTATACAGCAAGTGAAAGTGAATCGGATTTGTAAAGGGAAAGGTGTGAAAACTGAGAGTTTAAACATATTAATTAAACAGCAGCATCAACAAAAACAAAAATGAAGGGAAGTTAAATCATTCAACAAAATTTTGAATATTTATTAGCTGTTTCATTTTAAACGGCAAGTGCAAGTAAACCGGATTTATAAGAGGAAAGGTGAGAAAACAGGGTTTAAATCTATTAATTATCAGTATCAACAAAAACAAATATGAAGAGAATCTCACGATCTTTTTCATGAAGCAAAATAATAATGTGATTTCGACGTCTGAATATATGTAGGGGAAAACTCTTCGAAAAAAAAGTGTGTCAAAGCGTGCAATAAAAGTTTTGAATATTTATTAGCTGTTTCATTTTATACAGCAAGTGAAAGTGAATCGGATTTGTAAAGGGAAAGGTGCGAAAACTGAGAGTTTAAACATATTAATTAAACAGCAGCATCAACAAAAACAAAAATGAAGGGAAGTTAAATCATTCAACAAAATTTTGAATATTTATTAGCTGTTTCATTTTAAACGGCAAGTGCAAGTAAACCGGATTTATAAGGGGAAAGGTGAGAAAACAGGGTTTAAATCTATTAATTATCAGTATCAACAAAAACAAATATGAAGAGAATCTCACGATCTTTTTCATGAAGCAAATTAATAATGTGATTTCGACGTCTGAATATATGTAGGTGAAAATTCTTCGAAAAAAAAATGTGTCAAAGGGTGCAACAAAAGTTTTGAATATTTATTAGCTGTTACATTTTATCCCGCAAGTGAAAGTGAATCGGATTTGTAAAGGTAAAGGTGTGAAAACTGAGAGTTTAAACATATTAATTAAACAGCAGCATCAACAAAAACAAAAATGAAGGGAAGTTAAATCCTTCAACAAAATTTTGAATATTTATTAGCTGTTTCATTTTAAACGGCAAGTGCAAGTTTTCCGGATTTATAAGGGGAAAGGTGAGAAAACAGGGTTTAAATCTATTAATTATCAGTATCAACAAAAAGAAATATGAAGAGAATCTCACGATCTTTTTCATGAAGCAAATTAATAATGTGATTTCGACGTCTGAATATATGTAGGTGAAAATTCTTCGAAAAAAAAGTGTGTCAAAGCGTGCAACAAAAGTTTTGAATATTTATTAGCTGTTTCATTTTATACAGCAAGTGAAAGTGAATCGGATTTGTAAAGGGAAAGGTGCGAAAACTGAGAGTTTAAACATATTAATTAAACAGCAGCATCAACAAAAACAAAAATGAAGGGAAGTTAAATCATTCAACAAAATTTTGAATATTTATTAGCTGTTTCATTTTAAACGGCAAGTGCAAGTAAACCGGATTTATAAGGGGAAAGGTGAGAAAACAGGGTTTAAATCTATTAATTATCAGTATCAACAAAAACAAATATGAAGAGAATCTCACGATCTTTTTCATGAAGCAAATTAATAATGTGATTTCGACGTCTGAATATATGTAGGTGAAAATTCTTCGAAAAAAAAATGTGTCAAAGGGTGCAACAAAAGTTTTGAATATTTATTAGCTGTTACATTTTATCCCGCAAGTGAAAGTGAATCGGATTTGTAAAGGTAAAGGTGTGAAAACTGAGAGTTTAAACATATTAATTAAACAGCAGCATCAACAAAAACAAAAATGAAGGGAAGTTAAATCCTTCAACAAAATTTTGAATATTTATTAGCTGTTTCATTTTAAACGGCAAGTGCAAGTAAACCGGATTTATAAGAGGAAAGGTGAGAAAACAGGGTTTAAATTTATTAATTATCAGTATCAACAAAAACAAATATGAAGAGAATCTCACGATCTTTTTCATGAAGCAAATTAATAATGTGATTTCGACGTCTGAATATATGTAGGTGAAAATTCTTCGAAAAAAAAGTGTGTCAAAGCGTGCAACAAAAGTTTTGAATATTTATTAGCTGTTTCATTTTATACAGCAAGTGAAAGTGAATCGGATTTGTAAAGGGAAAGGTGTGAAAACTGAGAGTTTAAACATATTAATTAAACAGCAGCATCAACAAAAACAAAAATGAAGGGAAGTTAAATCATTCAACAAAATTTTGAATATTTATTAGCTGTTTCATTTTAAACGGCAAGTGCAAGTAAACCGGATTTATAAGAGGAAAGGTGAGAAAACAGGGTTTAAATCTATTAATTATCAGTATCAACAAAAACAAATATGAAGAGAATCTCACGATCTTTTTCATGAAGCAAAATAATAATGTGATTTCGACGTCTGAATATATGTAGGGGAAAATTCTTCTAAAAAAAATGTGTCAAAGGGTGCAACAAAAGTTTTGAATATTTATTAGCTGTTACATTTTATCCCGCAAGTGAAAGTGAATCGGATTTGTAAAGGTAAAGGTGTGAAAACTGAGAGTTTAAACATATTAATTAAACAGCAGCATCAACAAAAACAAAAATGAAGGGAAGTTAAATCCTTCAACAAAATTTTGAATATTTATTAGCTGTTTCATTTTAAACGGCAAGTGCAAGTAAACCGGATTTATAAGAGGAAAGGTGAGAAAACAGGGTTTAAATCTATTAATTATCAGTATCAACAAAAACAAATATGAAGAGAATCTCACGATCTTTTTCATGAAGCAAATTAATAATGTGATTTCGACGTCTGAATATATGTAGGTGAAAATTCTTCGAAAAAAAAGTGTGTCAAAGCGTGCAACAAAAGTTTTGAATATTTATTAGCTGTTTCATTTTATACAGCAAGTGAAAGTGAATCGGATTTGTAAAGGGAAAGGTGTGAAAACTGAGAGTTTAAACATATTAATTAAACAGCAGCATCAACAAAAACAAAAATGAAGGGAAGTTAAATCATTCAACAAAATTTTGAATATTTATTAGCTGTTTCATTTTAAACGGCAAGTGCAAGTAAACCGGATTTATAAGAGGAAAGGTGAGAAAACAGGGTTTAAATCTATTAATTATCAGTATCAACAAAAACAAATATGAAGAGAATCTCACGATCTTTTTCATGAAGCAAAATAATAATGTGATTTCGACGTCTGAATATATGTAGGGGAAAATTCTTCGAAAAAAAAATGTGTCAAAGGGTGCAACAAAAGTTTTGAATATTTATTAGCTGTTACATTTTATCCCGCAAGTGAAAGTGAATCGGATTTGTAAAGGTAAAGGTGTGAAAACTGAGAGTTTAAACATATTAATTAAACAGCAGCATCAACAAAAACAAAAATGAAGGGAAGTTAAATCATTCAACAAAATTTTGAATATTTATTAGCTGTTTCATTTTAAACGGCAAGTGCAAGTAAACCGGATTTATAAGAGGAAAGGTGAGAAAACAGGGTTTAAATCTATTAATTATCAGTATCAACAAAAACAAATATGAAGAGAATCTCACGATCTTTTTCATGAAGCAAATTAATAATGTGATTTCGACGTCTGAATATATGTAGGTGAAAATTCTTCGAAAAAAAAATGTGTCAAAGGGTGCAACAAAAGTTTTGAATATTTATTAGCTGTTACATTTTATCCCGCAAGTGAAAGTGAATCGGATTTGTAAAGGTAAAGGTGTGAAAACTGAGAGTTTAAACATATTAATTAAACAGCAGCATCAACAAAAACAAAAATGAAGGGAAGTTAAATCCTTCAACAAAATTTTGAATATTTATTAGCTGTTTCATTTTAAACGGCAAGTGCAAGTAAACCGGATTTATAAGAGGAAAGGTGAGAAAACAGGGTTTAAATCTATTAATTATCAGTATCAACAAAAACAAATATGAAGAGAATCTCACGATCTTTTTCATGAAGCAAAATAATAATGTGATTTCGACGTCTGAATATATGTAGGGGAAAATTCTTCGAAAAAAAAGTGTGTCAAAGCGTGCAATAAAATTTTGAATATTTATTAGCTGTTTCATTTTATACAGCAAGTGCAAGTGAACCGGATTTGTAAAGGGAAAGGTGAGAAAACAGAGTTTATTATTAATTAAATAGCAGCATCAACAAAAACAAATATGAAGATAATCTCACGATCTTTTTCATGAAGCAAATTAATAATGTGATTTCGATGCCTGAATTAAATTAGATCAAATGATTTAGAGATAATTGATTGATTTATTTTTTTATCAGCTTTAAAATAGTATGGTATCAAAGTATGAAAATGTCCTAATCTTTTCATGTAATACAATCTCCTGGCGAACCTGAAACCAACTCATAAACAAATAGTTTATAGCTAATAAAAAATACTAAGAAAACCATAGAGTGTAATAAAGTCCATCCGTAATTCAATTCCATTAAAACGAATATCAGTAATTCATGTTTCTGATTGAAAATAGATGTATTTTTACTTGAATAATTTGTCATTAATTGTTTTTAATGTAAATATTTTTGCTTTCTTTCATTCTATTATTATATATACATTTAAATTTAAATAATTTTCTGAAATTATAATTTTATCGCTTACTTACAGAGAAAAATATGCGACAGACAGAAATTGCAATTTATGTATACCTTAAAGTATCAAAAATTTAATAATATTTGTATGCAACGAAATTTAAAGCGAATTGCATAAAACATGAAAAATTTTATTATGAATAAATATTTTTGAAATGAATCGGAAATTGAAATACTGTTCGTTCTTTTTATTCTATTAGTTTAAAAATGATTTATTTATGTGATACTTTTTACTGTTTCAAAAAATCAAACTGTCAAAATTTTTCTATATAAACACTTTTAAATTCTTAGAAATTTAATAGATGCAGCTAAGTGAGGAAAATGTAATAAACAGTTCTTTCATAGCGTCATTAAAACCTTTTTAGAATATTTTTAATCGATAGAGCTGTTTACAAATCAAAACGAATTGTTTATTTGAAAATAAAATTGTATCATTCTGGTATAGAGAAACATATTTTTCTTTAATAAAAATGTATTATATATATATATTTGTATAATATCTATTAAATACATTTACTGGACTGCTTAAATATGAAAACAAGTACTTGGTGTATAAAAAATCTAATTAAGGGGTCTCATACCTTTAGAAATCTTTCTACCGCCAGTGAAAAGTGATGTGGTTTCAAGTTCTCATAAATTTTTAAATACCTAGTGAAATTACATAAACCTTTGTACTATTTATTTAAACCATATTTCAGGCTTTATAAAATGTAAAAATAAACATTTATAATCCTAATAATATTATAAATCCGATTGTGTGCAAATGTTAGGCTGAAGCCAGCGTCAAAAAGGAGAAATTAATGGCCCTGTATCTTTGCATATAGGTGGATTATAACCCGGAAATGAACATAGACTGGTTTTTGTTTATTTTATGCAAATACTTTTCTTAATAATTCAAAATTTGATTATTTTCATAGAGAATCAATGGACATTTTTAGATAAAATTTAACCATTTTACTTTATCGTTGCTAGGGCTTTGATCGTTGCCAATAAATAAAAATGCGGAAAAATAATTTTTCCTCCACAATTAAGTTTCAATTGAGCGATTTTCACGTGAAAAATGAAAATAATCCAAAAGAAGATGAATTTCTGTGATATGTGAAACAACAATATGGAGTATTTGTTATTATACATGAAGTATGAATATCGGTTACATTAAAAATATATTTTTCTGTCAAAAACTGCGTTATAATTAGAAAGAAGAATTAACAATAATTATATTACTAAGAAAAAGATTTCGCTTGAACCATGGAACTATGAAAAGGATCCTCCTTGGCTTGAACAAATATGCCGTCATAAATAAAACATGTATTTTCAAATATTCGTAATATTACAAAGAGCATGACTATCAGTGTATAATAAAAGTATATACATAATGGACGTCATATTTAAGATGAATAACTGAAATATTTTTTGATACTGATTAATAATAAGCTTGAATATCAGTTACAAACAGATGTGAGTTTTCTGCTAAAATTCACGTCATTATTGCTAGGAAAAGAAAATTAACAAGAATTATATCATTGAAAAGAGATTTCTCTGGGATCAAAGTGACGTCATAATAAAACGGGATTTTTTAAATATGTTTCAAATGGAGCGTGTATCAATTTCATGCATTAATATTCACTGAGTACAGTGAAAAATTATCGAGGTAATGAAGCGTAAAATTGGCTTGCAATATGAAGCCGGTTATCGCTCAAATCATTAGGCTGAAGGTCTGACTTCATTGGATGGAGAGAGGCTGCACGTGGAACAAGGACTGGATTCATTGGACGGGGAGAGGTTTTCAAAGCAAGCCGCCAGTTGTTTGGGCCGACTGTAGGGTTGCATTTTCAGCATCACGCCAAACATGAACATTTCATCTCTATTTATTCTCTCAACTCTGTGATTAATAATACAAGCATCAGTAAAATTATTAGGAAAAGAAAATTGAACACAAGTCTACTAAGTTAAAATCTGACTGTGTGTATTTCGCAACTACTCCTCTTAATGCAACGCGATTTACTTAATACCGGTTATCATTGATTCGAGGATGTCATATAAACTCTGAGAATTTAAAATTTTGAATTAGATTTCGAGATATTAATATTTTTTTTGTAAATTTTAACGAAATTTCTCTAAAAACGGTACTTAAATTACTCCATTTTTGTGGATAAAAAAAGGAGAAATAAAACGGATTAATATATTTTTATGCCATTTTCTCATTAAAACTGAAAAAATTATTTTATTTTCAATTTGAATAGTTGGTGAAAAAAAAATCTTGATTACAGTAAAATTTCCGAAAAATATAAACATATTTCCACATATTCAAACTTTATGAATCAATTTATTCTGCAGAGCAAAAATCGCCTGTCAGCATATTGTCAAGAAATCAAGATTTGTTTCAGCTATAGATTAAACCAAGGACACAAACTTGCTGTTACATGCAAATGTAACACTTGCAATTGCAAAGCTTTTTGCAACCCCAAATTACATGCAAACGTAACATTTACATGTAATTTGCACCCAAGTTAATTTTAATTTGAACCGTAATAAATGTTAATTTTCAATGAAAAATACATGCAAAAGTAATGTTTACATATAATTTTGGGTTGCAAAAAGCTTTGCAATTTAAGTGTTACGTTTGCATGTAATTTGGGCTGCAAAAAGCTTTGGAATTGCAGCTCCTTGCCTTTAGGTGTAGAATTATTCCTCCCTATTCACAAGAATTGAATTTAAAGAAAAAGCATATACTATTTCCAATGAATTATTTTTAAATGATGGCTGTTAAAACTTTTCTCAAAGTCGTTAAAGATAAAATGGTTTATCAGATAAAATTGACATTTCCTTTTACCCAATTCGTCGATTTACACGATTTTATTTGGCCGTCTTTTTTCCATTGGTTGCAGTTTCCTTTTCGTGGTTATTTGGCACAAAATTTTACTTTTTTTAAACTGATTTATGTCAAAGCCCCTATAGCAAAGAAATATCGTATTTTCTTCTATGAAATGTGATAAAGTGTTAGTTAATTATTTACGTTTTTAATAACGGGAGTGAAATATTTTGCTTGGTTAGTACATTAATTTTTATTTTAATATTACGTGAACGAAGTCACGGGTAACAGCTAGTATAATATAATAGTTTTAAAAAATTCAGTTATTATTGCAACATTTTTTCACAAGGTATGTCACAATCCGCACGATAACTTAACTTAGAATGAATATATGTACATAAAGCTTACGCTAAAATGACCTTTAAACTATATTTTATAGAATGAATTAATCTCTATCTCTATAAAACAGTAGGTGTATGTCTGCCTGCCCGAGGATTTCTCCGTAATTATAACACCTAGGATTCTGAAATTTTTGTCATGTGTACTATCACTGGAAAGTGTACCTCACCGCCGGATTTTTAAATTTTAATTTAGATTTTTTTTATTATTAAAACGTGTATATGGAATTTTGTTTTCGAGGCTCTTTCAAGCTCCTCCCATGAAATAGCCTCGGCAACGCCATCCGTGGCAACGAAGCAGCCATCCAATGAGAGCAGATGCATGATCCAGGATCTAACGACCAGCGACGACAGTCTATGGTCGTAGCACAGTGTATATTTTTTAGATTTATTTTAAAGAAAAGGAATATATTTTTGACTGATTGAGATTACAGTAGGTTAGTTTTGATTGTATTCATTCTTTATATGTTTAGTTGCCCCCATATATTATGTTTTAGGTAAGAAAATAACTTGCATTTTACTGAATGGTTTCAAAACGTTCACATATCTGCTCATGTTCTGAAATGAAACAAACTGTTTTGAATAACAAATTTTAATGAATCAAATTAATCTTACACTTTACTATAAAATGTACAGTTCTACAATTTATCGCATGTTACAACGTTTTCGGGAACTAAAAATGTAGTCAAAAGCTGTAACAGAAAGATTGTAAATTAACAAACTCATATATAAGATATAATTTTAAACTGATATGCCTCATCAACTGTTGTCGAAATCAATGTAATGTAAATATTTCTTAAATATTATGATTTTGTTTAAGAATTGGAAACATTCAGTGAAGTGTAGGGTGTATTTTTGCATCAAAACAATTTTATTTGTAAGTATGAGGTAAAAAAAATCACCGTTTTCTCACATTATGAGTTTCATTAGAAAGTAAAACAATAAATAAATATGAATGATTTGCGGAGCTATTTCAAAATAATTATAAAGAATAAGTCTTTAAAAATGTAAAATCAATGTTATTTCTGGCCGAGTTTTTTTTTAAATAATTATAAACCATTTTAATTTGTAAGCATGTTGTAAAAAAAATCACCATTTTGTGACAAATTTTGTGTTTTATAAGAATCGCCTAAGAACGGACATGCAAATTTATGTTCTCATCGCACTCTTTATAATTATTTTTGTTGAGGGTTTTTTGATGATGTTATTGAATTAGTGATAGAAACAGCTCCGCAAATCATTCATATTTACTTATTGTTTAGCTTGCTGATAAAACTCATAATATGTGAGAAAATGGTGATTTTCTTTTTACTTCATATTTAATAATTAATTTGTTTTGAGGATTGTAACTATGAGGTAACAAAAAATCACCGTTTTCTCACATAATGAGTTTCATCAGAAAGTAAAACAATAAATAAATATGAATGATTTGCAGAGCTGTTTCTAAATAATTATAAAGAATAAGTCTTTAAAAATGTAAAGTCAATGATATTTCTGGCCGAGTTTTTTTTTAAATAATTATAAACCATTTTAATTTGTAAGCATGTTGTAAAAAAAATCACCATTTTGTGACAAATTTTGAGTTTTATAAGAATCGTCCAAGAACGGACATGCAATGTGGTATAAAATTTATGTTGTCATCACACTCTTTATAATTATTTTTGTTCAGGGTTTTTGGGCGATGTTATTGAATTTTTGATAGAAACAGCTCCGCAAATCATTCATATTTACTTAATGTTTTAACTTACTGATAAAACTCATTATGTGAGAAAACAGTGATTTTTTTTTTTTTTTTTACTTCATATTTACAAATTAAATTGTTTTGAGGATTGTAAGTATGAGGTAAAAAAAAATCACTGTTTTCTCACATAATGAGTTTCATCAGAAAGTAAAACAATAACTAAATATGAATGATTTGCAGAGCTGTTTCAAAATAATTATAAAGAATAAGTCTTTAAAAATGTAAAATCAATGTTATTTCTGGCCGAGTTTTTTTAAAAATAATTAGTAACCATTTTAATTTGTAAGCATGTTGTAAAAAAATCACCATTTTGTGACAAATTTTGTGTTTTATAAGAATCGCCCAAGAACGGACATGCAATGCGGACATGCAAATTTATGTTGTCATCGCACTCTTTATAATTATTTTTGTTGAGGGTTTTTGGGCGATGTGATTGAATTTTTGATAGAAACAGCTCCGCAACTCATTCATATTTACTTAATGTTTAACTTGCTGATAAAACTCATAATATGTGAGAAAACAGTGATTTTTTTTTACTTCATATTTAATAATTAATTTCTTTTGAGGATTGTAAGTATGAGGTAAGAAAAAAATCACCGTTTTCTCACATAATGAGTTTCATCAGAAAGTAAAACAATTAATAAATATGAATGATTTGCAGAGCTGTTTAAAAATAATTATAAAGAATAAGTCTTTAAAAATGTAAAGTCAATGTTATTTCTGGCTGAGTTTTTTTAAATAATTATAAACCATTTTAATTTGTAAGCATGTTGTAAAAAAATCACCATTTTGTGACAAATTTTGAGTTTTATAAGAATCGTCCAAGAACGGACATGCAATGTGGTATAAAATTTATGTTGTCATCACACTCTTAATAATTATTTTTGTTGAGGGTTTTGGGGCGATGTTATTGAATTTTTGATAGAAACAGCTCCGCAAATGATTCATATTTACTTAATGTTTTAACTTGCTGATAAAACTCATAATATGTGAGAAAACGGGGATTTTTTTTTTACTTCATATTTACAAATTAAATTGTTTTGAGGAAAAAATACATCCTACACTGCACTGAATGTTTTAATTTCTTAGCAATCTCATAATGTTTAAGAATTATTTACATTATATTGATTTCGACAACAGTTGATGAGGCATATCAGTTTAAAGTTGTATCTTATATATGAGTTTGTTAATTCAATGATGTGAAATTTATGATTATTTATTTATTGTTATTTACAATTTTTCTTTCTGTTACTGTTATTGGACTACATTTTTAGTTCCCAAGAATGTTGTAATATGCGATAAATTGTAGAACTGTATATTTTATAGTAAAGTTTAAGATTAATTTGATTCATTAAGATTTGTTACTGAAAACAGTTTGTTTCATTTAAGAACATGAGCTGATATGTCTAACGCTACGAAAACATTCAGTAAAGTGCAAAATATATTCTTACCAAACACATAATATATGGGGGCAACTACGCACACAAAGAATTAATACAATTGAAACTAACTTATGTGAACCTCAATTAGCCAAAAATATATACATTTCTTTAAAATAAAACTCAAACCTAAACAAAACAGTGAAATCTGTGGCTAGCCGCTTTCAGCTGTGAACATGAACTGCCGTCGCTGGATCCTCGATCATCCCATATTCACACCTGCTCTCATTGGCTGTCTGCTTTGTTGCTGTGGATTGGCAGAGAGCATGGAATAGCCTCGAATCCAGAATTCCGTATGCACGTTTTAATAAAAAAAAATCTAAATTGAAATAAAAAATCAGGCCTAGGTGTTATAATTACGGTGCTTTCCTCAGGCAGGAAGACAGAATAGGTTTGTTTGTGTAGAGGTTTGTGTGTGTGCTGTATTTAATAAAGACAGTTGCATTTTTTCTGCGACCCTTTCACGAAAGTTTTTTCTGTGAACCTTTCACAAAATCTGCATTTTTTCCACAATCCTTTGACGAATTTCGTATTTTTTCTGCGATCCTTCGATGAAATTCAAGTTTTTCCTACAATCATTTGACGAAATTTGCTTTTTTGTGATCCTTTAACGAAATTTCGTGTTTTTCCACATACTTTTGTCGAGATTCATGTTTTTTCAGTGATCCTACGACGTAATTCGTGTTTTTTTCAGCGATCCTTTCATGAAATTCACATTTTGCCTGTGATCCTTTGGCGAAATTTGCGTTTTCCCTGCGATCCTGTGATGAAATTCGCATTTTTCCGTGATCCTTTGATGAAATTTGCTTTTTTAATGATCGTTTGACAATATTCGTATTTTCTCTGCTGCCTCTTGACGTGATTCATGTGTTTTTAGCGATCCTTTTACAAAATTCATGTTTTTACAGCGATTATTTGATAAAATTCGTGTTTTCTTGCGAACTTTTGACGAAATTCGCGTTTGCCAGCGATTCTTTGATAAAATATGCTTTTTTCTATTATGATAGGGAAAAGCGGATTAGGATAGGTAGATAGGGAAACCCCATTATCAGATCGGGACATTAGATGTAATTAAGAAACATTTGTATATTTGTAATAATTAGCGAAAATGGCGAGATAAAGGGGGTGGGGTGGGAACGACTTTTTATTAAATATCGCATTTATTCTACATCAACTTCCTCTCACCACCAGGGGGTGCTTTGCTATCTCTGTTTCTATGGGCTGGATCACGACGGGGTATGGCTCTTTCCACCCGAAATCAATAGAGCTTACTGATTTTAGTTCGGATTTTCACCACAGGGGGCGTTTTCGTATCTTTGGTTCTATGGGCTGGATCATGACGGGGTATGCCTCATTCGACTCGACATCGATAACCTTAATGAATTCAGTTATGTTCGTATAGAACATATTGTGCCCCCTGGCGGTGGAAGGTGCAACTAAAGGATTTTGCAGCTAACTCGGGTTCTATGGATCACATCACGACACGGTTTGGCTCATTCGACACAACATCAATAGAGCTTACATATTTTAGTTCTGAATTTCACCACCAAGGGGTGCTTTCCCATCTCTGTTTCTATGGGCTGGATCACAATGAGCTATGGCTCTTTCCACTTGACATCGATAGAGCTGACTGATTTTAGTTCGGATTTTCACCACAAGGGGTGCTTTCCTATATCTGGTTCTATAGGCTGGATCACGACGGGGTATGGCTCATTCGACTCTACATAGATAGAGCTTTTCGATTTTCACCACCAGGGGTGATTGCTATCTCTGGTTCTATGGGTTGGATCATGAAGGGGTAGGGCTCTTTCGACTCGACTTACGGTAATATATGGGAGTGTGTATGGCACGCCCAGTGTTTGCTGTCTAAGGTAGTGGGGCCCCCAACATTAGATTTGTTTAAAAATAAAAACAATTTCAACACTGATTTCAAGTACATTTAAGGTTGTTGGCACGGGCAACGCCGGGAGGGTAAGCTAGTGATATATAAATTCATTGAGAGCAACTATTTAAAAAGTTCAATTAAATTTGAAAAATTGGAAAAAAAATCTTAAAAATAATATATTACTCATTAAAAAATAATTAAGATATTTAACTATCCCAATAATATTAATTCATTCTATAAAACAGAGTTTAGAGATCATTTTAGCATAAGTTTTATGTTCATATATTAATTTTAAGTTAAATTATCGTACGGATTGGGACATATCATGTGAAAAATTTTGAAACAATAACTGATTTTTTTTAAATTATTATATTATATTATAAGTGTTTATTCTTATATTCTATAAAGCCAGAAATATTGTGTAAATATATTACAGAAGTTTGTGTAATCTCAATAAGTATTTAAAAGGTTATGAGAATTCGAAACAACACATCTCTTTTCACTGGCGGTAGAAAGATTCAGAAGGTATGAGACCTCTTAAAATGATTAATAAATAATAATAAATTCGTCTCATCGGATAAAATAGTTTTAATAAAATAAAACAAATATATGAAAATTTTTAAACATAAGAAAATATTATTTTACTTTGAAATGGAATGTTATTTATAATGCAAATAAAATTTTAATCAAACCTTTAATTTACGATAAAAATGTAAGTAGACATTATTCTTCATGAATGAAATGCATGCGTATCGATACACCGATAATTAATGAATACATATTTTGATTTGAAATTATTTACTCCATTGATACTCTTTATATCAATTGCATGCACGAATAATTTTTAATTTATTTATACCTAATGCATGAAAGCATATAAATGCATATAAATTTACATCTAAACAAATATTGTATGACATATATACATGTTTATTTTTTTGGAATTCTTTATTGCTTTGATATATTTCGATAAGTATATTTCGTTAAGTGCATGAATTCTGCATGCAGATTACAATAATGCGACAGGGGATTAAATAGTAATATTCATAACAACAGAGCTGATGTGAAATTCAAAGCTGAAAAGCAGATGAAATTTATCAACATTGTTGTTTCTAATGTAATTTATGTAATTCATAATTTTATTGACATGTGCTAAATCTGAAAATATACATGTGTTTGTTCATTCTGTAAGAAATGTTTTCGTTAAAAACGAAGAGATAATTTAGATGATCTTAGTAACATTAGTAAGTGTAGTTCGAAAAGCTGTCTCTATATTTGTAGTATTAGATAGTATTATATCCTTACTATATAAATTGTGGTATGTATAGCGTTAACCGTCTATTTACAATGACACCCGAGAGAATTAGGTTAGAGTACTGTCTACGAGCTATAATTGTTACAAGTTCTTTGTCAATTGTGGTACGCGTTTTTAAATTTAACTAATTGCTTCGTTTCTATAAATTAGCTGACTTGCTCGGGAAAGCTCTCACTAAAAATATAACAGTGGAGTGGACTTCATAAAAAAAGACTGAATAATATTTATTCATACTAAAAACTTATAAAAAAATTAAATAAGAGCTAAAATTTCAAAAGTATAATAGTTGCGTTTGAAAATTAAAACGGTCAGGGAAAATTATTACACTTACTTTTCCTATTTTACAATTTTTTTTTAATCATTGCTTTGTTAACATTTTAAATTTTATATTGCTAATTGTATTTTTTAAATTATAAATATTAAATGCTTATATATACAAAAATGAATATTTCAAATGAAAATGTATAGAAGTAGATCTAGTTAATTGTTAATGTTGACAAATTACAATTACAATTTATTTGCTCTGTAATAAAGAAATCATTGTTTGTTTCGCTTTTATTCCTGTAGATGGCAGCACCAAACAGTTAAATGTAAAAAATCCTGACATAAATCCTGCCAAAGGACTTTTACATAATAACCAATGCCATGAGTTTCATTCGGGCGTTGCCATTAAACAATTACAAATATTCACGATTTCTGTGCCACGCACATTAGAGCGTAATGTATATATATATATATATAGATTCTATAGATTACATACAGGGCTACACAAAAGAATTCGAGTGCATTTTTTTTAATTATTTACGGATATTGCTGAAGGGGAATTTTCAACTGTGTTATGCGTTTTTCAAAGTGAACTCAATTTTATTATATTATGCTGTATACATACGAATCTATAGATCATATACAGGGCTTCACAAGTAATTTAAATAATTTTCCGACTATTAAAGGTAATTGCTGGTATTGGGTTTTCAAATGTATTATGCGTTTTAAAAATTATTTACTGGGATATCACCTTTCACCCCTTAAGCACTATATTCAATCTAGTCATAGTATTTCAAGACATACAATTATTATACAGACATACATACATTAAATACAATAATCCAACATGGAGTGAAAAGTTAGCTAGAGCCAGGAATCGAACCTGGGTCCACGGCGTTCAGGGATGTTTCTCTAACCTTTGAGCCACTCCGGCCGATTTCTGAGTCTGCAATTTCTCACTAATAAACCATGTTGGAGAGAAAGTCACCAGCCATCTAACAGACAGCCTTGGATGACCCGACAACAGTGAATAGATTTTTACTTATACACCGATCTAAAAATAAATTATTTATGTGTGTTTTAATAGTGATAGTATCCTGAATACCAGATATATTAGATTGTATCAAAACCAGTTTATGTCATTAGTTTTAATTACATGTGAATTATTTAATTACGTGTGATGCAAGGAGATGATATAAAGGTTTATTTATATTATACAAACAGAAATTAGGCTTGAAGTTCCAATGATCATCGCCGATGGAAACTAATAAGTTATTTTTTTTTTACACGTAACACCATCTATTCTGTGCAAAAATAACCATTGCTTTAAAGCACGTACAAAAGAAATCACAATAGCAATTGGAGACATTAAAAAAAGATGCTTAGAACATTGCTGTCTCTTTACCTAAAATGAAGACGTACGGACATACGTGCTGGTATTTTAAATAGAAGAGTTCATGACGTACGCAGGTACGTCATAGTGCTTAATGGGTTAAACAGTGAAATTCTGTTACTCTGTTCGGAATGTGTTGGAAAATGTTTTATAATATATACTTGACGAATGTTTTTTTTCCTACTTTTATTAGTCTAAGTTGTGACATATTAAAAACGACATTTGCAGCTTATTTCACTCCTAGCTGAACCCAGTTTTTTGTAATAACAAATATCAACAAATTATGTCGACATGATCAATAATCTAACTCTGCTTTGGGAAAATATTCAAACTATTAAGAAAGTTTCTGTAAATGCCCTCCATTATCGACTAAACAACACTGAACTTGGCTTTCTGTAATTTAACTAGCATGTACCCGATGTTACATACAGTGTCAAGTCTTTTTTACCACTTATTTTGATTTTATTACATTTCACATAAAATAGAGTTTGCTTTTTGAAATTTTGTTAAAAAATATTCATTTCTGGTTATGTTTCCGGTATTAGCTTTGAGCTATATTTTTAAAGGATTACGCATATTTTATAAAAAGCAATTTATGAACATCATCTATATTTAAATAAGATTAATTTAAAACAAAAACATGTTTCGCTTGTAAATTATTAAAACGCTAGAAAAATTGAAAATTCACTGTTAATACAAACATACACGATTTGATTTTATTGTAAAAATCTGTGTCTAAAACTTACACTATAATCTAATTAGCAAAATTAATCTATAACGCACATTGGATTATTTTTTAACACAATTATTTCAAATTGGTAAAGTAATTATACAAGTTGTAAATTTCCAACTGGACGAAAAATGTCCGGGCCAGGATTCGAACCTGGGATCGCTTGGCTGAAGCCGCCACGCTCTACCACTGAGCTATCCCGGTCGAATCTGGAGGGCATAATTCATCCAGTTAACCTTATTGATCAAAGCATCTGGTCCGATATTTTAATCAGCTCAACAGAAAAATCGCAGGTAATGGAACTCCAGTAAACGCTGGATACGTGAATACACTGGATTATTTTTTAACACAATTATTTCAAATTGGTAAAGTAATCATACAAGTTGTAAATTTCCAACTGGACGAAAAATGTCCGGGCCAGGATTCGAACCTGGGATCGCTTGGCCAAGCGATCCCAGGTTCGAATCCTGGCCCGGACATTTTTCGTCCAGTTGGAAATTTACAACTTGTATAACGCACATATTAGTGCAAGAAAACTGACATACTTTTTTTACTCAAATAACGTGCTCCTAAACACATTTTTCTGTTTGTGATCTTAAATCAACACTGTAAAGCTAAAGTAAATATAATACATATAAAAATTTCTTTAACTTAACATCAAGAAAACTATCTATTTTTACTTAAATCACCAAATGACGGTAAAATATTACTTCACTTTGTCAAAGTGGGAATTCGCTTTGAAGTTTCTTAAATGTTAAATTTTTCTGTAACTTTTAGATGGTGCACTTGCGTAACTAAACAAACTCCGGAGAGGAAATTTCAAGAACTTTCTATGATTTTTAACTTTTCAAATGAACTTAATATTTTAATTTCGGAGAGGAAATTTCAAGAACTTTCTATGATTTTTAACTTTTCAACTGAACTTAATATTTTAATTTAAGAAAAGAGGGAACATTCATAAAAGTAAATTTTGAATAGGTCTATTTGTTATGGCACTTGTAATAAAAACATGTAAAATTTAAAACATAAATATATATGAGCTTTTAATTATTAAAATATAATTTTTAAGTAGAAATTATTTAAGTGCAGATATTTAGAAATAAATAAATAGCATAAAGAAAGGAAATTTCAAGAATATGAAATTTTTTTTGTGAACGAAAATAAAAACTAATTCAAATAAATGCATCTTAATAAATTGCTAAGTATATCTTAACGAATAGTTTCTTTTCCATCTGTTTTTATACAAATATTATCCATTTTCTTATTAGGTATTTTAATTTATGCAACTAGGTATATAATGATTCATTAATATATTTAAAATATTTTGTAGTAACATATGAATGGTAAATAATTATTTCTAGTTCACCATTTTAAATACTCTTAACTGGATTACTAATATCATTGCTTTTCAAATTACTATTTTAAAAGCTCGTGAATCAGAAAAATGATTGGAATTGAAAAAGTAATAGTTTTATTTCCTTTAAAATATCTAAAGTGAAACATTAATATAAATATAAATATACATAGTAATAAGAAAACAAAATTCTGCTGTGTAAAACAAAATTTTCTCTCCTCTCACCGCCAGAGTTAAATAGGAGTAGCATACTCGAGTTAAATCGGGATAGCTGAGTAAATGGTTACATAAATGAGTGGTTTTAAAATATTAATATGAATATAAATATACACAGGAATAAGAAAATAAAATTCTGCTATGTAAAACAAATTGTTCTCTCATCTCACGTCCAGAGTTAAATAGGAGTAGCATACCCGAGTTAAATCGGGATAACCGGGTAAATGGTTACATAAATGAGTGTTTTTTTTAAAATATTAATAAATAAGTCATATACATAGGACTAACAAAATAAAATTCTGCTGTGGGAAAAAAAAAATTCTCTCATCTCACGGTCAGAGTTAAATAGGAGTAGCATACCCGAGTTAAATCGGGATAGCTGGGTAAATGGTTACATAAATGAGTGGTTTTAAAATATTAATATGAATATAAATTTACATAGGAATAAGAAAATAAAATTCTTCTATGTAAAACAAATTTTTCTCTCATCTGACGGCCAGAGTTAAATAGCAGTAGCATACCCGAGTTAAATCGGGATAACTAGGTAAATGGTTACATAAATGAGTGGTTTGTAAAATATTAACTCTGAAGCTGTATATTGGTAAGTTACCATTGTTGATTTTTACCATATATTATTTCATGAAATATGTTAGATGTAAATGTGTTCAGGTATTTTTAATAGCACTTTTTCCATATAGTAATTTCGACTTCTTTAATTTCGGAATTATGCTGTAATATAAGGCGAAGAATAATATACGAAAAAGTAATATTCAGTAAACTGAAACACAATTATCCGTTATATATATCTTTCATCCTAAGTACTTATAATAATAAAAAGTTAAAACTCTCGGAGGTTTTATTTTGGAATATATTAAATGTCACTTCTGGAAGAAATGAACTTATGCTATACATATATATACCGTACACAGCTCATATTTCATAGTGCACAGACTGCCATATATTTTCCCAACGACGCGAAATCTCTTAAATTGATATTTTATTAGATGGCGACGCCTCATGAATCCATAAGGATCATTTATCATCATCTCAAAATATAGAAAGATGATTCTGGTTATATTGACCGTATGATCAAGACTTATTCCCATAGAACTTGACTTAAGAGAAAAATGGACAGATAGGGCAAGTGGATAAGTAATTTAATGCTAGTAGAGATAAAAATGGCAAGAACGACAGCATTTATTTTATAAAAAAAAATAACTTTCTATTTGGGTTAGTTATTTACAACAATGGACATTTTATCTATTTAAAAGAAACTTTATTTGATAATGAAATGAAAGATTATTTATCAATTTATCGTATTTAATCCGCAAAGATTTTTTTTTATACTAGGGGCATACTTGCCAACTTCGCACTTAACTTCCGTAAAATATGGGTTAATTTAATCGAGGTTAAACACGTTTCAAACCAGAATTATTTTTAAGAAATGCATTTAAATAGGTTCCACAAAAGAAAATGAAACTAAAGATCTATTATTATCTCAGATATATTTTCTGGTTGGAAACGTGTTTAACCTGGATCAAATTAACTCACATTTTACGGAAGTTTAGTTGAAAGTTGGCAAGTATGACTAGGGGGCACTGAAACCTATGATCTACGCTCGCCAACCCCTGTTCTGGTACCGCAAACTTTAAAAACACTTCGATTTTTTCAATTCTAAAACGATTACGGAAGATTGAGTTATAAGTGAACTACCAGTGGCGATCTGCTGTAATCGGGTTTCCATTCATTTTCTTTTGACTGAGGGATTTTAAGGACGAATCAACTGCTGTCGAAACAGCTAACAACTTTTTTCTTGATTGATTAAATAAGATCAATTAAAAAATTGAAAATCAAATTGTGTAAACAATGTTGCAGCATCGGAGAATTAACGATGCTATAGAAAATTGGATACTTCACCATTATCTCATTGATTACTTTCTATAAAGAAAAGAACTTTCGCCAAAATACAGGATTAACGCCAAAAGTGCATGACCGTGGTCGCATTCAATTTACATCAGATGCGTTACAGATGTTAGGTATATCATTGAGTGATTTTTAATTCAATTTTTATCTGCATTTTTAATGATAATTTAACAAGTTATTACTTATTTAGTTAATTTAAACGTTATTATTTAACGTAAAAATATAGTTTTTTATTGAAGGGAATTATTGTTATTGACGGTGTTTTAAAATTTACAATAATAGGTAAAAGATTTTGCCGAAACAAAATAATCTCTCGTGTAAATATACTTTTAAATTGAAACTGTTTGGAAATATTATCATTTGAGCATTTTAAATATGACGTAAGTTTCTTCATTTAATGTTTTGAACGCGCAATAATTTAATTATTTCTCTTTTTTAATATTCACGCGCAAGTATATTTTTTATTACGTAATTTTCCCTATCTACTGCTTTTAACACGTGGTCATTTAATTATTATTTTAAAGTTTTATTTCTGTTTTAGTAGTCACGTGTAAATAATTTTTTTAATTGAAAGGAAATATTATTATGTGCGCTATTTTACAAATTGGCATCAATTCAAATGATAGACTTTTTGAAATATGAAATAAATCTCCATCATATCAATGAAAATTGGAATAAAAAATTGAAATAAAGTCTCAAGAAATTAGTCAAATTGTATAAAATAATTACACTCTGCACACTGCAAGTTTGTCAACTATATCCTTTTGAATTATGGTTAAATTCTTATGCATAGTTTACATTTCTGTAAACTTAAAAAAAAAAACTATTTTGATCGAATTTAATATTAAATAGCTCTTCAAATAATTCTTCGATTTAAAAACTGTCTATTTCAGCGTGTTTATCGTATACGTCTTTGTAAAACTTCCAATTGTCATATTTTTATATGCAAAAGTTTTCTCAATATCAGCCTAGAAAGACCACAAGGCACAAAATTTTCATTGAAAGCGGCTGCGGAGGTGGTTACGATTTTTTAATTTGGAGAGATAAGCATGTCAACTATGCTTATTTCCCTTTTTGGTGTAAGATATGAATACAACTTTGTATGTAGTTTTGTAAATACTTATAGAGAATAAATAAATGATATTAAAAATAGATAATTGAGATACTGAGTAATATGAGTAATCCGAGTAAACTGAGTAATATGAGTAATCCGTTTAAACTGAGTAATATGAGTAATCCGAGTAAACTGAGTAATATGAGTAAACCGAGTAAACTGAGTAATATGAGTAATCCGAGTAAACTGAGTAATATGAGTAATCCGAGTAAACTGAGTAATATGAGTAATCCGAGTAAACTGAGTAATGTGAGTAATCCGAGTAAACTGAGTAATATGAGTAATCCGAGTAAACTGAGTAATATGAGTAATCCGAGTAAACTGAGTAATATGAGTAATCCGAGTAAACTGAGTAATATGAGTAATCCGAGTAAACTGAGTAAACTGAGTAATGGAGAAAACAGGTATGCAAAATAAAGAAATGCATTGATATATATTTATTATTTTTTATCATCAGTATTTTGGCAATGTTTGCTTGTTATGACTGAATTTAGGTTATTTTGTTTTTTATTTCTAGTTTAAAAAACCATTTTTAACTTGTTACTGGGTAATTTCAATTCGTACAAAATATGACCGTAGCAATAAAATAAACCAACAGCACATAAAATAGATTTTAGCAACGCGAATCGTTTCTGTATCCGTATATTTTAGCGAAACATAGGCCATTTGTATGATTAACATTCATATAATACAACAGAGATAGATTAGATAATTTGCTTTCTTTCTAACTAATAAATTTTTTAAATTATCAATGTTTGTATACATTGCTTATATTTATTTATTCAGTGATAAAACTATAATACGATTGTTTAGCAGATTCATGCTTCAAAATTTCATATTTTTATTTTACTTCAGAAACATAGTTTATTGAAAGCGTTAGAAAAGTTATTCACGATAATGTTCCCTCAACAATTTTCATTACATAATTAAATTTCAGAGGAAACATAATCTGCCATACTGCATGTAAAATTTCAAGAGTAAGCAGGAAATTAAATATTGGATTTCATTACGAACTATACATATTGAAATATTAGAAACATTTTCTATTTATTAGTAGATCCAATTATAAATTTATATCAAAGTAATATCATTCCTGAAATTTAAAAATATTTGAAATCATCCTGAAAATGAAGAATTTATGTCAGAAGATAATATAGAACTACTTTTCTTAGAAGTAAATATCTAGACAAAGAGTGTCTCTAGATCATTAGAGCTGCGGGGCATATTAAGCATTTTATTGACAGCATAAATAGGAACTAAATTATTCGTTTTCTTCTCAGAACTACGAATACGGAAATTTTAATCCAACCCTTCCAAATATATTCTAAAAGCAGAATTTTTACACTCAATGTAGCATTCTAATAAATTAATATTACTGAGGTTTTTTACTCTATTTCAGACTCCTTGGCGCACAGACGAAATACTTGTTAATTGAAATGAACGAACTTTTGATTATGATTTTTTGTTTTTTTAATGTTTCGTGAGATGAACCCTATTACTCCCGCTCCGTTGTCTGTCTGTCACAGAGCCATTCTCCATAACTTATAGAGTCGAAAGTTTGTGTATATAGATTAATACCAGCTGTAAAGAGCTCAAAATATTAAAATTTGAAAAATTCGTATTATTTTAATAAATAGAGATAAAAAACCAAAATTCTAACCGCCTTTTCCTATTAAATTAAAACATTTTTCGTTATAGCAGATGCCAAAAATTTAAAATCCACAATGAAATTATTTCTACAATAATTAATTTTCTATCAGACGATTTCCACGTGAAAAATGAAAATGAAATAAAATGTTTCACCAATTGAAAAAAAGATAAATATGAAATAAAATTGATTGACGTCATAGTGATATTAAAACGGAAAACGTCTAAGATTCCTCAATATTACAAGGTGTATGAGTATGTGTATGTACACAAAGCAGATTAACATCACGTCATTAGAGAATTAAAATGAAAATCTGACGTCCTATTGGAAGTTTAACGAATTTTTCAAATGATTGAGAATAATACAAAGCGAGTATCAAAATGAGTAATAGAGAGTAGTAAATACATGAGTTTGAGAAACATATTGAATCGTGATAAGAATCCGATTATGGAAATATTCGCATTTAGTCCGTATGACGGATATTATCATGACAGAATATAATAGCGGGATTCGCCCGCTATCCGGCTGGTTTAGATATTCGAAAAAACAAATAGACCGGTAAATTTTTACTTTATAATTTATTTATTTTTTAAACATGTACTTTTGTTGTTGTTGTTGTTGCTAAATGATATTTATTTGAATTTATTAAAGAAAGGATAAAGTGTTTTGAAATGAATATTAAACGAAACCCTTTGAGCGATCTTCGATCACACTTACCCGCTTGTTTATTCTGTCTGAGAGAGAAGTTCGATCGTACAATGATAACATGCTGAAAATTTTTCTTTGTAAAATAATGTTAATTTCGTTTGTGTGTCGTTTCCGTTTGTGCAAATTACATTATGTTTTCTCTAAGCATTGACTTTTCCATTGGAATAATGAGTACCAACAACCAGTTTTAAAGCATTTTCGAAACTCAATAACGAGAAATTCTCATATAATCAATCTCTTTTAAATAAGACTTTCTTATTTACAAGAAAGTCTTATATTATTAAGAAGAGATTTACTAAGTAACGATAGATATTATTTATTTTTAATTCAAATATCATTTGTAAACTGATTCTAGGAAGGGGAGTTTTTCTTTAGGATTATTATATTAAATTTAGAGGGACATGTATTCTAGTATATCTTTAATACTGCAAATTAATAAAAATATTGTCATAATGGGAGATGAAGTAAACTGTAGAGAAAGGATTGCATTTACGAGAGTTGTGAACATTAATATGATTTTTGTGGCTTCAATTTTTAAAGCTAATTTTTAATATTGTTATTTCAGAAATATATTTTAAAGAAAATGTTAGTAACATTATTTACATTCTAATTACATCTGATGAACTTGTCTCTCTGCAGAATTAAAATCTTGAAGTAAATATCAGCAACTGAATGGAACTTGCCTACAAGAAGCTGAATTTTTTTATCCTCAGGGGGATATCAGCATGTTAAAGGATTTAACTGTTATTCAACTAAAAAATTCAGGTGTATCAATGTCTTTACCAAAGTCGTAAGTAAATATTTATGAAACTATAATTTCTAACAGAAAAAATTCAAACCAGTATCCAATGTTACCTATATATTTTTTATTTAGTAACCTTATCGATTTCTTTATATAGATTCATGTTAATTATATTGACGGATTAGTAAAATGGCTTTGCAAAGTAAAGATGATACTGAAAATTGATACTGAAATACATAAAATAATAAAAATAAAATGTCTATTACTATATAGTATGTTTAAAGTAGTTTTCGGTAACATTTTCAACATAGCTCCCGGATCCCATGATATTAATTCGATGTCGGGCCTCATAAATCGATATTTGGTCATAGTAATAAAAATCCGTTCTAACATAGAGTATATATTCATTTTGTATTATGATATATTTTTTATTTACATATAAATATCACGTGAGAAAAATACAGTGTCAAACTTAGTGCTGTTTACTACGTGAGTGTATGGAGTATTAAATGGTATATTAAAAGTTCGATATAATTAATAAGAGCATGCCCTTTTATACATTTTTTCCAGTTGGTTATCTCTACTGATTCTGCAATTGTGGCTTTAAAAAATGCATAATTGATATGCATTTAATTAAAAAACAAATACAGAAAGAAAAAAGAATTTACAGTTTAATCATGTGACTGTTATGGTTATTACAAAAATACAGGATACCTACCAAAAAGCTTCTCCTTTTTCCATCAACTTCACAACGGTGACGCATACAGTCATAAACGTGGCGTAAATACAGGTTTTGTAAATAGTGCTGCTACTTGATGAGACTGCTTACAGTGCCACCTAGCGACAAACTACGCATACGGCCTTCCTATCTCGAAAACGGTACGTGATACGGAAAAAAAGTCAATCACAAAGTTATAGAGCTTCATCGATGTAGTATGAAACGGTATCTTACATGTAAAATTAACTTTATTAAAATCCCTGAAAAGTAAGTTTCCCACATTCTGTTACGAGATTAAATACGCTGCAAATTGCATTCAGAAGGGAGTGTTCAGAAGATGCACATTTACTAATAATACTCATCTAATCTAGGTACTGTTTATTTTAATAAGACAATGAAATTGAGTATGCTAATGGTGTCTTTAATGGGCATCAGTGTAGCTTTCGTTCTGCATGTTTAGACATATAATGTTGTGACCAGGTATGCCAAACTGTGTCCCGCGGAATACCGCTTTTTTTAATTTGCCGTATATAATCAGAGAATTTATGAGATTACTATTAAAATTTAGTGTTATCCCGCGGTCCACAGTTTCATATAGCTACCACCGTTGTGAGGTTACTGGGGGGGGGATAAAAGAAGATTATTGGGCATCTTGTATGTATTAGGCTTACCATACAATATCTTGTATTGTGCATAATATAAATGTACTGTATTGATACATATACGAGGTCATTGGACATTTTTAGTTAATCGATTATATTGTTGATTTCCGTGATACGTGTGAGATCTTAAATAATTAAACAGACATAGTTATAGTTATTCCTTTTCATAATTTGGAATTTAATTCATTGTTAAATTAAGAAGCACAGTTTAGGAAAACTTTGTGAGTGAAGTGTAAAAAAAAAGAATATTACTTTTTAAACAAAGAAATATAATGTTGTTATGCTTTAAAAAATTTTTTTGATCTTACATAAGTCAATTTTATATCGATAGTACAGATTACGCTAGTAGTAATAGGATAAAAAATAGTTTTGTCTTAATCTGATGTTAAATGTTACTCTGACGAAATGTTTTCCTAACTTAAAAGCTTACAGACGAAATACTTGTTAATTGAAATGAAAGAACTTTTTATTATGATTTTTTGTTTTTTTAAGGTTTCGTGAGATGAACCCTATTACTCCCGCGGTTGTCTGTCTGTCACAGAGCCATTCTCAAAAACTATATAACTTATAGAGTTGAAAGTTTGTGTATATAGATGAATACCAGCTGTAAAGAGCTCAAAATATTAAAATTTGAAAAATTCGTATTATTTTAATAAATAGAGATAAAAAACCAAAAGTCTAACCGCCTTTTCCTATTAAATTTAAACATTTTTCGTTATAGCAGATGCCAAAAATTTAAAATCCACAATGAAATTATTTCTACAATAATTAATTTTCTATCAGACGATTTCCACGTGAAAAATGAAAATGAAATAAAATGTTTCACCAATTGAAAAAAAGATAAATATGAAATAAAATTGATTGACGTCATAGTGGTAATAAAACGGAAAATGTCTAAGATTTTTCAATATTACAAGGTGTATGAGTATGTGTATGTACACAAAGCAGATTAATATCACGTCATTAGAAAATTAAAAAGAAAATCTGACGTCCTATTGGAAGTTAACGAATTTTTCAAATGTTTGAGAATAATACAAAGCGAGTATCAAAATGAGTAATAGAGAGTAGTAAATACATGAGTTTGAGAAACATATTAAATCCTGATAAGAATCCGATATGGAAATATTCGCATATTTTAACATTTTGAAGGTGTACAATTTTGTTTTGAAATTATTTTTTTAAATATCGCATTTAGTCCGTATGACGGATATTATCATGACAGAATATAATAGCGGGATTCGCCCGCTATCCGGCTGGTTTAGATATTCGAAAAAACAAATAGACCGGTAAATTTTTACTTTATAATTAATTTATTTTTTTAACATGTACTTTTGTTGTTGTTGTTGTTGCTAAATGATATTTATTTGAATTTATTAAAGAAAGGATAAAGTGTTTTGAAAGGAATATTAAACGAAACCCTTTGAGCGATCTTCGATCACACTTACCCGCTTGTTTATTCTGTCTGAGAGAGAAGTCCGATCGTACAATGATAACATGCTGAAAATTTTTCTTTGTAAAATAATGTTAATTTTGTTTGTGTGTCGTTTCCGTTTATGCAAATTACATTATGTTTTCTCTAAACATTGAATTTTCCATTGGAATAATGAGTACCAACAACCAGTTTTAAAGCATTTTCGAAACTCAATAACGAGAAATTCTCATATAATCAATCTCTTTTAAATAAGACTTTCTTATTTACAAGAAAGTCTTATATTATTAAGAAGAGATTTACTAAGTAACGATAGATATTATTTATTTTTAATTCAAATATCATTTGTAAACTGATTCTAGGAAGGGGAGTTTTTCTTTATGATTATTATATTAAATTTAGAGGGACATGTATTCTAGTATATCCTTAATACTGCAAATTAATAAAAATATTGTCATAATGGGAGATGAGGTAAACTGTAGAGAAAGGATTGCATTTACGAGAGTTGTGAACATTAATATGATTTTTTTGTGGCTTCAATTTTTAAAGCTAATTTTTAATATTGTTATTTCAGAAAAATATTTTAAAGAAAATGTTAGTAACATTATTTACATTCTAATTACATCTGATGAACTTGTCTCTCTGCAGAATTAAAATCTTGAAGTAAATATTAGCAACTGAATGGAACTTGTCTACAAGAAGCTGAATTTTATGCTGCATTTTATCCTCAGGGGGATATCAGCATGTTAAAGGATTTAACTGTTATTCAACTAAAAAATTCAGGTGTATCAATGTCTTTACCAAAGTCGTAAGTAAATATTTATGAAACTATAATTTCTAACAGAAAAAATTCAAACCAGTATCCAATGTTACCTATATATTTTTTATTTAGTAACCTTATCGATTTCTTTATATAGATTCATTTTAATTATATTGACGGATTAGTAAAATGGCTTTGCAAAGTAAACATGATACTGAAAATTGATATTGAAATACATAAAATAATAAAAATAAAATGCCCATTATTTTATAGTATGTTTAAAGTAGTTTTTGGTAACCTTTTCTACATAGCCCCCGGATCCCATGATATTAATTCGATGTCCGGCCTCATAAATCAATATTTGGTCATAGTAATAAAAATACGTTCTAACATAGAATATATATTCATTTTGTATTATGATATATTTTTTATTTACATATAAATATCACGTGAGAACAATACAGTGTCAAACTTAGTGCTGTTTACTACGTGAGTGTATGGAGTATTAAATGGTATATTAAAAGTTCGATATAATTAATAAGAGCATGCCCTTTTATACATTTTTTCCAGTTGGTTATCTCTACTGATTCTGCAATTGTGGCTTTAAAAAATGCATAATTTATATGCATTTAGTTAAAAAACAAATACAGAAAGAAAACAAAATACAGTTTAATCATGTGACTGTTATGGTTATTACAAAAATACAGGATACCCACCAAAAAGCTTCTCCTTTTTCCATCAACTTCACAACGGTGACGCATACAGTCATAAACGTGGCATAAATACAGGTTTTGTAAATAGTGCTGCTACTTGATCAGACTGCTTACAGTGCCACCTAGCGATAAACTACGGATACGGCCTTCCTATCTCGAAAACGGTACGTGATACGGAAAAAAAGTCAATCACAAAGTTATAGAGCTTCGTCGATGTAGTATGAATCGGTATCTTACATGTAAAATTAACATTTTTAAAATCCCTGAAAAGTAAGTTTCCCACATTCTGTTACTAGATTAAATACGCTGCAAATTGCATTCAGAAGGGAGTGTTCAGAAGATGCACATTTACTAATAAAACTCATCTAATCTAGGTACTGTTTATTTTAATAAGACAATGAAATTGAGTATGCTAATGGTGTCCTCAATGGGCATCCGTGCAGCTTTCATTCTGCATATTTAGACATATAATGTTGTGACCAGGAGTGCCAAACTGTGTCCCGTGGAATACCACTTTTTTTAATTTGCCGTATATAATCAGAGAATTTATGAGATTACTATTAAAATTTAGTGTTATCCCGCGGTCCACAGTTTCATATAGCTACCACCGTTGTGAGGTTACTGGGGGGGGGTATAAAAGAAGATTATTGGGCATCTTGTATGTATTATGCTTACCATACAATATCTTGTATTATGCATAATATAAATGTACTGTATTGATACATATCCACATAGCAATTTTAGTTTGCAGCAAAATTGCAGCAGTCTTGCTTTGCAAGTCTGCAAACTTGCAGCAAGTTCAGCATGACAAGTCTGCAAGTTCATAGCAAGACTGCAGCAAGTTAACGCAAACTTCGAAGTCACCATACATTGAACTTGCAGTAAACTTGTCGTGCAAGTTACACTCTTGTCATGTCAAATGCACTGCAAACTCATTGCAAACTAGTAGAAAATTTAGCTTTGTCATGTCCAATGTACTGCAAATTCACAGCAAACAAACAGAATTTAGCTTTGTCATGTCAAATGTACGGCAAACTCATAGCAAAGTAACATAATTTAGCTTTGCCATGTCAAATGTGCTGCAAACTCATTGCAAACTAGTAAAATTTGTAGCTTTGTCATGTCAAATGTACAGCAAATTCATTGCAAACTAGAAAATTTATCATTGTCACGTCAAATGTACTGCAAACTAGCAACCTTTTCATATCACACTATCTGCAATTGCATTGCAAACTCTGAATCTTGTCATGTCACACTATTTGCAAATATGTATTAATTTCATAGAAACCGTGTCAATATTTTGAATTTATATGATCATACCTTTCAGGGTTTGAAATAATGTGCGAGATTGAACAAAATCCCTTTTTTTTAATACAGACGGATAAACTTTGAAATTTTTTATAGTTGAAAGACTATATTAAATTAAATATTCAATTTATTACTATACTATATAATACCAGTGTAAAGCAATATAATAAATATTTAATTGCATATTATTTATGTTTCATTGAATGTGCACTATTTGTGCAAAGTAATTGAAAAATTCTAAGGAGTTCAAGAATTTTAAAGGGCTTACTGTATTTTTTTATGTATGCCACCCCCTTGGGCGACAGACACTCCCACTCTAATTTTAATGCCTCATTTGGAGAGATAGACAAGTAGCAATAGTTGATGCTTTAACAGGGTTTGTATGCTTTTACTACAACTTTTTAATAGAATTTTTCTATTTAATATTTAAATAGCAGAAATTGTTGACGCCTTTTTCAATTGCAGGATTTTCAATACTTTTCTGTATTTAAGTAAGGTGAAATATTCTATTAAAAATTTGTGGTAAAAAGATACGAACCCTTTTAAAATTGCACAGTGTATAATGTTAATGGTTTCTTAACGTTGAATTCAAAATCACCAGTCAACTATTTTAAGCAGTGACCACAATAATCATGTATACAGAGACGAGGCAAATCTCAAATACTATACCATGTATCGCATGCATGGGTGCAAGAAGTCCATCCAAGGCAAGAATGAAAATTTTCCTGTGTATTTGGAATAACCAAGGTAAATTGTCTAGAAGATTTTTGTCATCCATTACGGCTAAAAATTGATATCTCAGAAGAAAAGAAAATGATTAAAAGTTCATGATAGTAAAATTGTTATTATTTAAGTATACACTCTTAAAACTGCGCCTCTGATTTAAGAAGTACATTCTGAATTTTTGTGTCTCTAAATATTAAGAGGCACATGGTGCCTTTAAAATTAAGGGGCATGTGGTACCTTTGAAATTAAGAGGCACATAATGCCTTTGGGATTCAGAGGCACAGAAGTTTAAGTGCTTTTGAAATTAAAAGGCACAGCGTGCCACTGAATTTATATATTCAAGTACCTCTTATTTAAAAATACATTTTGTGCCACTTATAATGGTGGCACATGCATATGCCACCATTATAAGAGGCACACAGACTGAAATTTAATTATATTTTATATTAAATTTATATATTTACAGTAAATTCTATCTACTGCAGAAAGATTTCCCAGCATGGCATATCCAAAGGCAGATTAAATTTTGTCTAAGGCAGAATACTATAATAGAAAATTTTCTCACCCCCAATTTATTGAAATAAATATTAAAATGTGTGTCCATGTGGCCTAAGTTAGTTCTATGGTTCAATAAAGAACCTTGTCAACATATCATTTTATTCTATACAAACAAAATACATAAGCTTTATTAAAAACAAATAAGACAAACATTCAAAACATGAAAAATGATGCAGGTGCCACTGAAGTAGGAGAACATCAATCAGTAATGTCGGCCGCCAGAGTTCTAGGGGAGCAAAAAAAGATGGTTTAAGAATAGTTTGCTACAAAATATAGTTTTTTCTCAATCACTTACAATAAGAAATACTCAATGGCAATATGTGGCTAAGTCAGAGGTGGCAGATATTTATTACTTGGTGTTTTTTACCATCTTTTGAAAAACTATAATCTTTTACCCAAAAAATGCATAGCTAAAAAAAACATAATATTTGGGTCTCCATGCCAAATCAACTAACAAATTTCAATATTCAACCTGATGATATAAATGAGAATATATTTTTATTGCATTAAGTTTTTATATCATTAATTATTTAAATTTTTAAAAATCATTCCCCCTTCCCCCCCCCCCCCCCCTGAAATGTTCTCCAGGAAATTTAGGACTTAATACTTATTAATGATTTAGAGTTAAAATTCCCATTCCTCAGAACTGACAAATGATAAATCCAATGAGAAGTGTCCTTTCACTCAACAGAACGCCCCATTACTCAATATAAATGCCCTTTTCAGCAAGCCCACACACTCCATATAGGTGCCCTTTTACCGGACAAAAATGCCCTTTTCAGCAAAACCGCCCTGTACTTTTTAAAAGAAATGTGAACACTATATTTGAATATAAATGTATATTAATATATGCAATTATTCATAGAAACTTTTTGTACATCAAAATATGTGTACAAAATATAAAAAAGTTCGATGCAGGTTTTTGTTTTGGGGCCCATTTTGTGAAAAGTAAAGGTTATTTTTGTGAAATTTATTATATTTTTGTGAAAAATAACATTTTGTAACGAAAGTTGAAATCCAGTTAATCAAATTCAAACCAGGCATTTATAAACAAAAACTTTTTAAAATCCTTTCGCTGAAGTTTTCCTCACTGGTGAACTTGTTTTTGTTTACAAATTACACATTTTAAAACATCACAAAATAATAAATAGTAAGTTTTTATGAAATAGAACTTTGTGAAGGGACCCATTCTATCAAATTGATTTTTGTGAAGGGACCCATTTTATTAAATAAGATTTTTGTTAAGGGGCCCTAAATAGGCCCCAAATTTTCCCTGGATCGACACCTGAATAGGTCCTTTTCAAAACTAAGAAAAGGCTATTTGTCGAAACATAAAATACAATAAATGAAAAAGAAATATTTTAATACTTAAATTTGTTATATCCACGTTATTGCACATTGCGAATAATGCAAGCTACACACTTTTTCTACCAGCATTTTGCATTATTGAAGATCAACTAATTAAAAACTTTCACAACTTGCATTTTATACTCACCAAAACAAACTACAGGATTTAGTATCAAGTTTAAAAAAAATTTTGTTTCATATGAAATATATACAGTTGAACCCAGATTTAACGAATTGTTCAGGACTAGCAACTTTATTAGTTAAATCGAGATTATTCGTTAAATCGGGATAATCAAAAGAATTTATTTATACAATAGAATAAGTTTTAAAAAGGCTATAAGTAAAAAGAACAATGCTCACTTTTACCTTAATAATGATGTTAAACATTTATTGCTTTAAGAAATACACTGTATAAATAGAGATTCTTTTTTTATGTACTAATATAAATCACAAGCATCATAATTAAGACAAAATCTCATTTATTCAAATTTTATAGATATAAATTATTTTTTAGAAAATAAATATTTTAGAAATGTTTGTTTTCTTTGTTTAGATTTTGTATTCCAAACTTCTTTATCATTTTTTTTTTCAAATCTGTGAAAACAGTATCAACATCACCAGCTATCAAATACCCTTTCAAAATATCCAAACCAGGGATCTGTTTAGGAAAAAATTGGGTCCTTTAAAGGACCCTTCACAAATTTTTTATTTCAAAACAGGACCCTTCACAAAATTATTTTTCCTAAAACATGACCCTTCACAAAATTCTGTGTCTTAAAAATAGGTTTTTAACAACATTTTCCCATTTTTAAGCTGAACATTTGACAAATAATTCATTTAAAAGTAAAATCTGACCTGTCACTTTTACATATAATAAAGAAAATATATGTATTTTACATCCATGTATCTTTTTAAAAATGTATAAACAAGAACCTGGATATACCGATCATTTCAAATTCACAAAATTATGATTAGATTTTTCACAAATATAAAAAGCTGTTCACAATTTCACAAAAACACGACCCTGGGAAAAGTGTCTGGACAGACCCCTGCAGACTGTTAACTGCTTCTTCGAATGTTGCATGCTTCATATCTATTTCATCTTCTACATCCAATCCGATACTACTTCTATTAATTACCTCGCTGTAATGTACATTTTCGAATGTAGATAGTCTTGCATCACAAGATACATATTCAGAAAATTCACAATCAGAAAGAATTTCCTCCCGCTCAGTTAATGTTTCCTCATTTTCACTGATGTAATGTAGATTTTTCAGCACATTTTCTGACTGGAAAGGGAAACCTGCTTATGAAAAGCAATTACTGTTAGAGCGTTTAGTAACCACGTTCCACGACTCTCAAATGCCGTTCAAGAATGTTAAAAAAAATGTTCAGCTTTCTTCTGCGAGTTTTCTTTCATATTATCAAGAATTTTCTTGCAAAGAAGTTTTCAATATTGAACTTTAAATGATAGGATAATTCCCACATCAATGAGTTATAGCTCAGATGTACAATTTTCAGGGACAAAAACCACTTTAAGATTCAGAAAATAAAAATCTGTGGGATCATCAGAACATTATTAATCTATGAAAAAAAAATCAATTTATTGAAAACCTTTTACGTTTTTCGATTCGGATATTATACTAGCATAGATTTCAAGAACGTCTAGAGCAAAGCACAGAAACTTTGTCAATGGACATTTTAGTGACCTCTACCACACTGTAATGATTCATTGGAGAAGGGGATGAGCGTTTCTTCAAAGTTAGTCAAGGTCATTCAACAGTTCTACATTTCAAACACTACAGAGCAATCATACATGGACTGAAAGGGGAAAGTGGCAAGCCATCTTCTGGTCCCCGGTTAACAGAACCCTTATGTCTATGTGCCAGGAGAGCCTAGTTGACCCAGGACATAGCACAGACCCATGCTTCTGGCCACGGGGGAAGGGGCACTGCCCCTGACAACCCAAATGACTTGTTGTCACGACATTAGTACCCATGCACTAAAGAATATTTACCACATTACTCTGGGTTCCCATGCTTAATTAATCAGAGGCTTCGGCTATGCTGTTCACCTACAAGAGTTACCCGTCCCTAGATCATAATTTCGAGTTTCTCGGACACATAATTGCTTTACCAACGCTTTCAAACATGAACAAATCTACAAAGATAATCACTAGCCCGTCAGCTATGGATGGAGCAATGGGGGGCGCTTTCAGGTGCGGGAGGCTGCGGTAACTTCCTCCCTGGACGCTTAGATATGTACCTGCTTAGACTGTAGGTTCCAGGATCGGACCACTTAGCCTACAAACTTCAGCACACCTTACCTCCCGGCCACTTAGTTCCTAAACGTTGAGGAATTCCAAACCGTGCCATGTGACTGGTACACCAAGGGGAATAATAGACAGCACTAACAAGCACGGAGGACTATGGATACCTTTCTCCCGACCGCTACAGAAGTGCCCCCGCTCGGTAGTTAGTAGCTTGAAAATTAGTTTCAAGAAACTCCTACTTATCCAAACGTCGGGCTCAGAAAGCTCCAAAATATGCATAGACACGCTAACTGGTTCTTGACCCAGGGTTCTGACATTTGTCTAGACACCATCACTTTAACTGAAGAGCCTCCGACCCAGTTCTTCTTGGCTGATAGGTAAATGTGTCGGCTAATAGGGTAGAACTAGAGGTGAAAATAAGGAATTTTGCTTAGTAGCCACTGGGCGGTAGGTTGATTTTTTTTAGTAGCCAGTTAGTGGCGAGTGAGAATAATTTCTTTAGTGGCCAGTAAGTACATTTATGTCACTGAATATTTAATTAAAATATATATTATATAATGAATTCACAGTATAGCAATTTATGTACTAAATAAAAATATTTTAATTTATATTGCTTTGAATAAACTTGAGATTCTAATTTCCAATTTATTTTAAATTTTAAAATAAGTTCCCAGCAAAGTTATACACAACACGCTTATATAGCTAGCTACATAAGTCTCACTAAGCTTAGATACTTGGTGTAGCTAATTACATAAGTACCTTTTTTAAAAAATATATTTGTCTAGAATTAAGATCTGACAATAATAAAATAGGTATGTTTATACACTAAATAATAACCCACAACATGATATACATTACACATGCACAACCTGTGGCCTGCGGACCAAAAGTGGCGAACATCTTCAGAAATGAAGGAAATGTGTATTTTGTCAATTAGCCTGGAAAAAAATTGCAAATTTCGTCATTCGGGAGTGTAAAAATCATGAATTTCCATCATTTGGGAGCGTAAAAATAATGAATTTACGTCATTATCAGAATCGTAAAAATAATGAATTTCCGTCATTATCAGAAACATAAAGATCATGAATTTCCGTCACTATCAGAAGCGTAAAAATCATGATTTTCCATCATTTGGGAGCATAAAAAACATGAATTTCATCGAGCATGTGCGGAAGATCACGAATTTTGTCGATCGGACGTGGAAAAATCTGCAATTTCATCGATTGAACGCGGAAAAATCCTGAATTCGATTGATCGAAAGCAGAAAATCAGAAATTTCGTCGATTAGGTGCGGAAAACTCTTGAATTTCATCGATCGGGTGCTGAAAAATCATACATTTTGGCAATCAAACGTGAAAAAAAAATCAAATTTCGTCGAACGGACGCGAATAAATCATGAATTTCAGAGATTGAGTGCGGGAAAATGGCGAATTTTAGAGAAAAAAAGAAATCAGAAAATCCTGTATTTGGCCGGTTCTTTCCATATTTTTAATCGCTAGTTTTTCAAGTTTAATCGATGAGTTGCGACTGGCGAGTGCTTATTTTCACTTTTAGGTAGAACGGGTCATCCCCCTACCAAAGCAGTAGTATCCGCCATAGTACCACTACGTTGCTACGATAGGGCGAACTATCTTCTGGTCAACGGGCCGTCTCCCTTTTTCGACTGAACCTTGAGGGCGACGCGCAACTCTTCCAGATGCAGAGGGATTGCAAGGATTGAATGGTCACGAGGGGGCTCAGACGGGAAACCCAATCACTCGTGCCATTGAACGGTCATACCTTGTCTATGTTCCACTGTCTGCCAGTACTGAGGAATGCTTCACACCACCTCACGCACTGGACAAATGACACTATAGAGCCCCAAGTGGTCCTTGCTCTTCAGGTTACGTCTTGGCCTCCGTCTCACCCTAGATAATCATAGATGTGGTCCTGTCACATTAGTTAGCCTTTGCCACCCATGTCATATTCCCGACTTAGGCTGTACACTAGAAATCGGCCTACGAGGTGTTTTCTCCGCTACGAGCCGTCTCTTGCTTGGCCGTTTTATCCCACTTTCTTCCGAGAACCGGGCTTGAGGGGGACGGTCCAGAAAACTGCGACCGCCGAGTTTATCAGTACCTCTTTCTTCGTGGGTCATCGCTCGGAGGTTGTGATTTGTCCACATACCAGTACCCGTCGAGCTAAACACTACTATGTGCAATGCCAGGCTTCTGATCATCTTTCACACCTAAGCAGTTGAGTCAGAACCACCCGGAGACTCTACCCGCAAGCTGACGGAGGAAGACGGGGGCGGCTATTTTTACAAAAAAGATAATGGGAAAGAAGACTAGTGAAGAGGTAAAAAAAAAAGCTTTGTAAGAAACATTGAGCATTTTTGAAAAATATTAGAACATTTCTTCAATTTTTCTTTTTTGACATCGAAAATTACTTGTTAACTCGAAGTACTTTTATTCCATTTTCGTCGGGACCATAAAAAAATTTGTTACACTGAGAAATTCATTAAATCTGGGCTCGACTGTATATATATGTATTTTTAATTTGAACATAAATGTAAGCTTGTCTGCTTTTTCATTCCCTAATCTGTTGTGCTGTTTAAAATGAACAAAACCAAAAAGATTTTTTCTAATGAAGCTATAAATAACTTATCTAAACCAAATCGCTTATCTTTCAAAGGTGTTCTAGGTAAACACTCTCCCTCTTAATTATTGGTTTTATATTTAAAAATTCAGCCTCAAACATAAAGATTGAATATATATATATATATATATATATATAACAAAACTTTTGTAAATAATAACCATTAAACCACATACATAATCGACAATAGTTAAACCAATAATTACAATACAATAAAAAAAAATTCTATGAAAAAAGTCATTGCCAGAGAAAAAGTTCTTTATCTATAGAACAACACAGCCAATAACACTGGAAAGATTCATTTACACTTGTTTTGACTGAGAATAATAAAAATATCACACACATCGTTTTAATAAACTAAATATAAAAAATCATGATATTCTGAAAATAAATGTTGGATATGTATCTTGATATCATCAAGATGTATATCCATTGATACGTATCAATGAACCCTGAAAAACATACAGGAATAAATTATGGGATTATAAATTTGCTTACAAGTTTAACACATTTCTTATAAATTAGTAATTCTTTAGACACAAGTTAATTATGTTTTTTGTAAATGGCCTAAAGGGGAAAGACCTTCAAACTCATTTTTTCAATAATCCAAATTTTAACTCTAAGCACCAAGCAAAAACATATAATATGCATGTATTTATGATACTAGAACTTAAACCATCATTTTAATGAAAAATAAGTCTTTTTTTTTTTTTCAAACATTTAAAGCATTATTGAAAAACACTTCAAATAGTTCCATGCACATTCCAAATCATTGAAAATAGTAATTTTTTAATATGATTAGTTTATACATGTCGTAGGCTAACTGCAAAATTCTGCTCTTTGCAAAAAGCCTAATTGGAGATTCATCTCCCTTTTCCCAATCAGCCATATACTTTTCAGGCTTATTGCACAGAGCCTTGACAGCGTTAGGCTAATTGGAATATGGTCATTATTTCTCAATCAACCTGATGTATTTTACAAATATCGTGTTGTACCCGATCCAAATCTGAAAATTCCATTCGAAATTAACCCAAAATATGACAACAAAAAACTCCATTGCACAACAACCTGATCCACAAAAGGAGAAAATAATTTCCGCCGGTACGCAACCAGGGCCGTAGCTAGGGGAGTGCCAGTGGGGGCTCAGCACCCCCTGAAAATTTTTGAGCCCCCCCCCCCTGGGAAAGTTGGCAAGGAAATGAAATTCTAGCCTCCAAATGAAATTCTGTTTCAAAAATCCAAATGAAACTCTGTTCAAAAATTGACCTTAGTTTTGGGGGCTCTTTACAGTTTTGCATAAATACGAAGTTATAGTACTTGTTTAAAAACTGCAAATAAGTTCTTCAACAGGCACGCATCCTATCTGTACATACTAGAAATGAGACGGGCTCAGCCTGAGCCCGACACGGGCCCTGGCTCGATTTTTAGATCAGTCGTCGGGCCAGGGCTCATTCTTTCTGAAACTGACAATTTTATTTATTCTCATATAATAAAAATTAAAATAACTTTTTCCCCCCTAAAAAATTACATATTCCATTTTAAGTCATTTAAAGCTATTTTGATCAGAATGAATAAAAGGGGAAGCAGAAATCTTATTTTTCTTTCCAGTTTTAGAATGCTACTTTAAAAGAAAATTTGCAATATTTGCAGATTTATGTGCGGTATTGACGCGACGACTGGATGATATGGCGCCAATGGAAAAAAGGCGCGAATAATTTCGATTCTCGTTTGTAAAAGTAGGATATTTTTCAATTGAAACTTTTATTTATTATTTCTTAAAATAATCCAGAAGATATTACAACCCTGTCTGCAGCTTTTACTTTTCTTAGCATCAAATAAAGTTATTATAAACAATTTAATAAGAAATATAGTGCCTACACTATGAATATGCACTAATTTACCTTTCTATATAATACTTTGACCATATATATCTGTGTTTGCAAACACATGAGCATGCATGTTTCAGAGAGAGAGAAACAGTATGAGCCCCCCCCCCCTACATTTTCTTGAGCACCCCCTATTGTTTACTTCTAGCTACAGCCCTGTACGCAACCTGTTCTGAAACTAAAAATTCCATTAAGTTAACCTGCAACCGACAAAAAAATCCATTTAACCATAACCACTATTTACTCGGTACATAAAAATTTATCTATAAAACATAGAAAAAGGTAAGAAAAAAATCCCATGCAAAACTAATGTAAATTAAAGTTTAGTTTTATATTTATATTAAATTTAAAAAAAAAGTTATTTTAAAAAATGTAAGAAAAGACTATGATTGTGGATAAATAAAGCAGTGTATAAATAAAGAAAAAACAATAAATGCAATAAAATAAATTAATAATTAAATTTGTTATATGGCAAATTATGGTATAAAATCACTAATCATTCTACGTATATTTAAGAGATAGGGCATTTCTTTTATTGTTGTAAATTTGGACTGCCTCAGAAAAATGTGTTAACTGCGAGCACTGATAAAATATCATTTTAGCTGTACATTATGAAACGATGTAAAGCCAATACCCTTTTTGGTACTTTCGTGTTCTAGCGGCCTCCACAAATACAATTATGCCAAGGTTCCAGTTCTGATTTCGCCAAGATCTCAGAAAAGCTTATATATGCATCAGTGTTGGGTTTCTTCCGGAAGAAACTGGAAGAAATGAAAAAAACTGAAAGAAATGGAAAAAAATGGAAAAAATGGAAGAAACCAACAGAAAATAAAACAGATGTTCAAAATTAAAGTTTATTAACTATATAAAAGAGTTAAATTAAAAACCTAATTATATGAAATTTAAATTGGAAACTTTAATTAATATTAAAATATTGTTTATGAAAATATAAGTTATTTTTTAATAACAAACTTCATGTTCAGCAGGTATTTACAGGTTATGTTTTTTACAACTTTAGATGTAGAAGAGGGGGGGGGTATTTTTTCATTGTTTATGTCATTTCTGTAAAAAAAAAACTATCTACCGATTCTTTATTTATCATATAAAAATGCAGTATTTAAAAAACTATTGTGCAACACTTAAAATAAACAAATTTGATACTTCCCTATTATCCCGTCGACCACTTTTCATAACAAAACACTATCACCAAACTGAAATGCCTAATAAACGGGAGAACATTGCCATTGGAATATCAAAATAAATAAAATATAAGAATTTAAGGACACAATTGTTATTTTAATTAATGAAATAATTAATAAATCAGTCAAACATAATGAAAAATACACGCAAATGTCGAATTAAAAACCGCTTGATGACATAACAAACACATATAATGCTTCTGACATCAAGTAAATAGGACTGCATTTTTGGCGTTTAATCTTAGTTTGGCGATAGTTTTTTGTTATGAAAAGTGGTCGACGGGATGATAGAGATGTACCACAAATTTGTAATTATGTATACTAGCAAGCATATCTCAATGCTGATTTTAAAAGATAAATGTTCTAAAAATAAACTCTACGGGTATGCCAAAATTATTTTAAACTCTCCAAGTTGCACAGGACTTGAAACATTTTTTCATCTTTTGCAATCATCCATTCTAAGTTGAGAAATTGATTGCAGCATCCTACTGCTAAAATACTTTGGTTTTGTTATACCATGTTGCACTGTAATATGGAAAATGGAGATTTTAATGAAATCTTTCAATACAGTAATTATTCTATATTAGTTCCCTTAATAAAATGAATGTAAATTAAAAGTACTGTCTTTTATTTAAAGGAGTTTCATACCACAGTAGGTAAATAATTCACATACTATTTACTACTGGTTACAAAAGTTTAAAAAAAAAATTACCTGTTTTGAATTGAATTAGTACTTGTAATTGATTTTGTATAAATTTATTTGGTACATTTCTGTTAGTAATAACACCATAGTTGTCGCCAAGCATAATAATTAGCACAATATGGAATTCAGGTGAAAAGATTCATTTGAAAAAAAACATTGTTGGCATAAAATTGAGCAATTAAAAATATAACATTTGAAAATAACAGACTTCCACAAACTATTTTATTAAATCAATACAAATATTGACTTGAAATTTAAAAAAAATAATAAATATTATACGACAAAATAACAAAATAAAACTCGATTTAAACTCCAGGCATTGCAGTAAACATTTCACTTTTTGAATGAAAACGTTTGTTTTTTTTTTCTTAATAAAAAGCTTTTTTATGTATTCATAGTCCTGAAACAGTTTTATTGCAGTTTCTTCATCATCTGGTAACTGCCAAATGATAAAATCCATATTAGTGTCAACAATAAATATAAGTTACAACTTAATATTAAGTATTTTCAATTTGAAAAATAGCAAATTAAGATATTTTGCGAGGTTACGATTAAGTAATGATAGTTAAAAAGATGCACGTTCAATAAATAGCAAATCACAATGTTTGGCATGGTTTGCAATAAAAATCCTTTGCACTATCAGGGTTGAAATAAATGGCATATTAGCATGGTGTTAGTTTAACAGAAAAGTACCATTTATTTTATTCAGGTACACAATGATTTGAAAGCTTTAGACAGGTGTGTGATCTTGGCTAAAAAACTGATGTAATTATCAATTTATCATATATCAGTGTTTCCTCCAGACAGTTTCAGAAGGGTGCTGCACCCTGCCTGCCCTTTGGTTTACAAAATAGCACCCTTCTTGTCCTTCATAAAAAGAATTAGCACCATTCTTACCCCCTCTAGTAAAATAATTAGCACCCTTCTTGCCCTCAGTAAAAAAAGTGCCCTTTCTCCTTTTTTGCATTAAAAAATTTGCTTTTATAGTAAAAACTGACTAAATGTTGTCTTAAAAAGAGTGTTTTGACTTTGAAATATCAAAAGTGGCTTTAAAAACTAAATGAATACCTTTAACAATTAAAAAAAGTGCCCTTAAGAATCTGAAAATTGCCCTAAAAAATCCAAAATGTTCCTTTAAGAATTAAAAAATTGCCCTTTTCTCACCAGCAGCACCCTGCCCTTTTTAAACCTGGGGGAAACTCTGATATATAGTTAAATTTTTATAGATCTCATTAAGTTTTCTTAAAGTTATCTATATATCTATTAGAAAAATGCATTTATTTTTATTGTATCTTACAAAGTTGCAACTTATACGGTAAATTTCAAAAGAGAAATAGTTTCTTCCACTTTGGAAGAAATTTGCCAACCCTGATATGCATCATATATACACATATTATTCCAAACACCCATATACGTCATTATATACATATTATTTATGTCTTATATGTCATATATATACATATACTACATCATATATGACTTATGCACATGCAGGGGCTGGAAAAACTACTTTTTTATTGTAGTGAACTACAACTACAAAAGTAGCGACTACAAACTATTTTTCAAAAGTAGTCACTACTTCTCTACTTTCAGATTTTGTTAAAGGATTCAATTTACACTCAAAAATGAAGACACAGATTAAATGATACAGCGATCCTTGGTTATATCACGTCTGCCGAGATATAATTTTAAAAATGCGACATAACTGAGGACATTAAAAAATTAAGAAAGATAACATACAAGAAAATGTTTTCTGTTTGTCTTCCAAATGTTATTGTATATACACATTACAAATTTCGTTGAAAAATTGAGTGGTATATTATAATGAAGAAAATTGCAGAAAATCACCTCTAAATGCAAATAATAAATAAATATGTAAATAAAGCAATTCCGAAAGATATGATACCTGGTGGTTAAGACCTATTAACAAGTAAATAATCAAATGTTGTGAGGTAGAAAATTAGTTCCTTTGATGAGTTAGTACTTGATTTTAGCAGCAAGTGTCAGTGGGAAAAATCTCTAACTTCATGTGATGCGTTGCTATACACTGCAGGATTCTTTGGAACTAAAATAATTTGAATTTGAAAAATTCTGCAATATTGGACTTACTGAGACAAAAAACAACATTACACAATGATAAAAGATAACATAAATAACATTTTTCAAATGATATGTTTTGTTCTCAAAACAGTTTGTAATTTTTTGTTGTTTTTAAATACCTTTGAAGTTCAATTTGTGAAAGTGTAGAGATTTCCTCAGATTACACTAAATGACAAAAACTGAAATTAGAACAATCAGTGTATGAAAAAACAAAATAGTAACTGACATTTCTTGAGGATGAAGTTGGGTGGGGGAGAAAAACTTGACCAACTTACAAATTGTTACAACATGCTATAACAGAGCTAAGTAACTACAGAAATCATTCCCTAAATTTACATACATCGAAATAAAATTAAAAATACTACAAGACACAAATCCTCGTTTACTTTCTTACTTAAATCGTGTGCTTCTGAGCATTTGTTTCACAGTTAACTTAACGCCACTAAAAATTAAAAATAAAACATTTACCTCTAACTGCAACTATTTATTTATTTATTTATTTTTTATGTTGCAGGAAAAAAAAACATTTTAGGCAGTATAAGAACAGATGAAATTTAAAATAGCAAAATTAATTTTTCTGATAAAATTTAAAAGAATTAAAAAAATATATGCAGAATCTGCAATATTATATAATTTTTTACATTTTTTTTTTTAAGACAATTATAAAGGGGATCAAAAAGATAAACAATCTAGAAATTTATATTAAGTAATAGAAAGAAAAATTTTATTCGTAAAATATAACCGCCACATATGTTTTGCTTAATATGTCACACATTTTTCTCCAATTGCTTTGTCTGAACATTTTCTGGTTAACTTAAAATTGAGGTACATCCTCCAAAATTTATATAAAAAAAAATCAAAATTGGAAAATTTATGGATTTCTTGTGTTTTATACACATCAAATTGTAAATCGCTCTTACAGAAGGAGTATACATTTTGTTCCAGAACTAGGATTTTTCACTAGTTGCAGTTAGAGGTTAATGTTTTATTTTTCATTTTTAGTGGCGTTAAGTTAACTGTGAAACAAATGCTCAGAAGCACATGATTTAAGTAAGAAAGTAAACGAGGATTTGTGTCTTGTAGTATTTTTAATTTTATTTCGATGTATGTAAATTTAGGGAATGATTTCTGTAGTTTCTTAGCTCTGTTATAGCATGTTGTAACAATTTGTAAGTTGGTCAAGTTTTTCTCCCCCCCCCCCCAACTTCCTCCTCAAGAAATGTCAGTTACTATTTTGTTTTTTCATACACAGATTGTTCTGATTTCAGTTTTTGTCATTTAGTGTAATCAGAGGAAATCCCTACACTTTCACAAATTGAACTTCAAAGGTATTTAAAAACAACAAAAAATTACAAACTGTTTTGAGAACAAAACATATCATTTGAAAAATGTTATTTATGTTATCTTTTATCATTGTGTAATGTTGTTTCTTGTCTCAGTAAGTCCAATATTGCAGAATTTTTCAAATTCAAATTATTTTAGTTCCAAAGAATCCTGCAGTGTATAGCAACGCATCACATGAAGTTAGAGATTTTTCCCACTGACACTTGCTGCTAAAATCAAGTACTAACTCATCAAAGGAACTAATTTTCTAGCTCACAACATTTGATTATTTACTTGTTAATAGGTCTTAACCACCAGGTATCATATTTTTCGGAATTGCTTTATTTACATATTTATTTATTATTTGCATTTAGAGGTGATTTTCTGCAATTTTCTAGATTATAATGTACCACTCAATTTTTCTACGAAATTTGTAATGTGTATATACAATAACATTTGGAAGACAAACAGAAAACATTTATATGTGGGTATATGTAGGGGAGACTGGTACACAGTGGACCACTTTTTCAGTTAAAAATTTTTTCTCTTTAATGGACAAACCGATCTGCATAAAAATATTTTTGAATATTCCTTAAACTGTTATACATTCATCATAATTTTTTTATAACATAATTTTTAATACATTTTTCAAAAAAAAAAAAAAAAAAAAAAGAATTATATGCACCTGTAAAGTGGACCAGTGTGCCCCACTTCTGGGACACACTGGTCCACCCACCGGGGCACAGTGGACCGCTATTAGGTATTATCTGAAATACAATATAAATCCATTTTTCATTAATCTAATTCTTTTTTATATTCCCTTTACCCGCAAAATAACATAGTAATATAAATTTACAAGTAACATTTTGAAACAAAAATAAAAAATTAATTATATTTTGAAAATAATAACACATTAATACAGGAACAATCGTAATTTAGTTGAAGTTATTACTTAAGTACAAAACAATCAGCGCACATTAAAATTTGCAAATGAAATTCCAAAATACTTATGCGTAAGATTGAGCCTGGAATTTTCCTGAAATACTTTTAGGTCTGGGAGTAATATTATGAAATCATTGACAATTGACATCAACAATAGATTCATCTACAGTTTCAGGAAAAATAAACTGATTTCCATTCAATTTGCGTCTCATGAATCTTACATGAATAGAATCGTCACCAATTAGACTACAGTTATTTATCAAAGGCGGTAAATACAAAACAAAATATTTCTGACTATGTTAAATAAATTGTTTACTTTATTTTACAGTTAAATAACTACTTTTAAACAATATTTCTTTATAGAAAATAAGCAATTATAAAATATTTTGAACATTCTGCATTACAGGAGCAGAGTGGATTGTGAACCACTGTGCCCCAGAAGTGGGTGGTCCACTGTGTCCCATGTTGAAGTTCAATAAATAATCATATTAATATTGTTTATAGCTTTCTTTTAAACATATTAACTTTAAAGTTAAATAAAAACAAGCATCTTAGCTTTGTAAAAAAGCTGTTTTATCTGATTTATCTACAACCTTTAATTACTAAAAAAAATTTAAATATGATTATGAAAAATTTTACTTTTAGAAGCTCAAAACAACCAATCAGGATAAAATAGTTCAGTCTGAGCTAAACATATTTTCTGAAGGCTATAAATGATTAGTGCAGAGTTGTTATCTATTACGATAGAAGAGAAGCTTTAAAAAAATTTAAATAAATAAAATATTAGGGGGTGGTCCACTGTGCCCATAGGTCCAGCGTGTACCGGTCTTTCCTATATACTATATATATTTCACTGGTGCCCGGCTAGCCGAAAAGTACCAAATAATTATTTATATAGTATATAGGATCATTTCAATAATTTAATCAGAATTCATGCATCAGTCGTTTAACTTTGATTGTTCAATTTACTTGAATAACTTACTGAAATTACTTCATAGTACATATACATAGTAATAAATACATAATTAAAATCTTATCTGCTGAATCACAAGTTTGGCAGAATTAGAAAAAGTTTTCTACATTTTTAGTAACATTTAAAATCTCTTAGAATCGTTGAAAACTGTAATAGATACTATACATATCGCACTGACTTTCAACACAAGAAATAACTTATCTTTTTTTAACACTTTTCATTTTCTTATGATTCAGCAATTAAATTTTTAATTATGTATTTATCACAAATTTTTTTCAAGCAAATCGACTGATTTAAACTGAGAGAGTTCTAATGAGCTTTTAATTAAATTGTCTATTCCATTGGCAAAAAGGAAAAATTTGGAAATAAAAAAACTTATGCACATCCAAATAACACGGCAATTAATTATGTTAAAAGAAAGATAAATTTTTAAAGAGTTAAATAAAACTGACGACGGCAGGAAATATCAATAATTTCAATAAAAATTTGAAAATAGAGGTACATTAGAATCGGCAACTAAAAAAAGTTTTAAGAGTTAATGCAATGAAAAGATCATTTAAATTTAAAAAATCATAGACTCGAAAGGAGTTATAGGCAAAAAATAAATATTAATTAAAATGAAATATTAGAAAATCCCATAAAGTTGAGAAAAAATAATTTAAAAATAAAAAATTTCAAGATTGTCTTAACATGGTAACTTAACTTTTGAAAAACGTAAACAGTACTTTGTTAATAAAATTTCTATTAAATTGAAATGTTACTTAAGTTGCAGATACAGAGAAAATATTACTTTACAAAAAATAACCATAGTATTTGAACAGTTAAAATCATAAATACCTTTTTCTGACATTCTTTACTTCACAAACAAACACACGGCCATTTTATATCGTAGCGTCTGTCTGCATCTTGTCTTGTCTTTCGTTTCCGCGCATGCGCTCGTTGTCTGCTTGCACAGAGTCCACTCGACGAGCGAAGAAGCTCGTCGCAACTTGCAACTGCTTCATCGCAAACTTGCGTTGTAAGGGGCGGGCTGGATTTTGTTCCTTCAAACTTGCATCAGTTTCGCTGCGAATGTGTCATGGCAAATTTGTCATGGCAAGATAATATCAAGAAAAAATCAAACTTGCTGCAAATGTGCATGCTATCTGGGATATACAAGGTCATTGGATATTTTTAGTTAATCGATTATATTGTTGATTTCTGTGATACGTGTGAGATCTTAAATAATTAAACAGACATAGTTATAGTTATTCCTTTTCATAATTTGGAATTTAATTCATTGTTAAATTAAGAAGCACAGTTTAGGAAAACTTTGTGCGTGAAGTGCAAAAAAAAAAAAAAAAAGAATATTACTTTTGAAACAAAGAAATATAATGTTGTTATGCTTTAAAAATTTTTTTTGATCTTACATAAGTCAATTTTATATCGATAGTACAGATTACGCTAGTAGTAATAGGATAAAAAATAGTTTTGTCTTAATCTGATGTTAAATGTTACTCTGACAAAATGTTTTCCTAACTTAAAAGCTGCTGCGTAAAATTTAACTTTTAGACTTATGATGATTTCATACTTGTGATGAGGGAGTAAGTAAATCTCGAAAGACCTTAGTTTTTTTAGAATATTACAAAACAGTTAAGTTTGGAAAATATGAAAACAAAATGACACATTCTTTTTTAATTACATGGTGCTTCAATTTTGTTTTTTAAATGAATTACACATTAAACTCTCATATATGTGTCTGGGAAATAAAATATTAGTTTGTATTTTTTTAGCTTTTCTCTTTAATTTTGGGAATTCGAAAAGAGAAAGTTAATAAAATTTTTGCCAGATAAAAATACATTTTCAAGCATTTCAGCATTAAATAACAAAATACACATCTACATATATCAAACATGTGAACAGAACGATGAGGAGAGTACGCAAGTAATCATTATAAAAACTCAGCACATGCTATTTTAAATTGATTTAAAGAGAGAAATAATACGAAATGCGTTTAAACATATAAAGATTGTTCATGTTTTATTAAAGAGATGCTTCATGAACTAATATTCTTTCAAATTTTGTTTTTGCTATAATTATATATTTTAAAGTCGCCATTTTCAATTTTTAACTTGTGAATGATAGACAGTCCAGAAAAATTTTAATTTTTATGCAAAAATCACATCAATTTTTGGAATGGTATGTAGTAATATATTTTGATTTGACTTAAGTTTCTGATTAAATAAAAGTTTTCTGTCAGTTTTGTAAGATGCAATGGATTTCTGGCAAAATTCTGGAGTTATTTTAATGGTCGAATTTTTTGGATATTTTATTGATTTAAACCAATACATACCTATAAAAAAAAGAAAGAAAGAAACGTCATTTAAGCTGCAGAATAACATACCGCTTTTACATGTTACTAATCAGGCTATTTGCTGTAATAATATACTTGAAAAAATAAAGAATTTCATAATAAAATTCAGTCTAATTTTTTTTAAACTAAGCAATTTATTAAAAATAATGGATATTCTGACACTAATAACATTTCACAAGTATTTTATAGACATTTTAAGAATCTATTCAAATATCTGGTAAAAAATAATGAAATTTCTATTTCCATTTAATAGAAAAAGTGAAATTTTGTAAAAACTTGTATAAAACAGTGTAAAAACTTGTAAAATTTCAGTAGATGTACCGTAATTTAACGGTACTTGTACCGTTTTCACTCTTTACGGTATGAGTACCGTACTTCTAAGCTATATTAAGCGTAAAACTGCTAGCTACAAATTGTTTTTTAATTGATATATAGCATTTTGAAAATAAATTTATACTAAATAATTTATTTAGAGAAATAAGCAAGACCTCTTAAACACAAATTATGTCTTCAAACCATAATTCGAAAATATTTAAATATATGAAGTTCAGTTACCATGTTTTGTATTTCTCGAAAAAATATGAAAACATTCTTGAAATATTTATAATATTCAAGAAACTCTCAAGCGAATAATCACTGAGAGATATTATAATATATTTCAACAAGCTTTCCTGTTTATTAAAATTATCCCTTATTCGTGTATGCTACTGCCCTGAAGGAAAGTGCCCCTCACTGATCTGTACACATACAAATTTAACTATACAGGATCATGTAGAAAGATACCAATATCAATATATTCGGAATGATGCCTACAATTTAATTATAAACAAGAACTAAATTTATATAATTACATCTTAGAATGGAAACAAATTTTTAAATTTCAAATAACAACATTTAAACTGTGACGATACATTTTAATTTGACGTTTATATTTAACAGACGATAGAAACCGGGCATTCCATGTTACAGAGCATGCTGTGCCCGGTGTACATAACATAGGTGAAAATCATTCTTAATTTAGAAACCTAATCGATTTTTTACTATAAATATATTTTTTAGTTGTCCAATAAGAACACGAAAAAACATATTTATATGAAAAAAACCTAGTTATTGAAGCGAAATTTAGAAAATTTTAAAAGCGGTAATTTCGTATTAGTCGATTGACGGGGGGTTAATAGCCGAAGAAATCTCCAAAGTATTTTCTACGCAACCTTTTTTATTCTGATTATGTCAGTGTTTAACGGCGTAGCTCGACATTTCTGTTAATTAATTAATTAATTCATTTTATTTTATTTATTTGTTTATGAAGGTTTAATTTCATTATAAAATTTTAGTTGGAAAGAAATGATGAACTATTTATATTGTTTTAAGTGCAAATGGGTTAGTCTTCCACAATCAAGCTGCATGCAATAGAGAGAGTTTTAAAAAATTCATGCTTCAAAGTTATTTTAGAATCTATACAAAATCAGTAAATTGAGACACAGTTTTCAGACAAATTGCATTTCAAAGTACACTTTTAACCCTATCCATCGGTATAAAATTGAAAATTGTGTGTTTTGTAGAAATTAATAAATTTTCAAAAAACGCAAAATTGATTGTTCAATTTTTAAATTGTTGCCATAGTCGATATGATGTCCACTTTACGCATAAACATGTTTCTGCCTTATAATATTCAAACCTAGATGCTACATATTGAGTCATGTGGAATTTTGGAACCCAAAGTTTTAATTAAAAATTCATTAAGGATATTTACCGACCCTTTATAGTTTTTAATGAAGTAAAAGTGATCTTGGTTTTAAAATGTATGTTCATGTAACGTATTATACCTTCTTAAAGTCTTAAAATACCGTTATTAAAAAAGCCTAGTAAAGACTAAAATATTTAAATTACATATCAAAAAGAATTTGAAATGCTTTTTATATTAAGTAAATATCAATGATAAATTATCAAGGGAATAGTTAGATATATTTTAATCTTTAGATATTGTAAACATTCATTTTTAAAATAACCTTTTGTTCAAACAAATAAGAAATGCAATAAGACTTGGTAAACAGAAAATGATGAAATAGCTTGAAATAAATTCCCATATGATGAATGACTTCACTTTTTTTCTCTCAAAATTATCTAAAAGGATTACATTTGTTTCATTTAAAGTATTATAACCTTTTTTTTACTATTATTCAAGGATGCTGATTGTTAAATTGTTACAGGCTAATGGAATTAACAAAATTTTTAATTAGTAACTGAATCTAATTAAATTCATCTAAATGAAAATTTCAAATTTATAAAATGTAATTATATTTTTAAAAAACTTTAAAAGGAATACTTAATAAGAACTATTTGTGTTTTAGAAAAAAAAGAAACAAAAGTTACATATCTAATAGTAGGATTAAAAAACACAACGAATTAGTTTTTGGAATTTAATAATGTATAATAAAAGTAGATATTAGGTGTGTAAAATATAATGAATAATTTATATTATGGTAAAAGGAAGACGACTTGACGAAAAATAAATTAAGTTTGTATAAAACTTAGAAATAAAATTTGGTTACCAGATGTAAATGAAAATTTTTATAAAACCACAATTAAAACATATTTTTTGGTCAACTTATGTATGATTTGGTTTTAATTTCAAAACTTTTCCTAAATTTCAGAGTAGCTACTCCATGCAAATCCATGTTTCGTAGTGAACCTAGATTTTGTCTTCCTGAAATTAAAATACATCAATGAAAAAATAAAAAGAATTTACTACTATGTTTCTCTTCTGTTATTTTACATAAAAAATTATAAATGCAAAATTCAAATTCACCATAAAACCTTTTTAGCTTAGCAGAGAGTTTTAAATCACAATTTATTGATAAACATGTTTAAAAAAATAATAAAATGTACATGAGAAAATCAAAAAGCAAGCGGTATAGACGCATTTGCCTTATTAAAAGTTTTATCTTAAGAATACTAAACGATTAAAGAAAATATTTTTCTTTTTTAAAGATGTTATATATCATTATATAATATTTTATGAAGTATAAAAGTGCAATCGAGATACATTTTACTACACTTCACACACACACACGCAAAAAAAAAATAAATAAATGAAAAAGAAGAAGAAGAAGAAGAAGCTAATTATTTTCAAAATAATTCTCTTATTCTCTCCAATAAGACAGAAGATTTTATTTTAATACAAATATTTTCAATATTTGTTCAAAAAGTATATGTAAAATTTCAATTAACTGAAACAAGGAATAATCTTTTTGTTTTTCTTTATCTTTGATAGTACTTTCTTAACTTCAGATATAAAATTTTGATAGGCTATCAAAATAGTTACAATGTATATTTTCTTTAAAATAAAAAAAATAGATAAAACTTTCTCACATAATTTCTGAAGCAGGTTTCCTTTTTTTAATAGCATTTTGTAAGTAGACGTATAAATCACAATTAAAAGGAGTAAAGTGAAATTTTCTGGACGAAAAGAAAAACCAAACAGTATTTTTTCATTTAATTTTTTTCATTCTTTAATTGTTATTTTTTGTATTATACATTTCTTTTTTCAGTGATACTAACATCTAAAAATCAATTACACAAATGGTGTTGAAACAAAATCTATTTATTAAAAGATTTTTTTAAAGAAAAATGAAAAGTGTTTTAAATTTGTACATTGTACCAATTTTTCTTTCAGACATTATTTAAAAAAAACATGGTTAAAATCTAAGATTTAAAACTAAATAAACAGCCAACAGCTCTTGCAAGATTAAACACTAAAACCCCAATAAAACTTGAAACCATACAAATACAGAAAATAGCGAACTACGAAAATTTACATAACGCTTTAATAAGAGAATCAATAGAAATCAATGCATCCAAAGCCGCATGCAATGACATGGTACATTCCTTACTTGATTGTCGCTGGAAAGAAATGTTGGAAGAGGGGGAGAGAGAGAGAGAGAGAGAGAGTATTGAATGCCGATAGGGGGAGCTCTTCAACCAGCAGTCATATATATGAAGGAGAGGAAGAGAGTTGAAGGATCACAACTGATGATGTCCTAGCGGGGGGCGAAAGCGCATTTGTGGAGTAGTAGAGATTTTTATTGGAGACTGTTTTTACATTTTTTGAATGGGGTACGTTTTTAGTAAGAATTTTTAACCATGCTTTTTTAAATTCTGTCTGAAAGAAAAATTGTTAAAATGTACAAATAGTAAATTTACAGACATTAACACCTGTTTTTAGTGTTTTAAATGTATGATAAATGAATACAGCTTTAAAAAAAATGTTTTTCTCTGTAAGTATTCGTTTTAAATTAAGTCGATATATCTTGAGTGGATGAAAGCGAATGCTATTTTCCCTTAAAATTTTGTTTAAAAATACTCGAAGAAAATACAATTGCAAAAGTTTTCTTTAATTTTTCTTTTATAAAATTGTAAGGATAAATATTAATAATTCACATTATTCACAGCTATTTTTTACGTGTACGCACATTTCTGTATTATCAACCATACTTTAGAATATTGTTTAGAATATCAACAATACTTTAATAATACATATTGTCAATAATGACAATCCCTTAGTTGATTAAGCAATAAAAATTTATGTGAAATTCCCTGTGAATTCAGTAAATAAATATGTGAATATATACAAATATATGTATATATGTGCGTGTGTATATTTAAATTTTGCAGTGCTGTATTAATTTGATAAACAAACCAATAAAGTAGTTGCTCTATAATTTTCAAAAAAGAAATCATAAATAATATCTTAATAATAATCAATCTTAACTCCTATAATTTAATAAAAACGAATTTTAAATCAATAATAATCTTGGCCCATGGTATTTCATGCTTTAACTTTGTTACCAATTCTAAATGATATTTTTCAACAAATACAATTAAGGCATTCATAAAACTAATTTAGTTTTAAATATTTAATTTAAAAAAAAACTGAATTGTATAAATTAAACCTACATATTTCATAGTTTTTGAAAACAAAATATTGATATAATCTTATAAAGAAGGTTAAAAATTTTATTCTTAAATATTAAAGATTAGAAAGGTTTGTTATTATGATAATGCTTGTTTTAGAGGTTATATAATAAAATCCTAAAATGTTGCATAATCTTTATGCTTTTAGCTTATAAAAACAACTTTTTATGGACTGAGGTCTTAAATTTTAATATTATTTTCAATTGAAAAAATTGAAATTTCCACAAAGATTATAAGAACACAACATGTTTCTGAATGGTTCCATAATAAAATTCTAAAAACCAACATTTTCAAATTATATTAGTTAACTTTACTTGAATAATAGAGATAAAGTACACAACATGTTTCTGAATGGTTCCATAATAAAATTCTAAAAACCAACATTTTCAAATTATATTAGTTAACTTTACTTGAATAATAGAGATAAAGTACACAACATGTTTCTGAATGGTTCCATAATAAAATTCTAAAAACCAACATTTTCAAATTATATTAGTTAACTTTACTTGAATAATAGAGATAAAGAATAATATCTGTTTCTGAATGGTTCCATAATAAAATTCTAAAAACCAACATTTTCAAATTATATTAGTTAACTTTACTTGAATAATAGAGATAAAGTCTGATTTAATAATAATATTCTGTTAAAGTTATGGTTTATAAAAAGTTGTTTTGTTAATGTAAAGTCGTATAAAATATGATAGCATGACTTTTGAACTTAGCAGTATTATTTCTAAAGCAAGCATTATCGTAACCATAATCCTTTGTAACTTTTAATATTTAAGAAGGGGATTTTAAACATACTTCATGAAACCCTATTTCTTTTAAAAGGTTAAAAAACATTATTTGTGTATAGAAATATATAATAAAAGAGCTGCAAAAACTAAATAATGCTATACAAACAGATATTTGAGCTATTCTCTTGGATAATATATAAATTTATTAGTATTCGCATATTTTAACTGAAAATACAAAAAGAAGGAATAAGGAGTGTCGAAGAAATTAGAAAAACTAATTTTAAATTAAAAATCAAAGAAGATTTTATTTGGTGAAAATCAATAAGTAATATTTAAACACATTTTAAACACCACGCTAGTTTTGTGTTATTAGTTAAATAGTATATAGCTTGCCAGTATTTATTCATTACTCAAAAATTGTCAAACAGTAGAAATCTATTTTAGAAAGCAAAAACATGTTTGTGAGTAACGCTGACGTCATATTTATGGTGGCAACACCAGAACAAATATTTTCGCTTTTACTCCAATTTCTTTAACTTCTGAACATTGCACAGTTATAATTTTTATACTGTCGAATAGACAAAAATGTTCTTCAACTACAATTTGTTTGAAAACAGTATATCATTTTACTTTATTATATGTTTTTAAATTGATTTTTAAGCAAGATTTTTTTTTTAAATCTATCTCCATGCCGTGCAGAAATACTACGAAACATTAGTCCGTTCACACTTAAAATAATATAAATAGTTCAGCATTTCTTTCCGAATAATATTTCATTACGAAACTAAAACTTCATTAATAAATAAATAAAATAATATATATAAAACAAAAAGATAAGCATGTAATCGAACTACGTACTTAAACCTTGGCTTAGGAAAAAATGGCTTTCTAGAAATGTACCCTGAAGCTATGACGACTGATTTTTATGATAATTTAGCAAAATGGAACTAGGTTTAGAGAAATTCGAAACATTATCAGCTGACATATGGGAATAAAGCACAGTTAGAATAAAAACTTGAGAGAGGGGCTGCGAGGAGGCGCGCTAATATTATTTTATTACACTTGCAAAATTACGCAGATGAAAATGTTTAATTGAGGAAAAATTGCATGCTAAAAGCCGATACTCCAATTTGAAAAACCTGATTAACACACTATAAAAACTACTCGGAAACATTTCCGTAAATCAGTGGCAGTAAAAGAAAGTTTTTGTTTAGAAATGTTTCTTTAAATCTCGAAAATATATTGGTTTCTGCTTTTCTAAAGATAAAGAACGCTTTTTGAAATAATGAATAACTCGGGAGATGTTATTGTATATTTTCGTTCGTGATTATATTACATTATCGTAGATTAAGATACATTTGCCTGTTTTCATATTTTACACTTAATTTGCTATGAACTTTTTTAATGTGAACGTACTTATGGAACACGCAGTACATTACTTAATATTTTTAAAACTAGTCGGATGTGCTAATCCAAAACTTTTTCCTATCTGATACATAATAAAGCTTTAAAATTCGCTATCACACAGACAATAAAATCAATATTTTTCGTAATTCTGTTGTACGTCAGCTGTTTGCAAATCACCGGGTTACATGGATGCGATGGACCCTTCATTGCACAAAAAATCGATGTGCAACACAACTACGAAAAATCTTAAAAACCTAAATCTGCATGTTAAACAAGTAAATTAAACACTTTTAAAGTATTTATTTTAATGTAATTTCCATTTATGAAGTAAAATGCTGTTAATAATTTATAAGTTTGTACATTTAAATGATTTATATGTAAAAATATTGAAGCAATGAAAAATATTTGAGATTGGAAATTTATATAGAGCACACTTTTTAGATGCCAAGTTTTGGCATTTATATTTTAGCTTTATATGGATTCTCTGACAATATACATTATGTACGCTAATATTTAATTAATAACCGTATTACAATGCATGTTGGTAAATGAGTATAGTTAATATAGAACTATTAATGACAATAATCTCAAAATTAAAACATTCTTAAAAGCAATGCATATACTTAGAAATTAATATTGTGTGTAATGTACACTATTATGTATCTTCAGCAATGTGTATTAAAAATGAGAGTAATTTTTCTAATTTTATTATGTCACTGTATATCTTTTCGGATTCCCTCATAGTCTGAAGATGTTTTATTTCTTTCTGTTTTCTAAAACATGATCTCTAGCAGAAAGCACCCCGGATAATAAATAAATTATTGAATTTCTTTTATCGTTCCTTGCGCAGCACTAGCTTGAACAAATGGTGTTAGAGTGTAGAGGAGGCATTTCCATTGTTCTCAGCTGATCGCTAATAAATTTGTTGACGAACTTTGATGTGAAAGAATGCTATAAAGTCTCCTTAGACATGTATTGTAAGACTTCCTGCAAAACAAAGATAGCTAGTTTCATTGTGATATAGAAGCTATTCCGTCTGGGTTTGAACAGATTGAGCAGAAAATTTTATTGATTAGATAGAGGCTATTATATTTATCTCTATATTGCAATAACAGAGAAAGAAGTGAATTTAATGTGGGATAATTCTGATAATTGGATTGCGTTATTTAGAATATATACACTTACAATAAAATATTTTACCCACAAATGTGAACTGGAATTTCCTAGTTTCGGTTTAAAAATACAATTTTATAAAAAACTTGTTCACGACATGCTTAAATGTAAGTAATCATTAAAACTTTTTAAAATATACTTGTCTATAAATACAAATATAGCTTTGTTTATAGTTTTTTTTAATAGAATTCATTAAAAATATTTAATAAAATTTCAAAAAGAAATCTATTGTACCTAAGTTCATGGATATCTGATGGACGCAGAGATTGCATTCCTCTATGATCTAGACATTCATTTTTTTAAATTATCAATAACGTCGCAAAGCATAAGTTAATTTTGCGAATAATAACAAATATATTTTTGGAGTATACGTAGAGTAGTTTGAAGGAAATATAATCTGTTAATCATATTTCACAAATTAATATCAATTGAGGTGTAATTTATAGTTTATTGCATATTACTCATTGAGGTGGATGCAATATTTCTTTGTTCAATTCTGAAAACATCTGAAAACCCACGTTGTTTTTTTTACACTAATTCTGTGACCCAGCTGAAAATCATTGAAACTGGATAAAATACTCCAGGTTTCATTGTAGGACAATTATACATTTTTCAATAATTCTCTTCAGTGAAAAAGAAAATGGCGGTTAAATATTTTTAAAAATTTCTAAAATTACGAATTTTGACATTTAGTATGTTGTAATTACAAAAATAAGTATAAACTTATTGTAAAACCCTAAGAGATTTTTTTTTTAATCAACATACTACCATGATACCATCTTACATCTTTTTAAACAAGGATGATTCAGAGATGTTTTGTCTTTTTTTCACTTCTTGGGATACAAGTTACTGCATAAATGGTGTAAAAGACTCGTATAGTTAATGGTAATGAACTTTTGAACCTTGGTTAGAACCATTCATTCTAAATAATGTCCTGTGTAAACTCACAATTTTAATTGTTTGGAAATTCTTTTCGGTTATTTTTTAACTACATTCTGAAAAATATCCATGAATTGTCACGTATTTTCCCTTTAATAAAATTTTTTAACACACGAACAATTCCTCTTTGATTTGCTCATTCTCCTTCAAAGCACAGAAAATTCCCCAATCTAACATAAAAATTACTTGATTTTTTTTTTTTTAATCTAAAACTGCATTTTTACAAATCACAGGGATGTTTCTGTAACTATCCTGACTAGTACCTTTTTTACAATTTTTTTTTAAAATCTAAAACTGCATTTTTACAAATCACAGGGATGTTTCTGTAACTATCCTGACTAGTACCTTTTTTACATTTTTTTTAAATCTAAAACTGCATTTTTACAAATCACAGGGATGTTTCTGTAACTATCCTGACTAGTACCTTTTTTACAATTTTTTTTTAAAAATCTAAAACTGCATTTTTACAAACCACAGGGATGTTTCTGTAACTATCCTGACTAGTACCTTTTTTACAATTTTTTTTTTAATCTAAAACTGCATTTTTACATATCACAGGGATGTTTCTGTAACTATCGTGACTAGTACCTTTATTACAATTTTTTTTTTCTTAATCTAAAACTGCATTTTTACAAATCACAGGGATGTTTCTGTAACTATCCTGACTAGTACCTTTTTTACAACTTTTTTTTTTTAAATCTAAAACTGCATTTTTACAAATCACAGGGATGTTTCTGTAACTATCCTGACAAGTACCTTTTTTACAATTTTTTTAATCTAAAACTGCATTTTTACAAATCACAGTGATGTTTCTGTAACTATCTCGACTAGTACCTTTTTTTACAAATTAGAAACGAAACTTTTACATATGGTCTTTTTCTCCTTACTTTTTCAACGACGGCGGTATATTATACCATATATTATAATATTTATACCACTTAATTTTAATCCAAAATGCCACAATGGTACCAGATTTTTGGATGAACATTTTACTTTTATTCTGTACGTACAGAAAAGCGTTTACTTATTTTCAATATTTTTTTTCGTAAATCCTGATGCCGTATAATCCACAGCATGAAAAGGACTTTTCCCCTGAAACGGTTATAATGCGTGAATCTGTAAGCTTAAATTATCCTGAAACACTGTAGTCAAAAGACTTAAATATCTCCCAAATAGTAAAACAAAATCTTTTCCAATCACAGGGCTGTGAAAATTTGCCCTGCCTGAAAATTCTACGCTTTTCGGCAAAAGATTTTAAAAATGTATATCAATTTATGTGCAATGTAAGGTACACTGAGTCTGTTTATGAGAAAATATATTCAATGCTAATATTTTATAATAATTTTACTTGAATCAATAAAACATTATTATTGATGAAACAATATTCGTAAAATTATCATTCTTTTGTAGACATTTTATTTAAAACTACACAAAAAAAAATATTTGAAATTTTCATTAATTATTTCTTCTGTGATTTAATCAAAATAGATCCTGCAAAAGCAACAACTTTCAAAAATGAAGCTCATAATTAAGAATTTACAAACTTCATATTTTTTATGAAGTTCCTTTTGTTCTGTTCTCAGTAAACGACTGTAAAACAAATTATTTTGCGTCCTAATATTTTGAATTATGAAAATTTCGTATCAAAATTTTTTCTTTAAATAAAACTGTTAAATGTACTTCATTTCTTGTGTCAAATAAGAAGAAAACATCGAATATATTTTAATTGCGGATCTGGAAAAGTATGCTGTTAGCTGCAACTGAGGAAAGTCCTTGACAGTTGTCTTAAATCACGGAATTAATAATGGTGATTTAAATATTCAGATTTAGTCCACTAAAATATTTTTTTTAATTTCCTTTGTAGTTAAACAATATTCAATTATATATTATTTTTTTAAATTTATTAATTTCATTAGAGGATTTAAAAATTTGTTATAACTAATGATTTTAAGAACCACAACACGTATTCTTTTGTAGTAATTAAGTTCAACATTTTAATAAAACTCAATTTAAATTAATTCAAATTGAGTAAATGAATTGCTTCACCCATTCATTGCTTCAATCTTTTCTTTCTCTTTGAGCTAAGGTTCTAGCAACATCGATTTTATGAGAGACAGGATTTTCAGAATTAAAATTTAAGTACTGAACCAAAAACGTTGTCTTGCGGTATGCGGATGTTATAATTTTCTTTACCGATAACCTTCACTTTTCTTTCAATTAAAATATTTAAAAATTGGAGTTTATAATCAGTTTAATTTTCAGTTGTGAACTTTTTTACATGCAGAGTTAACTTTATATAAAATTTCGGTTACATCTTCTTGTTTGTAAATAAAAAAAACACCGCCAAACATGTGTTTTCCAGAAACGAATTGTGGAGCCTAAAATTCCAATTTATTTCACGTTCAAGAAATTATTTCACGTCACAATTTTGGCCATCCTTACTGAGATGAGAAACCCATTAGCTTTAGATTTGTTTCTAGAAATGATATGCTGAGGAAGTTTTTCTTATTTCCGGTAAAAGGAGATTTAACTGAAATTTTGTAACAAGCTAATTTTATATGACCAGTAATATAGTTTACCATTAAAATGAATCTTACTGTAAGCTGAATTTCTTAGATATTTTGATTGAAAGAAAATTTAATATTACCGGTCAAGAAATTTTAAGATAAGAACACCGGAAGACAATATTTTCTGGTCAGAACTTAAATTTAAATTCTGAAAATACTGTCTCCAATAACATCGCTTTTGTTTGAACTTTAGCTTAAAGCGCAAGAAAATGTTGTATCAATGACAAAGTAGTTCAATTAGAAAAGAAAGAAATCATTACCGATTTGAAATATAATAGTTATCCTGTACGATGAATAAAATGTGTTTTTTAGAACAATCTGTATAATCCCTCATAAACCACAGAAATCCTAAAAGTTATGTCTACATTCCACATTATAAAGATTTTACAGAAAAAAATATTTAATTTGCTCAAAAAATTTCATATTTTGGTACAGCCTTTAATCCTCAGACTGTTATGAAGCATATGTTATGCAAATTCATGCCTAAAACACTGTTGTTACAGAATACCGGTGAAGTTTACAGCATCCCTTCTATAGATTGTGACTATGTTTATAATGTTGAAACTAGTAGATCGTGGACCATCCACATAGAAGCAATTATCATAGAAAAAACTTAATATAGTACCATCTGAAAATATAATGAATGTTTTTATCTTTTTTGGGAAGCAACAAAACAAATAATGTAATAAGTACTTCGAAAAAGTCTCATGAGCTGGTTACAAGTTATAGTTGTCATATATATAAAAATATATTCACTAATGAGAAATTTATTATTTCTGCTGTTTTAATACTGGTGCATTGCTGTTATATATATCGGGTGCGTCATAAATTCCTGCAATCTTTAAAAATTCATAATATAAGAAGTAATGCTCGGAAAAATTTCGGTTTGCGCTAGTATGATCAGAAAGAATTTGGATTTTTTTCCATGTATAATAAAAAATGATTCGAAATGTAACTGATAGAGAATGCTCACACGTCATACTGAGGCGTTTTATGCAAATCAGTCAAACACAAACAGACAATGAAACAAATCACAATAACATGACACTGTGCATTTATTTTAAGGTAAAAGATACTCAACATGTCCACCACCACCAGGTATTAGGCAAGTGATGAGCGTCAATACGTCTGTTAGAGCTGAGTGTAGCATGTCGGCATCGATGCCACTGACGGTCCGTCGAATGGCATCTTTCAGTTCCATCAAAGTGGCTGGGGAGAAAGGTGACGTGAAAATGACCATGAAAAAAATTGTTTGTTATTTTTTTTTGGATAAGTCGCAAAATTTGTCTTTTGGCACATTGAATATTAGTTTAAATTTTCACTGCATTTGGAATTCATTTTTAGGGCTCTACCAGCTCTTAAAGATCATGTCCTTTTTATGTGAAAATCCCACTATGTCGTGTAAAGTATTCAAATTATTTTTTTTACAGAATTTCTCTGATTTTAGTAAAATAACCCATAAAACATGACTGATTAACGTATTACTTGTGATCAATGCAAGTGTCGTCATGTTTTGACACCTTGAAGGTAAAGGTCACATGTGAATTGTTCGCAATGATAAAGAAAATGTAAAATAATTAGATATACAGTTCACTTTTATGTTTTGAATACACATGAAAGATAGTTCTCTGAATGTATAGGAAAGACAATTTTCTGAATATATAGTAATGCAATAAAAGGGAAATGTACGATGAACTGTAAAACGATCTGATATTTCAATCTAATTTATATTGGCCTTTGGTAATAAAACTAGGCATTCTGTTTTGTGATTTGAGTTTTGTGCGTATATATCCGTCCCTTGCTTCTACTCTTACAACAGACAATGATGCTTTTGTAACTAATTTCACGCATCTTTCAATCTTTTGGCAATCATTGTTTCAAAAAATCTAATAGCATCATTCTTTCTCAGCTGTTCCGTCACAACCTACAGCCATAAGTTTGTCAAGGTTTAAGTTGTTTTCAGTGCAGTATTTTAAAGTACTTTTTGTAATATGTTTTCCGGATCCAAAAGATGATGTAAAGTGCCCCTGATACAGTGAATTTGGCTCTTCAACCAGAGATACATGTTCCTCACTTATGATGCAATCTATTCCATGTAATCTATCTCCAATTTTCTCTTGATGTAGTGTTTTATGTTTTCTTCCATCAAAATATATACTTTCGATTCCTACTTCTAAAGCTTTCAGGTCATCTTTTTTCGCACATTCTCTAGTTTTCTTTTGTTCTCAGCGTACTTAGCTTCTGTCAATTATATGTGATGAATAGTATTCTGTTATACTGCCAATATGTTGTGGAGTTGCAGAAGTTATTGTTGACACGTCAGAAACCCCATACTGATCTGAGACCCCTGAAACCGTAGGAGATGTGTTCTCATTTGTCTTTGTGACTCTTCTTTAGAATTAGATGCTTGTGATATGGATATTAATACTTCACACCCTGATGAAGAACTGCTACTTAGTTTTTCATCATCACTATCAGAATACATAACAACTGTACTGACATGATTAACTGCAGACTTGAAACTTGGCTTTTCAGCCCTCATCGAATCTCTTATTTTCTTGTCTTCTCTTTGTCTCAATTTACTTGTCTCTGCTTTATCGAATGTGCCAATAACCCTCTTTACTGTTGACCTTTGATCAAAAAGAAATGAGGAGGAGGATTTTGGAGGCACCTTCTTTGATTTCTCGCAAGTACATTTAGGAATTGGCTTGTATTTGCACTCCGAAATGTCTAGAAGTTTACGTACAGCTTCAGATTTGAAAAACTGAAATTTCTTCATGTAATTATCATTTCTTTTAGATTTGGCGAATCGAATAAGATTCTGGTATTCAGAAAAATTGTTGTCTATCATTTGATCAATACCCCTCTGGGAAACTATATGAATTGATGCTTTCTTCCAAATTTCTTCGATCTTCGATCTTCTCTCTTAGGATTTGAATTACCTATGACTTTGATGGATCTTTACCATTCTTACTCTGTTTTAATTATTGTCTTATATATAAGTAACATTTTATAACGTCTGCTAGTATTCGCAAAACAACTTCACTTAGTTTTGAAGGCGCACCAAATATGAGAGATTCCACTGCACTTCTAGTAATGGTAAACTTTGGTTTGCCTCCACTCGCACTCATATTTTTGTGCTAAAAATGAAAAAATAATTTGTAAACCTCAATAAAACGTTGTGAAATAAAAAAAAAGAAACAAAAATTTTAAAATAAAGATTAAAGGTTTTAAAATGATTAAGGAAGTTACAATATACATTTTAAGGGGTCTCAGGAGTCTTACTTTTCCCCAGAAGATGCAAGTTTGCATCATGTCACATTTTATTTTATTTTTGATTTCATATAACACACAATAAAATGACATTTTTACCACTAATAAGTCAATATCAGCTTGATTTAACATAATTACTTCAATGTTGTACAATTCATATTTAATTATTTTAAAAAAGTTAATAGTTTTAAAAAAAAGTTTTAAAAAAATTCGCAAGGTATCTACTGCGCGCAAAGTTGTAGAAAAAATATTGCTTCAAAAATAACAAACAAAACTGATAATGATGTAAAATTGATGTATCTTGAACTTATACTTCAATCTCAAGAAATTAAAAAAATAAATTTTCTTAAATTTAAATGTAAACTGTAAAATGTTTAAAAAATTCATTTTTTGTTGAAAAAATGCCAATTTTAAAATAAATTAAATTTTTAATTGCTTGAAATTGAAGTATAAGTTCAAGATTCATACATTTTACATCATTATCAGTTTTGTTTGTTATTTTTTAAGCAATATTTTTTCTACAACCTTGCGTGCAGTGGATACCAGGCAAAACCAGGCAAAAAAGTTTTTTTTTTACTTTTTTAAAATACTTAAACTTTTTTTAATAATTAAATATGAATTGTACAACATTGAAATAATTATGTTAAATCAAGCAGATATTGACCTATTAGGGGTAAAAATTTCATTTTATTGTGTGTTATATGAAATCAGATATAAAATAAATTGTGACATGATGCAAACTTGGATCTTCGGAGGAGAAGTAAGACTCCTGAGACCCCTTAAACATAAAAACGTCAAACGAGATTACCAACGAACACTGTAAATATACAATTTATGGTAAAAACATATTGTGTGAAACAATGAAAATATAAAGGTCCTGGTAGAGCTCTAAAGAAGTTTTTCAAAATTCATGAAATTTTGCACGTATATTATAGATACTAAAAAGCAACTTTTGGGTGCTATCCGAAATCAAAAATTCCAACTTTCGTTTTTTCACTCCACCCTACTGGGGAGCCCCGGTATACACGAGACTTTAAGTATCCCCACAACCAAAAATCTGCTGGGGTCAAGTCTGAAGATCGTGCGGGCCACTCAAATTACAACCTCGACTTATCACTCGGTCTTCAGTGAAAGTGTCCAACAGGAACGTCTTGACTCCACGTGCAAAGTGGGGCGGGGCACCATCCTGCATGAAGGTGACGACAGGTAATGCATGTCTTATTAAAATGCAGGCACAATGTGGTCACACAAAAGCGTAAGATACCGTTCTGCAGTGACTGTAGAAGTTTTCCAGCCGGATTGAGGACAAAGCTCTTCAAAAACGAAAGGATCCAAAATGAAAGACGCGGTGAAACCACACCAAGCAGTCACATGGAGAGCATGCAGTGGCTTGGTCAGGTACTCACGAGGGTTTGACGTCACCCAGATACGACTGTTTTGCGTATTGACGTCACCATGCAGTGAAAAGTGTGCTTCATCCGTCCACATGACGTTCAGCAACCATTGTGGGTCATGTTCCATATGTACCAGCGCCCATGTAGCAAACTTTAGTCTTTTATCTGTATCTGCCGGTAATAACTGGTGCATTGGCTGTATCTTCTATAGATGCAGATCCAAGATTCCGTGCAGAATACGTCGAATCGACGATTGCGGAATCCCCGTTATTCTCCCAGCTTCACGAGCACTGCTACTCCCTGTTGATGTCTCAGCTGCCAATTTTTCCATGACACTTTTTACAACATGGACGCGATCCGCTCTCAAGGATGGTCTGCCACTACGTGGACGATCCTCGAAACTCCCCGTTTTCTCAAAACGTCGTACTAAATTGAGTATTCCATTCAATGAAATAGGGTTTTTTTTTGCGCCTTAAGTCCTTTCTCTGTGCGAAACTTTCGGAATGTAATAGTTGTGGATTGACCATTCTTGTAGAAAACTTTAACCACCAGCGCCCGATCTGGTAACGATAGCATGTTGCCGAGAACGAATGACGAATCCATTTACAGCCAGGTGTTTTATTGCGAACCTGATTTGCGAAAAACGCCTCAGTATGACGTGTGAGTGCCCTCTATCGGTTACTTTTGGAATCATTTTTTATTATACATGGAAAAAAATCTAAAATCCTTCTGATTATACTCGCGTAAACCGAAACTTTTTCCGAGCATTTCTTCTTTTATTATGAATTTTTAAAGTTTGCACAAATTTATGACGCACCCGGTTTTAATATATATTTGCATAAAATACCTCGTATTTAATTCTTAAAATGTATTCGCATTGTATAGATATAAGGTAGATTATCTGAAGTATATATTACTTACAAACTTTCTAAGATTATCGTATAGATTTACTGATTGTTAATATTTAATAAAATGCATAAAAATTTAAAGAAGAGATTTCTCGTGTGTTGTCATTTTTCGCTACCTCAAATGGATTTACAATTCGACAATATCACATAAAAAAAACATTTTGAATGAAAGTATCGAGTTAAAAGTAACATATTTTATTATCCCTTATAAAAATAATCTCATCTGCTTCACGTCAAAGACCCTTTTAAAAAACAAAGAAGATACAGCATAAAGTATGAAATATACATGCATACTTTCTAGTATAATCTTTCATTTTCGATAAAAAAAAACGCAATTACTATTTCGTCTTTCACTGTCTTCTTAGTACTTTACATCTATTATTATCATTCATTATCGTTAAATAAAGCTAATTAGTAACATCTGGATGTAATAAATGTTTTTCTCATATTACAAAGCAATAAAACAAGCAATACAACAAAGAGTTAGAGAAAGCTTAATGAGCTGAATACCAATTAACTATGCTTCACTTGAAATATCTTCATTTATGAGAAATGTCTTACTTCAAATTTTTATGCTGATATGCCGGTATTAATATATATTTAATATTCTATGCGTAAAATACCTCGTCTTTAATTCTTAAAATGTATTCGCATTGTATAGATATAAGGTAGATTATCTGAAGTATATATTATTTACAAACTTTCTAAGATTATCGTATAGATTTACTGATTGTTAATATTTAATAAAATGCATAAAAATTTAAAGAAGAGATTTCTCGTGTGTTGTCATTTTTCGCTACCTCAAATGGATTTACAATTCGACAATATCACATAAAAAAAAACATTTTGAATGAAAGTATCGAGTTAAAAGTAACATATTTTATTATCCCTTATAAAAATAATCTCATCTGCTTCACGTCAAAGACCCTTTTAAAAAACAAAGAAGATACAGCATAAAGTATGAAATATACATGCATACTTTCTAGTATAATCTTTCATTTTCGATAAAAAAAAAAAACGCAATTACTATTTCGTCTTTCACTGTCTTCTTAGTACTTCACATCTATTATTATCATTCATTATCGTTAAATAAAGGTAATTAGTAACATCTGGATGTAATAAATGTTTTTCTCATATTACAAAGCAATAAAACAAGCAATATAACAAAGAGTTAGAGAAAGCTTAATGAGCTGAATACCAATTAACTATGCTTCACTTGAAATATCTTCATTTATGAGAAATGTCTTACTTCAAATTTTTATGCTGATATGCCGGTATTAATATATATTTAATATTCTATGCGTAAAATACCTCGTCTTTAATTCTTAAAATGTATTCGCATTGTATAGATATAAGGTAGATTATCTGAAGTATATATTATTTACAAACTTTCTAAGATTATCGTATAGATTTACTGATTGTTAATATTTAATAAAATGCATAAAAATTTAAAGACGAGATTTCTCGTGTGTTGTCATTTTTCGCTACCTCAAATGGATTTACAATTCGACAATATCACATAAAAAAAAACATTTTGAATGAAAGTATCGAGTTAAAAGTAACATATTTTATTATCCCTTATAAAAATAATCTCATCTGCTTCACGTCAAAGACCCTTTTAAAAAACAAAGAAGATACAGCATAAAGTATGAAATATACATGCAAATTTTTTCAAATTTTCAATTTTTTCATTCAAATTGGCAATTTGTACAGTTTGTACAGTTTCTACAATACATTTGTTGCAATCTGCAACAAAATGCAATTCAAATTTGAAATTTGTACTCCCCTATCTTCTTACGAAAAACTTCGTCAGCAAATATCTAAATCTTAATTGTTAAAAGTGCTTATTATACAGGTATGTATATCTGATACTTAAATCTAATACATTTCATTTATTTAAATAAATTAATGTATGTTGTACTTTGAAATTGACGTATTTATTTCTTTATATAAGCAATTTAATGTATTATAAATAAATAAAATATTTTTAATGGAGTATTTTGGAAAACTTTTTAAAGTTTGTTTGGTAAGAAAATATTGAATCTGTACGTTGTACTCTATCTCAAATTGCATTCCAATTACAAATTTAATTCGTGAGGTAAAATAAAAATACGATATACATGCTTTCTTCTGATTATTCGCATCGTTGCCATCTTCTTTACCTTTACTTGGATGTTTTATTCTCTTAAATACCAGACAACTAAAATTAATTATTTATTATAACTTTGAATAGCTAAAAGGTGTTTGTGATTTTAGAGATTTTCATAGAAAAGTAAATGCCACTGTTTCATCTATAGTTACGATATTAGCTTATGAAAATGCGACATTCCAGAAATTAAGAACATAATTTAATGTACACTGTAATGCATCATTTTAGACACAATGAAATATTTCAAACTGAAAACAAATACACTGATCTGTTTTATAATTCAAAAAGAGATTTTCTTTCAAATATTCCACAGTGAATTAACATTATGAAGGAATCCTATGAAAATATTGAAGTTGATGTAAATTTACAGAGGTGCCAAGTACCCACTAATCTTCCGTAATATGTGGTTTAATCTAACCCAGTTTAACAACGCTTCATACCAGAAAAATTATTGCATGAATCTTTATTTAATTAATTTCAGGTTTCTACATGGATTTTATTTAATTGAATTTCGTAAAAACTTTTCTGGTGCAAAACATGTTAAACATAGGTAAAATTAACTCGCATATTACGGAATTTTAATGAGAGCTATGCACCTCTCAATAGTGTCTCATTAAAAATGTAAAATACAAAATTGTTTTTGATGTGAAACCGATTAACATTCAAATTTAGATATTTTATTAATATGATGCGTAATATCATAGCATTTATTTTGGTGTCGAAACATTACTGAGGTTAAAAGCGGCGTTGGCATCGTTTATTCGATGTAATTAAAGGATGTTATTCATTATGTACAGCATAACACATATTATAGCATAATTAATTGTTACTTTAGTTTCTACCATTGCTCAGGCAATAGTATTTATTTTTTTTCAGGAGCAGTAGTCGTATATATTAACAGTAATAGTACTATTATTGTTAATTGCCATTACACTTCTTTAAAATAAATGTATTTGTATTGTCATTAACATACATATATTAAAAGTTATCATTAAAAACATTGTCAGATATTCAAGTATAAAACACATATGATTAAGTTCGACTTTTTTAACAAAAAAGTATAATCCATACCCAATGCTTCTACACATATTTCCTTTAACCTTTGTTTCACAACCTTTCATTTCACGTTTCACATGATGTTATTCTTTCTAAAATCTCCTATACTCATTTTTAACCATATAGACAGGAGCTTCATCAGTCCATATGATGTTTCAATTACTGTTTCTTTCTTGGCCCTTTTTTTGTTCCCCTTTTATATCTTTGAAGATTCTAACGTAGTCCATCGGATTTTTACGGTAACTTTATCTGTTTTCTCATGTGTATACGAGATAATACACTAACGTTGAAAGAGATACCTGAATAATAAAGAGAGGTGGTCTCTTACTGTAAGCTACACATCTCAAATAAAAAGTTTCTAAATTATTTATATTTTAATTTAAATCGTTTTGCTATTTTTAAAAAAATATTCATTAAAATATTTTTTTTTTATATTTTAAGCGTACATGCTTGTACAAAAACTTCTTAATGAGTGCTTAATGATGAAATTGGATTTTTTTTATTTTCTTACTTTTTAACATTAGCCGTAAATTACTTTTTAATTGCTTTTGATGTCTCACTATAATAATAAAATTCACGAGTATGTTTAAAACTGTATAAAGTGCACAAACTTATAAAAAATGTGAATTTGTAATTATCAACGTAATTTCCTCCAGTATTGGTCTTTTATTATACATTACAGATATTTTATTACAGTTTCTTAAAATATTCCGGTGCAAGAAAAATTTAATAAGGTAATTAATTGTGCATTTTATATTTAATTTTATACAAAAAAAATATTATTTAAAAAATAAAATAGATTTAAAATATACTTTAAATACAATATTTGTAAAAACACAATCGCATTTCAACATTTTATTCGTTATTTAAATTTTTTATAAAGAATGTTATATTTGAAAAATACATTAATGTTGTCAAAATCGTACATAAAACATTGTAATTTTATTTAATGATAATTTTTAATGCTACCTAAAAATAATAAGATTTTACCTCGTTTATCAATATTTTTTTCATCTTTCAACAGTCGATATAAAAAAAAAATAATAATTGATTATCATGAATTCGGGGAGGGGAAATTAGGTATTCTGGCAGCAGTGACTAAATAAGAGGAAATTGAATTTGAGAATCAAAATTTTTTGCTTCCAATTTAATTATCTGTGGATGAGGAATGTAATTCCCAGTTTCCTTCTACAAGTATAGTTTCGGAAATTGAATATTTTTTTTTGTATATTTATTTCAGGCGAGGATTTTAAATATCTGATAAATCACATTTCTCTATGTTGCACAATGAATGCTCTTTTTATGTTGTATTTAAGACATTGTATTTATTTTTCTGAAATAAATATGTATAGTGTAATTATAATATATTTTGCTTAAACACTTTAAAAATTCAATATAAGAAAAAACAATCAGTGAATAACATAACCCGTGCGTCTGTATAAATAAATTAAATCACATATAGACATATTTAGTTATGTACTCATTTTTACACACGCACGCACACATTAATAGTGTCCCTTGCTATCGTTTTGTCTGACCGTACTTTCTGAAAACATTAGTTATATATTTACAATATAAAAAATATATTTAAACGACACGAAATAATAACAATTGATGATATTTATAGATTTTTCATTTAAATATTTTATTAAAACATTTTATTAAAATATTTAATTACATGAAAATAAATATTTTTATCATTTTAACAACATCCTTCAGCTACGTTCTTGAAGGTTAGAATTAAATTCGATATTTTGAAATTAATTATCATTGAGTTTTTAATTCATTTTATTTCCTAAATTCAGGAGAAATTCAAATTCTCTGCAAATTTTTAAAAGTGAATTACATACATGCTTCCATATTATCATCCTTTATAGCACCCCAAAATTTTCAAATTATTTTTAAAATGTGTTTCGTATATTTCGTCGCCTATATACTTCCTTTATGCGTTACGGAAGAAAAAAAGTTAATCAATATATTATTATGCTAATGTACCGTGGGATACTTTGATATTCCTTTTGTGAAATAAAATTTACATTTTCAACAATATGTATTAAATGAATAAAATTTGGTATATTTTGTGGTACATATAAAAATTGTTAAATACCCGAAAGTTTATGAAAAGGTACACACAAATTAATTAAAACACGGTACTGACTGTGAGAGGTAAATTGCTGAAATTGAATTTTTGGATTCTTAACAGTATTACTCATTTTGTAAGATTTTTAATTAGATATTTTGTTTCCTCATTATTAATTGACGAATTTTTGTTACATTATTCTTGATATGTTTTAAAGTGTTTTATAACGTATGAGTAATTCAATTTTTTATTGCTAGAGATGTTGGAGTTACTAAAGTATATGTACGTGTGCATACTACCCTTAAGCATCAGATGTTATGCATAGTACGATAGCACGCGACATTTACTCCTGGATTTGCCAGCTGTGTACGTCAGAATTCAGGTATTAAATGCCCTGTCATCAACATCTGTGTATAGATCCTGTCAATATTGTCCTCAAACACCTAGAAATTACTATGAATGTCCTATGTTAATGAACTAGATACGCGCTGTCCTATTAATGTATACATCGCGCATTATGTTTAGAAATGCAGAGGATATCTAACTATGAAGTTATTGAAAAATATTCTTAATTTTTTTTTTTAATAGATGATTGATTAAGTATGACATTTTGTTTTTTTCCTGTTGCAAATATTCTGTTTTATGTTTTTGCAACCAAAGGACCAGGAAAAATATGATTATAAAATTGACCCTGCAACACTCATATACATTTTAACACTAGAACGGCCGAAAACTTTGACATCCTAAAACAGCCATCGGTGTCACTTCGACACCACTAATTTGATTATGCAAAATGGACGCGATAAATTCTAATTTAACACTATACTCCGTCATTGTACTTTAATTAGACTTATATTGTTATCTTTTCACTAAAGAACGATGATTAATCTTACAGAAAAACACATTAAATCAAAACGGCCGAAAATTTCGACATCCTAAATCAGCCGCCGGTGTCATTTCGACACCAGAGGCGTAGCGTCAAGGGGGCACGGATCACTTTACTACCAGTATTTTTATATACTATATTTGGCCTTATTTAATTCATGCCGTTCAAAGATTAAATAAGGCTAAATGTAGTATATAATTATACTGGTAGTAAAATGATCGTGCCCCCCCCTTACGCTACGCCACTGTTCAACACCACTAATTTATTTGTGTAAAATGGACGCTATAAGTTCTAATTTATCAGTATATTGCGTCATTGTACTTTAATTAAGCTTATATTGTTATATTTTCACAAAAGAACGATGATTTGTTGTAAATTCTGCTTGGTGTCGAAATAACACCAAAGGACGTTCTAGGTGAATTTCGCTGTAATTTAAAAAAAAAATCGAATCACATAATACAAATTTCGATAGTGCGCTTATTACGTAAAATGATTAAAAGTCATACAATTTGAACAATATAGGTGAAAAAATGTGATAGAGGGATAAGGCGAAATTCGGTTTGGTGTCGAAATGACACCAGCGGACGTTCTAGTGTTAAATTAAATCATAGAATAAATCTTAACTAATAATATTCAACCAAAACTTATTTAAAAAACACTAAGTAAATGGTATAAAATGGGCATTAAAGTGGACATAACATAAAATACAGTAAAACAATTCCATTATAGATTCTAAAAAATGTTTAAAAAAAAACTCGTTTATTGATATAAGAAAAATAAAAGTTGGTGTAAATATATAAAAATATATAAAATAAATACAAAGAAATATGATATAATAAATTTTATTTATCTATTAAAATGAAAAATTTCTAAATAATGAGCGAGCTATAGAACGAGCAAAATTTCTAAAGAAAAGTAATGCAACACTATGAAAGAGCGACTAAAATAAATTTGCAGGCAGATATAGAATTAACGTAATTTTTGTTCTACTAAATAATGCAATTCAGTGATTTGATATAGGGGATGATCAGTAGGAAGTAAAGGCACATTTTGGGGTAGTACAAGCAGAGTACTTTCAATTATAAAAATCTATTTCTTGGGAAGATGATATCCGAAATGATAATATTCACTTACATAAAGCAATTTTGCCACTACCTTTGTCCTTTCATCTATTTTTTGTTTCTTTCCGGCAGCATAATGTCTCCTGCCATGGTTGCTAACCTTCTTGACGTTGCCAATCTCTTTCTTTTCTCATACAATACATCTGGAACACTATAACTGTAACACACTCTTTTCAGTGTTGGCAATTTAATGGTTTTGTTTCCTAATCACTACCACTATTTTGTAATAGTAATTTTACACTTTGATTAATAACGGGATATCTGTCTTTAACCCCTTCGCGACGAGCGTCCTTTACACAATTTTAAATCTTTAACCACCGGTTTTTCAAAACAGAAATTTTCGCCTAAATGAATCGCAGAAATGCTATCATTAAATAAGGCAAATCTTACAATAAAAAGTAAGTGGTGGGAATATATAACTTTGCCACCAGTATTATTAAATAAAAATATTTATTATTGTTTTTTGCAGATTGAGAAGGTAAAAATTTATTACTGAAAATTACCGGTGTCAAAACATCGCAAAACTTAGCATTTTTAGACCACTGCTTGCCCTCCAAGAGGGTTAACCCCTTGAAGGGCACCGGTATATTATATATAACACTTAATTTTAATCCCAAAATGCCACAATGCCACCAGAATTTTATAACCAATTTCTGAATTTATATGGTACATGAGAAAAAGCTTTTACTTATTTTAAAATAAATTCTTTCATGAATCCTGGTGCCAATCAAGCATTTCAATATTTTAGCTACAAAAGTACTTTGCCCCTGAAGGGGTTAAAAAAGGTGGATGCTACTAATTGAAAATAAATGTAGTTATTTTGAATGAAAATAACTATTTAATTTGCTTGAATGTTCCACTTGTAAATATGTCTGTGATGTGCATACATATAGACAGGGATGTTTTTATATTATTCCTTCCCACTATATATTTTAAGTGAATGAAGTTTTTATTTGGAAGATTCCCAGAACCACGACTGTCAAAGAAGTTAACTTCAAAATAAATATTAAATTAAATTAGTTTAAAACACAACAACAACGAAAAATCATGCACCATAGATTATGAAATAAGAAACACATTCTAACAATAACATAATTTTCTTAAGATTTTTTTTCATATAATAAAATGAGATATATAAAAAAGAAATTTTGAAAACACATAATTACATATACATAAAAACACATAAATGTATACCACGAAGTGAAACGCACTTCCTGTAATAATCCGATTAAAATTAATCGTAAAAGATTTTTCCTCATATATCAGATTGTAACGGAATTATTTTGCGGGGACCTGTAAACGAATTGTAGATGCTACTTACTTTATACTCTTTAGAAAACATGCTGTACTGCAACTCAGTGAGTCACATCAATCTCATTATGTTTCAAATATCATAACATCAATATAATGTCCGTAAACGATCCCCCCCCCATAGACTAAAATGTAACGAAAATATTTTTTTTGTCCCTGTAAAAGAATTATAAATGTTACGCATTTTATTTTCAATACCAAACACTCTATAGCAAACCTCAATAACATTTAAATATTACATGGTAATATGAGTATATTTATGAGAGTTAGAACACGGCTAGTCAATCAGGCATACAGACAAACACAATTCATAGGCACTTTACAATGGGAAGTGTTAAAACACAAACTTTTTTAAGCATGGAATGTTTTACCTTTTAATTAGAACTATTTTCATTTATGTATGCTTAGTAAAAAGCGCTAACTAATCATTTTATATATTAAAAAAATTACAGTTTATTTTTGAGAATGGCAACGGGAAAGAAAAAAAATCATTTATATATTACAAAAAATGTTTTAATTTTGTAACAAACAAATGTTGTAACAAAATTTTGTAACAAAATTTTATGTTAAGTCACATCCTAAAAGGTTAAAAAAAATCAGTTTTTGCTCAGGTTCCTTTTTAAGATATGGAAACAGGGGGAGAAAAAGCATTACTTATACTTTCTATTCAGGATTTCTGAACTGTTTTGTCTTCACGTAATCATAATTTGATTAAGATTAATCTCTTAACATATAGTCATAATTTGAAAATATCATATTGTCATCTGGATCACATGACAGCACACAAGTTCTAGAACTCTAACACATCAGGAAACAGGGTAAAATATGAATGATAAAGTCTATCATTACATACATAAACAATTTTATATATAAGCCTGTTACAAGCTTCTCTGCGTCTAAGTTATCAAGTAACAAATAACATCTTAGTTATGATATTTTTATGATTAAATATAATTTTTATAGATTTGAAAATCACCAGAATGTTTTAAGATATGAAAATTAAAAGTATCCTTCTTTAGTTAAAGTATTAAATAAACGAAAATTCAAGACATATTATTATTATTATTATACTAAATAGTATTGTTTCGACATAGTAATCTTCTACTTATTTAATCACAGAATTATGCAATAATATAAGGCAAAAACTAATATACGAAAATGTAGTATTCAGAATACCGAAACACAATTATCCATAATATATGTATCTCATCCTCAGTACTTCAAAATAATAGATTGAAAGTATCGGCGATTTTAAACATGGAGAACATTAAATATCTCTACTGCACAGAATGAACTTTTCATATATATACTGTATAAAGCTCTTATTTCATAGTAAACTGACTGTCATATATCAGTCATTTTCCCAATGACCTGATGTCACTTAAAGTGACATTTTACTAGATGGCGATGCCTCATGAATTTATAAGTACCATTAATCATCATCTTAGAACACAGAATGGTGATTTTGGGTGTATTGACGGTATGACCAAAACTTATTCCCACAGAACTTGACTTAAGGGGAAAAATAGATGGATAGGGCAAGTAGAAAAATAACTCAGAGTTAAGTAGAGATAAAAGAGGGAAAGAAATATATTCTTATAAGAACGGCAGCATGTCTTTTAGGAAAAGGATACTTTTTTATTTGGGGGTATTTCGTAAAGCAATCGACAGTACTGTGTGTTAAAGAAACTTTATTTGAAGATAAAGTGACATATTATTTATCCAGTTATGGTCCATAATCTGCAAATATACATATATATATATATTTTTTTTATGTCGACATGGCAACTATTATGGTTATTTCACTTTTGTTGTAAGATATGAATAAAACGCAATTAATTTTGGAAAAAACTTATAAAGAATAAATAAATTACATTAAAAATAGATTAATTAGATACGGAGTAAGTAATCAGAATAAACGGAGTAATAGAGTATACAAAATAAAGAAAATGCTGAAAATATTTTTATTTTTGAGCATAAAAATTTTTGCAATTTTCTGTTTGTTGTGACTGAATTTAGGTTATTGACTTCTTATTTATAGTTTTACAATCCATTTTAACTGGTTTCCGTAATTATATTTCCTACAAAATATTACCGTAGGAATATAACAAAATAATCCCACGCACAGTAGATTACAACAATGTTATTTATTTTCTTTATACGTACCTTTTAGAGAAACACAAGTTATTTTCAGAGCTTGCAACATTTACGCTTTTTTCTCACCCCTAAAATTTAATTTTACATTTTGCCTTATTTATTTGCCGAAATTGGCGATTAAATACATTAATAAATTCGATTAAATTTTAGAGGTTAGAAAGGTGCAAAAGTCGACAGCTATGTATTTTAATATTTAATTTTTATATGAAGCAACAGAGATACGTTGATTCATTTTCTTTTTATTTAGCAATTATCTTTTTAAATTATCTGTGCTTTTATAAGTTGCATAAATTAATTTATTTGTACAATTTTTAAATGTTCATTTTTTTAATTATATATTTTCTATTTTTTAATTCTATCTCAGTTGGGTTGCGTATAGTACTTCAAAATCATCGAATACATATCCATATTATTAGGATTTTTTATTGAGTACTATTAGAATCATATATATATATATATATATATCATTTTTTCCATATTACATTAAAACTAGTTGTAATCTCTCTTTGTAACTATTGTAAATTAGCTTTTATGGTTAATTTTCAAATTTATTGAAACTTTTTTTTACTGTTAGATTTCTATAAAAACCATTTAAAGAAATTTCTGTACATTGCTTTTTTTGTTTTCAAATGTTATTTATGTACGTTTTTACCTGTATATATATAAGAAAGTATTCGCAATGGCCACAGATGTCTAATAAGAAAAAAGTAACTAACGGCCAGAAATGGCTACGAAAAAAAGGCTAGCTACTGAAAAGTGTCTACTAAAGATAAATTTTACTATAACCTTTATGTAATTTACTTTATATTTTTGTAAAATGCATCTAGCTTCACTGTTTCTTAGCAATGTTCTATCGAAAATGCCCAGACTGCGACACGAAGACAAGTATTGCGTACTTTTTATACAGTCTGCAAATACATTTATCTTTTACAAATACTTGTATCTTCTGTTTATATTCTTTTATTTGTTTTATCTCTAAAGATTTGTATAAGTTAAACTGCCTGCATTGTTTTCTTATTGTTCATTTACAGTCATAAAAATGTATGACTTTTTGTTCTTTTTCCCTATTGTAAGGAAAATAACTGAATATAGTTTATTATTTTACGAATGAAAAGTTAAGAAATATGTTTTAAAAATTAATGAAAAGTTCAATTTTATTAATGCAGTATTTTTTTAGTATTTTAATTAAAGCAATATTAAGTTAATAGAACGTATTTTGAAATGTTTACAAAATTGATCATTTCAGGGTGATTTATAATTTTATGCAATGTTTGTTGTTCTAGCATTACACACTTTATTCATGACCTACGTAATTTTCGGACAGATCTTACTATTTATTTTTCTTCATGCTACTTTTAAAAAATAAATTAAACATTAGGTTGAAAAATGTGATACCAAGTAAAGTCATATAATACTTCGTTCTTTTGCAATGAATGTACAGAAAATAATGGAACAATGTTTGAAAATGTTTCTGACGCATTTACATCTTGAAAAAGGTTTCGAAGAATAATATTATATTTAATCATGGATTATAAAATCATCAAATTACACTGAGAAAACTTTTATTGGTTTGAAATATTTTTTTAAATAGTAATTTAGTCTTGTGTAAAATATGCTGGATATAATATTTTTGAGAAACGAACAAGAAATATTCAAAAACTGTTTTAAAGATAACTTTATTTTATGACTCTGAAACCCTCTTATTTACAGTTTAAAATTCACATAATATTTAGGTACGATATTTACACACACATATAAACTACTTTGAAGTACATTTTGTTTATTTTGTTTTGTTTTAACCTAATATACATTACATTTCAGTTTTATTTTATTATATTACGAAATCTTTGAAATCAATCGACATATTTTTCAAGATTCTTTTCAAACTTTAAAAAAGTATTTATCTGCGTGCGATATCCTATGGAATAAAAGGGATGATAAACAGTTGTTTGACATTCTTTATTTTTAACGTTACATGCACATGAGATTTTCAAAGTGGGGATTCGATGTATCATTTGTGAAAGAAAATGCTGCTATATCAGGAGATAATCTACATATTTATGTAGAATAATAATTATTGAAATAATATGCAAATTCAAAATAAAACTGACTGAAGAAAATAAAACCTATGACAGCTATGCATTTTGTCTATGGGAAAAAAATAGCAATTATAATTACTTTCCGATTTTCATTACCAACAAACAAAGATTCAAAACAATGCTCTTCATGTTTACATCAGAAAACAAAGAAAAAAGGCGATATTTAAAAGGAGTAATAACGTATGGTCTACATGAGAATACTTTTCGTAAAATAGCAATCATAATTATTTTCCGATTTTTAGTACCAACAAACAAAGATTCAAAACAATGCTCCTCGTGTTTACATCAGAAAACAAAGAAAAAAGGCGATATTTAAAAGGAGTAATAACGTATGGCCTACATGAGACTACTTTTCGTAAAATAGCAATCATAATTATTTTCCGATTTTTAGTACCAATAAACAAAGATTCAAAACAATGCTCCTCATGTTTACATCAGAAAACAAAGAAAAAAGGCGATATTTAAAAGGAGTAATAACGTATGGCCTACATGAGAATACTTTGTGTGTTTGTAGTGCAAACTATACTGACTATATTTAAACCTTAATAGACAGAAGCAACACAGTCACAGAAATCTTTTGAGCTAATATAATCGTTTATTAACTCTTAAAAGTATATAATGAAATATATTAAAAATGTAATACTTATATAAAATTTTGAATCCCACTTAAACCATACACACAAAGTATGCAACATTAAAATTCTACTTCATCATTTATTTTCTCAAGAAGTTTAGCTTAAATTCATCTTAAATTTATTCCTTATATCCTTTAGTGTAATGAAATCTTTGAATTTGATATAGCATAACTATTTTCTAGATTAATATGCAAACTTAATAAAATAATTATCTTATGTACAATGGCCAATGAAATAATGCGACTAATACACATTTGTTTGGTATTACTTCCGTTTAAATCTCATACAAACAACATTTATTAAGCAGAAATTTAAGATAAATTGTGAAGAAAATAAATATCGTTGTCGATATACTGATTACAAAAACAAAATGTAGTTTGCGCTAGACTAAAGAATTTCTATCATTTCTCCATACACATTCGATGTATTTAAATGTATAGATATATTTTTGACGGACAACTTGAGTGTGTAGTTAAACGTTTTTGACATGCTTGAATTGTGCTGATAAAAATGTATGAAATGACCACATCATTTTTAATTTATTTGTAAATTCCAATATAACGTCTCATCACAACTAATAAAACATATATATATATATATATGTATATATTTGAATTCATAAGGGTTCACATATTCACATATATATATACATATATATATATATATATATATGGGAATTATCAGAAGTAACAACAACAATAATACGAACTCAATGTATTATTACTTTTCACGAGCAACGATAAAGGCGATGAGTTCACGCAAGACCAAGAAAAGCACGCAGCACGAGCGGTTGTTCTATAGTTTTTTCGGATATGTTGTTTGGTGGAATTGTTATGCAATGCTTGGCAAAGATGTTATAATTATTATTTGTAGTGAGATAAGAATGTTTGTATCATTCAGGAATATTAGCCCATTTATATAGTTTTGTGTAAATCCGAGCTGTATGTGTTGTTATGTTATTAAATCTGTTTTGTTTATATTATATTTGAAGACTCCTTGTTGTGGTTAAAATACTTATTATTCATCATAATCCCACAACAAAAATTGGGGTCTCGGCCGGGATATGGATATAAAGCTGTTTTGTACCGGGATAATATGAACGTGAAACTGTTTTTTCTGAAGTACCATATGAATCAAAGTTCCGTAATCAGATCTACGATACTATAATACTTCGTTCAGTTGAAGTTTAAAGAAGTTGAATGATGTCAGCTCTTAATAATGCCAGAAAAGCAGACTTGTTAACATTATGTAATGAACTAGGTCTAGTTGTACCACAGAGTGCAAGAGTTATTGATGTAATAAAATTGATTACCGAATCAGAAGATTATGAAGAAAATTTCATTAAAGTTAGACTCGAAGTCATTGCCGCTGAGAGACAAGAAACAGAAAAAGGACGATTAGAAGCAGAAAAGGAAGAAAGAAGACTAGAAGCAGAAAAGGAAGAAAAAAGACTAGAAGCAGAAAAGGAAGAAAGAAGACTAGAAGCAGAAAAGGAAGGAAAAAGACTAGAAGCAGAAAAGGCAGAAAGAAGACTAGAAGCAGAAAAGGAAGAAAAAAGACTAGAAGCAGAAAAGGAAGAAAGAAGACTAGAAGCAGAAAAGGAAGAAAGAAGACTAGAAGCAGAAAAGGAAGAAAGAAGACAAGAAGCAGAAAAGGAAGAAAGAAGATTGGAAAAAGAAGCACATAGAAAATTAGAGGAAAAGAAAGTTGAAATGGAATATGAATTAAGAAAAATGGAACTTCAACGCAACTTGAAAAGTGTGAGCGACGATTCTGCAATAGCTGGTTCAGGTAAGCAACCAGATTTGCTTAAATTAATTCCTCACTTTGACGGTAAAAGTGATATTAGTCTCTATTTAGCACTATTTAAAAGACAAATTGCTCGAATGAATATAATAAAAGAAAATTGGGTCACACATTTGTTAAGTTTAATCCCGTCAGAAATCGCCAATATTATAGCTAGAGAGCCAGAAACATTGGCGAGCAATTACGATTATGTAAAAGATTTACTTCTCAAACGCTTCAAAATGACGCCAGAAGAATTTAGGCAGAAATTAATGTCCCATAAAAAAGAATCTTCAGCCACTTCGCACATTTTAGCATTTGAATTAAGAAATTATTTGGAAGAATGGATTAACGGTTTTAAAGTATCCGATTTTGAATCCTTAAAAGAATTAATCGTAGTAGATCAAATTAAGCGGAGGTTACCTATAGAAATTAAAGAGCATTTTATTGATGATCTTCCAAAAATTAAAAATGTAGATGTATTAGTAAACAAGCTAGACGATTATGATGCGGCGAGGCGTAATGTTAAAACATGAATTGAACTTCACACCACTTGGAAGATAAAAAGCCCGAAATAAGTAAAAATGAAATTCACAATCTTTCTTTGATACCCAATACCAAAATAAAAGAAATAAATCTCAAATTAGGTGTTTTAGATGTAACTCTCAAGGCCACGTAGCGTCTCAGTGTAATAATAGAAATAACGGTCAAACTAATGAGTTCAGTCGCGATTCTACCGAAAACCATCATAATTATCACCGCCAATATCCCACTTTTTGTGTGCAGAAAGTTAATGTTAATACAACTGCTAAAGATAATAAGCCTAACCCTCAGATGAGAACAATTAATATTAATGGAAAAGAAACAAATCTCTTATTCGATACAGGATCCAATTTAAGCCAAACAAGCTATGAAAATTATGTAAATATTGGATCGCCAAGATTATCTTTTGACAACATATCACTGTGCGGCATTGATGGCATTGTATACCCTTTAGGTTATTTCCCTTATGAATTCAAAATTGATGATTTCTTAATTTCTACAAATGTGTATGTTTTAAAATCTCTTGCATATGACATAGTCCTAGGAATGGACGTGATGAGTAAACTAAATTTGGCGATAAATGAAGAGGGAATTAAAATTATTGGCGAGCGCAATACTTTTCAAGTAGGTTGCCTTAAAGTTTTGAAGAATTCTGATAAAAAATTAAATTATGTTGCCAATTCATACAATGAAGCAAAAGTATCAAAAGAAAATAGTTCACGTGCAGAAAACGAAATGATTAGCATTATGAATAAAAATAATTCAGAAAATAATTTCAAGATAAATTTAGCACGCGCGGTGAAAACAGATAAAAGTCACTCAACTCACGAGACCAAATCAAAACATGAAAATGAAATAGTAAAAGACGGAAAATATTATAATTCAACGAGCACGCGAAAAGAAATAACGGGAAGTAATATAAAAGGAAAAAATGAAAATAAAGAAATATTTCATGAAAGTTTTGAGAAACGTGGTTACCGATACGGAAATGAAGCGAAATCATTTTATACAAAAGAAAAGTTTGTTGACATAAATCATAGATACCGCAAACAGTATAGGCAGTATGAAGACAGAAAAAAGCATAATATTCATGAAAACCACAAAAAAGACAGGCGTCAAAGAAGTCATTATTTTTGGAGTGATAGGAAGCGAGAACCCTATTTTACAGATAGATTTTATTACAAAAGATATGAAACTGCACCTCGGGGAAGAAATGATGAACGTATTGAGAGTGTAACCAAATGTAGCTATGTCCCTCCTCGTATTTTCAATGGTTATGAATATACGCAAAGAAGAAAATGTTATGAAAATTGTTATTGTCCATGTCATTCAAAAGATAAACTGTATATGAAAAAGTATCCTGAGTTTTAATTTAGTTATTTTTGTTTTATTTGTTTTATAGTATTGTATCAATTCATAGTGTAATATTAAAATTATATGACAACAAGTATTGATCTGTCGAAGTCGCCAGAATGTCAGGATGACCGAAAATGTGGGAATTATCAGAAGTAACAACAACAATAATACGAACTCAATGTATTATTACTTTTCACGAGCAACGATAAAGGCGATGAGTTCACGCAAGACCCAGAAAAGAACGCAGCACGAGCAGTTGTTCTATAGTTTTTTCGGATATGTTGTTTGGTGGAATTGTTATGCAATGCTTGGCAAAGATGTTATAATTATTGTTTGTAGTGAGATAAGAATGTTTGTATCAGTCAGCAATATTAGCCCATTTATATAGTTTTGTGTAAATCCGAGCTGTAATTGCTGTTATGTTATTAAATCTGTTTTGTTTATATTATATTTGAAGAATCCTTGTTGTGGGTAAAGTACTTATTATTCATCATAATCCCACATATATATATATATATATATATTTAAGACACGGATAATTTATTTCACCACGAATACCATTTTCTTAAAGAACTCCAATTCTAGCACAGGAAGACACACGTATATAGAAATATAATATATTAATTTGCTGTACTACCTTCTGCAACAAATAAAAGTATATGTTTAGAAATTTAATACACTATCATCAGTTGTTGCTAGAAAAAATCGGCAGCTATAGAAGTTTTCACATTAACATCGCTCCAGTGTGAACAAAGCGAAGTGAAATTTCTTCTATTTTATGTGTATTTTTATCAAACTGGTATTTGAATAAAACAATATTTCCTCAAGTAAAAGTTAATATTTATTCATTGTCATTCTTAGAATAGATGCTTTCAAAAACCTCTTCAAAATCAGTATCAGAATTCAATATCAGAAAAGTGAAATCAACTCAGCTTCAAATCTTTGATATGAAATTTGCTTGATCAATACTTACATCAGTATTTTCCAAGAAAAGCTTTCTGAATATATTTTTCTCTTACAGATGTCGAAATGTAAAAAAAAAAAAAAAGGCTTGGTACAATAATAAAAAATCAATAATGTATTTTTTCAGCACGCAATTTTGAAATCTAAGCGGAAAAAAAAATTAAATTAGCATTGTATGAAAAACTGGTGTAAAGATTATAAAAATTTGCACGTCTTGTTGCCTATGTTTAACACTATATTAAAGCATCATTATCATATAATACGACCCCCATAAAGAAGAATTTATTTCAGTAATGCTACATTGTATTTTAAAAACAAGAAATATTTCTATTTTCAAGAGAAAAGTGAAGATTTTTTTTATTATGAAAATTTTTACTCTGATAAAAAATAAGTTTATTTATACAGTATGTACTTCGAGAAAATGCATATATCTGCTATCTAAAAATTTTCAGAATGAACCCTCATTTTATAATATTCTTTTATTATAAATTAGCATGAAAATAACTTTTAATTGAATTATTTTTTTAATTGTTGATTTTTTCCCCTTTAATATTTATATTTATTTTGCAAGTAAATGTGGAATGTTAGTATTCATTATAGCCTAATGAAAGGAGTATATCATCATCTTCTATAAAATAGTCTATAAATCTGTGCGAGCGTAATTTCTCTCACAAAATCATATCTGTCAAAGAATTATAAGAATGCATTTAATCGATCTACACATGTGCGGATAGATCTGCTATCTAAAAATTTTCAGAATGAACCCTCATTTTATAATATTCTTTTATTATAAATTAGCATGAAAATAACTTTTAAATTGAATTATTTTTTTAATTGTTGATTTTTTTCCCTTTAATATTTATATTTATTTTGCAAGTAAATGTGGAATGTTAGTATTCATTATAGACTAATGAAAGGAGTATATCATCATCTTCTATAAAATAGTCTATAAATCTGTGCGAGCGTAATTTCACTCACAAAATCATATCTGTCAAAGAATTATAAGAATGCATTTAATCGATCTAACACATGTGCGGAAAAGAAGGTATGAGTTTTGCATGTAAGAATGTGGGAAATAATGAACAACAAGCACGATTTTATATAATTGGTTAAAAAAGGTACAACAATTAATTTAAAATAGCCGACATAACTGCATAATATTAAAATAATATAAATAATTTCTACGACTCATTTACAAATTATTAATGCTTGAATATTTTATCATGAAACACTGGAATTGCTATCGTCATAATACAATTACTGTTCGAGTCAGTCTATTATTAAAAATCTTTCAGAACTATTCTCATACATTTTTATTATTTTAGATATATTTATCAAATTTTACTTAATGAGACAAAATAAAATATTCTTACACACACAATTTTTCATTTTGTTTAGGTGCAAACGAATAAAACATTGTGTTTAATGATAATTCCTTCGTGTCAGCTATAATTAATTCACGTATATGCTTCACTGTACATATTCTGTTAGTTGTGCAAAATTTATCTTCTGAAAATTCAATTTTCGATTAATGAAATATTTATTTAACATGTTTTAAGTCTTATTTAGCTCTTTTATACGAGTTAATAAAGTATTAAAATGCTTGTTGCAGACGCAATAATCATAGTATAAAATTTATATAACATGAATATTTTAACTAGGAATAAATTGGTTTCAATAATAAAACACATATCAATTATTGGATCTGTATTATCTGTATTAAATAAGTTTTTAATTGAGTTATTTTCTAACTTGTTCAAAACTTTTTCCTTTAATATTTATACTTATCTTGCAAGTAAATGTGGAACGTTAGTAATGCATATTGCCTAATACAAAGAGTATATTATCATATTCCATAAAGTAGCTGGATAAAAGTCTATTAATCTGTGCGAGTGTAATTTCTTTCCCAAATTATATCTATCAATGAATTATAAGAAAGAGCTTAATCAATATGTACAACATGTGTGGGGATGAGGGTATGATTTTTGCATGTAGCATATGCAAAATGATGATTAACACATGCGGTTATATGTAATTGATTGTTAATTAAAAGAACAATAATTAATTTAATATAGCCACCATAATATTATAATACTGAATTAATATAAAGTATTTGTTTAGACTCGGTTACAAATTATTAATGCTTGAATATTTTGTCATGAAATACTAAAATTGCTAATGTCATAATGCAATTATTATTGGAAAGTCCATTATTAAAAATCTTTCAGAACTACTTTCATAGAGTTTTATTATTTTAAAAAGTTCATTTAATAAAACAAAATAAAATATACTTACGCACTAAATTTTTCATTTTGTTTAGGTGCAAACGAATCAAACATTGTATTTAATAATAATTCATTCGTTTCAGTTATAATTAATTTACTTATATGTTTGACTGTACATATTCTGTTAGATATGCAAAATTTATCTTCTGAAAATTCAATGTTAGATTAATGAAATATTTATTTAATATGTTTTAAGTCTTATTTATCTATTTCATATCAGTTAATAAATTATTGAAATTTTTGTTGCAGTCGCAATAATCATAGTAGAAAATTTATATAAAATGAATATTTCAATTAGGAATAAATTATTTTCAATAATAAAACACATATTAACTATTGGATATGCATTTATTAAAAAAATATTCACTTGCAAGTTAACAGACATATACTTTTATAATTATATTTCCAAAATATTCTAGATTAAAAGAAAATAAATTCAATAATATTATTAAATGTATTTTGAAAGATTTTAGATAAAAAAATTGCACGGATATGTAAGCTAGGAATTGAGTAACTTTTTAAAATGAAAGTATTCGGAAATGATGATATTTTTCAGTTTTAAGTGCATGTTCTACAAAATGACTGTTTGTGAAAACTACTTAAATATTACTTTTATTAACAAGGATAATAACGTTTAAAAGTATGTGTCGGATTATAATTACAGTTTTTTACATACATATAAAAGTTACTTTACGGATCTGAAAAATACTTTATAAAATAATTTTTTTAATTAATTTCTTTGGATGAACATCACTTTAATTTTATTTACTTAAAAATATGTTATTATAGTAAACTGAAACCAAATAATGTTACCACCCAAATAACAATTTCGTTAGCAAAAGAACATACCTTAAACTTAATTTATTAAGATTTCTTTAGTAAAACTGAAATAAATTTTTATCTGCTTTTTATATCAGCACTTGGAATTTTTTACGTTTATTAAAGCTAGAATAAATTATAGTTTGAAAATAAGCTGAGCGTAGTTGAAATTCAAAATGTCACAACTTCTGAGACTTATTTAATTCGTTTCGAATTTTATATTAAATTTCTTGAAAGCGTATGTACTTAGTTTAGCTTTCATCATTTTGAATTATAGCCATTAATAATTTTTACTAGAACAACATTTTCCGAATTATCATTATTTATTTCAAAAATCCCATTTTTTTAAACTTTTACCAGATATTTTGTTAGAATTTAATCACAGCATATCTCTTTTTTCTTGTATCTACTTAAACAGGTTGGAAAGTAACAGGTTACGCAACCATTTCATTTTTGAAAGTATGCAGATACGGTTACAAAAATATAGTCTACACATAGGAAAGTCAGTAAACGGAGTATAATAAAGCTGCTAGTATTGCCTCTTTGCGGCAAAATGTGAAATACAGTCCTATTTCGAAAATTGTAGGGTATATGAGGAAAATGTAAATTAAAATTTTTTATTAAAAGAAGTTTAATATACCACTTCATTTTACAGTCAAGAAATCAATGTGATGAATGGCACTCCTTTCCTGATACAAGTTTATCAAAGTCCACTGTAATTTCAGTAAGGCAAAGTCTCAGGATCGATTCCAGTGAAGCACTTTCATTTCGATTTCTCGTTTTTGATTTAATTTGTTCGAGAGCAGAAAAAAGCACTTTTTGCAGACATATTCACTGCCAAACAGCGATAACATGTACAGTGAGAATTTAAGCAGTTTAGGAAAACTTTCTTTAGAAATCAGTTTTTAGTAATTTGCGGGGACATGACACATTTTAGTCTCGGGTCTGCCTGAAGATTACAATTTTCCAATTGAAGGTCGAAGTGCATCTCACTCACTTTAATACCTATGGGGTTATTGAACAGTGCAAGTCTTGGTTTCAAGGAGTCAAAATCCTGCAATCTGTCCTGTTACCCGGAAATTTTATAATGTTCTCAACCATCTCGACAGCATTTGTTTGTACTAGTGTCAGTCGCAGCAAAGATTTCATCCTGAATTTTTTCAGTACATTTGTTATTACGTTAAAATATATTCTTTGATGCTTGAACACGTTGCATAATTTTACAATAGTTTTTCTAAGGACTAGTTTAGAAACTGGCATCTAACGTCTGTTGTTATATGTGCAACCCTGAACATATCAATGCTAATAAAAGTGGACAGATAAATTAAACTCTAAATTTCCTATCATACCATTCGACCAGTTGACTTTGCAAGACTCTGCAAGTCTTTATTTATCTGAAGTAGGTTTTTAAAAATATTGAGTCTCGAAATTTTTTTTAACAAATATTATACATCTGAAGTTCTTATAAAATGAACTCAAACATCCAAATGCATTAGTGCCGAATAAGAATAAAAGTAGATTCAAGTTTGATTCTTTTTAATTAAGCATATAAAGATTAATATAGCAGTAAGAGTATGTAAAAGAAAGAACAACTTAACAGTAACTATTTTTTTTCGCAGACAAAAGACAAATGTCATCTAAGTAACTGTATTTACAAAATAAATTGCTGTTCCATTTTAAATGTTAATTTATTTTTCTGAATAAATGTTGCATCATATACAAATTTTTTCAAATCTTCATGCACTACACAGAAAATTCTCATATGTAGAAAAATCTCACTTACAAAGATATACAAATGATACTATCATTTTTTAAATTGTAAAAGTGTAATTTATATGTGCAGTAATGTCACCAGTGTATTTTTTCTATACATTAAAACAAGCAGAAATAATTACGATTTGTTCGGAACAATACAGCTAATCATTTATCTATAAAGACAAAATAAAGGAAAAATTGCAAAAAATTCAAGAATTTTGTTAGCTGCTGCATGTAAAAATGTATCCTGATGTCGAAATTGATTTTATAGTGTAGTAACTTAAATTTAAATTTCCAAAGTAGGCTTTGAAAAACTATTGGAAAAATCTTAAACTCTTGAATATTTCAGCTTTCTCACGGGAAATACATTTACATATAGATTTTTTATTAAAAAAAAAAAAAAAAAAAAATCAGAAAAAGTCTGTTGAGGCAAAGTTAAAAGATTTTTGCTGCAAAATGAATTAACTTACCATACAGTGCGCGAACATAAAAATCAAAAGGCTTTTGATACATAATTCTTTTGATTGCGAAAACTTTTCACATTAATTTCAGAAAGTTATTTCATGAAAAATGACATACATTTACAGGTGCATTTTCAAATTGATTTTTATGAAATTTTAACTAAATGGAAGAAACTTCGCAAAAATTCATATTATAATTTATATAAAAAAGAGGTGAAACAGAATAACTTTCAAAAGGTATATTCATTAAAATTTATTTATTTCAATTCATGATATAGTAACCTAATTAGCGTGCAGTTATTAAGTTGTTCGGAGTTGTTACTAAACACATAATTAAAAAAAATAGTATTTCTTTATTACTTTATAAATATCAATAGCATGCATGATTTTAAGCAGGTCTACGTTACAGTTATCGTATAGTCATGTCCAAAAGTTAAGAATGACAGCTACGTGTGGATATTTTTAAAAATATATAGGTGCAGTGCCGTATGAGTTGGTTAACGGGTATGGTAAGAGATATACATATAGGGGTGATTGTGTTCCGGTATTTTGTACACCACTAAATTTATATAGCAATCTTTTTCTTGTTTAATCAGTAAATTCTGCGATTACATACTAAGAATATTGCTATATAAATTTAGTGGTGTACAAAATACCGGAACACAATCGCCCCTGATACATCATAAATAGCATAGGTTACCATCAAAAAACTTTTTGCTATATTATTCTAATATATTAAATTAAATAGTACTGTTATTAACTAACAATTACGGACTATAGTGCCTCTCTTGAGCCACATTTAAAAGCGTTATCCGTAAGATTTGAAAATTACAGAGGAAACAATATACTAAAAATAAAATATAAATATCTTAAATATACATATATTAAATATTTAATTACATATGAGTATTTGTCTGAAATTTTAACTACTCATCTGCTAAAGATAACAAAATTTTATTTCCATAATTTAATTTTCAACTGTATAGATAGGGTGGTATTCAAGAAACATTCTTTAGAAGAGTATTTTATTTCTCAATGTACAGTAAGCCCCACCCCCCACACCCCCACCCCCACCTCCAAATTTACCGAACAATAGTTATAAGTTGAGTTCTAATTAATGCAAAAATAAGCATAAATTACCGTTTAAATTCGCATGAAGTTCTTTTTAATCGTATGTATTTTATAATGTTATAAAATGTCTTTTAAACATTACAATTGCACCAACTTTTATTTTAAAAAATAAGGACACCCATTTTTTGCACCATTTTTAAATTCCTTTAATCAAGGTAGCACGGAAAAATATAAGTTTTTCGTACTTTTTTCTAATTCTTTGTAGAGTGAAAAGATGTCAAATTTTGAGGGTGCTAATATTACATCTACGTCACAAACTTTCATTTTTTACTTCTCAGATAATCATATTATTATTTTTTTTTTAATGAGATACCATTATTAAAAACAAAGATTTTTCATACAATTTTTCAATTCTCAAACATATTTTTAATTATGAAAATTATAAATAATCCACATTTGAAAAAATACCAACTATGACATAGAATAATTTTTATATAAAACGAAATACAATCATGATAATCATGAGTAATGAAGTATATATTTTACTACAACCATTACTTTTCTAGAAATAGAGATATGTTAATTTTCAACACTCTAAAACAGACGTACTGAAACTGTAGCACCGCGACCTTTCACGTATATCTCAAAATGTATAATCCACTGATCCTAAATTCCTTTTTATTAAATTTTGACATGTGCAGATGCAATATTTAAGACATTCGCTGTTGTTTTATATATTTTTAAAGAGAGACAAAATCTACCCTGTTAAAATCATGTTATTAAAATTAAAATCTATCCATATTGATCTATATAATCTCTATTAAAATCATGTCATTTGCTTTGTCAAAAGTTCTTATTGCATATAATCCTGTTTGTATTACAGCGTCTATATTTTTAAATCTTCATTACTGATCAAATAATATTTAAATTAATTTAATTTGTAATATAGATTTTCATATTTTAAAAATATAAATGTTTTTTATTGAGAAAAAGTCTGATTTTTTAAAGAAAATTTCCATATATATTTTTTTAATTTTTACAAATTGGAAATTCTGCATTTTTATGTCTTTTACTAGTTATATAATATACTAGCGGCCCGTCCTGGCTTTGCACGGGTAGACAATGTAATTTTTTTAGTACATTTGTTTTCCTGAATTTCGCGCTCGTACCTAAATCTGCTGCTGAGATATGACGAAATGACTCAAAACTTTTGAATACGCCTTTAACCACCTTCTGGGGGGAATTTCCAAAATCGCTGAAATACGTGTTTAACCAATTTTTTAGTAGATTTGTTTTAATAAAATTCGCCCTCCCACATAAACGCTGAGATATAGCGAAATGACCTCAAAAAAGTTCGACCTCCCCATTTAACCACCTTCTGGGGGGAATTTCCAAAATTGCTGAAATACGTGTTTTATTCATTTTTTAGTAGATTTGTTTTCCTGATTTTTGCGCTCCTAACGAAAACTGCTGCAGAGATATGGCGAAATGATCTAAAACATTCGACCCCCCCTTTTAACTCCCTTTGGGGGGGGGGGGGGATTTCTAAAATCGCTGAAATACGTGTTTAACCAATTTTTTAGTAGATTTGTTTTCCTGATTTTCGCGCTCCTACCTATAACTGCTGCTGAGATATGGCGAAATGACCTAAAACATTCGACCACCCCCTTGAACCCCCTTCTGGAGGCAATTTCTAAAATCGCTGAAATAGGTGTTTAATCATTTTTTTAGTAGATTTGTTTTCTGGAATTTCAAGCCCTTACCTGTAACTGCTGGTGAGATATGGCAAAATAACCTAAAACATTCGACCACCCCCCCTTTAACCCCCTTCTGGGGAGAATTTCTAAAATCGCTGAAATAGGTGTTTAATCATTTTTTTAGTAGATTTGTTTTCTGGAATTTCGAGCTCTTACCTATAGCTGCTACTGAGATATGGCAAAATGACCTAAAACATTCGAACCCCCCTTTAACTCCCTACGGGAAGGGAATTTTCAAAACTCATTTCTTATTGCTTGCCTTGGCCATAACAGCAATCTACAGTCCAAATTGCGTGACCCTGACTTTTGTAGTTTCGGCTGGGCGTTGATGAGTCAGTCAGTCACCGTTTCCTCTTTATATAATAGTATAGATATTAGTTATATAAATTTTATTATATTGATTTGTATATCAACTTTTTCTATCTTACAATTTTAATTACATGTTGTTGTTTTTTTTTTTTTTGCAATTTTAAACAACTATAGAGTGTAACGGTGCGATACACCTAACATAGGAAAGTTATTCTTGAAACCTGTGCGGAAAAATGTTGAGTATGGCTGCTCGTAATCCGTGTAATTCTTCTACGGTCATTATTTTATTTATTTTTTAATTTATGAATTTACCCAAACACTTTTTCTTTTATAACTGTCTGATCATTTCAGGAAAAGAATACAATTTATACCATTTTTCCGGACTTCCTTGATCCAAGAAACTAGATTTGGTGTCAAAATTGGGTGTTATTTCGAAAAGAAAATTGTGCAATATTTAATACGTAGACAACCCTTTAAAAGAAAATAAACCAAAATGATTATAGACAATTTCATACGAATAAAAACGGTATTTTTCGTTTAAATTTTTATTATTTTTCTTTGATTATTTAATTATTTAAAAGACAATTGTTTAAGCATACACTGTGTAGAAAAATCTACGGAATGCTATTATGTTGCATGATGTATGCAACAGAGCAGAAAAATTTGTTTGCTGATGCAGCAGATGCTGATATAAACATTATTATCATTTTTTAAGATTTTGAATTGCATGTAAAATGTAAATGAAAAGCATGAATTGATGAGTACTTTATTACTGTAAGCACTTATGAAAATGATAAACATTGTTAGGCTTTTCTGAAAAATATAAAAATAAAAATCATAATAATTAATATATAATGCATTCTAATGTATTTAAAAATATACCTTTTTTTTTCATGTGAACCAGAGAAACAAAATTCTCAAAGAGTAAAACTAGTTTATTAGGATTTGCTCAGTTTATTTCATCAACAGACATTTCATATAATTTGACTTCATACTTAAGAAGAAAAAAACTTCTTAAAATTCAAAAGATTCTGTATGATTATCAGTAAATAGTCCATACCATAGTTAATTTCCAAGAATGGCTAACATGTCTGAATTATATTCTCTGTCTAATAGAACATACAAAACTACATGTACAAAAATGAAACAAAAACACATTGTTTTTATGTGCATACAATGTATACATATAAAATTACATACACTGTGATATATTTTACAGAGTAAATCATATCACATGTAAATCATGTAACATCGCATTTTGAACATACAAAAATGAAAATTATTTATGTAGAGATTATTAATAATGCAAATGTTACTTCAAGAAGCCAAAGAAAAATAAAACTTTCATTAACATTTGAAAAACATTAAAGACGTTTTCACTTTTTAATATCGCAGCTGAATCCCAAAAAGAGCTATATAAATTGGTAATAAACTAGTATCCTCACATAATGAAACTTTCCTTTGTTAAATGCTTACCCTAAAGTATTCTTTTCTGGTTAGTAAATTAGAATTTAATGTAACAAATATGTTATTAAAGTGGGCTGCTACTTAGTTTTATTATTTAATTGCCACGATTTTATGCGAATTGCAATGCCTTTTATAAATAGTTTACACATGTTTTATTTTAACATTTTATACTATGCATATCCATGATGGGTAAGTATTACGGTGGCCCCCGACGACTAGTTTACGGATGAATTTAAAACAACTGATGAGTCATTGTCTCAAGCTTCACTTCAAAGAGATACCGTTTTTTTTCGTTTTTTTTTCGTTTTTTTTTTCTTTTTTCTTTTTTTTTTTCCCCACATACAAATGAATTTAGAAATCTAATCTTAAATCTAACACATCTGGGAGGCATTTCTGGTGTTCCAAAAGAATAGTTCCCAAATTTAAAAGCGTTTTAGGTAAGTTTTGCAAATTTCAGTAGAAACAACATATTAAAAATAGAATATAAATATATTAAATATTTAATTACATGTGATTATTTGTCTGAAATAATTTTAAACTGCGCATCTGCTAAAGATAACAAAACTTTCTTTCCATAATTTAGTAGTCAACTGTATAGGGCGGCATTAAAAAAACATTCTGTAGAGGAGTAATTTATTTTTCAATATACAGTTAGCCCCTCCCCCTACCTCCAAATATTCCGAACAATAGTTATAACTTGAGTTATAATTAATGCAAAAAATAAACATAAATTACCATTTAAATTCGCATGAAGTGTTTTTTTAATCGTATGCAGTTTACTTTGTTATAAAAGGTTTTTTAAATATTAAAATTGCAGGAAGTTTCGTTCCAATTAATAACATCCACTTTTTTAACCATGTTTTAATGCCTTTGATCAAGGTAGCACGGAAATTTTCGTACTTTTTCCCAAACCTTTGTAAAGTGGTTTAGCAGGTCACATTTTGAGGTTGCTAATATTATTCTACTTTACAAACTTTTATTTACTACTTCACAGATAATCATCTTATTATTATTATTTTAATGAGATACAATTAATAAACACAAACATTTTCCATATAATTTTTCAATTCTCAAGCATGTTTTTAATTATAAAAATTATAAATAATGCACATTTAAAAAAATACCAATTATGACCTAGAATAATTTTTATATAAAACGAAACACAATCTTGGTATTTACGAGTAATGAAGTTTATATATTACTAAAACCATTATTTTTCTAGAAATAGAGATATGTTAATTTTCAACACTGTAAAACAGGCGTACTGAAACTTTGGCATCGCGACCTTTCATGTACATCTCAAAATATATAATCGACTGATCCTAAACCACTTTTTATAAAAGTTTGAGATGCGCACATAAAGTATTTAAGATATTCGCTATATTGTTTTGTACATTTTAAAGAGAGAAACAATCTGCCCTGTTATTTAGAATTAAAATTATGTCATTTGCGTAGTCAAAACTTCTTCTTGCATGTAGCTCTGCTTGCATTTCATCGATATATACAGGGTGTCTCAAAAGGTCGTTTACAAACTTAACATGGTGGTCTGTCATATCATAATAAACAAGATTTACATAGGAACTTGTGTTCGAAAATGCAAACTGCGACCGCTAGAGGGCGATGAGCGCATGCTTACGGTAGAGAACCTAGCTTACGGGAGAGTGGGAAGCGTAATCATTTCAGGCGAGGACGTTGCAGGAGAAGGATGAATCGGTTTATTAATGCAGAATTGGTCGATATGCATTACGTATATGGCACCGCGGATGGAAATGCACGATTCTGCGTTGACGATTATGCCCAACTCGTCGCATTCGCACGCTGGTATTTGCACAGCAATGAGCAGGTGTGTCCGTGACACACCTGCTCATTTTGAACGGGTCCGTGAATCCATGCGTCGACGCTGTGAAGCATGCATTGCGGCGAATGGGAAGAATTTTGAACATTTTCTGTAAATTAAACCATGTTCTTTAATAAAAGTCATATTAATACCTCTTTTGATATCATTTCTTTCTTCCCTTCCACACCTGCGCTCATCGTCCACTAGCGGTCGCAGTTTGCATTTTCGAACACATGTCCCTATGTAAATTTTGTTCATCATGATATGACAGACCAGCATGCTAAGTTTGTAAACGACCTTTTGAGACACCCTGTATATATTTAAATCTTCATTACTGATCAAAAAGTATTTTATATATTAAAAGGAAAAGGGATTTTCGACAAAAAAAAAAATTCTCACGAATTTGCCTCATTTGCGCATGCGTAAACTTAAATCTAGAACATAACGAGTTTTAGAGCTCACTCGAGTGAGGAAAGGGTTGCCCAGTGGTGTAAGGCGCGCGTTTCTTCTCTGATTCTGTTATCGTGTCGGTTAGATACCCGCTATGGACAAAATGGTTTTCTTTTATTGTCAATAATTCATTTTAATAATGTCATATTTAATTCATATTTAATTAAAAATAAAAGCATATTTCTAAAGGATCTTTCAAGTTATTTATCGTCAAATTTTGACGGGTACCATCTAGTTTAAATAAATTAAATTTGCAATATAGATTTTCCCATTTTAAAAAGATAAATGTTATCTTTTTTTTATTATTGAGAAAAAATATAATTTATTAAAGAAAATTTTCTTATTTTTTAAATCTTTAGAAGTTGGAAATTCTGCATTGTTATATTTTTAGATTTTACACTAATTATATAGCATATACTAGTTATATATAAATTTTATTATATTGATTTGTATATCAACTATTGTTATCTTACAATTTTAATTACTTGTTTTTACCTATTTTAAACAACTACAATGGGTAAAGGTGCGATACACATAAAATAGAAAACTTATGCTTGAAGCCTGTACGGAAAAAAGTTGACTATGGCTGCTCTAAAGGGAATATCTCCTGTTATCCCAATTTCATAGAAAAGAAAATATTAGAGATTGACAGGAAAAATATTGCAGAATTTTTATTCATTTAAAATTTGAATTATATTTAAATATGCACTACATTTTTTTGTGTTGACTCAATGATATTCCAGTTACTTCGTCTACTGTCATAATTTTATTTTTGAAATTAATGAATTTACCCCAGCACATTTTCTTTTATAACTGTATGATTATTTCAAGAAAATTATACAAGGTTTACATTTTTCGGCGTGCTTGATTCAAGGAATTAGATTTGGTATCAGATTTGGGTGTTAGTTGGAAAAGAAAAATTGAGCAATATTTAATATGTACTCAACCCTTTAAACGAAAATAAACCACATACGATTTTAAACAATTTTACACGAATGAAAACAGTATTTTTCGTTTATTTGTTTATTAAATTCGTTTATTTGTTTATTATTATTATTTGATTATTTAATTTTTTTTAAATACAAATGTTTAAGCATACATTGAGTAGAAAAATCTACGAAATGCTATTGTGTTTCATGGTGTATTCCACAGAGCAGAAATAAATGTTTGTTGATGATGCAGCAGATGTTGATGTATTATTAATTTTAAGATTTTGAATTACATGTAAAATGTAAATGAAAAGCATTAACTAATGAGTACTTCATTACTGTCAGCACTTGTAATAAAGATATAAATTGTTAGGCTTTTCTGAGAAATATAAAAATAAAAATTATAATAATTTATAGATAATGCATTCTAATGTATAAAAGAAATGCCGATTTTTTTCCCATGTCAACCAGAAAAACAAAAATCTCAAAGAATAAAATTTGTTCATCAGGATTTGCTCAGTTTATTTCATTAGCATACTTTTCATATAATTTGACTTCGTACTTAAGAAGAAAAAAACTTCTTAAAATTCAAAAGATTCTTTATGATTATCAAAAATAATCATGCCATACCATATGTAATCTCCAAGAATGGCCTACATGTCTGAAGTATATTCTCTGTCTAGTAGAACATACAAAAATGAAAATGATTTATGTAGAGATTATTGATAATGCAAATGTTACTTTATGGAGCAAAACGAAAAAAACAATTCTTTAACATTTGAAAAACTTTAAACACGTTTTCGCTTTTTAATATCGCAGCTGCTACATCCCAAAAAGAGTTAAATAAATTAGGAATATACTAGCATCTCTCACATGATGAAAATTTCCCTTGAGAAATGCTTACACTAAAGTATTCTTTTCTAGTTAGTAAATTAGAATTTAAGTATAATAAATCTGTTATTAAAGCGGACTGCTACTTAGTTTTATTATTTAATTTCTGTTAAGCAGAGTGTTATATTATTATCTTCTTCAACCCATTTGCGCCAGGTGGAATCATATTCACACAGTAAACAGGTGCCAATAATTTTTTCGTAGATGACGCTATTAAAATCATATTTTTACGCATAGATTTTAAACAGCTCATGAATCATTGTTTCAAGTTTGACTGCAAAAAACCCCTTTTTTTCACAGTCAAACGAATTGAGAAAATTAATTTTTCTCAGAACAGAAGAAAATGTCTGTTCGTCGAAAATAAGTTATAGTATTTTTATTCTTAATTTATGTAATCAATCTAAATGGTGGTTATTAATATATGTTTTTTTTTTATTTGAAATGCAAATAATAAAACATTTTTTGAGGCAAGATAATGGTACTGTAGCCATATGATAACTTGCCACTTTATTCTGATGGATTACATTCGTCGTGTTCCAAAAAAACAGTTTCCCTATTCTTTAATTTTAATTATTGTAATTATACTATTTTAAACGTTTAAAATAACGTTTATTTTAATTAAATCAATCATTTTAAGATTGGTTATTTTTTAATACTAAAATTTAAAAAATAGTTAGATTTTGAATTTTCATGAAATAAAACAGGAAATCAAACCTTTCGAATTTCATATATATTGTGTAATGTTACTCGTATATATCGTTTGCAATAATTGTTTTATAGGAGAGGGCTGTGTTTTGAAAAAGCTTTAGCATTTTTAGCAGAAGATTATAATTTTCTAGAAACCGGAGAATTTTTTATTGGATATCCAAAATATACGGTAAACTGTCTCAAATATTTCAAAATATTAACATAATGTTTTATAAAATACCATATGTTCTTATAGAATATAATAAATGCAAGTAACGGATAATATAAATAAAAGAAAACCCTGAGAATTATATATTTTTAGTAAAAGGGAAAATGGTAATGGGGCATATTTACGGGGCTCACTGCTCTTAGTACTCAGAATTGATGATTTGAGAAAAACCGACATATTCGATAGGAATTTACACAGCAATAGCTTCCTCAGAAGATGTTCATCGTCAGTTTGAATCAGAAGTCCTTGTGTCCTATGAACTAGTCATCTCCACTGTTGGAAGCTGCACCAAGACACGCCGTTATTCTGTAAAAACTAGCAATTTTTTACCGAACAACGTAGACTAAGTATGAAAACAATAATTAGCTAATGTTGTTCAAACTGATTTTCTTTTAACTTTTGCATGAAATTTTGCCTCGATGGAAACAGCAACTTTTCAAAAAACTAAGCAATGGTTGAAAAATATATTGCGAGAAATATTGTGAGATATATTGCCAATGAAATGAAAAAAATATATACTTTCTGTTTTCTTTGGCAATATGTCCATTTTAAAGAAACTATATTTTTATTTATTTTTCGAACACAATCACACTGGTTGGTAATAATAATAGCATACAATCTGAAAATATTCATAAAGAGTGAAAAGAGTGTCCAAGTCAGGAATCGAATACAAAATATTTTGGGTTAAATTGCCTAGTTTTAATGATCTAGCTAAAATGACAACCGGTTAACACAATTCACTCAGATAACCTTTTACGAATAGCATCTGATGATACCTGTAGTCAACTCAACCGAATAAGTCGAAGGTAAAGGAACTCCAATAAAAAACAAATTCCAGCACTAAGTTCCTTTTGTCAGATTTTCGTTTAAAAATATTAAATCATACAAATTCGAGATTCGTTTGTAAAGAAAAACCTGGGCGTATGTAACACGCCAGCGTTTACGCTGCCAAGGGCCACCACCCGCTCCCTCAAATATAGCTTCAGTTAGTGCGACTTTCGTTTAAAAGTATAAAATCATGCTAATTTGTGGTTTGTTGGATAAAACAGATCGAGATAAGCATAGCATACCCGTATGCGGGTTGCCGAAGGCAGTGTTCTACCAAACACTACGCTATATTGGAAGGAGTTTCATTTGGTTCAAGAATCATTTAGTTGGAGAGTTTCGTCTAAAAATAGAGACAACTTTGATTCGAGAAATTCGTTTAAAAATATGCATTTATTTAATTCAAGGGTAAAAGACAGTTCCCAGCTAAAAATGAACTGCAGTGAAACTTAATAAAAACTGCTGTTGGAAGACTGTGGTGATTTGGTACAAATCACTGCAGTTTTTTTTTAAGTTGATACAACTGCAAAATAACTACAGTTTATAAACTGTAGTTATTTTGCAACTGTAGTAACTGAAGCATTTTTACAGTCGAGATTGTACTAAAGATATTCTACAGCTGACAGTAGAAAAACTTCAAAAACACTTCACTTCTGTAAAAAAAACGGCAGTTAATTGTTAGCTGGGTTTAACCTATAAATAACGGTATAATAACCAGTGAGAACAGTATTTTTTAAATAGTTTGTTTCCACTTTCTCGTAACAGAAGTGTTTGTGTTTTAATTATTTGGGATGATATTTATTCTTAAATTATTAACATTGTTTCTTCTGTAAATCACAGGTGAACGATGCAACGGTAAAAGTGTCTAATGAATATGGTTAATAAAATCTGACATCGCTGAAAAACATATATGCTGAGAAAGTGTATTTTGTTAACAATTGCTGATTTTTTTTTTTGTCATTTTCTTTAAAATTTTTAATCAATAATACTATATATTTATTTCTTTATTTATTTCTTTATATATTTATATATATATATTAACGATAATACGTTTATAAAACAATAAAATATTATCCTTAACATCAACGTTTAATAAAATTAGGTTTATTTAGATAGCAGTTTGGATAATTTTATTAGACTCGATCGTAAATTAATTATTCAGAAGTAAAAACATTTAATTTAAACAACTTCTTATAAGTATCTTAAGATACGTAAAATGTATTCTAACCAAGAGAATATTAAGGTGGGAACAGACCTTCAGTCTCATTAACTTAAAAATCCTTTTATTAAAAATCACGAGTGTCTTTATTGCTGAAAACTATTTCGATTCAGAACAAAAAAATATTTTCAGCAACATAAAAAAAGGAGTTACAACTTAATTTGGGCAATTATGCTAGTCGTAAATCTTAAATAACGATTTTTTTTAGATATATATATATATATATATATATAGTCTTAAATCTGTTTTTCTAGTTAGGAAGCTACAATTTAACTATCAGAAACCTGTTATTAAATTTGCCAACGGCATATACAATTTCTTTTAGCTAAATTGTTTTTTCCTTCTTAAGGTATTTATTAAAATACGAATAAAGAGCTCATGAGTTTGATTTATATCTCCACGAATATAAATATAAATATCATAGTTGCTGATAATTATAAGATCAAGTACCATTTATTATATACGAAGTCAGGCACAAATAATGATGTAATTATTAACTTCGTAAAAGAATTGCAGAAAGAAAGTAAAACGTCTTATATTTTGGTTTAATAATTTAGTCTGTATGTAATATCAATAGTATTTTAAACATAAATATTAATATCATAAGTTCATAAAAATAAATAATTTCTGACACTGTAAAAATGACAAATGTTACTTAATTTACGATAATATAATATAACCACGAGCGAATTTATACAATAACGTCTTCCCAGTTACCCATGTGATTCCGAAAATCATTCTTTATCATTAGAAATCTCAGGAACTAATATATTTTCAAGATTTAAAAAATCATTAATTGAAACACTTTTTTTTCTGCCACCGATTATCGGAAACGTTTCAGATTAGTTTTGATAGTGTATTAATCATTTTTTTTCAAAGCATAACGTCTATTTTTAGGATGTTATTAATTCGCAATTAAAAATTTTCAGCTGCGTAACTGAATTTATACATGCAAGAATAACAAAATAATAATAAAGTTATGTTAAAGTTAATTCTGTGAATTTATTATGTGTATCGGTAAAATATGTGTGTTGAACATGAAAATGTTTGCTTGAGAACAGATAGCATCCGATAAACTATTATTCCGCGTTGAGAAAACTGATTAATACACAAAAAAAAGGACTCTCACATGTTTCCGAAAATTAGTGGCAGCAAAAGCAACATTGTTTTTTATAAATTCTTCTTTAAATCTCAAAATATATTGCTTTTTGAAATTTCTAAAGATAATGAAGTCTTTTCGATTTCGTTAGTAACTCGGAAGAGGTTATTGTATTGTACGGTTATTGGTTATTCTACCGACAATTCATTTTATTAAATGCATTATTGTCAATTATACATATATGACACAGTTTTACATATACGTCAATTATACATACATAACACCAATTATACATATTAGATTTATTTATATATATGCTTATTAATTTTGCAGCAGAGCTGAAATTACTCTGTAAATTACTGAAATACAAAGGATGTGCATTATCAATTTACTAAACAGCGTAAAACTAACAGAGTGAAAAAAATGGGGTTCGATCGAGGATCCCTTCGTATAGTGCACCAAGTGCTTTACCAATTAAACCATCCGGACGACATCCGATCTAGCATTCTCTCTCTTATATGGGTAGGCTACAACTTTGCAGGCCATATAAGAGTGAGATAATTCTAGACCGGATGTCGTCAGGATGGCTTATTTGGTAAAGCACTTGGTGCGCTATACCAAGGGATCCTCGATCGAACCCCGGTATGGAATTTTTTTCATTCTGTTGGTCCTACGATGTTTAGTAAATCGATAATTAACATCCTTTGTATTATTCCTACATTTTTTATGAATTAAACTTATTCTTTGTTGAAAGAAATAAAGTGAAAGATTACAATTCGTACAAAAGCACGGATAGGTATCAAAAACAAATTAATGTATGAAATACTCATTCTTTCAGAAATGCGTAACGCAGCGTCCTTTGCTGTCTTTGCTTTTGAAAACTTTTGTAATTGGACTATTTTTCTCACTGAACACTATTACTTTAATTTGCTTAAAAACTGTCGATGCGGGTATTTTGTGTAGTATGTATTTTATGCATGTTTCATATTTTGTAAGCTGTTGTATGTTACTAGCTATGTTGTATATAAGAAATCTAATTGTATATGACTAAAAATGTAATTTAAGTAAGCGAATAAACTATTATACATATGGAATATTATGTGTGGATTTAAAAACATAAAATATGACAGTATAAGAATAAAACAAATTATAACACCCTGCATAATTATATACTTCTTTCAAGAGCTAAAAAGCGTAAAATTTGAAATTTATATAAACAGTAAAATAAGTTTTGTGAAACTATTGACATGTTTCGGATCTATCGAAGCCAATATCAAAACAAATAAGAATATTCTTAAATTGCACGTTATATGAAGTAATTACCTGAAACGCCATCATTTAAGTTTTACGTACTTTTTCAATTGATGCATGTTATTTTTTAGTTTTACTTGGATGTTGTTTCCATGGTTACATTGAATAATAGACTTGTTTAAAAAAAAATTTAAATTATCTAGACCCCCACTACTTGTTCATCGCTCTTACGTTATATGCTTCAATTCTTACTAAACGCTTATGACACTAACTTAATTCAAAACAACAAAAATTACTAAATAGCTCCCATAGTGAAAGATGTCGTTTTGTTCATTTATGTCATTATGCTTTTCCCTTAATATTGTTATAATATTTTTTCAAGTATGTGGCTTAGATAAAATGTCATTTCACCCTGAAAGATTAATTTAACAGCTTTCTTTAGTTAAAAATAGCTATGTAAGTTTCCAAATACAATATATATTACGGTAACTGTATGTTAATTCTTGAGTTTTAGTTCATCAATATTTTTGAGCCTATGTCTTTTTGTTTGCACTAATAGCCACTTATTTTCGGTCGAATGCATGAATCTCAATCTATGCATGGTTCATTAACGAAACATAATGACATGCTACTATTTTTTTGAAAATGCAGTACCAGATAATCTTGTTACTCATTCACTTCGCCGCGCTTTATCATCCTGTATATCTAATGATATAATGACAAAAAGGAAACAAAAACACTGTCAAAAGTGTAATGGACAAAGATACTTGATTGATGTCTATCTTTACACATAGGAAACTTTTTTTCAGAGTATTTATAAAACCTTTCTGTAATATTGGCCTTTTTAATGACTTTTATTTTTTTTTAAATATTCTAATGATTATATGAATGAAAAAAGAATACTTGAGTGTCTCATATATTCAAGCTATCATAAACATGAAAAAAATTTAATAAAGCATGTCAAAATTTGAATAGCTAGATACTTGTTTGTGAGCTATTATTACACCCAGTAAACTAGTTTTTCAGAGTTTTTATAATATCTCTCTGTAATATTAGCATTTTTAATGACTTTTATTTTTGTTTTGTTATTCTTAATGATTATAGGAATGAAAAAATATATATACTTGAGTGTGTCATATATGCAAGCTATCTTAAGCATGAAAAAGTTTTAATAAAATATGCTTGGAAAAATCATTTTGGCATAAAAACTGATATAAACACCTGCAATTGCACTATTTTTATTACATAAACAGTAAAAGGGTAAATTGCTGTATAATTTAGAAACAAAGCCGACTTGATAGAAACCTTCGTCTTCGAGTAAAATTTCATTTTTAATTAATGCATTATTTTTCATAATCTTTTAAAATAATATATATATATATATATATATATATATATATATATATATATTAAATACGTCTAAATAATTTTAAATGAAAAATTGCTTGTCTTTTCACATTCGAAATGCATAGTTTGCAATATATAATTTATATTAAACAGATTTCATGATTAACCGTCTGAACGTCTAAGGGCTTTCCTGCATTTTTTAAAAATGTTCATACAACTAATATTAATTTAAATTTTACATCCCAGTTTATTTCTTAAAATACACTCCATATATCTTTATTTCACATATATCTTAAAATAAAATTTCCGTCAAAAGTATTTTTGTCTACAATTCATTTAAGTTGTTTGTGAAAGACGGAAAGATACGGGCAAACTGCTTAGAGGGTTTTAAATATTGAAAAATGACTTTATTTGTGGCACACCTTTTCTGAAAACCATTCGAAGAAGTACTTCACCTAGGAGCATAAAATAGTGATTATAATATAGATAGTAATAATATAACATAATATTATATTATATTACTAGCTAACCCATGGCCCGGTGTTGCCCGAGCCCGAGATAATTACAATCTCACAGAAAGGCGTTAACCCTCTCCCTCTCCATACCCGCAAATATAATGAATAACTTGTTCAAGAGAACCACCGTCACCTACATTAATTCGATCATTAAAAAAATTATTAAATTTTTCTGATAATTAGAACATAGTGAAGACGCTACACTAAAATAGTCGGCAGATGACACCCCTTCCCGACCTCAATTTCAAATCTATATCTTAATTAGTTACCTAAATTTTTGTTCATTAGTATAAATTGGCAATTATTTCCTTTCATTTTGGCAAACTAAATGGAGGGATCGGCTAGAGAAACAGATCTATTCGTAGTTCAGTTTTTAATGAAAGCGGATCCTTGTCTGAAACTTTCTCGGATTGTTGGCAGTTTTTTGCATAAATTAAGAAAAAATACCGACCGAATTTTTCAAAAATCACATAGTCACATGCAGAATTTTTTTTTACATATGCTCAGAAATTTCAAATTGATATCTCAATTAGTTTTCTTAAAATTCGTTAATTAGTAAAATAATTTCGAATTCGTTCATTTCCGCTTGCAAATCCAATACGCCTGTCCGTTTCTTTCGCTATTTTGATTTAAAAGATGTCATTTTAGAAGCAATGTTTAATAAGAATCTAATTAATATCTTGGTTAATTATCAAAATATTAAAATTCTGAGACTCAGGAGCACATGGCCATACCGTGGAGTATTCACACCTAAATTTACAGATTTCTAGGTGGGCTAGATTTTGCTAACCATCGCAGACAGACAAACACACACAGAGAGCGAAACTTTCTTTTATTAATATAGACATAAATAGTAAGGACATATACACCTAGTTCCATTGAAATCTGTTATGGTGTGTTACATGGCCTGTGTGAATTGACATGGAATGACTCTAAAGTAAAATTAAACAAGAACGAAAAAACATGCACCAGGCTTACATTATGTAATACTTTCCAGCAATAACAAAATATTATTAAGAAATTTCTTTTTTATAGAATGAAACGATATACTTAAATACGCAACTTATGAAAAGACAGAACTATAAAAAATCCATTTTCATAAGAGCTGTTCATATCAGGTAATGTGTGAAAATTCTTTCGTGGTGCGCTGTACGCGGTCTATATTTATCATTTAATAAAATGAGATACATATATAAGTAATTAAAGAAAAAAAATAGTAAAAATCAGTTAAAACACAAAACTAAATATAAAAGTTTCAGCAATTATTGCGCTATGCAAAAATGTTGCAAATTCAATCGTCCAATACTGTATATTTATACACACAAGCTAATAATATATAGATAAATTAAAAAAGGTATTCCACAGCGGTAAACGCACTTCCAGCAATTATCTTAAACATTCCTGCAACCAAATGTTTTTGTGTGTCTCTGTACCTTAAAACGCATCGGAAAATTACAGTCTGCAAAGGAAACTATTGTTTCAAAACTACTTTCTTTAAATCTTGAAACCGCTGATTTCAGAGGCTTCTAAAGATAAAGGAAGACTTTTCAGAATCGCTGGTATTTTAGAAAATGTTATATTTTATAATCTTAAATCTTAAGAAAGATAAGAGCTAAATTAAGAAACATTTGACTTTTTTACTGTGTAATCTCAGCATCGACTTTTTCGACATTGTAGTTGGTAGACAAGCTTTTTAAACGTGAAAGCTGTCCTTCATCATCTACATTACGTGTCAGCAAATTTCAAATGCCTTGTTCATTTCAAAAGCGTAGCAGAAGGACACATTATGTTACATTTTCTCAAAATTTCTTTTGTTTTGTGAATGAAAGCACTCTATCATATTGTAAAACTAACGTACTAACATTTCAATTATCACTTTACACCCAGAAAAAAGTTTTGTTGAATCAATAAAAATTTGGTTGACCCAACAAAACTTTTTGTTTAAATATAGGTCAATGAAAATTTTGTTTGAATCAACAATTTTTTTTTCTTTTTTGCAATTCCAAAAAATTTTTTTGTATCATCAGCAAAAAATGTTTTGTTAATTCAAGTAAAATTGTTCAATTTTTTTTTTAATTTTGCTAAAACAACCAAAATGTACTCAACAAAACATATTTTGTAGTTTTAATCAATTCCTTTTTCTGGGTGCAAGATATGAGAAAATATTTCTTAGTAATCACATTTTAATACTTAAAAATACTCAAAAATTATCAATATTTTTTAATATATGAACATTTAATGTCAATAATATTTTTTTTCTGAGGAATTTTATTACCATTTTCTAACGTTAAAAACATATGCTACCAAACAGAAAATAAGTCATTTAATTTTCAACAAAAACATTTCACTTCAAATTTCTCAAGTTTAATTTTTTCACATGAAATTGTCTTACATTAAGCTCATCCATTATCGTTTTTATCTTTTTCATATGTTGGGTAGAATGTCCATTTATGTAAACCACGTTTCGCAAGATGCACGGGATAGTGTAATATTTTTCATATTTTAAAAACGAGACCTTTGTGAATGATGTAGAGTGTTTGTTGTCCAAATTTCATGTTATAATGCCACACTCTAGAAAATACAAAACCAAACGAATTGAAAAAATTCAAAATAAGAAACTTTGTGCTTTACGTGTATATTTTTAAAATGTCCTCCAGACTTCGACAGTTATTGGGTAAGTTCCTTCTATTTGGGAAAACCAATTCGTACTGGAAAATTCTGGACGTCAACTATTAAATATGAGATATCGGAATTAATGTCTGATAATTAAGTGATAGAATTTTCCGGTACGACCTAACTTTTCCAAACGTAAGAAACTTTTCGAACAAACCAATAAATTATTTATGAAATTAACCCATTAAAGCCTAGCGGTACCATATGGTACCAGATAAGTTTCAGCCATTTTTTTGTTTATACACCAGTATTTATTTACGGAAACATTATGTTTATTTTATGACTCCAAGTCCTTGATATAACAAACAAAAATTGCTAGTTTAAAAATACTGGTGTGAAATGTAAGTTTTGCATTTTAAAGACAAAATTATTCCGGCTTTAATGGGTTAATAAAAACAAATGCCATATTAATGCCATAATCTTTACAAATCTAAGTTTAATCATAAGTATTAAGATAGTACATAGTGCAATATAATAGAAACATAAAAGGAGCAACGTTACTAGCAGTAGCAATGATATTGAAATATCTGGTGCTATTAACGTTGCTCTTTTTCCATTTCTATTAAGTTTAATATTACCTTAGTTAAGAAACAATATTGATTATGTTGAAGCCACATATATTACCAGTATTGCATTCCTTAGAAACATTTCCAACAAAACATTACTACTTGTCATACGTTGACTTTATCTTAGAAATTTTTGCTGTGAAGTTCTATCATCAAAGACAAATGGGTATTAATTTGGAAATATTTACGATGAAGCTCTCATTATCACAGAAATATTTACTTTACTTGGAAAGCATTGTCAATGCAATTTACAAAATATTTCTTGCCAGTATTCATGCAGTATCGGAACATTGTAAACATACCATAGTTAATCATAATAATGGAAAAAATAATTAAAATATTGCAAAGATATGAACATATTTTCTTAAACATATATTTTTAAGATATAACTAATAATATTTTGCAATTAGATAAACTTCATTTAAAATATATATATATATATGTTCTTTCGCTACCAACCAATTCGTAACTGAATGTATTAAATGCTTTGCATTAAAGTGAAATCCAAATATATTTGGAAAACCTAACAAAGCATTCTATTAAAATTTTTCGCTTACATTTTAATTATTTTATTTTATTTTATTTTATGTATTTATTTATTTATTTATTTTTTTTTTACATAGGATAGTTGAGATGGATATTAAACCAGATTATTTTTTAGTTTTTTGATTTTTGTTGCAGTTTGTTTTTACGAAATTACTTTTACATTTCGAACCAGTTCCTAAAACGTTTAAAAAAACGTATAAAAAAGTGTTTCAATCAAAAATTTCTTTAGTGTTTGCCGTTATTGAAAACTAATAAGTTTGAACATGTTTTACATGTGCATATATGTTTGTTTGTCTATTGGTAATATGAGACAATATTGATTGAAAAAAAATATATTATTTTAATATTCTAGTGTTGCTAAAATGAGTACATTTTTATTCAAGATATCTACCAGTATTTCAAAATAAAAATCATCGGTTTATTTAATGACAGTCTTTACGTGATTAAATAAGGCAAACATCATTCATTTGTCCAAAAATGGGGTGGATATTTTCAGTAACAAAATTCCCCAATCTGACAACACAGTCATCGTTAAAAATTACATACATAGTATATTCAGCTAAAGGAAAGAGAGACATTCGATATTTCTCAGTTTAAACATTTTTTTAATGCTGAATTCGCCCTGTATTTAAATATATATGTAAATATAAAAATTAATTTTGTTATTGATGACGTAGCATTTCTTTAAATCTAATTCACATTATGATTTAATTTTTTTACATTTTCAATTATTAAAATAAGTATTCTTATATCACGCGTTAACGCTTTGCAGTTTGACATGTAACCCTTTTATATTTTAATTCTTGTGAAAATAGCTTTCAACATTACGCAGTTAATGATCATTGTGAAAGTTCTCAAACAGTCTTCAGCTCTTTTGTCTCGATGAAAAGCTTTGACGTCTACTTATTTGACAGATATGCTCTATTCTAAACAAGCACTCAGACAAAAATATTTTCAGGAAATACATTTAGAATACAATCTTTATTTTTTAGTCATTCTCCACCTATACTACCAAAAGCTACATCAAGACTCGGTGCTTCCGAAGCTGATAGTGGGATGTAAATCATTTATAGATAATGACTTTTTGAAATATATATGTATAAGAAAAAGTTAATATCTTTAGAAATATAGAATATGAGAAGTATATCTTTCCATAGTTTTTATCCTTCCGAAAACGTTACAGCACTTATAGGAAAATACTAGAAAAATTTTAAATAATGCAAAAAATACTAATTTTAAAGGGAGATATTTAGCATAATAACACTCTAAAAATGGCATTTTCAAAACTGAGCAATAAATACTGAAATCTGAGTATGCGCATAGTCAAAATGGCTCCGAATAAAAATTTCTTAAGTTTCAAACATGTATATTCTCATTTCTCAAAATATGAAATTTTTTAATGCCGAATTCACCCTGAATTTAAATATATATGTACGAAAATTAATTTTCTTTATTGATGTCCTAGCATTTCTTGTAAAAGTATTTAACATTGTGTTTTTAAAATTTTACTTATTCAGAATGATATGTATTCTTATTTGACACATCAAATCTTTGCATTTTAACATATAACTCTATCATGTTTCAATTCTACTGAAAAGACCTTTCAACATTTCACACTTAATGATCATTGTGAAACCTCTGAAAGAGTCTTCAACTCTTTTGTCTCTATGAAAAGACTTGACGTCCACTTATTTGACAGATACTCTCTCTTCTAAACTATCACTTCGACAAAAATATTCCAGGAACTACTTTTAGAAGAAAATTTATATTTTCTCAGTCATTCTCCACCTATCATACAAAAATCTATATCAAGACTCAGTACTTCCGAATCTCATAGTATGATGTAAATCTGTTATGAATAACAGATTTTTGAAAAAAAAAAATGTATATATGAAAGTGAATAACTTTAGAAAAAAAAAAGAATGTGAGAATTATGTATTTTCTCCTTTTTTTTACTTGAAAAAAGTTACAACACTTGTAGAGAAATGCTACAAAATTATTAAATAAAGAAAAACATCTAATTTAAAGCGGAAAATTTTAGAATAAGAATACGGAAAATTATAAAATGAAATTAGAAATTATATTTCTATATTATAAGTTTCTAAATTATTTTTTAAATTTTAAATTTAAAATATTTAAATTTTTAAATGTAGTATTGGGGATTTAAGGAAAGTTTTTTAATAGATCCAAACATTGCGTATATTGCATGAAAAATGATTTTACATTTATTTATTGCTATATTAATACCTTTATTTAAAAAAGGTTCTTTATGCGCTTGTAAATTTTCACTTATTAAAAAGCATATGTATTCTTATATGATCCATCAGATTTTTACACTTTGACATGTTACCATTTCAAGTGTCATTTATAGTGAAAAGAGTCTTCCACATTACGCATTTAATAATCTGAAACGTTGTGAAATTTCTGTAAAGGCCTTCAGCTCTCTTATCTCGTTTCAAAGCTTTCACGCCTACTTATATGATAGATGTGTTCTCCTATTTCCTTCTTCCTGACAACCAATACAACAAAAATATCCCAAGAACTACTTTCAGAAAATTTATATTATCTCAGTCACTCACCATCTACCATTTCAAAAGGTATATTGAGACACATTACCTCTGAAGTTCATAGTGAGATGTAAATCATTTAGGAATAATGGCTTTTTTGGGAAAATTTTGAAAACGTTCCATAAACAAACTTTTTTTTTTATATTAAACATAAATAAATATTAACCTATCTTACAATTGTATTTCCTTTAACTGCTTTGTAATTTTCTTTTTTAATAAAATGAAATTTTTATTTAGAATACAAACGAAGTTTAGAATAAACAAAAAAAGGAAAACACAAAGTTTTAAAAATCAGAGTGAAATCGCAAGAAATACACATTATCAAAAACGCTTCCCCCATTTGGAATGAAGGGGAAGTAAGTAATTGGTATTTGTAAAGAAAAGGAAAAAACTATCGTCAGATATGGCAAATTATTTAACCCCTGCATGACGAGCGTCCTTTTCAGCATTTTTTAATCTTCTATCAGAGTTTTTTTAAATAGAATTTTTTGCGTAATTTACTAGTAGAAATGTTTTGTTTAATCCGTTAGCTCAAGTGCACTCTCACTCAAAACCCTCCAAAAAATTGGCTCGCTAATATCCTAACTCGCCCACTTCTAAAGAGGAAACTAAAAAGCATTTTTGACCACTTAACTTACCTCTCAAATTTAACTTAGGGGGCCCGTCTGTCGGTTCACAATTCTTCAATTCTTTGCCCCCTGTAGTTTTCACCACCTACTGATTCCCCTCACTGCTCAGTGTCGCGTGGGAAAATCTGTTTTCCGGCAGTGATGGACCGCTCTTGTAAAAGTCTTAATCAGTTCCTGTCACTTGCTCGTATTGGAGCACTGGTAGGGTCACCTTTATTATGTATTATATTTCTTTCTTATGTTTATGTTTTGCCGCTCATTGTCACGTTTTCCGGCGGCATCAGCTGCGGCTGAACACTGTAACTTTTTTTTTAGACATGAATAAAGGGACCGGGAGGGATATTATGCTCTACAGACTTGGCTTCCTTGTCTGAGCAGTCCCTCTTAGGCAATCAAATCAAATCAAATCAAATCCGTTAGCACACGCGCTGGGATAAAATCTACCCCAGCTCACAACTATTACTTAAAAATGTGCGAAAATCGTTCGTGATCATTCTGAGCTTTATAGTACCTTTCAAGCTGAAATATAGCAAGATGTGGCCAAAAAGAATTTACCTCCAGTTGTGAGATTTTCCGTTCTTTTGTTATAAAAATGTCACGTGGGAGGAAATTTACCCCACGCTTGTTATAACGTAACCCATAATGATAGGAAAATGTTAATGCAAATGTTTATGTAAAAAGTGTAGTGTGCAAATAATAATATAATTTTTCTTTTAAACGTTAACAACTCTTGCACATACAGTTTCTATATATCGGTTTTATACTTTTATGTATTTTCATGGCTGAATTCGGATTGTAAAAGCTTTGTATGTAATGATATGCAGAAAAAAATCTTAGTGCTAGATTTTATGTTTGTTTTTTTTCTTTTTTCTTTAAATATAAAAAAACCTCTTATTTTAAGTTAAATTATGTTATTTATTAATTTACAGTTTATTTCAAAATATAAATTTTTGTTTATAATCAAACCGGGTTGAAATTGACACAAGAAAACCCATTGGGATAAAATTTATCCCGCGCGCGTAGTAACGTAATGGAAAGGGGCGCGTGTGCTGACGAGTTAATAAGGCAAAATTTTTATATAAAATTTACTGGTACTTACACTCAAGAATTCTGGGCACTTTTGCATTACGTATACATAACGTGCGTTGCGAAGGGGGTTAACGAATTACAAACAAAATCTATTTGAATAGTAAACAATTTGAAAATATGAAATTTTTATGTTGCGTTAAATATAACAATGATTTTCTTAAGTTTCTGTGTGGTATATATTTAAAAATTTATTTCAAATTTGTATAAAGTGAAAAGTATTAAATTAAGCAAAAAAAAATCAATATGGCAAACATACAATTTGGCGCATTGTTACCCTATGGGCTCTGAGATACATACATAATATTCTCTTCGCTGCAAAAAAAGAAAAAAAATGAAGATCCGCTAGTTAAGTGATCAAATACAAAATTATATTAATGCATTTTTTAAGAAGCATGTTATATCGTGTGTTTTCTATATTTCCATTCACCGGCTGTCAAAATATGATATCACCAACTGCATTTTTATAAAAAATAATTAAACCAAAAACAGAAAAATCGTCAAAAGACATTTTTTTTAAACAGAGAAAAATGTAATTAAGAATTAAATAAAATTAACCTAACAAAAATTACAGTAGGCATTAGGAGGTTTTTTGTTGTTGTTGTTGTTAGTTGTTTTTACTTTTACTGCAAATAGTCACTGTAGAAAAAACAAGCAGTGCAGAAATAACTGTTAACCCATTAACCTTGCACTGCACGAATTTATATTTGGGAGTATTTTTTTTTTCTCATAATTATATTAGAGTTAGATACCACAAATTTTATAAAATACGACATTACCTTAATTTATAACAGGGTTCTGTGATTTTATGGTAAAGTCTTATTTTGTAAAATTTGGGGTATCTAACTTTAAAAATAATTATGGGAAAAAATACTCGAAAAATTAAAATTCGTGCAGTGTAGGGTTAATGGGTTAACAGTTATTTCTGCTCGGCTTGTTTTTTCTACAAGTGACTATTTGCAGTAAAAGTCACTTGTAGAAAAAGCAAGCAGTGCAGAAATAACTGTTAATCCATTATACAGCTATACCATATAATTTTCCTATTTTTAGACTCTATCCTTAATCTCTTTTGTTTTACTAGGTAATTCCAAATTTATTTTTTACCATTATTTAAATTTCTCTTCTTTTATTTTTATAATTGCTCATTGAAGTAATCTTCGTTACGGCTCATTCAGAACGGCTCATTATTACAAGACATTCTACTCACAATAGACTGGGCGTAAAGTTGATCGCAACTCGGAAGCCCCTTAACCGGCATCAACTGTTCCGGACTGTGATTTTATAAGATGAATATTTCTTTTTAAATATACTGTTAATATGAAACTGAAATAATTTATTGTAGGTTAATTTTAATTTACTCAGATATGCATCATTGCTCAATGTTGTATTAATGTATCAAAGCTGTTATGTATCCAATTAAAGCGTTGTGCCACATCGGATATATAAAAAAAAAATATTGCATACAGGTTGCGCCAGGGTTCGTACGGATCAGGGAATTTTCCAGGAGTGTTACCAGTATTCTTTTTATAGAAAAATAAATCTAGATTAAACTCGAGAAACTTCGCCTTCTTTTAAGGAGAGATTTTCTGTCACAAAATACTGGTACCGAAGAATTTCCTGCTCGCAAAATTCCAGGAGGCGTACGAACCCTGTTGCGCGCAATAAACTTGCAATAGCATTACTTTTCTTTATTTCTTGTGTGTCTTATCATATTTCCCAAACTCCTGTTTTTAATACAAATAGATACTTTTAACCATAAATCTTTTTTATGAGTGAAGTGAAGTTGATATCAAATGACTATCACATAGGAGCTATATAACATTTAATTAATTAAATATATACATATTAAATAATTATTAAATATTAAATTATTAAATTTAATTAAATATATTTTTCTGTAGTTCAAAGTATATTATTTTTACCTTTTAAAAGAACGAGATATTGTCAAGTATGGTCTTATTATTTTGAAAAAAAAAGAACATTTTTGAAATATTATAATAAAAAAAAAATTCTGATTGAAGTGCAATCATCAGATGCAATCATAATTTTGACGGAATAAGAACAATAGCAAAAATACAGCAACCGTAATACCTGGTCTGTGCAGCGCGTGATCTTATAAACAAATTGCGAACTTCAATAAAATCACTTGAGTGTAGTTGAAGAAAATTTATCACTCGAATCTTGATACACCTTCCACCTAGCAATATATCCAGATATCTTTCATAAAATTAAAGAGGTCATCAATGAATACTGGAAATCAAGGGGCACCATAGATAAATAACAAAATTTTTCTAATCTCACTTGACAAAATTGTTGATTAAAGTATCAGATCCATAATGTAGCTTATTTATAAAACATGCTACAATGCTCTATTTTCTAAATATTTGGCAATTTATTGTACTTAAACATATTCTTAACCAAGTTCCTTAGATATATACAAAACCTACTCGATGGAATTTCTATGCTAATTATAACATTTTACTTCAGAACTAGATTTGAAGATAACTAATTTGAATCACACCTTAAAGGTACGATTTTTTTTCAATTATTTATAAATATAAATCATTTTACAGAGTTTTTAATAGAAGATTTTTTAATTTGTAATCATTAATTTGTGTATGTCCTTTTTTTCTGTCTAACTGCTGATAGTCGTTAAAGTGTATATTACGCTACTTATGTAATGAAAGATAAAATTTAAAATTCAGACTTAAAAATTCAAATACCATTTTTAATATTCCTTATTTTACATCTCTCAAAGATTATCAAGCGCTTGTTTCGTAGCGCTAGAATAAACACGCGATTAAGTATTATCAACTTATCTAAATAATGAAATAATATATAACTGTAACAACAGCGCAATGAGAAAAAAATAGATAGATTAGGTTTCGTAAAATATATGGATTAGTAAAAAAAATGCAGATAATTTTTAATTTAAGAAACTTTTAAGATACATTTTATAAAATCAAGTCTGTAAGTGACATTTATTTTAATCTAGTGGCATTTATCTTTAGTAACATTTATCTATAATAAGTAAAAGAAACTATATAAAATCAAACATTCGAATAATAAATGACCCTATCTACACTGGGAAGATATATATTTGAAATGTTATCATTTGTTTAAATTAAGATACATTTAACAATATTTTTGTTTGCAAGTTGATGACTCTGAAAAATTCCTTTCAGAAAACAATATTTAAAAGAAAACTGCTTCAGGCTATCTATTTCCGTATAGTGTACTTATATATATTTTAAAATTTCCATACATATCTATTCTCATAAAATTAATTAACATTCTAATATTTATGTGGAATGATTATTAGAAAAGAAAATTATTTCCGTGTTTTCTGTGCCGTCCGCCCTTTTCATCGCGGTTCGTCATCCTAAACCTTACTAAAGACTCTCACAGTTCATAAAAACAAGAACGAAAAATTGTGCGTCAAGCATAGATTATGTAACACTTTCCAACCCTGTTGGAAATCTGGACAAAATCTTGTCCCCCTTTCTCTGTCAAGTGATTTGTTCGGGAGTAAAATCGTTCCGAACCGGTTTTTTTTTTTTTGCATTTCTGTCGTAAAGGCACTCTCTTTTAACTGTAACTGTATGCATATTTTATTCTAGTTTGAGGTACGGAGTAAGTATATATCTAGGGTGAAACAACTCCATGGAAGGTGTGGTGATGTGATGGAAGGACAGTTAACCCCCTTTCTGAATGTTTATTTGCTATAATGTGATACCAAAGTTCCCAGCAATGGCTGGAGGTCTATGTATATATCTTTATTTAAGTTTAACATTCAAGTTGAATGAATAAATATAATTCTGATTTCTACATAAACTGTTTCTTCAATGTGCTATATACTTAGTCACACCACAGACCTTAACCACTGTGTTTTTAAAACTCTGCTCAATCTCTAACATGGTTAAGGGGCCATGTTATGCTAAAGGTCAAATAGATGCAGTGTGGTGTGTTTTAGATGAAATATATATAGCTTAAAAAGTATAATGGCACAAGTTCCAGAGTTAACTTATTCTTTCCCGAAATTGTCGGATTATAACTACTCTTCTTGGAAGCTCGACGTCAAATGTGTACTGATAGATCGGAATTGCTGGGAGTTTATTACGAATCCCGATATTGCATGTAAAGAGGATGCATCTGATAGAGAGAAAAGTGATTTTGGATGGCGTAAACGCAGAGCTTATACCACGATTTATCAATCCATCGAAAGGAAATTCCAGATATTAATCGCTCAGACCGAAAGCGGAAAAGTTGCCTGGGATATCCTAAAGTTAAACTTCGAACCAACGTCACGGGCACGTTTAGCTGGATTAGTGGATGATTTTTTTGAAATGAAGTTAAACTCGCAAGAGGAAACCATCGGTTTATTTTGCAAGAGAATTGAAGAAAAAAGGTTTCAAATCAAAGATGCAGGTTTTGATATGCCAGAATTGTTAGTATGCTTCCAGTTAATCCGTCGTTTACCCGAAGAATATGATAATCTCGTTCAAATGTTATACAGGTCAGATGATACAGAATTTAAATTGGAAAATGTTTCTAAACAGTTAATTAGGTAATATGGAAGAATTTGTTTAAAGCGTAAGGACGAAAGTAAAGAGGTTATCAGTGTAGGTGATGCTTATACAACAAAGTTTAAGAATCGTACCGATAGACCAACCATTCCAAAGAAGAATTTCGTAACCAGTAAAAAGCCATGGTTTTCAAGTAGTGGAAGCGACCTGGAACTCTCTCGATTCTCTAGTACTTCACCAGCTACTCGTATGGGGCCGAGTTTAATATGCAGTTACTGCAAACGACCTGGTCACACAGATACAAGGTGTTTCAAAAAGAGAAACTATAGAGGGAAGAAGCAAGTTTTCTACAGTGAAACTACAAGGCAATCGGAATCCGCCTAATGTCTTCAAATGAGAAAATTGTCGAATTTCTTCTGGACTCAGCAGCTACTTCTCACTTTACGAATGACAGGAGTTTATTTGTAACCTACAAGGACCTCCCCCCCCCAACAAGTGCTGATTGGAGACAAGGACTGTTCGTCGGAAGTATTGGGTATAGGTGATATTGATTTTACCATACAAGATGTAAAAGGTAATGTAGAAATAACTTTAAAAAATGTTTTATATGCTCTAAATATGAGAAGAAATTTAATTGGTGGATCCAACATCGATATTGCAGGAAACCAGATTCAATGGGGGAAATAATAAAATGATTGTATATGATAAATTTAATCGATATTGTTTTACTGTACCTAGAGTAGATAAATTGTATATTGTTAAAGGTTATGCTTCAAAATGTGAAAATTTTGCCTTTTCAACTAGTTTAAATGCAGAAATTATACATCGTAGATTTTGTCATACAAATTTGCCTTTACTTGAAAAAATGAGTAAAAATAATTGTGTTAAAGGTATTGAAAATATTAACTGTAAAAACAAAAATAAGATGTGTGAATCTTGTGTAATTGCAAAGTCTAATAGACATTCGTTTAAAAGGAATTATCAGTATAAACGCATTTCTAGTCAAATTCTTGATAGAGTGTATATGGATTTGTGGGGTCCTAGCCCAGTTAACTCGTTAGGAGGGGGGAAATACTTTTTGTCAATAATTGACGATTATTCTAGAAGGACTGAGGTGTATATACTTAAGGATAAAACGGAAGTTTTTGAATACTTTAAAAGGTTTTTAGCGAAAGCTGAGAGACAAACTGGTAAAAAATTAAAGAGTGTACGAACTGATAATGGGTTAGAATTTATTCATAAATTATTTGAGAAATTATTAACTGATTTGGGTATACAAATAGAAAGATCCTCCATTTATACGCCAGAACAGGTGGGTGTTGCTGAAAATTTCAATAAAGTAGCAATGAATGCAGTTCGAGCAATGTTACATGATAGCGGATTAAAGCCATCATTCTGGGGAGAAGTTCTTTTAGCGTTTGTTCATACAAAAAATAGAACCGAACACAGTTTAACCCAAGGTCTTACACCCCAAGAATTATGGACAGGATTCAAACCTTCGGTAAAACATTTAAGAATTTTTGGTTCTTTAGCATTTGTTAATGTTCCTAAAGTTAAACGAAATAAACTACAACCTAAAGCTTTACCCGGTATTTTAGTTGGTTATGCCATGAAAACAAAAGGATATAGGATGTATATGCCAAAAGAAAGGCGAATTGTAGAAACTATTCATGTGCGTATAGATGAATCCAAAAAGGGGGTAGAAACATTATTTGGAGTAAATAAGTATAAGGATATTGTATTGAATTTTAATGAATCTCAAATTGAATCAAATGGCTTAAGCAACGCAACTCTAGATCTTAATCATAAACTACCAGGAGTAAGTTTAAATGAAGACGAAGAGAAAAGGGGGAGTAAAATAACTTTAACTTCTATAAATATTTCAGAATGGAAAAGAATTGAAAAACCTAGAACTAAAAGTAACAGGATTGACGTGTATTATTATACCCCGATAACAAATAAGAGACTGAGATCATTAAATGATGTTAAAAAATATTGTCAAGAAAATAAAATCGCTTATGAACCGGATAAATTTGACTTTAAACCTAAAACTACTCATCCCAATCTAGAAACTTTAAATGAACTTTCAACTAGCGATTCGGATGATTCATATTTAAGTGAAATATTCCAACATGAAACTTACAATACTGAAATCCCTAAATCGTTTGAGGATGCACAAGTTAACCCAGAAAGAGGGAAGTGGAACGCCGCGATGAGGGAAGAACTTGAAATCATGAGTAAAAGAAAGGTCTGGCGGTTGATTGATCCACCCAAAAACGCCACAATAGTAGGAAGCAGATGGGTTTATAATATTAAAAACACAGAAAAAAATGGGGAAAAAGTACAAAGCACGTCTCGTAGCTCAAGGTTTTAAACAGAAACCAGGTATCGATTTTAATGATATATTTTCACCAGTTGTAAATTTTTCAATTATAAAACTAATATTTATTTTATTAGTTTCTATGTTAAATTGGTATCATATTCAATTAGATGTAAAATCAGCTTACTTATATGGGTCTTTAAAAGAAACTGTATTTATGAAACAACCACCAGGATTTGTCATGAAAGGTGCCGAAAATAAAGTTTGTTTGTTAAATAAATCTATTTATGGTTTACGGCAAAGTGGCCGAGAATGGAATTTTGAATTGGACAATATACTACATAATTTAGGATTTTGTAAGTTAAAATGGTGTAACTGTGTATATAAACTAAAAAGTAATGCAATTTTAGTTGTCTATGTAGATGATTTAGTTTTGTTTGCTGAAAATGAAAATATACTGCAATCGGTAACTAATATGTTAAAAAATAGCTTAGAAATTACTGAAATAGGTTTAACGAAATATTTGTTAGGTGTTAACTTTGAACTTATTGCTGATTCATTATTTATTACTCAAAAAACTTACATTGAAAGATTAGAATTAAAATATAAAGGTTTACGTAAAAGTTATGTTAAATTACCCTTTAAAATTGGCTGTATCTTACCAGATAAAGTTAACGAAAATGAAATTGTGGAAAATGAATTGATGAAAAAATATCCATACCGATCATTAATCGGTTGTTTGTCATTTTTATCAAATAGATCGAGACCTGATATTAGTTTTTCTGTAAATATAATGTCACAATTTTGTAATGGTTATACATATAAACATTGGTTGATATTGGTAGATATAATGAATTACGTTTTTGCTACAAAAAGTTATAAAATAAACCTGTCTAATGTAAAATCCTCAAGTTTATATGCATATTCTGATGCTAACTGGGGATGTAACCTTACTAAAAGACATTCAATTAGTGGTTATATAATTTACTTTAGTAACGTTCCGTTTGCTTGGAAATCAGCAAAGCAGAAATGCATTGCACTTAGTTCTATGGAGTCAGAGTTTATCTCATTAACTGAAAGTGTAAAAGAACTAACGTGGTATGCAAATGTCTTAAATGAACTTAATTTATGTGATAAAATAAAACCAGTTCAGTACTGTGATAATGAATCTGCTATTTATTTTTCTAAAAATAGTCAAGAAAACTTTAAAACTAAGCATATTGACATACAGTGTCAATTTATTTGTCAATTAATAAATGAAAATGTTTTTGAGTTAAAACATGTAAGTTCTAAAGTTAATAAGGCTGATTTTCTAACAAAACCTCTACTGTATATAAAATTTTAGAGAGCCATTTGTAACATTTTTGATTTTGACTATGAAAAGAAAGAGTAAGTTTTTACGACCGATGGGAACGCATGTTGGAAATCTGGACAAAATCTTGTCCCCCTTTCTCTGTCAAGTGGTTTGTTCGGAAGTAAAATCGTTCCGAACCGGTTTTTCTTTTTGCATTTCGGTCGTAAAGGCACTCTCTTTCAACTGTAACTGTATGCATATTTTATTCTAGTTTGAGGTACGGAGTAAGTATATATCTAGGGTGAAACAACTCCATGGAAGGTGTGGTGATGTGATGGAAGGATAGTTAACCCCCTTTCTGAATGTTTATTTGCTATAATGTGATACCAAAGTTCCCAGCAGTGGCTGGAGGTATATGTATATATCTTTATTTAAGTTTAACATTCAAGTTGAATGAATAAATATAATTCTGATTTCTACATAAACTGTTTCTTCAATGTGCTATATACTTAGTCACACCACAGACCTTAACCACTGTGTTTTTAAAACTCTGCTCAATCTCTATCAAACCCTTCAAAAATAATTTTACAAATCATTACCGTTGACTAAGCTGAAATATAACATCGACGAATACAATTTGGAAAACGCATAACTTATTTAAAAACGTATTTTCAGGAATTTCCAACATATATTTCCAACATATACAATATTCAGAAAAATATCCGAATACTTTTATTCAGCCCTGTATATGATCTATAGATTTGTATATATACTACATTGGATGCTAAATTTTAGTTTAGTTAGGAAACGCGTAGCACAATTTAAAATTCTCCTTCTGGAGTTTCTGTCAATAAACGATAATGCGTTCGCGAACTTTTCTGCTGCCCTGTATATGATATACAGAATTTATACACACCAAGTAATAGCCAAAAAGTGAGTTAAATTTAAAATCGCGTTCAGCAACTTAAAACGCACTTCCAGGAATTATTGTTAACAGACAGTAGAGAATACTTTTGTGTGTCCCTGTAAATGAACGATGACTGCTAAACACACACTATTATGTAGTAAGCCTCTTGTAATGCATCTTAGTGATACATATAAATTTCAATGCGTTTAAAATAGTGAAACATTATTTAATTAAACCGCAAACGATTTTTCTCCATAGACGTAATGTAACGGAATTATTTTGACTGTGCCTGTACAGTAACTATAAGTGCTATGCACACCCTATTCTATATTAAACTTCTTGTAATGCACCTTCGTGATATATATCAATTACAATGTGTTTGAAATTGTGTAACATCATTAAAATAACCCCGCAAATGATTTTCCCCCTTAGACCGTAATGTAATGGAATTCTTTTGAGTGTCCCTGTAAGAAAACTATCAGTGCTACACACTTCAGTTGAAATAGGGAACATGCTATAGATAACGACAATAACATATAAAAATTGCAGGGCAATCCGAGCATATTTACGGGAGTTAGAGCACGGCCAGACGGCCATACGGTAGACAAACCGAAGTCATAAACACTTTTCAACTAGGTTGGAAAGTGTTAATAAAAAAGCACCGTAAAAACCCTTAATAGTAAAATATTTTACTAAATAAATGTGTTATAAATGTGTTATAATAAAACATTTTTTGAGAAGACTATTTTGTTATACTTCAGGATATTATAACCATTCCCCAATATAACCCCAATTAAAAAATAAGCGCATCTATATTTTTAAAAACATGATATTCTGTGGTATAATGCCTCGCTCCTTTAACCTTTTATGAAATATTAATGAACAGATGACTCTGAAAAATCCCTTTCAGAAAATACTATTCAGGAGAAAAACGCTTCGGGCTATCTATTTCCGTATTTTAAACGAAAAGTTGTCATAAAGCTTTTATCTAAGACATGGTTGCGCGATGAATGAGCACAAAGCGATAATCTTTAAATTTTTAAATGACATTTATTTTAAAACTTTTTAGAAATACTTCTTTTGTCAGTATTTCAATTTCAAAATGTACCGTTTTGTACAACAAAATATACACCACAATTACTCAGCCAAAGAAAATCGTAGAGAAATTTTACTAGTACCAGCACATGGGTATTAACGTCCACTATAAAATTCTGTGCACGAAAAAGTAATTGGAGGGAGGGCTAAAAACTGCACCAACGTTGATTTTTCAAATGATAACGTCCACGTTTGACACCGTATTTCAATTCCTTGGATGAAAGGAATGACACCATATTTGAATTCCTTGGATCAATGGAAGGACACCATGTTTGAATTCCTTAAATCAAAGGAACGACACCATATTTGAATTCCTTGGATCAAAGTAACCCAGAAAAATGTATTGGAATATCTGAAGCATTCACAAAGATATTTTTATGCATAAAATCCTGAAATTTGTATATAAATTCCACGGAATCGAAGAGTGTTTTCTATTAGCGTTATACATCCTGAGTTATAACTGATCCCTAACAGAAAACAAACTTTAAGAATTCCTAATAGACGAAAAATATTCTCTAATATCGTTAAAATCTTTGATTACCTTTTATGAAATGCCATTTGCTTAAAAAAATTCGCTCCAAAAATTATTCCACTTCTTGGTATCTGAATACCCCTTCCTCTGCAATTTCAATACTCTTATGAATGAAATTAGCGATGAATGAGTACAAAGCGATAATGTTTAAATTTTTAAATGACATTTATTTTAAAACCTTTTCGAAATACTTCTTTTGTCAGTATTTCAATTTCTAAATGTACCGTTGTGTACAACAAAATATACACCACAATCACTCAGCCAAAGAAAATCGCAGAAAAATTTTACTAGTACCAGCACATGGGTAACAACGTCCACTATAAAATGCTGTGAACGAAAAAGTAATTGGGGGGGGGGCTAAAAAAAGCACCAACTTTGATTTTTCAAATGATAACGTCCACGTTTGAAATCCTTGGATCAAAGGAACGACACCATATTTCAATTCCTTGGATCAAAGGAACGACACCATATTTGAATTCCTTGGATCAAAGGAACGACACCATATTTGGATTCCTTGGATCAAAGGAACCCAGAAAAATACATAAGAATTTCTGAAGCATTCACCAAGACATTTTTATGTATAAAATCCTGAATATGTCATAAAATGATACATTTAAATTTGACTACAGCTATAAAAATTCGAGTATAAAATTATTTAACTCTACCACATAGCATAAGTATAAGGGGGGGGGGGGGGCTGAAACGTGTTTGTTCCCCGGGTCAACGAAAGTCGTAGTCGGATCCTGCTGACGTGCCTGTTTAATAAAATGTTACTTATTTTTATAAAAAACTAGAGCATTTTGCTTTAGAAATAGTTCTTACTACAAAAAATAATTTATATTAGACTGTTTAAGATTTTCTTTTGAATAAATCAGAAATGGAATATGCATAGTTACACCACCAAAGCTGTCACTGTTCTTTTCATTGACCATCAAATTAATTAGATACCACTTTTTGAGAATAGTCACCTTCATTTTATTTAATTGAATAGTTTCTGGTATTAAAGAAAAATAATATTTCGATTGCACAAAATAACGGTACTTAGAAACGGTAGGGTTGACACAAAGCAGCATGTTTCAATGTTATTTGACCTGTGATGCATTCTTGTAGAATTTTTCTAAGAATTTTTCCTATATTTTGGGGGGATTTTATAATTTTTTTTAATTTAATATTTATAGAACATTCAACCGGCAATCCTTTTAATTAGGCATTTGATTTGCATTACTGAATTATCTGCAGTGACAGATACAGATCTAAGTAATTAGTATTAAATTCAAGGCTTGTTGAATAAATAATTGAAATTATAGTTTTAAATGAAACAAGGGTAAAATATGAATTTTATTGATATAATTGACTCTCACATTATACATACTATTTTATAAAATTGTTGTCTATCAAATATGCAAGTTTCTACTGTTCTTTTTCTGGATTAATTAAATGCACCAACAAACCTTTGTAGCCGAATCAATGAATGCTACAATTTTCATAGTATTAAAATTTTAAGGTCGTTTAGAGAATAATAAAATTAAAAGAAGCACGCGATTGCAAAAAATTGTTACTTTTATCCAGAAATTTATGTCAGAAATTTAAAAATTACCTTTTTATTTCCTTTCTTTTTTATTTATAAATATTTTAAAATATTTATATCATGTACAGATTTAAAACTTTTTTGATCAAACTATAAAACTACATTATATATAAGAATTTCACAACATATATTAATTCATAAAAATAAAAATTTTAAACAATTTTCAGATGTAGTTTCTCAAACTTTCTTTTAACATAGAATATAACTTATAAATATTTATTTGTTAATTCGATATTACCTGAACATAAATTATAAAACACATATCATTCCAGGGAAGCACTACCAAGTTTAAGCAAATAATATTTAATGCTCTCAATTTTTAATGATAATTAAAATGGCATTTGTTATGTACGACTGATCAAGATTCAGCTAGCCAAATAGTTATAATTCAATTTTTATTTCAAATACAATGTTATAATTAAGAAAACTTTTCAGTTTCTACTATTTTAGTGTTAAATATAATTGATGGTATTTGACATATAATAATTTGTATAAATAAAGACATTTTCGTACATTAATATATATTTATTTCTTTGATTGTCTTTGAATATATCTTATAGATTATTATTTATTGTATTTGAAATATCTCATTTTAAGTTTTTGTATTTTAACAAAACCACGCTTTTTGTATTTTAAGAAAAGCACTGTTTTTGCATTATTTTTTATATCTGAGGTCAGTCTCTGTTCTACTTTTGAATGCTTCTACTTTTTAGATTTTGGTTGCAGTTTAGTTTGACTGCAATTTCAATTTCATAAAACACAAACCAAAATCGATAATGTACAAAGCTACAACTTTAGACATGGACCTCATATATCCTATGTGAAAATACTTTACTATATTACTTTAAAATATTGAAATGCAAATAAGAAATATGTAAAGAATATTTTCATTTATTTTACTTTAGCTCGCTAATATCGTCTTGCACTGAAATAGACTCTTAAAGTTGGGAGACAAATTAGTTTCGAAGACATGTTTTCAAATTTAACGATAATAGTTTTTATTAAAATACTTTATATTTACGTGCTTCCCGAAACGAAAATAAGTTTGAAATCTTTTGTACAAAAATGTTTGCTAATAAAAAGTCAATATAAATAGAGACCTAAACAATTGTAAACCTACATTAAGTATTCATTTAAACAAATAATGAAAATATGAATTTAAATATTTAAATTTAACTTTTGGCAATACTTTGATCATTTATTTGAAGCTAAATTCAAATCTATTTTAATAAATAGCATAATTTAATTTTTAATTAAAATGTCGTTTTTATGATAGCAATTAATCGACATATTTTACGATATTTTCAAATGTTCAAGAAGTTGTTATTAAAATACCTAATTAGAATTGCATTGTTAGGCGTAACAGATGTTGTTGATGAATAGTCACATATTAATACGACAATCACCGAAAATAAATTATAAACCAGTATTACTCTTGAACTGAATGTACTTTCAGGAAAATAACATTTTATGTCGTCGCTTGCAGTGTTAATTTGAATGTGTACATCTCATGCGTTATCATGTCTTTGTAAAGAGTTATGAGTGACGTAACCATATTCAGAACAGTCTGGAACAGTTGATGTCGGTTAAGGGGCTTCCTAGTTGGAGCAAATTTACGCCCAATCTATTGTGAGTAAAATGTCTTGTAATAGTGAGCCGTTGGGAATAGATAAGATTGCTTTAAAAAGCAAATAAAATAGAAAGAAAAGAAAATTTTAAAAAATAGAAGAAATAAGTTTGGAATATATAGAAAAGCAATAGATATTATGGATAGAGTCAATAAAAGGAAGTAAAATGGTATAGCTGTAGTAAGTATACTACTGATAAAAAGTTTAAGGGTAAAAAATAGGGTTCGGGACATGTTCGAAGCAAACAGCATATAAATGCCAGGTGGAAAAGGCGGTCTAAGCAACTTTAAAAAAAAAAAAAAAAAAAAAAAAAGACATTTTTCAGTGGCCATACAATATAATTTTTTGTTTTTTGTTATAGCTGGAATGAGATTAATTATGAAAATAAAGCTATACAAGAATTATTATTATTTTTTTAATATTTTAATTTAACAAAATGAAAAGGAAAAAGAGGAGAAATATTTTGCAGTGAGTGGTGAGCACTAATGGTCACAGTCGTTAAAGCATGAGTATTTAGGTCGCTTGCGGTGTTGAGGCTCGGATGCGTCATAATCCGGTAGCTCTGCGATGATTTCATTAGGGAGATCATAAAGTTTATTAAATAATTTATTGGCAAGGTGATTAATTCTAGTGCTAAGAGTGGTAGTATTGAGGTCTCTGGGAACTGTACTATTACGCAGGTAACGTGAGGCATTCCTGACAGTGCGCAGGTTTCTGTTGTGTAGCTGACTGAGGTTTTTCATGGAAGTTTTGCAAATGAAGGCCCATACCGGACATGCGTAAGTGATTATGGGTAAAATGCAATAATTATAGAGGAAAAGTTTATTGTGGATAGTCATGGTGGCGTAACCATATTGTTCAACATAATCAACTTATTTACGTGTGAAATGGTTAAAAAAAAAACGGTGTGAAATTGCATTATTAAAATGCAATTGAAAGCGATTTTTTTCCATTAACCATAATATAACGGAATACTTTTGACTGTCCCTGTAAATAAATTGTAAATTCTACGCACTTCATAATCCATAGTAATCATTCTACAGTAAACGTCAATAACCTCCATCATTTGGAAGGCAATGCAATTGTTTTTATGCGTTTCAATAGTGGAAAACAGACAGACGGTAGCCAGACAAACAGAATTCGTAAACACTTTTCACCTATGTTGGAAAGTATTAAAAAAGGGCATTAAAATTCGATGAAATATTAGTTTCTATCTGTTACATTAAAAAAAAAAAACAATATTACAAAAGCAATCTGTACTTTACCTGTTGTAAAAAAAAAGCATCTTTTAAGTTTTTCTAATTATAAAAGAATATTAATAATAAGACAATTCAAATAATAGTTTAAACAATTGTAAATGTATTTTTGACGTGAAAGAATTGTAAAAAAGTATTACCAAAGTAAATTAATTTAATTAACATAATTCAGTAATTAGCAGTATTAAAGTCAAGAATTAAAATTTGATATTAATTTAATAAATCACACCACTAAATTTTATTACGCAAAGGTATTTAATTAAATGTTTTATTTCATATAACTTCAGTTACAGAAAGGAAGTTACAAAAATAACTATTAAAATATCTGATTAGAATTACATTATCACAAGAAATACAATATTGCTGATTAATAATTACATGTTAATACGAGAATCACTGAAACTATATTATAAACCTCTATTGTTCCTGAATGGAACAGTATACCTTTAGGGAAATAACATTTAATGCTGTCAATCTAATGATATTTCAACTAACATTAGATTCATTTCCATTAAAATAATGTCCGTCAAATGTTTGAAAATGATAAATATATTTATCTAAGTGCTTTTAGATTGGAGTTTCAGTTTCTATCAACCAAATTTTAATGATAACACAAGGAAGAAAAAAAATTCTGTGGCATTACATATTTTTGGTGATTTTGATACATACAAAAGTTTATAATTATGGAATATAAAGTAGTTAGTTGGAAGGGCTCTCTAGTTCTTGCAAAAAAAATTTTTTTTAAATATTGAAATGCAAATAAGGAATATGTAAAGAATATTTTCATTTATTTTACTTTAGCTCGCTAATATCGTCTTCAACTGAAGTAGACTCTTAAAGTTGGGAGACAAATTAGTTTCGGAGACATGTTTTCAAATTTAACGATAATAGTTTTTATTAAAATACTTTATAGTTACGCGTTTCCCGAAACGAAAAGAAGTTTGAAATCCTTTGTACAAAAATGTTTGCTAATAAAAATTCAATATAAATAGAGACCTAAACAATTGTAAACCTACATTAAGTATTGATTTAAACAAATGATGAAAATATGAATTTAAATATTTAAATTTAACTTTTGGCAATATTTTGATCATTTATTTGAAACTAAATTCAAATGCATAAGGTGCACTTTTCCACAGTCATATTACAGATTTCCTGAAAAATTAAGTTATTATAGTAAAAAGCAGCGTGAACGCTACCAAGATATCATAAAAATAGAGCAAAGGTATTAAGTACTTTGGGATCGCCACACGATGGCTGATTAGTGTTGGAAATTACAAAGATATTGTTCTGATATTGTTATACATATTATGCTCACTTGAAATACGAAGTTGCAAACTAAAACCTACAAATATCTTACGTTTAATTATTTACGGGAAAATATTTAAAGCTTTGATTGCAAGAGCTTTCAGCGCGATAATTTTAATCGGCTATACTATATTAATCTCATTAAAGAACAGGCTTATGTTTAGTGGAATATTAACGTATGTTAAGAGTATTAATGTAATACGATAACCATCAGAGGTATTAATGCAGAATTGCAATATTAACAGAATCTCAGTTTACAATTTTAAAAGGCGTCCAAGAAAAATTATTGTCAGCAATTTACGAAATGCACACAAACCAATCAAAATATAGTATTTTCCATTAATTTAGAGTAAGAGTTTCTTTTAAAAAAAGTAAAATTATTATGGAGTGATACTTCTCAAACATTGTTTAAATAAATTCCAAAACTAAAAAAAAAATTAAATTTCCGATTTTCGTTAATAAATTATAAATCCTTTAAAATATTGAATTTACTTTAAAATCTAATCTATCACTTATTCCAACATGAAATTTTAATTATAGATGTATTATTGGAAAAATCATGAATAAATATATAATTTAAATTTAAAAAAGCTTACTTAATGTTATATTTAGACAAAAATATATTAGGTATTCTAAGGTGTTTTAAAATAAACTTCCAAATATGATATTTATTTCTAAGCAAACAAAGTTTAGATGTGTTTGAAAAGTTGTTCGGTGACAGAATATTTCGAATATGTATATATTTTTTTCACACAATAGTACATTTTTCTCAAAATAAGACTGCCTTTTATATCCAGTTTTGCTCCAATAGATGCTTTAGACAGAGACAAAATTTTAAAAAATTGTGTGCCACTGGACACAGAGCTAACACCATTTTCTAACGAATTAATTGTGAATTAATGACATAAATTTAGAGATAAAACAGGGCGAAGATAATTATTTAGTAAACGTGGTGACAAAGTGTTGACAAAGTGCTTGGACGCATTACTCATTTTCCTCGGGGGCAAATTCAGAATTATTTACAATTAATATTATACAGTCTGATCTACAAGAAAGTGACCGTTTTTATTTGATAACGAATCACCGCCTGTTTATGCTTAATATATATTTTAATAATTTTTCCGTGCGCAGTATTTATTTTCTCGGCAAATTGTATTGAAATGTCATTTAAAACGTAATTATAGAAATGAGATCAAAATTCCTGAAGCGATTCGAGCAGTGTTGTTAGTTAAGGGGTCTCAAGACTCTTAAACCTTCAAAATATTTGAATTTTAATTTTTGTATATATTGAACACCTATCTTTTCTGAACATTTTAGTGTAATTGTTTTCTTGAAATTCTCATTAGAATAGACGTTATGGCTTTTAGAATTATACCCATTCAAAGCTAAAACCTACTCAAAGCTGAAACAAAACATCATTTTTCTCAAAATGATGTTTTTGGGCATAACGCGCATGATATCTCAAAATATTATCAATATTTTTTCATGAAATTTTCCAAAAATATGTGTCATGTTAGTCTACATAAATTGAACCTAAAATTTCCTTTTTCTTATCAAAAAAAAATATTTTTGTTCAGTGTTCATAATGTTGAAAATTAAAAAAAAATTGTATTAGCTCAATACAACTTTGCATTAAAAATATAAAAATGCTTTAAATACAAATTTATTTAGGTTCAGTGTAATTATTACAATATGAAGTATAATTAGGCTCTAAAATTTTTATTCTAGGTGCAAAAATTATTTTGTAATCGCGCGCGTAAGCTGTCATGTCAATTTTCTGCTCGACAAATGTCTGACAGTTTGAAACCCCCTATAAATATTAATTCTGCATCTTGTAACTTTTTAAATATGTGAGATGAAAGAACACGCTTATATATTTTCATCCCAATAAAAATTGTGTTTTTAAATCATATACATTTGAAGAAATTAAATGTTAAAAATGTTCATTTTTTCCAATTTTAAAAGTCTTGAGACCCCTTAATCACACGAAATGACATAAAATGACATGTTAAGCCACTATAAAATATATGCGGTAGGAATTCATTAAAAAGCCAGTAAAACGATATTTGTTGGTTGCGAATGTGGATGCTATGCAGGAGAGGAGAATAGTCCGGGCGACAACAAAAGAGGATACAGTGATCGTTGAGGAACGGAGTGAACATTCGAATCATTTACAAGCAGTACATGCTGAAGTCTTCTGAAATGATCCTGGTTCTAACAGAACAAGGTGGATGTTGCAAAAAGATAATGACCTTAAATATCGCAATAAATTATGCAGTGCGTTGAATCGGAAAATTATGCCACTACATTGTAGTGGTCGGTTATGTCACCAGATGCAAATCCGATTGAAAATGTGTGGTCGCATATAAATATGAAGCTTCAAAAATGCCTGTATGGCGAAGCATCTGATACTTGAAATGAAGAAAATATGGTGATTTTTGCCAAATGGATACACAGAAAAACTTGCTTATAGTATAGGAAAAATATGTCAACGTATACTCAGTTATTGAGGTAATTGGACGGAATATTAGGTACATGCGTAAAACTAAGAATGTCTACTTCAAAAAAAAAAAAAAAAAAATCAATCGCACTTTTTATTTTTTCCTTATTATGGTGGTCACCTTCCTGTTGAACAAAATTTATTTATGTTCAAGAATTCACACTTATTTGTATATTAGTATGCAAAACAAACATTTAGTCATGTCATATTCTAAAATTTCGCCATAAACGAATTTACGCCTAATTTGTTTATGTGTAATGTTAAAACTTAGACTCTAATTTCTGATCTTTAGCAGTATTTAGCAGATTTTAAATTAACATTTCTTGTCCAAATAGTGTTCTCATAGGCACTAGCAAAACAATTGTCAGTGTTTTTATATCCCATGCATTGTTAATCAGGAAACACGCCTGTTGTGGTTTCTTACAACCACTGCCATATATTTTTTTTATTTAATTTAATTTAAGAAATATTTTATTAGTCTTTATTCATTTAATTTTAAAATTCACATTCAAAATTATTTTAATTCCTTCCTTTTTAAAACTTTCCCTGTAAGCTTTCCTTTCTTACATAACATTGCGCTTTCTAAAAATGATAGTGATCGTTTTGTTACGTCTATACTTCTGGAATTGGATTCTACTAGAAGCTTCTGTAACATTCTTTGCATGAGCCCACTTCCTATTCAAAGCTCCGCCCCTCACCAATCGAATTCAAATGAGTTTAATACGTAATTTTTTATCTCTGCCGATTGGCGTTTTCATTTTTCGGCGGCCCGCTTCTGTCTCAGCGATGCGGCTGAGCGCTTACAGACTGAGATGTTTGCTACTGGAATGTAAGGTGATGGATTGGCTTGCTGTGAAGAAATGTTATGCTAGATCGCAAGTTACGATATATCGATATATTACGATATATTACGATATATTACGATATATACGAAGAAAATATCCTTTTTAAAAAATTGTGATGATTTGATGTCCCTATTATTTTACTCTGATTACGGCAACAATGAAATCTTTTCCACCAACGTAGATAAAAAGACAGTTTTGTGTGATGACAGCTCGCTGGAACCTGGCATACTATATCGCAAGAATGGCTTATTTTCATTCGAGTGGTGATACTTTTTTTTTTTGTTTTACAAATTGCTTGATAAAGTCATATGTTTTTTTTTATCTTTAATATCAACATATACGAGTTTACCGAGAGGAAAATTTCATTAATCTTTTTATGATGGGGTTTATTTAAAACGTCAGTTGTATACTTATGATTTAAAAAAAAAAGAGGTGAATCTATAAAGAAGAGATTCCCTCAGAAATACTCCTTTTTCAAGATTCTTTATAAATAAAGATTTATTTTGAAGCTGCAATTTTCAGTGCAAGTTCTTTTAATTACATCTGCCACTTATGTTCCTTTTTAGGTTAATGCAGGTAATATTTTCACTTTTATCTTCATTGTTCTTGAATTATAAATTTACATATTTAACGAATCTTTTTTTAATAATTAATGTGATGTCGAAGTGGTCTTTTGCACAACACCTTATATATTAGTCATCATAATGTCTCCTGCATAAGTGGCCCTAAAATGCATATTACAATATAAAAAATGTGGAAATTCTGAAAACTGTAATCCTACTATGATTTCGTCAAAATGACGTAATTTTCACTTATTTTGCATAATTACTGAATTTAATATTTAATTTTTTGTACTCTATAACATGTGTGGTTCTCAGCGCAGGAACACAGAAATCATTTTTTGGTGAAAATGATGTTTCAAACAAACCAAATTTTTCATTAATAAACTTTCACAGTTAAATGCGACTATGTAAAGTGTCGGAACTGACAATTATTTTCTAATCCTTTAGTTACAATCATTTTGCCCTAATCTTAGATGGACGATATCCTTCCGCGAAATAAAAAAAATATGTTTTATTTAGACATGCGTTTTCAATCACAAAATTTATACAAAACATTTAATTATAGTACATAAAAATGATTTCGGCATAATATTTTAATAGTTTTCTGATACACACATAAAAATAATTAACCAAGCTAAAACGATATGAAACATCTAAGTTTGTATATTAAACAGGAAAATTACTTTCTATAATAGCATTCACATTTTATTTTTTTTCGTAGATAAATAAAAATATATATATAAATCCGCACAGCAGAGCAGAGCTTTTTAATTCTTAAAGAAATATATTTTACTTCTCAACCGTCTGAGAATTTCTGCTTTCTGAAAAAAAATAAATATAAATTACAACAATTCTTCGTGTTTCTCATACGAAATCTAAGAATAAAATTTGAGAATTAATAAAAGGCATTTAAGATGTTTCACGTACAAAATTTAAATGAACTAAATAAAAGAAAATGGACTTAAATGTTAATTAAATCTTTAATTACATAGTCATTCAGTAATAAAGAAGTTGATTTTTTTTAAAAGTTATTTCATATATTTAAGGATGTAACATCATTTAAGAGTTTTCTGTTTTGAACAAACATGAAATACATTCTTACTATGCTGTACATTGCATCAAAAAAATATGTTTTCAAATTGAACAAGTAAAATTGCATTTTTTAATTGAGGGGATCGAGGCAGTAAAGTATTAAGCCATATTTGTAAACTTATGAGATATATCAGTTTGAAAGTTAGATCAAATACTCAAATCAAGACATATAACGTAATTCTTTTGTCTTAGTAACATTTAAGCTTTTCTGAATAACAATATGGCATTACTTTAAATTAGCTATCTTCATTGGGGGCATAAACATCTAGGACAAAAATGAAACCTGGGACATATGCTGCCATCAAGTGATATCAGAAAACAATAATGGGTTGGATATTATAATTTACAATATTAAGCAACATATTACAGTGTTAGATTTGGTTCACCAAAAATGTGGGTAGGCAATGTCTTGCCCCGACCCCCTCAATTGCTCTTATTTCGTATCTGTTTTTTTTATTTCAAACACCAGTATGATAGTTGTATAACGCACTACTCATCGTTTTTTAATTATTAACATATAATTTATTATTTCAGGAATTAGGGCTTTATGTAAAAATAAAAGGCGTATAAAGAAGATTTTTTGATAACTTTTCGAAATTTAACAACATACTATGAGCATTTGTTTGAAAAAAAGAGGCTGTGCTTTAAATATATTTCACATGTAAAACTGAAATACAGAAGGAAAATAAATACTTAAACTGCAATATAAACTGTAATTGCACATTCTGTTTATAACTAACAATACAGATTTTTTTCATCTTACTAGGAGTTAAACGATAATGGACATCAAACGAATAGACACATTTCCTTTACTAATTGTTACTATAAATAGCTTTCTACCTCGGTAGTTTTCTCGGGGGAGAAATAGATTTTTGAATTAGTTTTAAAAAGTGTTAATAAATTTGAAACGTAATTTAAAAGTATGAAAAAGTATAGGGCAACACCCGTTCAAACACCGTAGCCTCTAAAAAATGCTAATTTGCTCAGTTTTAAAATGATTACCTGGTTACGGAAGATCAAATTATATTATCACGAAAAGCGACGATCTTCTGTAATCGGGTTGCTATAAAATCTACAAGCAAGTGACGCTTTAAATCCAACGTATGTTTTTGCTGATTATATAAATATTTAACACAAATTAAGTTTCATTGTGTAGCATAAATTAAATCAGAAAAGTATTCAGAGCTGCCAACCTACCGGATTCTTGAGTACCATTATTTTTAAGTACATATATTTGCTTCATTGAGTATCGGGGGTAAGGAATAAAGTGAGCGCGCAGCGAATCCAGGCAGTTGCACAACAGCAGTAGTGGAGTGTCTACTTGAAAGTGCACGTTGATTGTTTTGAGCGTCTAAGATATATCATTGCTATTTTGTTTTGTTTTCCCAAAGTAAGTGCTTGAATTTTCATAGCTATTCATCAGAATTTCTATACAATGTCAGTAGTACAAAATATTTTTAATTTAAACGATTTTTCATAAGCTACTGATCTAGACTAACAAAGTGAACATCAACGGTTCGTTTTAGTAGCGGGCATGTTTAAATAAAAGGCCGCGCAATCTCTCCTACCGAAATTGGAGAGTTTGCGCATAGGCTACTTAGGAGAGATTGCGCATTGTTCCCATTACTTTCCATGCTGAGATTACGCAGCTTATTGGTAAATTTGTATAAAAAATGGAAAATTAAATTGCACTAATTTTAAGTTAAACGTGTTATCAAGTAACTTAATGTTATTTTTTAATCTCATCTGGACTTGCTTTTTTCTGATTCTTTAATTTTGTTTCCCTTTAATTAAAAATTTTTAATCGTTTTCAAAATTATTTCCTTTTTCTGATTCTTTAATATTAGGTTAAAATATTCACTCCTAATACAATAATATTTGTTCGCAAAAACCTTACAACAATGTCATTTAAGTGTAATTATTATTGTTAACAATTTAATTGTAGTTATTATTAGTAACAATCTCTCCTACCCATGTGCGCAATCACTCCCTGTAAGGACAGGTTGCGCAAAATACCTTTCTTGGTTTTATTATAACTGTTCTATTAAATTGCAACATAACAACAAATTAGCAATGGAAATGCATAAAAAACAAATGAAGTAAAAATTATTCATGGATAGTTTAGCAAAAAATTAATATTTAGAATTTTTATTGTTATTCTTTTGAATTGTGCGCAAACTCTCCTAGCTTTACCTTAATATAACTGTCATCTAAATAAACCTTTTTGAAAGACTTGCGTTTCGATATAACATATAAGAGCAATTTTAATTTAATGTATAATTATTAAAGTAACACATATTATAAGCCTCTAAATATAACATTAAAAAGCCGCAAACAAAATTTTAAAAAAGAAATTATAATCCAATGCAAATAAATTTATCACCTCGCTGGCAAATATTATGGGCTTAAAATTTCAAACAAAACCACAACCATTTCTTTTATTTAAATGTCATCGCACACAATTAACTTTGTCACTAACTCCCAAGCAAGTGACAACTGCAACCCAGCAAAATACCTTTGATTACTAAATTATTTTAGACGGAGATTAAATTCCAATGGAAAGCATAATTATTTTTGTTTTAGATTCTTATTTGTTAAAAAATTCTATCTTAGAGTAAATTTTAATATCCCATTTATACTATTTTATATTTCAAGAATATTTATTTATTTCAACATTAAGAAAATATCCTATTAAAAAGGCCTAATGGATTTTACAAATAATATGAATCATGTTTGTTTATTTAATTAACTAAAAAATGACAATCAAGAAAGTTCTATAATTTATTTTCATCGTAAAATCGGTTAAAATTTTTTTGCGTAGAGCTATATGGTTTTATTACAAAAAAAATACATTCATAATTAAACAAAAAATATATTCAAAATAATAAAATTACAAAAGTTATAGCTTCTGGATTTAAAATTGATAACCATAAACACACACACACACACACACACGCACGCACACACACACACACACACACACACACACACACACGCACGCACACACACACACACACACACACACACACATATATATATATATATATATATATATATATATATATATACCATTCAAGCAAATGCTATGGTAAAATTATGATTGCACTTGTTAATTTATTAACTTTGTGGTATTCTGTCTACACTTTATTACTAATTATCTCTTTGGAGATTTAATTAGAATGTTACAAGAACTTGATTAATGTTTTTTTGAAATTCAAAGATATTATAATAATATGTATATGTATACCTTCAAATCTATTTCTTTTAATTCTTGAAATATCTTAGAATAAATGTGTTCCCGTAATTAATCATATTAATCATGTCACTTAAGTATCATACAAGTGACAGTTTATACCCAGTAAATATATTTGTACATTAAGCACATGTTTAATAGAGATGGAGGAAATGGGAGGAAAAGAGACAAGATAAAAAAGCAGCCAATGAGAAAGAAAAAGGCATCAGCCAATCACACAAGAGCATTACCCAATCAGAAGAAAACAGAACAGAAGGACAATTTTAAAACAAATTGAATAAAAATATATTTTAAAAAAGGAAATCAGAAGAATATCTAATTTATATATATATATACAGGGCCGTATTCATGCATGTGCAAAATGTGCCATAGAACATGGGCGGCGGCATAATTTTGGATATATATATATATATATATATAACTTTTGCAGATTAACTTTTGCATTGTTTCTTTCTTATGAAATTCTCTGTAAATTGGCAGCCTCGAATTGAGATAGTATTTGGAAGTATTGTTTTTGGTGCACCCCTTCTGTATAGGTAGCTCTCTGCGCAGCTGGCCCTTTCGGAACTACGGGCACTTAAATTCTCAATGAAAGCGAAATACTACTACCAAGTTTACTTTGTTTGTGTCTGCTCAAATTCCCAAGCCAGCCTATCTGATTCCAGGAACGATTTCAAATTGTAAGATGCACCTGAGTCCAGACACAGTAGCTGGTAACAAAGCCTGACTAACTTTTGAGGTCAGAGGCACACATTCATCACTATTTCGAAATAAAAATTGTTTTATTTATGATTAAAATTATCCTATTAAAAAGGCCAATGAAAGACAGTGCTACTACGTGCCTGTAGCCTTTTCTTATGCCTTAATTTGTGCCTGGTTGAAATTTTTACTTAAGCTGAATTAAGAAGCCGATAGCAGTTGCAAAATCATATGTAAAACAGCTAATATTGATAATTTTATGAAATAAAAAAATACAGTAAAGCAAATAAAAAAAAACTTTTTTTTTTTAAATTTAGGTAACTGATCGAATCCGTACTAGTAAGATCTCAGCATAATTTGAAATCACCCCCGTTCTCACTCATCCAGAAGTAGATATTTCTTTAAATAACATTAGGTAATACTCTATTTATTGCGAAATAAAATAAAAGGGGCTCGGGCTCATTCTTTCTGAAACTGGAAATTTTATTTGTTTTCGTATTAAAAAAAAAACTTTTATTTATTTTTTCTTAAAAAATTACTTATTGCAGTTCACGTTATTTTAATGCGGGAAACAGAAATCTTGTTTTTCTTTTCTATGCTATTTAAAAGAAAATTTGTCATATTTGCAGATTTATTTATGTCTGGCATCGATTGCGTCAATATATTGACGCCAATAGGAAGAGCGGGAATAATGTGATGTTTGTTATTTCTTTGTGACAGTAGGAAATGCTTTAATTGGAGCGTTTATTATTATTTATTTTTTTAGAGATCTAACGTGAAATGAACATTTTCTTTTGTTTATAGTCAACCATATTAACTTAATGTTTTAAAATTTTTAGCCTTCTGTTGTCTTCGAATCATTGTCGCTCTACATATGAAAATTAACATTAGTGATTCTTATATCTATTTTTCATCATGAACTCTATGCTGCGGCTCTGCTCTGCATATTCTAGAAGTCACTTTCATTCGTAAGTAGATATAATTAACATTGTTATTCCGCAAAAAAGCAACCTAGCAGTGCTTCCTCTTTTCCTATAAAAGCATCGGATTATGCAGATAACGATGTCAGCGTTTACAGCATTTTTAATTTAACTTGATTTTCAGTGACATAAAAGAACCATGTAACATTGTTTTGAAAAAGAAATCTATTATAAATGAAGATTTCTACTCTTTATAGGTAATAGGAAAGCATGGATCGATTCTTCAGCATATTAATAGTAACTTCTGCAAATATTATGCATTTATTCTTAAAACGCAGTTCGCTAATTTGTCCATCAAATTTGTTTTTGGGGGAGAAAAATATGAGAATATTTTTATGGAAGATAAATTTTATTTGATACCAAACTTTTCTTTTGATAAAATCAAATGCAAATCCCCCCCCCCCTCCACTCTGAAAAGTTGTGTTCTTAAAATAACAGTTATTTTTACAATGTTTAAAAATGAGATGTTATTTTAAAAAGAACTTTTAAACATTTTTTATTCAATTGCATACTTTCGTTATCGAGTTCGGGCGGGCTCGGACTCTGATGACACAAAATGTTTCGGGGTCGAGCTCCGAAAAGAGTGCGCGAACTCACCTCTAGTGTGTGTGGGTGGGGGGGAGGAGGGCGTAAAATGACTGATGGCACAGGGGCGTCACATAGCCAAAATTCGGGCCTGTATATATATATAATTAATGGAAAAAATTGGAGAAATGCGCAATTAAAAATCGAATTAGATATAGTATTAATAAAAGGAAAAAAAAAGGAAAAAATATAAAAATTAATAATTTAGGTAAATACAAAAATTCAAAAATAAATACCAAATGTAAATATTAATTAATTGAAATATATATATAAGGTTGAACTGAACAAGTTTTTCCAAGATGCAGAGAGCATAGGAGAATCCGATTTTTTATTAACAATAACCTCACAATTAAAATAAATAGCCCGAAAATTTCTCAAAAAATTCCCTTATTTTTTCCCCTTCTATCATGATAACTTTTTTATAACCTAGACATTGATGATATAAGATTGTTTAAAAGTTTTATCTTTCGGCATCTTCATTACAAAGAATAAATAATAACATTTTTAATTTCCTTCGCTTGAGTAAATATACTTATTTGTACATTAGTTAAAAAAAAATCGTAGAATTAAGCTATTTCATATAAATTTTATATGTTTTCATATAAATTTTATATGTTTTCATATAAATTTTATATGTTTTCATATAAAAAAACTGATGTAATCCGTGTGCTAAAGATATATATATTATTAACACGTTGACGGACACTTGCGGCTAAAGCCGTCAAAGCGAAGTTCACAATGTGGCATGACGGCTATAGCCACCCAAAACGAAATGGTCGTTTTTAGACACTACGGCTACAGCAGCACAAATGTGCATTTACCGGCGTACAAGTAGAAGCCCAGTGTCATGTTTTGGAGCCAATTTTTTAGGTTGAAGTGCTTTTTCCACCTGTTATACGAGTTGCAGCTTCAGTATGCACGTGCAAGTAAAAAAAATGAAAATTACCAGTATATTCATATAGAAAAATTTAAATTGATTATTTGATCGAATAATCAACATAAATTTTTCTATAAGAATATACTGATGCTTATCACTTTTTTTGACTGTATTTTTCCCTGACCACTAGCCACCCTGACGTGGTTGTGAAGGGAGTAGTGCAACCTAATTAAAGACGCTGAATTAATCAAAATTAAGTTTATTTAAGCAGAAAGAGTAAAACTGTACTTCTAATATTTTAAAAATTACAAAAACATATGGTGTCAATTTTCAAACTTCACTATTTCCTACATGTCCATCAACGTGTTAAGATGCAGAACTTAAAGAAGGTAAGGAAAATACTATTTATTATTTTAAACTTATTATAAAAGAAATGGATAACACATTTTCTATCAAGGGAATATGTAAAGTCTGCAAATGGGTAATAAAAAGCTTTTCTTTTTGAAAAGATGAAACATACTTTTTCTTTTAAAGACGCTACAAAAAAAAAAAAAAAGGCTAAAATGCATTTGCATTATTTCAAAAATAAATCCGAACTATGCTTCATTATGCAAGAATTTTTTTCTTCACATTTCTGTTCATTCTTCATCTAGACCTTCGCCCTGTGTCATAAGCCACTGTAGAGAATATAGGTTTTCCTTAACGATATTGCAAAGGAAATACACTATATTGCCAAAGGTGACCGGTCACTTGCGATTTTAGACGTTTTGTTAACTATCAAGAAAAATGCATGAGGAATTAACCTAAAACTGCAGGTGTGTAAACAGTATAGTATAGGTTATATATTTCCGCGAAGGTGTTTCCCGAAACCCCATAGGGGCCTGCCAACAAATTGAAAAAGAACTAATATATTTTGGATTACCCTGTAAAAACTAATGTAGCAAAGGTGTTCAAACTCGAGATTATTAATAAGTGGCTTATTGTAATATACTGTGTTCATTTTTATGAGGATAGCATGTATACTCGAAGAGAAATTAAGGTTTTTATAAGTTTTAAAGTTTTTTGCTTATAATTTGCAGAGTTCTTAAGATAAAAAACAGTTATTTTCAGAAAATATGTCAAACAACATTGTACATAATACTCTGCAATCGGAATTAAAAAATAATAAAAATTGGGTGAAAGCTGGTTTACTGAAAATTGTTTCACTGCGCATGCGCGAATGCAATCAAAATATAATGTGCATAATGTATTAGCTAAGTATATAGAGCAACTTTTGTGAAAGTCTCAAAATCATAGCTTGAAAATTCTGAAAATTATCGTCGATAGAATAAGCTCGAAATCCATTGTTCCCAAAAGGAAGAAAAAAGATGAGGGGCTGTATCAATTATCTGTTGATAAGTGCCAGGATAGCGTACACAATATTGCACGTACTACTATATTTTGATACAACCCCTAAACTTTTTGCTTCTTTTTGGGAACAACGGATTTCGAGGTTATTCTATCGACGATAATTTTCAGAATTTTCAAGCTATGATTTTGAGACTTTCACAAAAGTTGCTCTATATACTTAGCTAATACATTATGCATATTATATTTTGATTGCATTCGCGCGTGCGCAATGAAACATTTTTTAGTAAACCTGCTCATTTTTCATCCAATTTTTATTATTTTTTAATTCCGATTGCAGGGTGTTATGTACAATGTTGTTTGACATATTTTCTCAAAATAACTTTTTTTTCTATTAAGAACTCTGCAAATTATAAGCAAAAAACTTGGGGAAATTTGGGACTGTTTTTATATAAACCTTAATTTCTCTTCGAGTATACATGCTATCCTCATAAAAATGAACACAGTATATTAGAAGAAGCCACTTATTAATAATCTCGAGTTTGAACGCTTTTGCTACAGTAGTTTTTACAGGGTAATCCAAAAGATATTCGTTATTTTTCAATTTGTTGACAGTCCCCGATGGGGTTTCGGGAAAAAACGTTCGCGGAAATATATAACCTATACTATACTGTTTACAAACCTGCAGTTTCAGATTAATTCCTTATGTATTTTCTAAATAGTTAACAAAACGTCTAAAATCGCAAGTGACCGGTCACCTTTGGCAATATAGTGTATTTACAATGTCCATCACCTGCCGAAATAATCTTTTGTCTACACCCAGAAAAAGGAATTGATTAAAACTACAAAACATGTTTTGTTGAGTACATTTTTGTTGTTTTAGCAAAATTCAAGTAAAATTGAACCATTTTACTTGAATTAACAAAACATTTTTTGCTGACGATACAAACCTTTTTTTTTTTTTAAATTGCTAAAAAAAAAAAAAAAAAAAAAAAAAAAAAAATTGTTGATTCAAACAAAATTTTCATTGACCTATATTTAAACAAAAAGTTTTGTTGGGTCAACCAAATTTTTGTTGATTCAACAAAACTTTTTTCTGGGTGTATTGGATTAAAAAAAGAGTTTGTGATATTGAGCTACTTTGTGCACAATTTCAAAAGCATGCAAATGGAAAGGAATATGTTAACCCTTTATCTACTGATGGTACTTATAAGTACCAGTCAAATACCTTGTTATAGAATTCCTTTAATGCATTGATTAGTAGTAATACAGTTTAGAATGAGTTATAGATGCATTAATTTATCTTGTTCCAAAAGCGTTATTGGTTACACAAACCAAAAACATTTTTAAAAGGATGTTTTGTTTTGCCTTTGCATCTTTTCAGCTTTCTTAAGAACATTACATTTGTACATTTCCTAATTCTACAAAATACAAAAAAAAAAAAAATATTTAAAGTAAAATATTTGAGTGGGGTTATAAATATTGCAAAAATCCCTAAAAATTCAAATTTAATTAATCCTTCTGAATTCTTCAATCCTTCTAAAATTAATCTAAAATTTATTAAATGATTATGGAAATCTTTTAATGTAGTTTCAAAAATTCCCGAAAAAGGCTTTAAAAGATAAAATTTTCATGAATTCATAATTCAGTACATAAAGGGTTAAATTCTACATTAAAATCGTATATAAAAATGAATTGTTTAAATTATGCATGAATAAATCATTTCTATTACTGCTATAAAACAACATCATTTTCATATTTCAATTAAACATATTATATTATTTCTAATTATATTATAACACAATATGCATTAAATATACAAATTATATTGTAATACATCATGCCTTAAATATTATTAGTTTTTAGCTCACAGGCTATCAAAGCCTGAGAGCTTATGTGCCCGCCCGTTCTGTATGTATGTACGTATGTACGTAACGCGATAACTCTTGATAGAAATAACCGTTTTGCTTCAAACTTTGTTTATAGGTTCATTGTGATAAGGCGCTTCCCTGATTAGTTTTGGGGGTTCATTGGTTAAGTATAAAAGGGGAGAACGGGGAGCTACCCCCCCCCCCTTAATTTAGATAAATGGGTTTTTCATGCAGAATTATCCCATTTTCTTCGAATTTTGTATATAGGTTCATTTTGATAATGCGCTTCTGTGAACAGTTTTGGGGGTTCTTTGGTTAAGTATAAAGGGGGAAAGGGGGATAATCCCCCCTTAATTTAGATAAATGAGTTAATGAGTTTTTCATGCAGAATTATCCGATTTTCTTCAAATTCTGTATACAGGTTCATTGTGATAATGCGCTTCTCTGAATAGTTTTGGGATATCATTGCTTAAGTATAAAGGGGGAAAGGGGGGCTAAACCCCCCTTAATTTAGGTAAATGGGTTTTTCATGCAGAATTATCCTATTTTCTTTAAATTTTGTAAATCGGTTCATTTTGATAATGCACTTCTGTAAATTGTTTTGGGGGTTCATTGATTAAGTATAAATGGGGAAAGGGGGATACCGTCCCTTAATTTTGATAAATGAGCTTTTCATGAAGAATTATCCGATTTTCTTCAAATTTTGTATGTAGGTTCATTGTGATAATGCGCTTCTCTGAATAGTTTTGAGGGTTCATTGGTTAAGTATAAAGGGGGAAAGGGGGGGGGCTAATCCCCCTTTAATTTAGATAAATGGGGTTTTCATGCAGAATTATTAGATTTTCTTCAAATTTTGTATATATATTCATTGTAATTAGAGGATTCCCTGATTAGTTTAAGGGGCTCATTAGTTAACTATGAGGGGGGTAAAGTGGGGAAGACCTCTCCCCTCTTAATATATTGTCGATTTCTTTATTTTTCGAGGGACTTATTTCAAATTCTTTGAAATAAGAGTATAACATACATTTAGTGTGAATAGCCTGTGAGCTCAATGCCCTCAGTTTAACTGGGCAGTTTTCTTTTTTTTTTTTAATAGAAATAAACTTATAATATTTTATTATTTTATGATGGTTAATTGAGGCCAATGTGATTCTAATAAAAATCGTAATTGGCATAATATTTCATTACTGATGTATTATTTAATAATTATATTATTGATTTAACCCATTTATTTTAAACATAACTTGTTTTTCATATGTAAATCAATGTTTCTATATACAACGACGTCTTCTAAAATAAGTTAAAATATTTTTTTTCCAAAAAATACATTAGCAGCTGATTAAGTAATGTTCATGGAAGATTAAAGTGCAGGTTAAAGAAAACAGCCAATAGGAAAACTGAAGGCATCAGTCAATGACTCCGAGTGCATTGGCCAATAATAAGAAGACAGCACAGATTGAGAAATATGGAGCAATTTGAATAAAATGGTAGAAACAGGAAAAAAATATATATATATATACGAAAATTTAACAAGCAAAGAAAATAAATAAATAAAATTTAATTTGATGAATTCATTAAATAATAAGAATAATTAAAATATTAAGTGTAATAATAATAATGAATATAAAATAAAATAAAATAAATGCAAATGACATAGAGATAAAAAGTAAATTTATATAGAAATATAACACTTAAAATTCAAAATAATAATTAAAAATTTTATTGGTTAAAAGAGTAACTAGAGTTTCCACTGAGTTTGAAAAGTTCAACTCGTATGATTTATTTACCAATTAGAATAATGTATCAAAATTAATCAAGCGTAATTATGTATCCAGTGCTTACTTACCATTACCTCCGATTTATTCTCTTGAGCTGTTTCAGATAACATACTAGATGCCCTTATCAAAAGGTAGGTCATATGGAAATCAATGTTTCTATATACAACGACGTCTTCTAAAATAAGATTAGCTATTATTTTTTCTAGAAATGCATTAGTAGATGATTAAATAATGGTCATGGAAGATTAAAGTACAGGTTAAAGAAAACAGCCAATAGGATAATTGAGGGAGCCAGCCAGTGATTCCGAATGCATTAGCCTATAATAAGAAGACAGCACAAATTGAGAAATATGAAGCAATTTTTAAAAAAATGATAGAGACAGGAAAAAAATGCGAAAAAAGAATAAAATAAAATAAATTTATTAATTAAAATTTAATTTATTTAATTAATTAAAACAATAATAATAATAATTAAAAAATTAAGTGTAATAATAATAATGAACATGCAATAAAATAAAATAAATGCAAATGACATAGAAATAACAATTAATTATATATACAAATATAACATTTAAAATCCAAAATAATAATTAAAAATGTTATTGATTAAAATGAACAACAGTTTTCCACTGAGTTGGAAAAGTACAACTCGTGTGATTTATTTATCAATTAGAATAATGTATCAAAATCAATCAAGCGTAATTACGTATCCAGTGCTTACTTGCCATTACTTACCATTACCTGCGATTTATTAGTTTGAGCTGTTTCAGACAACGTACCAGATGCCCTTATCAAAAGGTAGACTGAGTTAATTGCCAGATTCAGTTGGCAGAGCATTGGCAGTTTAAGCCAAAGGTCCCTGGTTCAAATCTTCGCCTGGACATGTTTTCACTCAGTTGGACAATCACAACGTATATGATTTTAATTACAAATTAGAACAATTGTGTTGAAATTAATCAAGTGAACTGGAAAAGTTTTTGTAATGCTTCAAACAGCTTAGTGGAATCAAATTTTTGATTAACTATAACATCACGATTAAGATAAATAGCTAACATTTTCAGAAAGTTCAGTTCAGAAGTATAATTTGCATTAAAGAACAGGTTACTTTTTATAAATTTAAAACTATACCCAAGTAGGCTTAGGAATAGAAAGATTTAAATTTTTTTTGGTTTGAGTCATAATAGGGATGCTCTTTTAAACGGATTTAACGATTTCTTTTACCTTAAACTATATAAGATAAATTATAACCATTACAAGGAACATTATATATTTCTTCATTTGCGAGGATGAGGAATAGGAATCATAATATTATTGAAATGTTTAAAGATAACACTAAAATTTAAACTTTATAAAACTTAATTTTTAAGCAAATTCGAAACAGAACGAGATTAGAAAAGGAGAACAATTAATTTATCAGGTTTGATTTTGGGAAAGATTTTTAGAAAGAAAGCAGATTTACTAGAGAGAATGTGGCATTTGTTATCAACTTTATCAATAACAGTAGGGTTGAAATCTCTTTTGACAGCAGCAGATTTTATGTAATTAAGTGTATCATTAAGAGAAGCAGAATCAGAATAGAATTCTGAGGGCAAGTTTTATGTGTGTAAAACACATCGATTTCCTCGTTAGCTGTGGTTATTCGAACCGAGCTTGAGGGGGGGGGGGGGGAATTAGAGGATGGAAACCTTTTTCCTATAGACACAGGTTTTGGAAAAATAATCACATCTAGTAACTAATACATAACGAAAGGGAAGTTTATTATAATTTTCTAATTCAAAAGTCAACTGAATATGTTGGTGTAGGTCAATAGAATTGAAAGTTTGAAGAATAGCGGGAATACCAAAAGGAATATCAACTAAGATAAAAGTATCGTCAACCTATCGAATACAACGAAAAAAATTAACAAATTCAATATGTCTTCAACTTCAAAGACCGTGCAATTATTAAATATTCGGTACTTTCATGGTATAGCAGCCCCCAAGGTTAAATCGCCAAATTACAAACCGTACATATGACATTATAATGATATAGGGTGTATGTAACATTTCGTGACGTATATGGCCAAATTTTAGTCATATAGGAAGCACATAAGATGCATATATATGACATGTGTATTAGTGGTGTACCAAGTAATGGTGTTTAAGAAAGAATCACTAATGCGAACATGAAGTGTGCTTATTGGTAACATTTCTATGTATGTGTGTGTTTATATATATATATATATCTATTTATAAACATGCATCTTGATCATATAATCTAATCATATTTTTTAAAATTAACTTCATTTTTTGAAATTTCATTTATTGTGGACCTTTTAAAGACAATTTTTGTATATTCAAAACTTCTTAAACAGTAGCATTATTTAAAATATATATAAAAAAAAGAATTGATACATAAAAAGATCAATTAACAAATATAAAATTAAAATTGATTATTTAACACATTAGACAGATTTCAGGTATCAAAATGACAATCAAAAATGGTTATTGCTTGCTGTAACAAGTCCTACTGTCAAAGAGAATTGGTGAAAAAGAATTTTCCAAGCTTAATTCGTCTAATTCTTAGTAAAATCTAATATTAAATTCGAAAGAACATGAATAATGCAAGGTTCCGGTAAATTAATAAAATATTTGACTTCTATTTTAGTTTCTAAACAAGCAAGAGCACTATCAATTGGAACGTTAGATTTATTCTTCTGCCATAGCTTTGAATTTCGTCCTAGGCATATAAATTTATTTACCAACTAAGACATTTAGACATTATTTAATGTCGTACTTTTTATATTATTTGAATTCAACTCAATTTTGCTAATAAGGATACAGATAACCCATTCTAAATTTATAGTCACAGGATGAAGTTTAAATTTACGACAGATGTCTAAATGCCTATTACACTGTAGGAAATAAGAACTTAAACGGTTACACTGAAGCACGATTTCTCATTGTACATCCCTGAGGAAATGAGATTTGTCTGGCAACGTCAGTTAATGTTATCTGTGAGCATAGAAATAAATGGAAGTGAAAATAGGTGCAAGCGATTTAGCTCCCGGGGATGATCTCAGAGAATACAAGTGAATGAAATTATATAGGATGAAAAACGTGAGTTCATAACATACAGCACTTATACTAGAACTAAATTATCTCTTTAATGTTTGTAAATAATATATATATTTTTTTCTTACGTTTTGTAAAATAATAGTAAATAATTATACATGTCTAAATTGATTTAAAAAGAAATTAATAAAGAAAGGTGTGACAGAAAATTCCCCTCATTTTATGAAAAATTATTTATTTATTTACTATAACTGGGAAATAAGATTGTTATCTTATATAAATACAAGTTTATAAATACTCTGTAAATGTATTATTTGGGAACAATGTTATTTCCAAGCTATTCTAATTTATAAATAAATTTGCATAAAGTGTCTGACCTTTTCTTAAAAATCGGAGAATAAGTGAGACAGATATAATTTTTGCCTACTATTTTAGTAAACATCTGAAATATATATTACTTACAAAGTATCTTTTACATATTTGGTTTCGCCTTCTGATATCCAGCCTGTTATCCAGCTCCTGTTATCCAGCATACATTACGGATGTTACAGAATTTTTCTTATTTCCGCCGTTTGATGATGGCCACGTTCTAGTCGAAAGCGTTCGGAACTCTGATGAAAGTTTTAACATCTATAGAATGGTTTTAATGTTTCAAAACCCTTATCTCAGTTTACACATATTTTAGTAATAAATAATTGGTGATTCATTTTAAATGTTTTCATGTTTTTAATTGACTTACAAAAATGTTTTTATTTGACTTACAAAAATGTTTTAATTGACTTACAAACATGTTTTAATTGACTTAAAAACATGTTTTAATTGACATACATGCTTACTAAAATGTATATTACTTACAAAAATAAAATTTTTAATTTAGAGTTTTATAAAATTCAGTATTTAAAGGATTTGTTTTCTTTATTGCATCCAAAAGTATTTCTTGGAGCTTAAACATATGTATTCACAGCTGATAAACATCAATAACTGACGCTATCAGGCAAATGTCACTTCCACACTGAGGCTAAGTGAGAAATCATAATTTATTGTAATTGTTTAAAATATTATATTTTTCATCTTAAATTAAAATGTATTTTACAGTTCTGGGTTGAATCATTGGGTGAATTATCTATCATTATATACACAATAAAATAAACATTAATAAATAAAATGTTTAGCAAAATAAATTTCTATTAATATACAGAGTGTTTAATAAAGAATAACTTGATTACAAATGACAATAACGTCTTTGTAAAAATATTTCGAACTAACGCTTTAAACACGATATTAAACAAAGTTTAATGTTTTGCGTGTAATTATCATAAATACTAAGTGGAGGATTTTAGGCACACAAAAAACATACAAGAAATATTCCGTTTCATTCAAGACAGAAGCATGTGTGTATAGACATTGAATGTATTCATCCTTTTAATGTATTCTCTATGTGTATCTTCAGGTCGTTCAATGTCGTAGGCAAATCATACATATCTCGATTAAAAACAGGGACAGGAAGTTCTGCACGTGGATTTACAATATCAAGTGTGAAATAAAGTTTAACTTTGATGTTTTCTGTATGACAATTTGGTGCCACTTAGAACAGTTATGAAGTACTTAATAAAAGCTTTGGGCTTCTCTGTATTTGGTTTAAAGCGTTAATATCGATTAGTTTTTACAGTAAAGTTATGGTAATTTATAATCAGGTATTTATTTTGAAACACACACTGAATTATTCTATGATGAAGTTATTCTATATATTAGTAGTTAAATGTATTCAGTTTATTTTAGGACATACTGGTTACAATTACTTTCGAATACACTACTATATACTCGCGTATAATTTGAAACCTTTTACTTTGAGAAAAATATTGTTTGAATACCAGTATTTCCGAGCAGTCATTGTCGTTAGGAAATCCTTACAAACTTCGATATTTAATGAGATGAAGATACGAATACAAAAATATTGGTACTCAATATATAATACTTTTTAAGTAGGGAGGTCGATTCATACACCTGTGTATACGGTAAGTGACTTTTTAGTGTTTATTTTACATTTAGACAACACTTTTTAAGCTCAAACATACAGGGTGGTTATAATTAAAGTTACCCTGTTGAGACCTACGTAGAGTCCACTCTGGTTGACAGATATCGATGAAACTTGGAATATAAGTTATATGGACCATGGGAAAATGAAATCTGCAATAAACAAATTAGTTCAAATTTCGGCCGATAGATGGCGGTTTTCATCTACGAGAAGGATTTTATGCAAATATGGAGCGGCTTAAAAAGGAAGTAGTCGCTGCCATAAAGACATTCTGCACCATGCCGTTAGAGAAGAAGGAACGAGCGTTACTGGTGAAGTTGATTTATCAGAACGGCAGTAATTTGTCAATTGCACTGCGATAATATCGACGCTTGAAAGGCTTTGAAAGAGATGATGTCTAAAGTCGAAGAGACTGGGGAGCTGTGTGTGCTGCAAGGAAGAGGACGGAAACGGATTTCAAATGAAACTGTAGAAGATGTTGCTCTTGCCGTGGTCGAAAGAGTGTACGGTTCCCAATATTTTTTGACAGGTGCTCGAGCGGTGTCACGTTATTTGTCTCTCCCTTGGTCTACAGTACGAAAGGTTCTTCGATCCATTGTAAAGTGGTATCCATATAAGATTCAAGTTATTCAAATGCTGAACCCTGCAGACACGGACACACGAACTCAATTTGCGAGGATGTTTTTGTTCATGATAGCCGTTGACAATCCATGGCCTTGGAACATTTTGTGATAAGACGAGGCGTATTTTACACTAGATGGAGCAGTGAATACACAGATCTGTCGCGTATGGGATACTGCAAGTCCTAATATTGTGCATGAACAGTTTTTGCACTTTGATTACATTACTGTATGGTGTGGCTTTACGGTTGATTTCATTCCTGGGAGAACATTATCAGGGTCCTAGAAGGTATTCCATTTCGGGTACCCATTTCTGCGACCTCCTTCAGCGGCAGGTCGTTTCATCCTTACAAGAGAGAGAGTGTTTAGAGACTGCCGTATTCATGCATGATGGTGCACCACCTCACATAGCCCGAGATGTGATGGCACCGCTTCGTGCCCACTTTGGAGATGATCAGGTGATTTCGAGAAGATTTCCGACAACCTGGCCTCCTCGTTCTCCAGACTTGAATCCATGTGACTTCTGGTTGTGGGGATTCCTGAAAGCTCGTGTGTATGGAGGAAGCATACGGACTCTGCATGATTCGGAAGCAAGCATAACTCGTCATGTTGCAGCAATTAATCGAGAAACCCTTCGCGCTACTGTTGAACATGCTATAATACGCTTTGAACATGTGCTTGATGCAAATGTAATGCACATCGAACATATGCTGTAAATAAAATAAAGATTTATGTTTCCAGTTGGAGATTTTTGGTCTTCATGCGCTTCCTTCTCACCTGGTGGTTGAAATTTAAAATATTTTTTAAATTTCAGATTTCCTTTCCCCATGGTCCCTATAACTTATAATCCAAGTTTTCCAAGTTCAAGTATAATCCAGAGCTAACGTAGACTCTACGTAGGTCTAAACAGGGTAACTTTAATTATAGCCACCCTGTATATTAGATGTTTTAAGAAGTAAAAAATAAACTTTCTAATAAAAATATTTATTTTTATCTCGAATGTTTATATGTGTTTGACAAAGTAGTATATTGACAGAATATTACGAAATTGTGTGCATTTTTAACAAAATATTGTATTTTCCTCAAAATAAGACTGCCTTTCATATTCAGTTTTTACTTCAACATTTGCTTTAGGGCGAAAATGTCAACCCATGTTTTGCGTGGCGCAGAGCTACCACTATTTTCTAACAAACGTAATTCTCTTTATTAAATGACATAAATTTTGCGATAAAATAGTGGGAAATTAATTATTTAGAAAAACGGATGACAAAGAGTTTTGTGGCAAAATGCTTGAAGACGGCATTTGGGATCTTCCCCGGGAGGAAAGTCACCATTATTTACATTTGTTCTTATACGGTCTTATATAGTCTGATCGACATTATTTGATAAGGAAACACCACAGCCCCGTATGTCTTAATATATTTTAATCATTATTCCTGCTCTTATGCACAGTGTTTACATTGCCGGCAAATTGTGTTGTAGATATAGATGTAGATGTGGATTCACATTTTTTGAAAATTGAATCAAAACTTAAAACGATATTAATAAAAGTTTAATTCATTCTATTATATCCTATCACAAGTAATTAATTGAATGATATCCCATGAAAGGTAATGATTCTAGGTTGCCATGCCGATTACGTCATATTTAAGATGGAGTCATATTATTTCCGTATTACTGAATTTCAAAACCGAATTTGTATACAAAAATTGTTGATATTCAATAGATGGTGTATCATAGTTGAGATTGATTCCAACAAACCGAAAAATGTCGAGAATAGGACTCAAGCCTGGATACTTTGGATTGCCAATTAAATCACAATTATTACAATGTGTGCAAAATTCCTGAAGCAATCGAATCAGTATTTTTAGTTAATTACACAAAAGGACCTAAATTAATTTGAAACACAAATATTCGACTTTGTAAAAAAAATATATGAGTAGTCATGTTGACAGATTATTGGAAGCTTCATTCAGGAGGTCCCTGCTTCGAATCCTGGTCCGGATATTTTTTGCCCAGTAACACAATTACTACTTTAATGATTTACTTATCAATTAGAATAATCGTGTTACAAATCAGTCTAATGTAATTACGTATCCAACGTTTACTGTAGTTCCATTACGTATGATTTATTCTGTTGGGCTGATTGAGATATCAGACCAGATGCCATGATCAATAAGGTTAGCTGGGTGAATTGGGTCCTCCAGATTTCTCAGGAATAGCCCTAGTAGGCAGAGCATTGACAGCTTTAGCCAAGAGGTTCCTGGTACGGATATTTTTTGGCCAGTTAGACAATTACTACTCATATGATTTACTTATCAATTAGAATAATTGTGATACAAATCAATCTAATGTAATTACGTATCCAGCGGTGACTGTAGTTCCATTACCTGCGATTTATTCTGTTGACCTGATTCAGATATCAGACCAGATGTCATGATCAATAAGGTTAGCTGTGTGAATTGGGTCCTCCAGATTTCTCCGGAATAGCCCTATTAGACAGAGCATTGAGAGCTTCAGCCAAGAGGTTCCTGGTACGGATATTTTTTGGCCAGTTAGACAATTTCTACTCATATGATTTACTTATCAATTAGAATAATTGTGTTACAAATCAATCTAATGTAATTACATATCCGGCGTTTATTGTAGTTCCATTACCTGTGATTTTTTATGTTAAGATGATTCAGATATCAGACCAGGTGTCAAGATCAATAAGGTTACCTAGGTGAATTGTGTCCTCCAGATTTATTCGGGATAGCTCAGTTGGCAGTGCGTTGGCAGCTTCATTCAAGAAGTCCCTGCTTCGAATCCTGATCCGGATATTGTTTACCCAGTTAGACAATTACTTCTCATATGATTTACTGAACAATTAGAATAATTGTGTTGTGAATAAATCTAATGTAATTATGTATCCGGCGTTTATTGTAGTTCCATTACCTGCGATTTATTGAGCTGATTCAGATATCAGACCAGATGCCATGATCAATAAAGTTACCTGGATGAATTGGGGACTCCAGATTTCTCCGGGATACTCTATTGGCAGAGCATTGGCAGCTTCATTAAAGAGGTCCCTGCTTAGAATCCTGGTCCGGATATTTTTTACCCAGTTAGACAATTACTACTCACATGATTTACTTAACAATTAGAATAATTGTGTTACAAATTAATCTAATGTAAATACGTATCCAGCTTTTACTGGAGGTCAATTACCTGCGATTTATTCTGTTGAGCTGATTTAGATATCAGACAAGATGCCATGATCAATAAGGTTAGCTGTGTGAATTGGGGACTCCAGATTTCTCCGGGATAGCTCTATTGGCAGAGCATTGGCAGCTTCATTAAAGAGGTCCCTGCTTAGAATCCTGGTCCGGATATTTTTTACCCAGTTAGACAATTACTACTCACATGATTTACTTAACAATTAGAATAATTGTATCACAAATTAATCTAATGTAAATACGTATCCAGCTTTTACTCGAGTTCAATTACCTGCGATTTATTCTGTTGAGCTGAATCAGATATCAGACCAGATATCATGATCAATAAGGTTAGCTGGGTGAATTGGGGCATTCAGATTTCTCCGGGATAGCTCTATTAGCAGAGCATTGGCAGCTTCATTAAAGAGGTCCCTGCTTCGAATCCTGGTCCGGATATTTTTTACCCAGTTAGACAATTACTACTCACATGATTTACTTAACAATTAGAATAATTGTGTTACAAATTAATCTAATGTAAATACGTATCCAGCTTTTACTGGAGTTCAATTACCTGCGATTTATTCTGTTGAGCTGATTCAGATATCAGACCAGATGCTAGGATAAATAAGGTTAGCTGGGTTAATTGGGGCATCCAGATTCTCCGGGATAGTTCAATTGGCAGAGAATAGGCAGCTTCATTAAAGAGGTCACTGCTTTGAACCCTGCTCCGGATATTGTTTGACCAGTTAGACAATTACTATTCATATGACTTACTTAACAATTAGAAGAATTGTGTTATAAATTAATCTAATGTAAATACGTATCCAGCTTTTACTGGAGTTCCATTACCTGCGATTTATTCTGTTGAGCTGATTCAGATATCAGACCAGATGCCATGATCAAAAAGGTTAGCTGAGTTAATTGGGCCCTCGAGATTTCTCCGGGATAGCTCAATTGGAAGAGCACTGGCAGCTTCATTAAAGAGGTCCCTGCTACGACTCCTGGTCTGGATATTTTTTGCTCAGTTAGACAATTACTACTCGTATGATTTGCTTAACAATTAGAATAATTGTGTTACAAATTAATGTACAGGGTGATTATAAAAAACTATCCCGATATATGAGCCCCTAACTGTCATACCGTTCACAAAAACTGAATGAAATTCTGGCCTAAAGTATTTTGAGGTATGCTCTCAAGAATTATGTGAAAACAACAGTTAAATTCTAACAGTTACGGTTACGGTGACAAAATTTCGAAAATTTTAAATGGCAACACCTATTTTTTTTATTGAGATGTGATCATCATAGTGAAAAACTATAAAAAGCGTTGGAACGGTACCTGTAGCACGAAAATCGCCGGCGCTAGACAGACTAAGAAGAATAGTGAAAACAATCAATAAGGACAGAGAAGCAACAGAAAACAAAACATTTTACTGTGTTTCATACATTTTCCATTTCATACACAACGACACTTTACATGCGGCAGATGGTGGATAGCACTGAACAATAAAATGTTTTACTTTCTGTTGCTTCTCTGTCTTTTATTGGTTGTTTTCACTTTTCTTCTTAGTCTGCCTAGCGCCGGCGATTTTCGTGTTACAGGTACCGTTCCAACGCTTTTTATGGTTTTTCACTATAAAGATCACATTCCAATAAAAAAAAGTAGGTGTTGCCATTTGGAATTTTCGAAATTTTGTCACTGTAACAATAATTGTTACAATTTAACTGTTGTTTTTCAGATGATTCTTGAGCGATTACCTCAAAATACTTTAGACCAAAATTTCATTCAGTTTCTGTCAACGGTATAACAGTTAGGGGCTCATATATCGGGATAGTATTTTTATAATCACCCCGTATTTACGTATCCAGCAATTGATGGAGTTAAATTACTTGCGATTTATTCTGTCTGATTCAGATATCGGACCAGATCAATAAGATTAGTTGGGTGAATGGGATCCTCCAGACTTTGCCGGGATAGCTCAGTTGGCAGAGCATTGGCAGCTTCAGCCAAGAGGTTCCTGGTACGGATATTGTTTGCCCAGTTGGAAAATTACTCCTCATAAAAGAACCTAAAATGACATATAAAGGATTAAAAATAAATGTGCAACGTTAAATTAGCACAAATTAAAATCATTTCTAATGGCAAACAGCTGTTTCAGAGCCCTTAAGCTCCATCTTCAGTGCTAACTCAAAAGGTAAAAACGAATTAAAAACTCCTAGGCCATGACCGCTTGCCTGCCATCTCTCGCCCCGCGGCCAGATGAAATGGCGTTGAATTTTTCAAAACAACAGCGGAGACGAGGAAACACACGTGACAGAGAGACCAATAGGAACACTCCGCCGACCGGGAAAGTTTAAGTGTGGAGGCGAATAAAGGAGGGGGGACGAAGAGAATGAACTAAGCGAAACGCAGCCAGACGTTTGAAACGCTTTGTACGGCAGAGAAAAAACCAGAAGGGGGGGGGGGGGCAATGAGGATGAATTAAATGAAAAGTAGCCAGACATTTGAAAAATTTGGTGTACTGGACAAATCATTAACCAAGCTGCTCGAATTTTTCCATATGTAATAAGCTTCCCAGAAATTTAGGTCGTAAATTGATGAGCATTTCTGAATTATCGCACCTTCTGAAAAATTAAAACTGTGACTTTCAGACCAACAATGGTTAGCTATTGCAGATCGTTTAATATCACAATTTTTAACATAGTTTTTATGCTCCCCCAAATGGACTCTAAGCGGTCTCTTAGTTTGACCTATGTACATTTTATCACATTCGCAAGATATTTTATAAATTCCCCAATGTGAAAATCTGTCTATTGGATGTTTGAGGTCTGTAAATTTGATTTTGTTAAACGGTGCATAAACTATTTTAAAGTCGAAACTTTTCAAAATTCTAGATATTTGATGGCTTTTTCTCGGAAAATATGGAAGTATAATTAAATTTTCATTGCGAACATTGTTAACATTGGAATGCGTACGTTTAATTTGTTTATTATGAATTGAATCAACTATTTCAACAGGATAACCCCGGTCAAAGGCTATTGATTTGATGTAGTCTAACTCCGCTTTGAGTAAACTCTCAGATGAACAAATTTTTAGGGCGCGATGAACATATGTATTAAAAGCAGCCAATTTTTGATTCGGGGGGTGAGATGAAAGACGGTGTGGCGGTAATGAAACTGCGAATGGTTTACGATAAACTGTAGTTTGAAATGAGTCATTTTCGCGGTAAACCATGACATCAAGGAAAGGTAGTTGGTTGTTATTTTCAAGTTCAGATGTAAACTGTATATGTTCATCTACAGAGTTCATAACAGAAAGGATATGAGGAATATCTATATCACTAGGATCAACTAAAGCGAAACAGTCATCGACGTAGCGGGTGTAAAATGGAAAATTTAACTTATTGAAAAGATTTGACTCGTAATAATGCATATAGAAATCACTGAGAATTGGGCTCAGGGGCGAGCCCATAGACAACCCATCGGTCATGCGATAAAAATCACCATTAAAAATGAGCGTGTTTTGTGATAGACAACTGTCCGAAAGGCGCAATAATTCATCTGTTTCAAACTGTGAGAAGTGAAATTCCTGAAGGCGTAATTTGAGACAGTTTAAGGCACCTTGAACCGGTACATTTGTAAAGAGGGATTTGACATCAAATGAAACCATACGGCTTTGAGTAAAGGGGAAGTTACGTAATTTATTTACGAAATCATAAGAATTTTTGCAGGTATGAATATTGTTGGAGAGTAACGGGGAGAAAATAGTAACGAGATATTTCGCTAATCTATAGGAGGAGGTACCAATATTTGAAACCATCGGTCTGAATGGAATACAGAGTTTGTGAACCTTTGGAAGAGCATAAAATCTTGCGCAATGTAACACAGAAGGAATGAGGGAAGATTTAATGCTATTAGAAATGATAGCGGATTTTATTGTTTTTAGTTCATTTTGTGAAGGGCCAGACTTTAACTTTTTATAAGGACCATTATTAAGTAAATCTTGTGTTTTTGCCATGTAATCCGACTTATCCCTAACCACAATCTGGCCACCTTTATATGCTTTGCTAATAACTATATTTGGATTGGATTTTAGTTTCTTCATGCAACTGGAAGCACCCTTACTAATATTTGACATTGGAAGTTTATTGTTAAAATTTACATTGTTCGCAATTAAGTGACGTATTGAATCCTTTTGTGAAGGGTTTAAAGCACTAAATTTGAAAGCTCTTTCAATGGGGGCAATAATATGTGGAAAAGACGGTTTGCTGGAGAGTGCAAAATTCATATTTAGTTTTAGACATTGGAGTTCATCCTGACTAAGCTGTACACCCGAAAGGTTAACGACAGAGTTCTGATTTACTAACGGTAAGGTGTTAATCACTTTATTGCTGTGTTGTCTGGATAGTAAATTGAATTTAGCATTGAGGGTATTAGTATGTTTAATAGACTTATTATGCGCACTAAACCAAGACCGGTTATCTAAGTAAGTGAAATCAGGATGAGAATTAGAAAGATTAAGATGCAGCTCGTATAGTCCCTTTTCAATGACGGCTATTTTACTACGTGTCTCCTGTATTGTAGATCTTAACAGTGCAAGCTTAGTGCGGAAAATTACTTTTTTCACTTCGTTTGAATATGGCAAATTACATCTGACAGAAATAAAGTTTGGAATTATTCTATTTCGTTTACATTTGAGAAGGAAAGAAAGATGATCAAGATATCTGAACTTTTTCAGACGTAAGTTGGAAAATCTATTACAGAGATCGACATGGCATAAAACAAAAGGAAATTGGCAAGGAATCATTAAAACAAACAAGTAAAATCCAATGGCCCGTTGCAGCCGAAATATCTAAAAGGTGGATTAAAACTTTGTGCCGTTATGTTAAAAATAAATGTGCAACGTTAAATTAGCACAAATTAAAATCATTTCTAATGGCAAACAGCTGTTTCAGAGCCCTTAAGCTCCATCTTCAGTGCCAACTCAAAAGGTAAAAACGAATTAAAAACTCCTAGGCCATGACCGCTTGCCTGCCATCTCTCGCCCCGCGGCCAGATGAAATGGCGTTGAATTTTTCAAAACAACAGCGGAGACGAGGAAACACACGTGACAGAGAGACCAATAGGAACACTCCGCCGACCGGGAAAGTTTAAGTGTGGAGGCGAATAAAGGAGGGGGGACGAAGAGAATGAACTAAGCGAAACGCAGCCAGACGTTTGAAACGCTTTGTACGGCAGAGAAAAAACCAGAAGGGGGGGGGGGCAATGAGGATGAATTAAATGAAAAGTAGCCAGACATTTGAAAAATTTGGTGTACTGGACAAATCATTAACCAAGCTGCTCGAATTTTTCCATATGTAATAAGCTTCCCAGAAATTTAGGTCGTAAATTGATGAGCATTTCTGAATTATCGCACCTTCTGAAAAATTAAAACTGTGACTTTCAGACCAACAATGGTTAGCTATTGCAGATCGTTTAATATCACAATTTTTAACATAGTTTTTATGCTCCCCCAAATGGACTCTAAGCGGTCTCTTAGTTTGACCTATGTACATTTTATCACATTCGCAAGATATTTTATAAATTCCCCAATGTGAAAATCTGTCTATTGGATGTTTGAGGTCTGTAAATTTGATTTTGTTAAACGGTGCATAAACTATTTTAAAGTCGAAACTTTTCAAAATTCTAGATATTTGATGGCTTTTTCTCGGAAAATATGGAAGTATAATTAAATTTTCATTGCGAACATTGTTAACATTGGAATGCGTACGTTTAATTTGTTTATTATGAATTGAATCAACTATTTCAACAGGATAACCCCGGTCAAAGGCTATTGATTTGATGTAGTCTAACTCCGCTTTGAGTAAACTCTCAGATGAACAAATTTTTAGGGCGCGATGAACATATGTATTAAAAGCAGCCAATTTTTGATTCGGGGGGTGAGATGAAAGACGGTGTGGCGGTAATGAAACTGCGAATGGTTTACGATAAACTGTAGTTTGAAATGAGTCATTTTCGCGGTAAACCATGACATCAAGGAAAGGTAGTTGGTTGTTATTTTCAAGTTCAGATGTAAACTGTATATGTTCATCTACAGAGTTCATAACAGAAAGGATATGAGGAATATCTATATCACTAGGATCAACTAAAGCGAAACAGTCATCGACGTAGCGGGTGTAAAATGGAAAATTTAACTTATTGAAAAGATTTGACTCGTAATAATGCATATAGAAATCACTGAGAATTGGGCTCAGGGGCGAGCCCATAGACAACCCATCGGTCATGCGATAAAAATCACCATTAAAAATGAGCGTGTTTTGTGATAGACAACTGTCCGAAAGGCGCAATAATTCATCTGTTTCAAACTGTGAGAAGTGAAATTCCTGAAGGCGTAATTTGAGACAGTTTAAGGCACCTTGAACCGGTACATTTGTAAAGAGGGATTTGACATCAAATGAAACCATACGGCTTTGAGTAAAGGGGAAGTTACGTAATTTATTTACGAAATCATAAGAATTTTTGCAGGTATGAATATTGTTGGAGAGTAACGGGGAGAAAATAGTAACGAGATATTTCGCTAATCTATAGGAGGAGGTACCAATATTTGAAACCATCGGTCTGAATGGAATACAGAGTTTGTGAACCTTTGGAAGAGCATAAAATCTTGCGCAATGTAACACAGAAGGAATGAGGGAAGATTTAATGCTATTAGAAATGATAGCGGATTTTATTGTTTTTAGTTCATTTTGTGAAGGGCCAGACTTTAACTTTTTATAAGGACCATTATTAAGTAAATCTTGTGTTTTTGTCATGTAATCCGACTTATCCCTAACCACAATCTGGCCACCTTTATATGCTTTGCTAATAACTATATTTGGATTGGATTTTAGTTTCTTCATGCAACTGGAAGCACCCTTACTAATATTTGACATTGGAAGTTTATTGTTAAAATTTACATTGTTCGCAATTAAGTGACGTATTGAATCCTTTTGTGAAGGGTTTAAAGCACTAAATTTGAAAGCTCTTTCAATGGGGGCAATAATATGTGGAAAAGACGGTTTGCTGGAGAGTGCAAAATTCATATTTAGTTTTAGACATTGGAGTTCATCCTGACTAAGCTGTACACCCGAAAGGTTAACGACAGAGTTCTGATTTACTAACGGTAAGGTGTTAATCACTTTATTGCTGTGTTGTCTGGATAGTAAATTGAATTTAGCATTGAGGGTATTAGTATGTTTAATAGACTTATTATGCGCACTAAACCAAGACCGGTTATCTAAGTAAGTGAAATCAGGATGAGAATTAGAAAGATTAAGATGCAGCTCGTATAGTCCCTTTTCAATGACGGCTATTTTACTACGTGTCTCCTGTATTGTAGATCTTAACAGTGCAAGCTTAGTGCGGAAAATTACTTTTTTCACTTCGTTTGAATATGGCAAATTACATCTGACAGAAATAAAGTTTGGAATTATTCTATTTCGTTTACATTTGAGAAGGAAAGAAAGATGATCAAGATATCTGAACTTTTTCAGACGTAAGTTGGAAAATCTATCACAGAGATCGACATGGCCTAAAACAAAAGGAAATTGGCAAGGAATCATTAAAACAAACAAGTAAAATCCAATGGCCCGTTGCAGCCGAAATATCTAAAAGGTGGATTAAAACTTTGTGCCGTTATGTTAAAAATAAATGTGCAACGTTAAATTAGCACAAATTAAAATCATTTCTAATGGCAAACAGCTGTTTCAGAGCCCTTAAGCTCCATCTTCAGTGCCAACTCAAAAGGTAAAAACGAATTAAAAACTCCTAGGCCATGACCGCTTGCCTGCCATCTCTCGCCCCGCGGCCAGATGAAATGGCGTTGAATTTTTCAAAACAACAGCGGAGACGAGGAAACACACGTGACAGAGAGACCAATAGGAACACTCCGCCGACCGGGAAAGTTTAAGTGTGGAGGCGAATAAAGGAGGGGGGACGAAGAGAATGAACTAAGCGAAACGCAGCCAGACGTTTGGAACGCTTTGTACGGCAGAGAAAAAACCAGAAAGGGGAGGCAATGAGGATGAATTAAATGAAAGGTAGCCAGACATTAGAAAAATTTGGTGTACTGGACAAATCATTAACCAACCCAGCAAACACATACCTTTTGGTACACGATCGGACCGCAGCCGGCAGTGTCGGTTGGGTGTCGGCAACGGCACAGTGGTATCGGTCCAGTGTCGGTACCTTGTCGGCAAGTGATACTAAGTAACCGTGCGTTTTCGTCTGCCGGTTAATGTTGTCGGACCCCTAACGGTTACATATCGGCAAGTGATTCATATTGGCAAAGTGACGCTGGACCGATATCTGATGGCCGAAAGTGGTCCGATTAGATTTGCCAACAACGGTCCGAATTTGGAATATTTTATTTTAGCCGATGCTTTTTTTTAATTTGTTTAAATTTTGTTGGGAATATTAAATAAATTATTTTTCGAAAAATTAGTGTAGCAGTATGAAATAAAACTTATAATATTCCCTTTTTTTACTTTTTTTTTTTTTTTTTTTTTTTTTTTTTTTTAACAAACACAGATGTAGGGAAAATAATGGAATGTTTAATCGTAGCAGAATTTTTTTTCTCTCCTTTTCATTGTTTGCTCTTTGTTCGAAATATTAAATAAATATTTTAAAAATTAACATATGTAAGTTTTTTACTAATTTTTCTTAGAAGAATCACTATAATGTTATGATGATGATTTGTTACAGCAGTATAGCTGCGCTAGGGATATAGGCCGAAAGGGGGGGGGGTTACCTCCGTGAGGGTCTTCTAACCCGTATTTACGGCAATGTTCGAAGGAAACCACCGATAACTCCGAACAGTTAGGTCGACGAGCGCGACAAGGGTTTGAACGCAGCACCTCCGATTTCCAGCATTGAGAACAGAACTTATCAGCTAGTAGTGGGGTATTTAATCGTAGCAGGTGCTTTTTTTCATTGTTTGCGTTTTGTTAGGAATATTAAATACATATTTTTAAATTTAATATATATTAAAATTTTCTAATTTTTTTTCGAAGAATCAGTGTAACAACATGAAATAAAAACATGATATTCGACTTTTTTTCTCCATTTTTCTGGGATAAATAATAGAATATTTATGTAATTCGGAATATTGAATCGTAATCGATGTTTTTCTTTTGCTGATGTTTTTGTTCGTTATTTGTGTTTTCTTGGTAATGTTAAATACGTTTTCTAATTTTTATTCGAAGAATCAGTGGAACAATATAAAATAACAACTAAAATAATATTTACTTTTTTTTTTTTTTTTTTCATTTTCTATCAAAAATTGATGTGGGAAAAATAATGGAATATTTATAGTCTTAGCCGTCAATTTTTTTTTCAATTGTGATTAACCGGCATTTTTTAGGTAGATTTTGTAAGAAATACTAACTATTACATTCTCCCCTAAGTTGGAATTTTTGAAATATTTTTGCAGATCTACGCCGATCATGACTCCCAGAACCCAAAACCACCCCCGGTTCAAAACTTTATCTATCTATCTATGTCACTTTTTATAGACACGATAACGGCAATAATTCTGCACAAATCTCTTCTAAACTGATACATAAAATCAAAGGGCATAAAATATCGGTCAAGTTCGTTAATGGGCAAAATCAAACCAAGGGAGGGGAGGAAATGGGGGGCATTTTGTGAAAACAGAAATAACCCCATAATTTCTTAATTATGGTACGTATCGAATCCATTTAAAGTTATTATTACTTCCAGGAAAAGGGCCGAAAATTTATGTATTGCAGATTTTTGATATCATTAAAAATGGCCCCATAAGGGATAAAAGGGGGTTTTAGAAGAAAAAAATTCATAACTTCGCAAATTCAAAAGATATTAAATCTGCTTGAATTTATTATAAATCCTCTTAATATTATCTAAAACTTTTATATTGATAAGTTTTTTATAGGACCAACCCTTATATATATATATATTTAAAAAAAAAAAAAAAATTGCCGGCTTCGCCAGCAAACAAGTTGGTTTTCGAAGTGGGTGGTTCGAACTGCCGCATCATGGCAAAAAGGTTATTTCTTCCGCAATTCCCAACAAACAGGCGCCCCACGGTCTGCGTCTTCAAAATTTACCTGTGCCTGTAGGCCGAGCCGTCAGGGACTTCTTTTTCGATTGTGATTAAGTCTGAGTTTTGTTACTAAATGCATGTTTTTTAAAATAATGTATATTATATATTTTTACTCTTCTTTTGAGGAATTAGTGTAACAATTCTATAAACAACAATAAATATCGAAAAAAAAATATTATTATTTATTTTTATTTATTTTTTTTAATAAAAATTGTGGAAATATAATAATTTATATTTTTAAAAATGAAATGTAAAATGTATTCAATATTTTATACAAATTTCAAATAAACATATTAGACGTGATGACAAATACATATATGGAAGGAGGATTGTTTGCTTTGTCACCCCCCCCCTCCTCCCCTCCGTCTAACGAGCACGGTGTGTGGGCGATATTTAGATGATTGATCATACATTAATTTTACAACAATCTAAAAAATTTAAATTCTAGATTTTTTATTAAAAATTTTCAAGTACTGTGCCATTAAACCTGTTTTTTTTTTTTTCCAAAACCCAAAGGTCATTAAAAAAAAAAAATTATGTAAGTATCCATATAATATTTTTATTAAACATGAAATAATAATGCATTTCTTGTAAGCATTTATCAAGAAAGTTTCGGACTTTGGGATAATTTGATGATGGTCAATGCTTTGAGACACGCTTTCACATCCAAAATTTGATTATGAGAAAGCGCCAATACAGAACTAACACGCCAAATCTGGGATGATATCTGCTACTCTATTGTCTGTAAGGTGGGCGCGTAGCAAAGGGAAAGCGATGCGATCACTGCGCGCGCATGCTTGCCAAACTAGATTTTGACTTTTGAAGAGGGGAAATTGCAACCATAGAATAGACGCTCGCGTTTTTATGTACTGCTGATTTGAGATAAGTGAAGCGTGACACATGCAGAAGAAATAATAATAATGGTAAGTCTGCTTAATTTTGCTTTAGTTAAATCTAAATTAATCTGAATTAAGTTAATTATTTTTGCATATATTTAGTTGTTTAAAGATTTATTCTCTTTTAACGATTAACTTTGCGTATGAATTATTGTTGTAAAAAATGATAAAAGGGTTAAAATAGAAAAATATGTTTTGGAGTTGTTATCTTTTTATTATACAAGTTTTTATGACATGTAGCATATTTTTAATTATTAATAATTAATAATAATTAACGAATCTTGATAATAATTAACTAATTCCTAAAACGTTTCTTTATTATAAGAAATGCAGAATGACATTTGGTTATGTGTTATCCATTTGGTGCTCCACAATTTTACAATACTCGTGTCGTTCCTGTATTTAAAAAAAAATAGTCAAAATTTTCGATTGCTTAGTAATGATAATTTGCATTTTATTGTATTTAAACTTTAATTTATTCAAAGTTACTAATTCATTCATTTTTTAAATTACTTAAAACGATTTCTTTTTCACGTATCCTGAAACTTTTACGCTGCTGTATAAAAATGCCTTTCTAATACTATTCAAGAGCAGATGATTTCATTTGTGCTTTAAATTTATTAAACTTGTTTAATACATTTTATTTCTATCAAATTTAAAATAAATGAATTTTAATTAAATCAATGTATATAAATATTTGACATTTCCAATATATATAATATACACGAGAGATTTTGAAAGTGTATATTTATATTTGAAAAGGAAAGATTTAGAAAAAAAAAATTAAGAGCAAAAAGGAAAAACAATATTGTAAATAATGTTACTTTTTTTTTTTTTTAATGTAATTATGGAGCATCAAATTATATGTCCAAGATATAAATGATTTAGAAAACATTTGTCCTTCTGTATAAATGAAAAAATATATAAAGAATTTAGTAGAAGCTAAAAATAAGGAAATATGCAACATGTCATTCATATATATATATTTTTAAATAAAGTTACAAAAATGTATTTTTCTAATCTTGCCCAGAAATTACATAAACTCTAAATTTTGTTTTTTATATTTTTAAAAAAGAGAATAATGTTTACTAAATTAAATTATGCAAAAATATTTAACTTAGTTGAGATGCTGACGGATTTAATAAGGCTAAAACAATTTAACATAATTTATAGCAGACTTATCATTTTAAGAATAATAAAAAAGGAAAAAGAAAATCACACAAACCTTCATTTAAAGCTTTCACAAAATAAAATAATAACAAACAGAACAGGGTAGATAAAGTTATTTAAATTCATTTTTTATTTTCTGTGTAAAATTAAAGTTCGAATTTTTTAATTTATTAATAAATAGTAAATTACCGGAACGAAATTTAGTTTATTTGACTTAAAAAATAATAATAAAAAAAATCTGAAAAAAATTTAGATGTATTGTTTTATAGTTTCCTAGAAAATATTTTATGTTTTTAAATCAAGTTTTACAGCGACACTTAGAAAGGAAAATGTATCTAAATTTTACTTATTGTATAATAAATTTGTTTTATACAGCTTTATAGAACAAAAATTAAATGTATTTATAATACTTACCACATTTTGTAAAAGTGAAAAAAAAATTACTTTATCATTATTGCGTTTAGAAACACAAGATTCAGATATTGTTAAAGTATCTATGCTAATATAATGTAAAAAAGTAAAGCTTGAAGCATTTTTTTTTTCTTTTTTAATGGCAGGGGCTATTAATAGTAAAACGGTATCCGTGAGGGGGGAGGGGGTTGCTTACATCTGAAAAATAAATTTCACCATTTTTACCTAAATAATCAAAGTAAAAAAAAAAAAATTAAGTACAATTAAGTCGAGTAACCCCCCCCCCCCCTATTCTGCTGCTAGTTCCAATTAAAGGGATGCTTTCGGCAGTTTAATGCTTGCCGATATCGGACCACATTCGACAATACTACGGATTTGTTATCAGTATACGGTCGGCACAGCATCTCGCCGTTGTTAGCGTTGACGGTACCGGACCACATTCGGAAGTTGTGCGGATAACTGTTGGTATACAATCGGCACAGCAGAGTGCCGTCGCTTCTACCGGCGTTGCCGATACCGGACCGACTGTGCGCCTATCTGTCGGGCGTCAGTCGCGCGGCGTGTCGAAAAAGTTACGGAACCGGTACGGCAGCTGGTATCGTGCCGATACAGTCGGTAACGGCAAAGCGGCAATCGGGTGATTGCTTACCGATAGATCTGTGTTTGCTGGGAAGCTGCTCGAATTTTTCCATATGTAATAAGCTTCCCAGAAATTTAGGTCGTAAATTGATGAGCATTACTGAATTATCGCACCTTCCGAAAAATTAAAACTGTGACTTTCAGACCAACAATGGTTAGCTATTGCAGATCGTTTAATATAACAATTTTTAACATAGTTTTTATGCTCTCCCAAACGGACTCTAAGCGGTCTCTTAGTTTGACCTATGTACATTTTATCACATTCGCAAGATATTTTATAAATTCCCCAATGTGAAAATCTGTCTATTGGATGTTTGAGGTCTGTAAATTTGATTTTGTTAAACGGTGCATGAACTATTTTAAAGTCGAAACTTTTCAAAATTCTAGATATTTGATGGCTTATTCTCGGAAAATATGGAAGTATAATTAAATTTTCATTGCGAACATTGTTAACATTGGAATGCGTACGTTTAATTTGTTTATTATGAATTGAATCAACTATTTCAACAGGATAACCCCGTTCAAAGGCTATTGATTTGATGTAGTCTAACTCCGCTTTGAGTAAACTCTCAGATGAACAAATTTTTAGGGCGCGATGAACATATCTATTAAAAGCAGACAATTTTTGATTCGGGGGGTGAGATGAAAGACGGTGTGGCGGTAATGAAACTGCGAATGGTTTACGATAAACTGTAGTTTGAAATGAGTCATTTTCGCGGTAAACCATGACATCAAGGAAAGGTAAAATGGAAAATTTAACTTATTGAAAAGGTTTGACTCGTAATAATGCATATAGAAATCACTGAGAATTGGGCTCAGGGGCGAGCCCATAGACAACCCATCGGTCATGCGATAAAAATCACCATTAAAAATGAGCGTGTTTTGTGATAGACAACTGTCCGAAAGGCGCAATAATTCATCTATTTCAAACTGTGAGAAGTGAAATTCCTGAAGGCGTAATTTGAGACAGTTTAAGGCACCTTGAACCGGTACATTTGTAAAGAGGGATTTGACATCAAATGAAACCATACGGCTTTGAGTAAAGGGGAAGTTACGTAATTTATTTACGAAATCATAAGAATTTTTGCAGGTATGAATATTGTTGGAGAGTAACGGGGAGAAAATAGTAACGAGATATTTCGCTAATCTATAGGAGGAGGTACCAATATTTGAAACGATCGGTCTGAATGGAATACAGAGTTTGTGAACCTTTGGAAGAGCATAAAATCTTGCGCAATGTAACACAGAAGGAATGAGGGAAGATTTAGTGCTATTAGAAATGATAGCGGATTTTATTGTTTTTAGTTCATTTTGTGAAGGGCCAGACTTTAACTTTTTATAAGGACCATTATTAAGTAAATCTTGTGTTTTTGTCATGTAATCCGACTTATCCCTAACCACAATCTGGCCACCTTTATCTGCTTTGCAAATAAATATATTTGGATTGGATTTTAGTTTCTTCATGCAACTGGAAGCACCCTTACTAATATTTGACATTGGAAGTTTATTGTTAAAATTTACATTGTTCGCAATTAATTGACGTATTGAATCCTTTTGTGTAGGGTTTAAAGCACTAAATTTGAAAGCTCTTTCAATGGGGGCAATAATATGTGGAAAAGACGGTTTTCTGGAGAGTGCAAAATTCATATTTAGTTTTAGACATTGGAGTTCATCCTGACTAAGCTGTACACCCGAAAGGTTAACGACAGAGTTCTGATTTACTAACGGTAAGGTGTTAATCACTTTATTGCTGTGTTGTCTGGATAGTAAATTGAATTTAGCATTGAGGGTATTAGTATGTTTAATAGACTTATTATGCGCACTAAACCAAGACCGGTTATCTAAGTAAGTGAAATCAGGATGAGAATTAGAAAGATTAAGATGCAGCTCGTATAGTCCCTTTTCAATGACGGCTATTTTACTACGTGTCTCCTGTATTGTAGATCTTAACAGTGCAAGCTTAGTGCGGAAAATTACTTTTTTCACTACGTTTGAATATGGCAAATTACATCTGACAGAAATAAAGTTTGGAATTATTCTATTTCGTTTACATTTGAGAAGGAAAGAAAGATGATCAAGATATCTGAACTTTTTCAGACGTAAGTTGGAAAATCTATTACAGATAGACATGGCATAAAACAAAAGGAAATTGGCAAGGAATCATTAAAACAAACAAGTAAAATCCAATGGCCCGTTCTCACAGTTTGAAATAGTTGAATTATTGCGCCTTACGGACAGTTGTCTATCACAAAACACGCTCATTTTTAATGGTGATTTTTATCGCATGACCGATGGGTTGTCTATGGGCTCGCCCCTGAGCCCAATTCTCAGTGATTTCTATATGCATTATTACGAGTCAAACCTTTTCAATAAGTTAAATTTTCCATTTTACACCCGCTACGTCGATGACTGTTTCGCTTTAGTTGATCCTAGTGATATAGATATTCCTCATATCCTTTCTGTTATGAACTGTAGATGAACATATACAGTTTACATCTGAACTTGAAAATAACAACCAACTACCTTTCCTTGATGTCATGGTTTACCGCGAAAATGACTCATTTCAAACTACAGTTTATCGTAAACCATTCGCAGTTTCATTACCGCCACACCGTCTTTCATCTCACCCCCCGAATCAAAAATTGGCTGCTTTTAATAGATATGTTCATCGCGCCCTAAAAATTTGTTCATCTGAGAGTTTACTCAAAGCGGAGTTAGACTACATCAAATCAATAGCCTTTGACCGGGGTTATCCTGTTGAAATAGTTGATTCAATTCATAATAAACAAATTAAACGTACGCATTCCAATGTTAACAATGTTCGCAATGAAAATTTAATTATACTTCCATATTTTCCGAGAATAAGCCATCAAATATCTAGAATTTTGAAAAGTTTCGACTTTAAAATAGTTCATGCACCGTTTAACAAAATCAAATTTACAGACCTCAAACATCCAATAGACAGATTTTCACATTGGGGAATTTATAAAATATCTTGCGAATGTGATAAAATGTACATAGGTCAAACTAAGAGACCGCTTAGAGTCCGTTTGGGGGAGCATAAAAACTATGTTAAAAATTGTGATATTAAACGATCTGGAATAGCTAACCATTGTTGGTCTGAAAGTCACAGTTTTAATTTTTCGGAAGGTGCGATAATTCAGAAATGCTCATCAATTTACGACCTAAATTTCTGGGAAGCTTATTAAATATGGAAAAATTCGAGCAGTTTGGTTAATCATTTGTCCAGTACACCAAATTTTTCAAATGTCTGGCTACCTTTCATTTAATTCATCCTCATTGCCCACCCCCTTTTCTGTTTTTTTCTCTGCCGTACAAAGCGTTTCAAATGTCTGGCTGTGTTTCGCTTAGTTCATTCTCTTCGTCCCCCCTCCTTTATTCGTCTCCACACTTAAACTTTCCCGGTCGGCGGATTGTTCCTATTGGTCTCTCTGTCACGTGTTTCCTCGTCTTCGCTGTTGTTTTGAAAAATTCAACTCCATTTCATCTGGCCGCGGGGCGAGAGATGGCAGGCAAGCGGTCATGGCCTAGGAGTTTTTAATTCGTTTTTACCTTTTGAGTTGGCACTGAAGATGCAGCTTAAGGGCTCTGAAACAGATGTTTGCCATTAGAAATGATTTTAATTTGTGATAATTTAACGTTGCACATTTATTTTTAATATAACGGCACAAAGTTTTAATCCACGTTTTAGATATAAAGGATTGTTTTCAATGCAGAACTAACTTTTTCCACCCTGACGGTTGTGAAAACGCCAACATTCCACTTCGTTGACGAATAATTAAACGGAAAATTTGAGAATTTCTAATTTTCAAATCTTATATCATTTAAAGATTTTTAGTACACACTTGAAAAACTGTGTCTGGATAATCTTGTAAAATTATGAATTTCAAATTTCATCAATTTAAATTTAGTACAAATTAAATAATTCTTATTTTAATTATCATCCAATTTTTTCTTTAATTTTTTTTCATGTAATTTTGAAATGAACAAATAATACACAAACACACACATATATATATATATATATATATATATATATATATATATAAGATAGATATATCTAAGATATACATATCTTAGAAATTCGACGTTTCATTTATCTAGAAGCATTATAACATTATATTCTATAAGAATACTTTGAATTATAATTTTTATATTAACCAAAAGTTCCTCAAAACTTTAAAAATTCATAATAAAGAAAGAAATTATGATAAAGAAGTGCGATTTGCAGGAAAGAGCTCACAAGGTAGTCGGATGTTTTTTAGAAGCAAAATATTTTTCAGTTAAAAAATTATCCTGTAGATGGCTAACATGCGTCAGATTCAGCAGAATTATACAAATTAATCCTGCAATAAAAGATCGGGATACACGAAGATTTGTCATTCACATTCAAAATGATATCATTACCCCATGGAGCATTGTTGGTGAAGTTGTTCTATTTGAACTGAGAGTCAGCAATTGTTGCGTTGCGAAAATTTTGCACGGTGAAAGAACTGAAGACGAAGAATGTGGTCTAGTGGTCATGTTGAACAGTTGTTATTGCAAGAATAAATGAATGGAACTTACGGTTGACCTGTTCTTTGTGTTTCAGGTTTTCAACGCCCTCTACCAGTGACATTTTTAACTAAAAATTTCTTTCCTGCTAAAAAAAAAATCCAACTGCCATGTGAGGTCTTTCTTGTAATCCGTACACCTTTCTATTTCTTTCTTTTTTATGAATATTTAAAGTTTTAACGAACTTTTGGTTCATCCGGTGTTTAAATACAAATATATAATAATGCACCAAGGCAAAAGAAAATACAAATTAGAAATGTTATGTTTAAAAATAAAAACTTAGAGATAATTGATTGCCATGAATTTAAATATTCCCATGATATTTACTTCCGATTAAAAAGCCATAAAATAATACAAAATTGTTGATATAAAAAGTAGCATTTGAAAATTGTAAAAACAAACAATAATAATGAAAAAAATCTTGTGTGGATAAATATAGTAAAAATACCAACGTTTGACACACAATAACATCGTATAATAAACAGACGCACGTTTCATGAGTATCCTGGACTCACTTCCTCAGTGTAAATAAACTTAAACCCTATTTTATCCCCCCAAAGACATGAAAATGAATCTAAAAACCCCAAATCATTTTGGGTTTTTAGATTCATTTTCATGTCTTTGGGGAGATACAATATGGTTTAAGTTTATTTACACTGAGGAAGTGAGTCCAGGATACTCATGAAACGTGCGTCTGTTTATTATACGATGTTATTGTGTGTCAAACGTTGGTATTTTTAGTAAACAATAATAGTTTTTAAATACGTTTATTTTAAAGTAAAAGCTAATTCAATTACCTTGCTTTAAATGCTATAGTTTAAGAGCAGTCAGTCTTATTTCCCCAAAAATATGAAATGCATTTTTTCATTTGAAGCATTCTTCATTATTATATGAAACAAATTTTCACTAAATTCCAACATGTTAAATTACCCATAGCAATTATTTTAAACCAATGGTTACAGCAAAAAGGCCTAAAAAATTATTAAACCTGTACTTAAAAAATAAATATATATGGAATAAAAAAAAGCTCATTTGGTAATTAATTCTTACATTTCATTCATACTTAAGTAACAGTAATAAAATAATTTATCAATAAACATTTATGTGTTTAGTACACAGTTTTTGTCATTTATAAAAATAACTTTAAAAATACTAATGTATTGTTTTTTGTCTAATTTAATTTTGCATTTTGCGGGGGTTAAACAAAAAATAAAACAAAACAAAAAACCATATATGTAACTGCTTTTCATTTTTTATGCATTTATTTTAAACTATTTTCTTTTTTTCGTATATTCCAGATAGAAAATAAGTATTCAACATAACTTATTTTAATTATGATTTTGATATTAACGCAATGTTATTCAAGATGTCGTTATATTTCTTGCGAAAAAAAAAAAAACAGCATTAAGACATCGACGTCTGAATAAAAAATCTTATGATAAATGATTGCAGACAACAATTTTCGTCATGAGTATGAAAAAAATATTGTACGTATAATGTCGTACATATAATGCAATATCAGTGCATGCTATAAATTTAATTTAGGGAAAAAAATCTTTTAATATCTTCAATGCCTTTAATATATTTATTAAAATATATTTTAATATTGAAATTTCCACATTTTAACCACGTTTTATTTTTGTATTAAATCTTCTAGTATCATATACGTGATAATTTATTATGTAATTTTGTATGTATTAGTTTAAAAAAAATCATTTTTTACATAGTCAACTTATTGAATTTTTTTATACAGAAAAATAAAAATTAGCAAGGTTTAATATATTTTCAGCTCATATTTCGATTATATTATTTATTAATTTTTATGTACTTCATTTTCGTGCAGAAACACCGATTACTTTCATTTTCCTTTTTGCGCATTTAATGGAAAAAGAACAGTTTACTATTGAAATATCTGCAGCTATTTTAAAAATCTAACGCATAAAAATAATTTTTGTGTACTTTTAATATCTTCCTAATGTACTTAAATCATTGGAATAAACAGCTTAATTTCTAAACAGCGCTTTTAGGTGCGTTTGCAATTATATAAATACGTAGCACCTATAGTTGTCGTCTGCTCCTTCCGTCTGTCCGCTCAAAACAGCGAAAAAACTGCCCAACCAAGTGGCTTGAAATTTCATATACATAATCTTTGCAGAATTCTATCGAGTCATTTCAAATTGTATGAAAATCGAATCAAAACTTAAAAGATATTAATAAAAGTTTTCTTCATTCTATTAGATTCTATGACACGTAATTACACTGTTAAAAATTTGCAGCAAACTGTCCAGTCATTTGACCGTTTTTATAAAAAATGGTTACATCACCGTAATTTAACTCTATTCTGACCATATTATTATCTACATTATGGTCAGAATAAAGTTAAATTACGATTATGTAACTGTTATATATAAAAACGGTCAAATGACTGGACAGTTTGCTGCAAATTTCTAACAGTGTACATCAATGATATCCCATGGTAGTTAATGCTTCTAGGTTGCCATGGTGATTACGTCATATTTAAGATGGAGTCATATTATTTCCGTATTACTGAATTAAAAAACTGAATTTGTATACTAAAATTGTTTATATCTAATAGTTGGAGTATCATAGTTGAGATTTATTCCAACAGAGCGAAAAATGACGGGACCAGGACTCGAACCTGGGTACTTTGGCTTGCCTTGCCAACGCCCTTGCTACTGAGCTATCCCAACGATATCCTGGATAGCATAATTCACTCTTATTTGTTGGACATGATTGCAAAATGCGGTGCTAATTTCATTCATCCGTGCTATAAATATAGCATTTTACATGATGAATGTGATATAACACGAAACTCCTGTATACCATGTAATTCTGGAAACGTCAGTGGAGGCTAACTGTGGAGACGCGAAAAGTTTGTGGTTTCTGTCTGTCTATTAGTCTGTTCCACGATAACTGCCGTAAAAACCGTTCGATTATGTTGATGTTTGGTGAGTATGTTGGCGAGGTACCCGGAATTAGCTGTATAGTTTTTAGTTACATTTGGTTCATTCATTCGAAAAATATAGAACATTTATTATTACATCATAATGTTTTCCAATGGGAAGTCAGATGATATTTTTAAATTTTAAAATTCACCGAAAACGTTCACTGAATGTCGCATTGGGATAATTGTAAATGCTAAATTATGTATTCTAAATTTACGAAATGGAGAGCTTAATTTAATAATATCGCTTTAAAAATTTGCCAATATATTTATTAGAATTTTGAAATGATTGCATAAATGATTGGAAAATTTTATGCATTAATTTGAAATATATAAAACATTTTAACTTAGCATTTTTTACAAAAATTTCCGATGCATTTTTTTTCTCTCTTTCATTAAATGGTTGCAAAGCAAATACATTTCAAGGAATATCAACAAAGGAAAATTCAAGTGAATCGCATTATTTTGATTCGAAATTTTATTAAAAATAGCTAATTTTCGGGTTACATAAGTTTTTAATATGCTTTTTTAAATGAAATAGATGAGAATTTATTTTAACTACTAAAAAATGATTACCAAATCGATTTTCCAAATAAAAATAATAAAAACGTCGAATGCGTAAATTGAATACAGGTCACATAAGAGGAATTTACATTTGTATAAGTATATTTTATACACGAAATTTTATTCAATTTCAGCAACATATGATGATTAGCAGTTGAAATATAAGTATTCTTTTAAGGATAGGATAAAATCTCTTGTGCAAAGAGATGGTTATTCTAATGATATTAAAATCGTAAATACATTCAGACATATACTCAAGAAATGAAATTGCACAATTACAAGAAATTGGGAATAGAATATTAAAGCGACAACAGGGGGTTCAGGGGGGCCGACCCCCCTGAAGTAATGTATTGTTATTCTGTAAACTTTGATCTGGAACTTTTGATAAATTTTATACTTTTATAAATGTATAAATAACTTTAAAAAAATTGAATTTTAGAGTATCAAATATTATGCAGATAATGGTAAAATGAGTGAAATTAATGAACAATGAATTATAGAGCTGCGGTTGAGGCCTCTGATCTGTAGATTTACTAGTTAGATCATAATGAACAGAGGAAAGTATTTTCAACTAGGTAAATCACATTCAATGGTTGGAGTATCATAGAGTATCATATTTGAGATTTATTCCAACAGAGCGAAAAATGCTGGGAAAAGGACTCGAACCTGGGTACTTCGGATTTAGGTTTTAGATTATATTTCTGTTCTGAAATACTAGTAGAAAAAAGTAGTAGTGTATCAGTTTTGTGAATTGATTGACATAGTTCAAAAATAGTGATTTCGGACATTATATTTATTATTACTACCAAGATACAAATATATACACGTATGACATATTATTCTGTTTAGAAATTACTATTAAAGAAAAAACTTAATATAAAATAACGAAAATGATCAAGAGAGTTTCTAAATTTTTTGAATACAAAACTTAATACAAAATGAAAACCATAACCATAAACAAACATTTTCTAATTTAAATATCTTTCTTAAATTTCTTAAAATATGTTAGAATCAAAAGATCCTCACATTTAATCTTTTTATGTAATCGACAAACAAGTGACGCTTTAAATTCAACATTTGTTTTTGCCGATTGTGCAAATATTTAAAAGAAATAAAAATTCCATTATGCAGCATAAATCGAAATAGAAATGTATACAGAGCTGCCCCAAAGTTCTTGAGCACCATTATTTTTGAGTAGATATATTCGCTTCATTCAATGTTGAAAGTATTCTAATAAATAAGACAAAGATTACTATTAAAAAAAAATACATAAAAATTCAGAAGCTGTGCATGGCAGTTCTGCATATATTTTCCGTTCGATAATTTATAGAAAAATTTACATTGCTGATTAAATTTCATATTTTTTGTCGATTTTATTATCAAGACATGTTTTGACTAAAGAATACAAAGTATTTTACAAAAATCACATTTCCAATCTCTTACTGTTAAACAAATGTCACAAATATTTAACTGAAATCTACACACTATCACATATACTAACACACACATATACTATCACTCATACTAACGGTCATCTAAAAAAACATTTCGAAAGAATTATTTTTCGATTTAACATTTAACAATTATTTTTCGATTCAACATATAAGAACAATTTTAATTTAATGTATAATTATCAAAGTATAAGATATCATAACTTTCTAAATATAACATAAAAAATCCGTAAACAAATATTTAGAAAATAAAGTGTATTCTAAGACAATTAAAGCTATCATCTGGCTGACAAATCTTATAAGCTGTAAATTTCACACAAAACCATAGCCATTTCTTTTATTTAAATGTACTCGCACACAATTAATTCTTTCACTAACTGACAATTGTAAAACTAAGTGACAATTGTAATCTAATAAATACCATTGACTATTAAATTATTTTAGACGGAGATTAAATTCCAATGGAAAGCATAATCATTTTTGTTTTAGATTCTTATTGTTAAAAAACTGCATCTTAAACTAAATTTTAATATTTCATTCATACTATTTTAATTTTCACGAATATTTATTTATTTCAACGTTAAGAAACTATTCTATTGAAAAGGCCTAATAAATTTTAGAAATAATATGATGCACGTTTGTTTATTCAATTAGTAAAAAGTGACGATGAAAATATTTCTATAGTTTTTATTCATTTTAAAATGAGTTTAATTTTTTTTTCGCAGAGCTATTTGGATTATTTTTTAACAAATACATTCATAATTAAATTTAAAAAAAATGTTAAACATATAATTATATATATTCATACATACAAATTAAAATCCATTTCTTTAAATTCTTTAAATATCTTATAATGAATATGTTGTAGTAATTTATCATGTTACTTAAGTATCAAACAAGTTCATATTACTTTAAATTCTAGAAATATCTTTGAATGAATATGTTCCCTTAATTAATCATGTTACTTAAGTATCAAATAAGTTCATATTACTTTAAATTCCTGAAATATCTTTGAATGTATATGTTCCCGTAATTAATCATGTTCTTTAGGTATCAAACAAGTTCGTATTATTTAAGTTTTAATACAGTAAATATATGTGAATATTTAGCACATGTTTAATACAGATTATATTTCAATAGTAAGCATGAATATTTTATTTTAAATTATTGAACAAGATGGTGTGATACCATAAAAGCTAAAGAAACTTCTTAACAACACCATAAAAATTAGGAAATGCGCTAGGCCTTAGGAAAGAAATTTGTCCTTCTTTTCAGGCACAAAGAACACGTGCTACCTCTTTGTAAGTAGGAGCAAGACTGAAAGGAAATGTAAGGGAAAGAATAGAAGATAAAAAAAAAACAGCCAATAAGAAAGCAGAAGCACCAGGCATTCCAATCAGAGCATTACCCAATCAGAAGTACTCAGAACAGAAAGTGAATTAGGAAACAAATTGAACAAAAACAAAGTAAAAAAGTTAAAGAGAATCACAAGAATATATAAAAAATATATAAAATAAATGGAAAAATACAGAAATAATAAACAAAATAGATATAATAATAATAAAAGTGCAAATACAAAAACATGCAAATGCAATAAAGATTAAAAGTAATAATTTATGCAAACGTAAAAATTTAAAATTAAACCAAATGCTAATATTAATTAATTTAAGTAAATAATACCAAATGGTATAAATAATACCAAATGTTAATATTAATTAATTTTTTTTCAAAATCATAATGGTGAAAATGAACAAGTTTTTCTAAGCTGCAGAAAGCATAGTATAATTGGATTTTTCAGTAACAATAACATCACAATTAAGATAAATAGCACGAAAACTTTAAAAAAAATTAACTTTATTTTTTCACATCTATCTTGGCAACATTCGTATAATCTAGACATTTGTGATATAAGATTGTTTACTAAATTTTACCATTCAGCAGCTTCGTTACAAAGAATAAATTATAACATTTTTAATTTTCTTCGTTTGACTAAATGCATTTATTTGTATTTCGGGTTAAAAAAGAAATCGTAGAATTAATCTACTTTATATAAATTTTATATGCTTTCATATTAAAAAAAAGAGATGTAATCCGTGTGCTAAAGATATATATATATTTATTTATTTAAAGTGCGGAACTTTCAGAAGGTAAGTAAAGAGCTTTTTATTATTTTAAGCTTATTATAAAAAGAAATAGATAAGACGTTATCTGTCAAGGGAATATATAAAATTTGGAAATGGGTAATAAAAAGGTTTTCTTTTTGAAAAGAAAAAAATAACTTTTTCTTTTAAAGAGGCTACGAAAAAATAAAGGCTAAAATGTAATTGCATTATTTCAAAAATAAATCCGATCGATGCTTTATTATGCACGCATTTTTTTTCTTCAAGTTTCTGTTCGTTCTTCATCTAGACTTTTGCCTTGTGTTATTAGCCACTCTAAAGAATATTAGCTTTACTTAACGGCATTGCAGAGAAAGGTTTTTTTATGTCCATAAACTGTCGAAATATTTTTTTGTCTATTGGATAAAAAAAATGAATTTGCGATATTAAACTACTTTGTACATAGTTTTAAAAGCATTCACATGACAAGGAATATGTTAAACCATATGTTAACATCGTATATAGAAATGAATTGTTTAAATTAATCATGAATAAATCATTTCTATTACTTCTGTAAGTTAACAATATTTTCACAGTTCACTTAAAAGAATTTAGCAACATACAACACAATACGTATTCAATATTAATTTTTTTTTATCAAAACAAACTTATAATGTTTGTTCATTTTATAATGGTAAATTGCGGCCAGATTGTGTCTAATAAAAACCGCAATTGGAGTAATATTTCATTACTGATGAATTATTTAATATTTCTATTATTGATTCACAATATTTATTTAAAATGGAACTTGTTTTTCATATGTAATTCTATGCCTCTATATACATCATCGTCTTCTAAAATAAGTTTAACGAGTATATTTTCGAAAAATACATTAGTAGCTGATTAAGTAATGCGCATTGAAGATTAAAATACCGGTTAAAGAAAACATCCAATAGGACAACTGAAGGCATCAACCAATGATTCCGAGTGTATTAGCTAATAATACGAAGAAAGCACAGATTTAGAAATATGGAGCAATTTAAATAAAAAGATAATGTCAGAAAAGGAAAATATGTGAAAATATAACAAACAAAGCAAAGAAAATAAATAAATAAATAAAAGAAAAAATAAATTGATTAATTAAAATAGTACTACTACTGCTACTACTACTACTAATAATAATAATTAAAATATTTAATATAATAATAATAACGAGGATAAAATAAAACAAAATTAATGCAAATGACATAAAATTAATTATATATACAGATATAACAATTAAAATCCAAAATAATAATTTTAAAAAGTTTATACGTTGAAATGAACAACACTTTTCCACGGAGTTCGAAAGATACAACATGTTTTATTCCCAGCGATTTTTTCTCGTGAACTGATTCAGATAACATATCAGATGAACTTATCAAAAGGTTGACGGAGTGAATTGCCAGATTCGTCCAGAATAGTTGGCAGAGCATTGGCAACTTAAGCAAAATGTCCCTGGTTCAAATCCTAGCCTGGATACGTTTTCAAACAGTTGGGAAATTAAACCCATATGATTTAATTACAAATTAGAATAATTGTGTTAAAATTAAGCAAGTGAACTCAACAAAATTTGTCAGATTTTTCATTAACTATAACACCACGATTAAGATAAATAGCTGAAGTTTTCTGAAAGTCCAATTCAAAAAGTCAATTTGTATTAAAGATCATTTTAGCATATTGAAATTCATAACTATGCCCAAGAATGCTTAGCAATAGAAGATTTGGAAATTTTTTGGTTAGAGTCATAACGGGGGTGTTCTTCGAAGCGGAATTAACGATTTATTTTAGTTTAAACTATATAAGATATATGACAACCATTACAAGGAACGTTATAGCTTCCCCATTTTCGAGGATGAGTTAGCGGATGGGAACTTAATTTCATTGAAATGTTTAAAGATAACATTAATATTGAAGTGTTTTAAAACTTAAGCTTAAATTTCATTTGAAACAAAACGAGGTGAGTAAGAACAATGAAATTATCAAGTTTGGTTTTGACAGATTGTGAAACATTTTTCGAAAGAAGGTAGATTTAATAAACATATTATTGCATTTGTTATGAGTTTTATCAATAGCAAAAGGGTTGAAATCGAATTTGATAGAATCATATATTTGGTAATTAAGTGCATCATTAAGATAATCAAAATCAGAATAGAATTCTCAGGACACGTCTTACGTATGTAGAACATATCGATTTCCCGGTTTGCTGGAGTCTTTCGAGAGAGCAGGAGTGGGAGTTAGAGGCTGGAAACCTTTTTTCTATAGACACAGGTTTTGAAAGAAGAATCATATCTAGTAACTAATACATAACGGAAGGACTTTTATTATAAATTTCTAATTCAAAAGTAAACTGAATACGTGAGTGTAGGTTAATAGAAATACTAATTTGAGTGAGAATATCAAAATGAATATTAACTAAGACAAAGGTATCGTCAACCTATCGAATCCAATATAAAAATTTCCCAAATTCAAAATGTCTTCAAAATAATGCATACTGCCAAAGAGAATTGGTAGAAAAATATTTCCTATGCTTAATCCGTCAAATGTTTTGTAAAATCTATTATTAAATTCGAAAGCTGTATGAGTATTGCAAAGGTCAGTTAAATTAACCCTCTAAGCGTGTGGAACGTAATATTCCGTTCACTAAGCTCCAGGTTTCACTGCAATATATGCAATGTTTAAGATAATATAATTCTATAGATTTAATAAATTTTCAAAACATTGAAGAATGATTAATACTCTCAAGGGTTACATTCATATTTCTAATTAAGTTTAATTTATAATGCTGAAAGAATCATATTTTTTTAGCATTTAAAACAAAATGCAGAGAAAACAACATTACAATTTTACCCTTTTTCAAAACGCTCAGAGGGTTAATAAAAACTCTGACTTCTATTTTAGTTTCTAAACAAGCAAGAGCACTATCAATTGGAACGTTAGATTTATATATCGTACCCTTTATATTAGTGGAATTCAACTCTATTTTGCTAATAACGATACAGATAACCCAGTCGAAATGTATACTCACAGGATGCAATTTAACGCTACGATAGAAGTGTAAATGTATTTTACACTGTAGGAAATAAGAACTTAAACGATTACACTGAAGCATGATTTCTCTCTGTACACCCCTGAGGAAATCAGATTTGTTTGGCAGCGTCAGTTAATGTTGTTTGTAAATATTGAAATAAATGGTTGTGAGAATTGTTGTAAACGATTTAGCTCCCGGGGATGGTCTCAGAAAATTTGAGTGAATAAAATTATATGGGATGAAAAACATGAATTCATAACATACTTATAGTAGAAATACATTATGTGTTTAATGTTTGTAAGTAATATATATATATATTTTATGTTTTGTAAAATAATAGTAAATAATTATACATGTCTGAATTTTTATTTTTACTTTTTTAAGAAACAAAAAACAGGAAATTTCCCTTATTTTATGAAAAATTATTTATTTTTTTACTATAACTGGGAAATAAGATTGTTATCTAATATAAATAGAAGGATAATAAATACTCTGTAAATATATTATTTGGTAACAATGTTATTTCAAAGCTATCGTATTTTAATGAGTACATTTGCATAAAGTTTCTGAGTTTTGCTTTTATGCTGTTTTTAAAAATTGCAGAATAAGTGAGATAGATATAATTATTTCCTACTATTTTGGTAAACATCTGAAATATATATTACTTACTGAAATATATATTACTGACAAAAAGGAAATTTTTTATTTAGAATTTTATAAAATTCAGTATTTAAAGAATTTGTTTTCTTTATCACATCCAAAATTAACCACTGCTTTTCCACAAAAGTATTTCCTGGAGCTTAAACATTCACAGATCATAAACATCATTAACTGACGCTTTCAGACTAATGTCAAATCCACATTGACGTTAAGTGAGAAATCTATGTTTAGTGCAATTGTTTAACACATTACCCTTTTTCATTTTAAAATATTTTATTTATTCTTCTGTTACGCATATTTTATTTATTCTTCTGTTGGGTAAATTATCTATCATTTTATGCACAATACAATACAATTTATTGAATAAAATGTTTAGCAAAATAAGTTTTCGCTTAATATACAGAGCGTTTAATAAAGAATAACCTGATTACAAATGACAATAACTTCTTTGTAAACAATGATTCAAACTAACGTTTTGAACACGATATAGAAGAAAGCTTAATGTTTTGTGTGCAATTATCATAAATTCTAAGTGAATGATTTTGGACAATTTAACAAATATACATGTGATACCCCCATTTCATTCCAGATAGAAGCATGTTCGTATAGACACTTGCGTCAATGTATTCTCTATGTGTATCTTCAGGTCATTGAATGTCGTAGGCAAAGAATACATATAGCCATTAAAAGCAGTGACAGGAAGTTCTTCATATGCATTCACAATATCTGATGTGCAATAGAATTTAACTTTGATCTTTTCTGTATGACTATTTGGTGCCACTTTGAACAGTTATGAAGTACTTAATAAAAACTATTGTGTTCCTTTCGATCAGTTTTTACAATAAAGTTATGGTCATTTCTAATCATTTTTTTTTCTGAAACACACACTGTATTATTCTAGGATGAAGATAGTCTGTATCGTAGTAGTGAAATTTATTTTAGGACATATTGGTTACAATTACTTTTGCATACACTACTATATACTTGCGTTAAGTTGACCCTTTTACTTTGAGAAGAATATTATTTTACTACCAGTATTTAAGTGTAGTCATTGTCGCTTTGATTAATGGTAGGAAATCGTTACAAACTTCGATATTTAATGAAGAGAAGATACAAATTAAAAAATTCTATTGATATTCCTTTTTAAGTCAAGGGGGGATCAATTCATACACGTGTGTATACGGTAAATGACATTTTCTTGAACACAACCTTGTGCATTCTTTATAGGGACACTTTCCAAAAACACTTTGTTCACTCCTACAAATTCTATTGCAATATGCAGATATGTGGCATCTACATGGAGCCAACATATAAACAAAAATTTTAAATTATATTTGATGTTGAATCTTTGGATTTTATGACGACTAACATATTTGTTCGAACATGAGGTGAGTTTCAATTTTAACTATAATTTTGTTGAAAACATTGTTTAGAGATATCTAATATAAAAAAATAAAACAGTAACATGAAAGATTAACATTAAATAATTTTTATAATTTTTATAATTAATACGCAGATCTATTGGATGCCTATACCACGTGCTATATTGTTTTCCAGTCGCATTTTAGTTGTAAAAATAAATCTATACCGAAGTGTATAAAATTCTGAATACCACTCTACTGTAAATAATATATTATTTTTATAGATTACACAATGAAAATATATTTGGAACTAATGAAATTTATTCCATAATCTTAATCCACAAAACAGATATGAACTACAATAACTATTTTATTCGATTATTGGAGATTTTTAAAATCTTAAATGACAGGGTGTTTTTTCGGTGAACGTAAGCAACAGCAAAATCGTTTGTTCAGAGATAAACTTGGATTTTTATTTTTATTTTGTAGTATTTCTAAAAATTCTAATTTCTAGAAGGTTACGTATAAGTATATAAAAGTTTAATATGCAAGTGAGAATGTATTTAAAAATATTCGAAAATCAAATGAGCAAAGTAAGTAAACAACGGAGAAAAAAACAAATCACCATATGTATTGTACATAAAGCAACAAATGGAATGACTGTAATTCAAAACGTAATGATACTTCTGTTATACACCTCTAACACGTAATCTATATATATATATATTAAAGAAAAACGTTTTATAACATCAACTTCATTTAATGACTTTTAAGAATTCACTAACTATTTAATATTAACTTTAATTGCAATTTATTCAATAACGATTTTAGATAATTTGATTAAATGTATGAATGGGTTTAAGAGATCATTTACCAACGGATAATTATAAATGAAAACAATCAGATGTGTTGTGTTTAAAATATTTCGCTTGAGAATATCTGATTGAAATTAACACTTTCATTAATTTCTTTGATTTCGATCGGATAATCATTTAAAATGTTAAGAGATGGAGATTGAATTTATTTGATAAATAATTAGCGAGGTATGAAGATAATATTTTGTATTAACCTGTATTTCAGATCACACAATTGTGTTATTAGTAAAACAGCAGGAAGCAAACATTCACATATAAAGTTAAAAAACTTTACTGATATTACTCTATTTTCTGGTGATATTAACAAAGTTTCTATTTTATTTATCTGCAGCCAGTACTGTGTGCTTTTTTACTAAACTTTTATATATTTTCTATGAATTTATTTGATTAGATAATTTTGTAGATTGCTGAAGCTAAAAATTGATAAGTTAAGCTATGTTCTTCCAAAATTGATATTTATTCAATTTTATGCTTTTGATATTCGCTTGAGAATATCTGATTGAAATTAACACTTTCATTAATTTCTTTGATTTCGATCGGATAATCATTTAAAATGTTAAGAGATGGAGATTGAATTTATTTGATAAATAATTAGCGAGGTATGAAGATAATATTTTGTATGAACCTGTATTCCAGATCACATAATTGTGTTATTAGTAAAACAGCAGGAAGCAAACATTCACGTATAAAGTTAAAAACTTTACTGATATTACTCTATTTTCTGGTGATATTAACAAAGTTTCTATTTTATTTACCTGCAGCCAGTACTGTGTGCTTTTTTTTACTAAACTTATATATATTTTCTATGAATTTATTTGATTAGATAATTTTGTAGATTGCTGAAGCTAAAAATTGATAAGTTAAGCTATGTTCTTCCAAAAATTGATATTTATTCAATTTTATGTTTTTAATTAAAATCTAGAAAGATGCTTAAGTGATACTAAAATAAAACAACAAAAGGCTTATAAAAACCTTTTTAATGATCCAACATACGTTTCAACGCTCATTACGGCGTCATTTTCAAGAAAATATAATAATAAACAAAGTATTCTTGTAAATTTTGAAAAATAACCTTGAAAACCTAGATGCTAATGGCTGATCATCGCAAAGCATGCATTATTTTACTAAAGTAACAAAAGAAAAACATTTTGAAAAAAAATGATAGACAAAATACAAAAACAGTATAACTTCACGATTAATGGCGATTTCAGATTATAGAAAATTCTAGATTTCAGAAGCTATGAAACTGGAATGCAATTTATGCTTTTAGTCATTTCTTTAAAATTATAGAATATCGTATATATTTTTTTACAATTTTTGAAGTTGCATATTAAGGGCGTTCGTTTTTGAACTTCCCGATGTGCTCCATTTATAGTTTTATGTGTTAAAAGCTTAGCGAAACTGAATAAGATTTTAACACTTCACGTAAAAATAAAAATATATTTCAGACAAATTTTGACAACTAAGGAAAGAAAAGTCATCCTTTAAAAAGTGTACAGAAGAAAAATAAATTAAAAATATTAATTTCCTGAGAGGATATTTTAAAAATACGAATGCATCCTACACCCACAGGTTTAACATTAGCAAGGGGAATCTCCAAGTTCACTGGCGAACAGCCTTATTTTCTTTAATGTTTTTTATTAGCCTTGTTGTTGTAAAAAGAAATAAACTTAAAAATGACTAATTTAAGAGTGTTGGATAACATATTGGTAGTTAAAAAGTGTAACTTTAATTAAAAATTTAAAACCTGAAACTTTTAGAAAATGAATTTGATGACTATTACATAGATCATGATCCAAACTGATACACAACATAATCTTATTTCCTACTATTTTGAGCAGTTTTAAAATTTACATTGCTGATACATTTACATTATTCCCTATATACATTGTCCCTACATTTACATTACTTCTAATTTACATTTCTCCAAATGATTAGAAATTAAAGCACGTTCCATTCATTTTGAAACACTTGTATAAAAAATAATTATAAGAAATGTAGATATCCTATGTATTAAAATAATTATTATAAACAGAAAAAATTATTTAGAAGTTCCTGAGAATGAAACAATTGAAAATGACAAAAACGAATAAAGATAAAAATGAAGGTGTATTTAATAATTGGACATAAAAATTTAGCTTTCTCTAATTTAAAAAATAAAAAACTTATACCTCTACTATTTTATGAAAAATATATTCGTGAAGGTATATTTTAATCTGTCACAAGTTTATGACCTTTAGGAATTAGTTTAACTATATAGTATTAACGCTAATTTCAAATTTGATCACTATCGATTGCACGTCATTTGATTAAATGGATGAATGAACTTATGAGATCATTTACCAATAGATAATTACAAACGAAATTAATCAGCCATGGGGTATTTTATATCTTTTCTTATGGGGAAATCTGTTTGATGTAAACACTGCCAGTAATTCCCTTGCTTTCGTTGGGATAATGCTGTAAAATTTTTTGGGCGATCAGGGCTAAATTCATATGACTAATAACGGGTTATGAATTAAGAGAGTAATTGTGTTTGATTTTTTGTGATAAAAATTTACGAAAGCGCAGTCATTTGGATGTGCAATACATTAAAAAAGATTTCAATTAATATATTCTCACACCCAGAAAAAAGTTTTGTTGAATCAACGAAAATTTGGTTGACCCAACAAAACTTTTCGTTTAAATATGGGTCAATAGAAATTTTGTTTGAATTAACAAAAAAAAATGTTGTTGATTTTTTTTGCAATTTCAACAAAAGATTTTGTATCGTCAGGAAAAAAATGTTTTGTTAATTAAAGTAAAATGGTTCAATTTTACTTGAATTAACAAAATCCTTTTGTTGAATGTTTTATCAAAATAAATATAATAATCTGTTACTTTAGAGATCTTTTCAGTTTCGGCAACAAAAACTTTTGTTTAAAGAACAGTTGTTTTGTGTAATTTTAAGAATTTTCTTTGTTTTAACAACAAAAGGTTTTTGTTAAAGAAACAATTATAACAAAATATATTATATTACGAACTTGTTTAGTTTATGCTACAAAAACTTCTGCCAAATGACCCAATCTAATATGTAATTTTAACTATTTTTTAATTCATTTTCAGCAGTGAATTACGCCTGTAATCTTTGAATAATAAGAAGGAAATTTTTATTCTGCTTTTTTTTCAAGCGTAAAACGACAGAGTGAAAAACGCCCAAAGCCGGGAGTCGAACCCGGATCCTCAGAATAGCGATCTGAGGCTCTACCACTGAGCTACAAGGAACCACTCTTATGTATGTTGGACCGGCTGCAACCTCAACACAAGATGGAAATGTCATCAGGAACGCGCAAATTTCGGTTTATGGCCCAGAAGGCAACTTTTTCCCTATTATACCTCTCTTCGTAAGAATGATTAAAAGACCAACCCGGAAGGACTCTCCATCTTTGTTATATGGATCCATTCATGCTATCTCTTCTTCCACCCACCCCTCTCACAGGGTCAAAGGGGATCAAGATTTACGGCCTGCATAATTATCAGACAAGAAGGGTCCTCCAGTAGATCCTCCAATTTTCAAGAAAGGCAGCAAAAACATTATTTTTATCCTTATAGTGTTGGGATTTCCAATATTTTCGAGACGATGTTAGACAACTAATTTTGCATTCTAAAATGTTTCAAAAAACAATTTAGGTATATATATATATATATATATATATATATATATATATAAAATGATTAAAAATTAATTTTCTTAATAAGCAAGATTTCATAAAAAATTGGTACAATTTTCTTGTTAAAAGTATACTGTACTTTTTAAATAGATATAAATTAATTTACGAATTCTGAAACATATATATGTATATATATAATTTAGTATATTAACTATTTTTTATTGCAGTTAAAAGCACAGCCCTATATAAATAACATACAGTTGTTCATAAAGTTTATGAAACCATAGGAATAATAAATACCAAACTATAATAAATATGCATGAGTAACTCTAACTAATTAACCAAAACATTCCCTAAATTAAAAACTAATATATCTGCAATTAATAAAAATAAAAATAATTTCTTTAAAGCTTGTATATTTTAAATTCTTAAATACAGATTAATTAAGCATACAAGATTAAATTCGTGTAATTATACTATTATTCGCTCAAAGATAATTAAACAAAAAAATAAAATTTCCTGTATTATTATAAGCCTGCATTTGATTATCAAAATTAATATAGTGCTTTACTTAAAGAAGCACTTCAATATTTACAAAATATATCCTACGCAAAACAATTTGCTAATATTAAAAAAAAAATCTATGCGTATATATAGATATAATATATACATGCATTTAAATATTTTATTTTGATTGGCAGATTTTGCCAGTTGAAATTTGGGTGCTATTGAGGGACCCTTCACAAACATCTACTTAATAAAACAGGCACCTTCGCAAAATTCATTTTTTCAAATAGGTCTTTTTACGAAATTCTATTCCATAAAAACTTACTACTTTTACTATTAATTAATTATTTATTATTTTGTGACGTTTTAAAATGTGTAATTTGTAAACAAACAAGTTCACCAAAGAGGAAAACTTTGTTAAAAAGATTTTTAAAAAATTTTTTGTTAATAAATGCTTGGTTCGAATTTGAGTAACTGAATTTAAACTATTGTTGCAAAATGTTATTTTTCACAAAAAAATAAATTTCTAATAACATTTACTTTTCACAAAATGTGCCCGAAGAAAAAAAAAACCCTACATTTACCCCTGTTAGCAGACAAAACTAGTACTTAATTCAAAAAAATATATTTCAATGATAATAATTACATTATGTAGTAGACATCCAAAAATACTTTTATTAAAATACTATAATACTAATACTACTAATAAATTTGTCGCTATCTTAGACACCTATATTTGATAATTATTGATACAATAATTGTTCTAAGGATAAATATCTTATTCTAAGTTTGGCTCCTAGTTCCGGGACACAAGCTGTACCATCCTCTATATGCACCAAATCAATTTGTGCGATGCTTGTTTTTCGTTAGCTATTGATTAGATTTTAGAGCTCTGTTAAAAAAACCATAGATTACAATTCATAATGTTTTCAAGGATTATTAAAAAAAAAAAAAAAAAAAAAAAGAAAGAAAAAAAAAAGGGAAAAGAAAGAAAGAAAAAAAAAAGGAAAAAGAAAGAAAGAAAAAAAAAAAGGGAAAAGAAAGAAAGAAATTGTAACCTGTGAATTTTTCAACAGGAATAGATTTCAAGAAACTTCAAATAAGGGAATCCAAAATTACAGATCGTTCCAACAAACAGATTTTTAGTTATGCTTTAAAATTTTCTGCATTGCAATAAGGTTTTGCACCGATTAAAAAGAAATTTACCCTTACTAATTTCGAACTTTAAACCTTCAAAATTCAGGATTAACTTTCCATTTTGTATTCGAAGGTAAAATGTATCGAAAAATTCAAATATACTGTCAAAATAGGATATCCGTGCCGAAAAATTTTTTAATTTGGTACAATTTCTTTACAAAAATGGCCCGCTAAGATTATTTAAAAAAAAAAAAAAAACCCAATTGAAAGAAATCATAATTCCTCATTGAATGACTGTTTCCGTTTTTATCTGCGACAGTTTGGCGATTAAAGTTTATGAGATGCATCGTTTTTTATATGCTGACCTAACACACTCACTCAGATTGTAAAAGTATTCATGTATATATTCTGCAAAATACAGTGTCATCCTGATTATTAACGACAAAAGAAAAAGGATTATAGTAAATGACAAGACAAACTTTACTAATGAAACTTTCTATTTTACTTACTTATTTTTATTTAAAAAAAAAAAAAAAAAAAAAAAAAAAAAAAAAAAAAAGAGAGAGAATGTGTATTTTAAACTGGTTTCAGTTAATAATTGTAGTAATAATGAAAGAATTCTAACGAATATTTGAAGAAACCCATAGTCAGGCCTGTCAATTTTATTTCTTTGCGTTTAAAAATGAGTCAAAAAATGTGTCAGAAAGTTTCGCGTTGTTGAGCTTGTCAATTAGAGAAAAACCTTAAGGTGGTTCTCAAATGACTTGTTCAACAGCGCTAAACTGTTTGACACTATTCTATATTCTTGACTCCTTTTTAAACTCTAAGACATAAACTTGGCAGGCCTGACTATGGAAGTGGTTTTAAATCGAAATCAGTTTTAGATTTTTTGATAAATAAATATTACCTATCGAGTTATAAGCTATACTGTTCTCGTGGTCGTGACGACACGTTTTTCCCTTTTCTCGTGCTGCCGTTTCGGAAATTTGTCTCAAATCACCGACTTTGACAGTATTTACTGAAAGATCTGCCTTTACCAAAAAATGGAAAACTTATTTCGATGACAGAGTTTCTGAATAATAAGACCTGCCAATTTAATCCGTTTCCAAACAAAAATTAATTCCAAACTGCGTCAGAAAGTAGCTTCTTTAGGTAACAGAACAGCCTTAAGTTTAAAATATGCCAACGCGACGGAGTGCAAGAAATTTTTCGTCTGAAAAATAGCTCTTTCATAAAAAAATTTCTTCACCTTCTTAAACATTTAAACGTAAAATCTGACTGTCGCTTTTGCACTAGGTGGTAACCCCCTCCCCCCCCCCCCCTAAAAAATTTTATTTTATTTCATAAAACATTCCGATAGTGTTTCAAACAATTCTAAAAATATTCCTGCTGAAAAAAATAATCTCGCCTTTAGCTCCATCCTTATTCTTAAATAACATTTTTAATTATTTTTATAATTAATCACCTCATCAAAATAATATTTCCCGCAAAAATTTCATTTCATCCTTTTGTACACGTACAATTAATTCCCCTTGAAAAAGAAAGAAAAAAATATTGACTCTCTCTCTCTCTCTCTCTCTCTCTTTTTTTTTTTTTTTTAAGTTCTCATAATTGTTTTCGAAACATTGAATAAAACAAAATTTTCTATCTCACTACACAAAAATATCTTTAAAATATGACTAGACGGAACCCGTCAAACTTGACGGCAAACAACTTGATAGTACCATTAAAAAAGAAAAAAAAATCAAAACCGCTTTAAAATTTTTGCAGAATAATTCAAATAAATAAAAAACCCACCTCGATTTAAAGTTACGTTGGGAACCGGCAATTGGCTGAGTTACACTGGTTACAAGCACTCACAGAATGTCTTCCATCTGACACTTTTCTATTTACTGGCGCAACAGCGATAAATCATACACAATTGTCATTCTGCAACGACAGTGAATGCAAAATGCATTTATATACACTACACACTTTTCCATCTACTGATTGGATAACCATTTTGTCATTATATTGTATCTAAATACAGTTTGTGAGTAATCAATATCAGATAATGACAATTATATATGATTTATCGGTGTTTTGTCAGTAAATGGAAATCTCTCTTAAAGTTTTTCATTGAATTACTTTGTTTATGCATACACATATGCATAGGGTTCGTAAATATCACGATATTTTCAAAACAATCTGATATTATATATATATCCCATATTTTAAAAATAATTAAATTATTGCTGATTATAGATATTTTCAACTTAGCATATATCTGAAACTAAAACATTGTACCTAACATGAAAACTTTATAACACATTTTTCTAAATGTATTTTTCCTTCTTTTTTCACTTACATAACAAAATTGAAGATAAATTAATTGCAAACAGAAACAATTTGCTTTTTACATTCATCAAAACACAAACAATTCAATATCAAGTATCGAGACATTTTTGCTTTTATACAACTAAATTTTAAAATTGATTTTTTTTTCTTTGGAAAATTTTGAACACAAGTCAGTTTTTCTGCTTTTTCATTCACTAAACTGTTGTGCAGATTAAACAGAACAACTACCAGATCAGGAAAGATTCTTTCTAATAAAGCTGTAAATAGTTGAATATCTAAATTAGACAGTTTTCTAAGTCTAACGGCTTTTCTAAGTTTAGAATGCAAAATTTTCTGACACACTTATGTACTCATTTTTAAGCGTAAAATCATGCTATTGGCAGATGTGACTGTTGAATTGATTTGAAGTATAGTAGCATTTTTATTTTTCGGCACATGTATTACATCTTGAGTTATAAACTATTGTTGTCTCATGACGACATTTATCCAGTTCGGAATTTTGGTTTTAAGGGACAACTTTCATAACATTTTCTAAAATATCCTTTACCAGTATCTTAAAATTGAAATTGATTTTCGATTTCATTGTTTCAGAAAAGTAAATACACTAAGTCAAATTTACGCGTTTAGAAAAAAAAAGAATTAAGGAATGTGTCATAAAGCCGCCAGTTTGAATTGGATAACAACCTTAAAAGGGCTTTTAACCAATCACCTACCGCAATTCATAAGGTATAACGTGTTTTAAAAAAATCTGTATAAGCGTTATGAGATGTTTAAGATCATTTTCTATTGTAAATATGTTATGGAGCATCTCAATAATGTACATAAATGTCATTATGTTTGATGTGGTATAACGTTGTTAAAATATATTTCAAAGAATTATCACCCACCGATTATATAATGTAACCGAATTACATTGCCGGAGTATCATTGTAAGAACATAAGTTAAATTGATACTCCTACACCTGGTGCTAAGTCGAATAAGCGCTCCATGGACATCATCAGTTATCTCTATCGCTGCATGAGTAATTGATAGAAAACATTTTTTGCACCAGCAAGAAATAGAGTTGCTGCGGTACTGCCGATTACTTTGCGCGTCTTTGTATATGTGTATATATATATATATATATATATATATATATATATATATATATATATATATATATATGGCGTTTTTACGAAGATGAGATACCACGATATGTAATATTCCACGAGAAAATGGCAGTTTGTTAAAGATATAGAATGTTGCAGTCGATATCAATAATCATGACGAAGCGGTAATGAAAAAACATCAGAACAGTTTCTCCAGTAAAGACCAGCCAATTTCCAGACAAATCGTTTATTTATGAATAAGAGCGATGCAGTAACAGTTCCCACAGGTATAAACTTATAGCTCTCAGGCTTACCGATGGCTCACTACCTCGTTTAATAGATGTTAAAGAGCTGTATGAAAATTCTACGAGACTACAACACCAGATACCCATTTGTTTACACTTCCAAACACGTCAAAAATCTGCACTCCAAAGCATGCGAGCAAGTTTTGTTCACTGAGTTTAGAGATACAGAAATACGACGTCACGTGCGCACAAACCAATGAGTGAGAGGCGAGCTCCAGCCCAGCGAATGAGGCGCGAGGGAGAAGCTCTAACGCGAAAGAATTCCTCTATGAAGAATGCGTTTAAATGAGGCGAAAATCTTTTATTAAAATACTTGTGGAAGTTAGCCTCTATCGTAATCGGGCAATGTTCAGACATTTTGAAGAGTGGTCAAGAATAAGTATAAATTACGAGAAAACGTGAATTCCGGGAAAGTGAAAAAGAAGTTGTATTGTACATACATCTACCTTCCGATATATTAAAATAAATAATAATAATAACATATTTTGAACCAGACATTTTACGCAATAATTGAAATCAAACACGAATCACTTATTATTTTTTTATTACTTAAATTTTCTAGTTCAAAACATGTTTATTTTACTTTGAAAGAATTAGGGATGTTGGCAGCTATACATATTGTATCTATATTTTCATGCACGTATTTATTTCTATATAACCGTTAGATATATTTAAATGTTACCAAATAGAGGCATAAATATATTTAGAGAAATAAGAACAAAAATTCCATTTACAGACAGACGTAACCAAAATTATATATTCGCTTTTAAAAACTTTTAAAATAAAATAAAATAATTTATTTTTTACAATGAGCATTTCTTGTAAAATTTACTGTCTTATTAAAAATTTAACATTACAAGAAAATGTGGAATTATTAAGAAAATTTTAAATTAATTTCTGTAGATATTTTAAAAAGGGAAATTATTTTTTTTCTTATGACAAATTTAGAAAATTAAAAAATAAGCAATTTACAGTTAACCCCTTCGCGACGAGCGTCCTTTACAGAATTTTTAATCTTTTACCACCGGTTTTTGAAAACAGAAATTTTCTCTAATTGAATCGCAGAAATGCTAGGATTACACAAGGCAAAGCTTACAATAAAAAATAACTGGTGGGAATAATCGAGGATTCTGAGCATCTTATGCGTCAAGTATACGTGTCGCTCGTCCCCAAGGGGTTAACTAGACTCTTTTTAATCTGAACTCCAAGGAGTAGCGTAAAATGTTCTAGCAATCCAAAATTTGAATTATTGTAAATATGTTTGGTAAAAAAAAATAAAAGAAATGCGGAATTATAACACAATATTTCCCAATAATAATGAAAGAGTTAAAGAGTACAATGTTGTATGTGGTTCAATATATATATATATATATATATTGTTAAACAAACAAACAAAGATATACTCGAAATATTCCCTTTTAGAAACTCACAAAATTATCTATAATTTGCGTTTAAGAAAATACTTACTTTCCTTAATTCATAAAAGTACGTCTTTGATGTTATTTACTAGTTATTTACTAACCAACTAAAATTCTATTTATAAACACGATTTTCTCGGAAAAAAACTAAATAAATAATGAGAAACAACCCTAGTAGTAGGAAAACGAGAGTTCGGGCTTAGGAGCCGGGACCGAGGGACCGTCCCGCCTCTAGAAGGCAGCACCGCCACCTCCCATGCCGCCTGCCGTCCCACCTCCGAATCCGATTCGAGCGCCCCATAACGGAAAAATGGTTAAATATGAACTGTATGCTGAGGGGTGAAAGTAAGAACTCTAAGATGAGGTTAAATGGACAAGATTATCATACTATAAGATGAATATTAAACATATATATTAATTTGAAGGACAAAACACCTTAACGAGTATTACTAATTAAGCGAAACAATGGAAAAATATCAATTTCACCGAAAAAAGCTGATTTTTAATGAATTTTTCAACTATAAGAAGAGGATATCAAATCATAAGCTGACGATTAGACATATATATTATTTTTGAATGACGAACATCTTAATGAGTATTACTAATTAGACGAAACAATGAAAACTATCATATCCATTTTAAGGGGAAAAAACCCTTATTTTTTTAGGATTTTTCAACTATAAGATGAGGATATCAAACCATAAGATGAAGATTAAACAAATATATTAATTTTGAATTATGAACGACTTAATGAGTTTTAATAATTAAACAAAACAATGCAAAATACAAATTTTACGGAAAAAAGTTGATTTTAAATGAATTTTATACTCTAAGATGTGATTATCAAACTATAAGAAGAAATTTAAACATATACATTAATTTTGAATGCCGTACACCTTAAAAAATATTAATAATTAAACAAGGAAAAATATCAATTTTCAAGAAGATAGCTGATTTCTTAAGAATTGTGAACTATGAGATGAGAATAAAAAAGCTTTAAGTTGAAATTTAAACTTACATTTTAGTTTTTGAATGACGAACACCTTAATGAGTATTAATAATTAAGCAAATGAAAATATCAATTTTCAGAACAAATGCTGATTTCAGAAGAGTGTTTCTATTGTAAGATGTCGTTACAACTTAAGAGGAAATTTTAATTTATATTTTAGTTTTTATACAATAGACACCTTAATGAGTATTAATAATTAGTTAAAAACAGAAGAAAAATGCTGATTTCATAAGTATAATATTAGGTATTAATCCTGTAGGATAAAAAAATAAACTTATATTTTAGTTTTTGAATCGTAATACATCGAAAATATTCAAACTTTGAAGTAGGCTAATTGTTCAATAAGTTCACATGATTTCAAATAAAAGTTCAAGAAGGTTATAACTAAAAGTTGTGGTATTTCTATGATAGAAAAGCTTTAGTCTTATCATGGAAACTATTGAAAATCGCTAATTATATATAAAACTGATGAAAAAACATGGTGAAATCATTGAAATTGCATGAAAATTACTAAGTATAAGCTAAGTTTATTTATTTATCATGTAAATCCTTATTTTTATATGTAAATTAGTGATGTAAACAGGAGTTTATATAATTGCTATTAAATGTTCTCGTAAAAGTAATCAAAAAGTAAATACTTTTCACTATTTCTCCCTATTAAGATCATTTAACAGATAAAATCATATGTCTTAGTGTACAATCATATTGAAAACTTGCGTAAATTTTATTAGAAATTCACCTTTTTTCCTTAAAAATCGATATCTACTTCTGTTTTGTGCAATTATTAATACTCATTAAGAAGAAGGAGGAGGGTAAACTTTATTAAAATATAGCACATATCTATCTCCCAACATGGATTTTTTGTAAACATTAATAACGAATGATATTTACATCTCTTCAGAGAAAAACCCTGACATCATAATGCCTTTGTCATTCCCCACTATTCCTAGAATGTGGGGTGAATTATTGCCGCCCTCATAGATGCTGGTGTTGGGAATGAAAAAACAGGTGCGTTTACTTTGCATGTAAGCCCTTAATACAGATTTAAATATTATAAAATGTATGTTATGTCCAGTCTAAACAGAATTAAATCAAGTATATAAATAATAAAATTACGGAAATCCTATTATTGCATAGAAAAATCAATCAATTCGTTAAAAATCATTCAAATTTTGAATATTTTCTATATATATTGGGATTTAAAAACTAAAATATATTTGATATCAAGCAGGGCGGTCGCTCTGCCAAGCCAAGCTTAAAAAAAACGCCACACAAACAACGCCAAGAACTGGAATAAAGACCGCTAATGCTTATATACAGAAAGCAACTTCGCAATGTTAAATCGACAAAACATGCCAGATAAAAATATCAGATATCAAACAAACCAAGCGTCGTAGAAAAAAAAAACGAAAACTAGAAGAATCTAAGGAAGAATTTCTTCAATTTAAGACCAAACTCATCTTCATAAGTGATTTATAAACAGAGATATAGCTTTTTTTAAAAAACGTCGAGTTACTTAAAATGATCACTATTTTCTTCGTCAAACTTTTTTTTTTCAAACAAGCTACAGGCCTTAATATTGGGCAGAATAAAAAAAGGATTGCATTTTTGGACAAGTAATTACGTAATCTATGTGCTTTTATAAAATTCAGTGTAAAAAAAAATATTTTCTATCCTTAATTAGCAAAAAACTGTTAATTAACTTGGCGATTAAAAAATTATGCCAAAACAGAGATAAAACCCGCCAACGACCATGTACCATCTGTATTAAAATAGCACAAATCAGTTACAGGTTATAATATAACCACATCAAATTTCATCTGCAAGTCAGCCATTTTCTTCTGAAGATATTTTTTTGTTAAATAAAACTTCACTATTATAAGAACACATATTTTATCAAATAATTAAATATGACTGCAAACTGTGGCAGATGATTGTTTCTAACATGAATAAGTATGAGAAATTGCCGGTTATGGATATGGGTCTGGGTAGCTCAGTCGCAGAGCGTCGGCATGGTACGCATAAGGTCTCAGGTTTGAGTCCAGGCCAAGGTCAATTTTTCACTCATGTTTGTTTAGTGTATTTAATTGTCTGATAAAATGCGTGTTCTTATAAATATTGTAAAATAAAGTAATCAGACGCAGTGTTTATGCTTTAAAAATATTTTAAATATATAATTTACGTTTTTAGAAAGAACTTTAAAAATAAATTAGTTTTTGAGGGAAGATGTACCTTCTAAAATGTATACATTAAGCGTTATCGCCATTTAAAATTTCTTTCCAAACGTAAACAAAAATGTTGAAATGAATTAAATGTGATACATTTATTTCTAAAAATAAAAAAACACAGTAAAGGACAGGCATTTCGTTCGCAGAAATACCTTTCACGTCATTTTCCTATAAATTAATGAAATCCAGTTGTTAAATTATTTTTGTTTTAGAAGTGAAGTTTCCATTTAAATTTATTGTAACAGTACAATGTTTAATTGAATAAAATAAGGTAAATCTAAGAAATTGATAAGAAATTCCAAACATGCACAGGGCAACGCAAAATAATAATAATAATAATAATAATAATAAACAAAAAATAAAAAATAGATAAATAAATAAATAAATAAATAAAAATCAGCTTTCAGAAATTCTAAAAATTGTTCCGCTATTCATATTATGTATCTTCGGGGTCCATCATCCCACTTTCAGCCCTCCCACCCAAAGGGGGCACTTTTCTAAATTTTGCCGACACCTCTCATGTGATATATCGTTGGAAAAGTCTGTGAACGTTTAATCATAATATGCAGGGGGGGGGGGTATTTTCTAAATTTTGCACATACCCCTCATGTGATACATCGTTGGAAAGGTCTGTGACCGCTTAATCCTATTATGCATCTCTGGTGTTCATTCCCCCTTTTGCCCCCAAAGCGCGATTAGCTTTCACCACCAGGGGACGCTTTCCTATATCTGTTCCTACGAGTCGGATCACGACGGGGTATGGCTCATTCGACTCAACATCAATAGAGCTTTCCGATTTTAGTTCGTTTTTTCACCACCAGGGGGCACTTTTCTATCTCTGGTTCTATGGGCTAGATCACGACGTGGTATAGCTCATTCGACTCGACATCTATAGCCTTAACGATTTCAGTGCCCGAGGTTCATACAGAACAGATTGCGCTACCTGGTGGTGGAAGATGGAACTTGAGCGTGCGCAGCACGACTGCTATACTGTGCCGAAGGCAGCGGGGACCCGTGTCGGAAGTTAGTTTGGTTAGAGGTTTATACTATTCGATGTGCAAATTAAAGGATTATCCGGTGCCGAAGGCAGCGGAGAACCAGGTCGGAGGTTGGTTTGGTTCGAGGTTTATCTTATTCGAGGTTTTACAAGATTCGAGGCCCCGTTATAAATTAGGGGTCCGCTATCGGGCGAAGCCAGCTAGTGCTAGTAATAAAAGAGCGTGATATCACGTTTGATTTCAAATGCAGCGCTGACACGCTATGTACGTATTTCATTTTTAACACTTTCCAACCTAGTTGAAAAGTGTTTATGACTTCGGTTTGTCTGGCCGTCTGGCCGTCTGGCCGTCTGGCCGTCTGGCCGTCTGCCGTCTGCCGTCTGCCGTCTGTCCGTGCTCTAACTCCCGTAAATATGCTCGGATTGCCCTGCAAATTTTATATGTTATAATCGTTATCTATAGCATGTTCCCTATTTCAACGGAAGTGTGTAGCACTTATAGTTTTTTTACAGGGACACTCAAAAGAATTCCGTTACATTGCGGTCTATGGGGAAAAATCATTTGCGGTTTATTTAAATAATGTTTCAATACTTTAAACGCATTGAAATTTATATATATCACTAAGGTGCATTAGAAGAAGCTTAATATGGAATAGGGTGTGCATAGCACTTATACTTACTTTACAGGGACAGTCAAAAGAATTCCGTTACATTACGTCTATGGAGAAAAATCGTCTGCGGTTTATTTAAATAATGTTTCACTATTTTAAACGCATTGAAATTTATATAAGGTTCATTACAAGAGACTTACTACAGAATATTGTGTGTATAGCAGTTATCGTTCATTTACAGGGACACACAAAAGAATTCTCTACTGTATGTTAACAATAATTCCTGGAAGTGCGTTTTAAGTTACTGAATGCGATTTTAATTTTAAATCGCTTTTTGTATATTACGTGGTGTGTATAAATTCTGTAGATCCTATACAGGGAAGTACAAAAGTTCGGGAACACATTTCCGTATTATTTAACTCCAGACGGAGAATTTTAAACTGTGCTACGTGTTTCCTAACTGAACTAAAATTTAGCATCCTATGTAGTATATATACAAATCTATAGATCCTATACAGGGCTGAATAAAGTATTCGGATTACTTAGATGTTATCTTTTAGCTTATAAAAGAGTATGATTCGTAAAATTATTTTGGAAGCGTTGGAAAGTGTTACATAATCTATGCTTGACGCATGATTTTTCGTTCTTGTTATTCATTTCATCGATAAGTCAGTGATATTTTATAACGGGGGTAGCAAGTATTATAACAAGCCACATTTAGTATGTTGTTATTAGTTTAATTGAAAAATCTACTGGTATTTCTAGTTAACCTTTAAAACAATGACTGAAAGTAAAATGTAATTTTAAATTATTTCTCATGTTTAGATTATTTAAATTATGTTTATTCTGTTTTTAAAAAAAAAGAAATGATATCTACAAAAACAACTTTTCAAAAGTAAAAAAAAAGCCAAGCGTAAAAAAAAAAAAAAGTTGTGGCTAAAAAATGGTGTGATATCAAATTTCCAAGCTATTATATTACTTATTTAACTTTTTTCCATTAAATAAGTTATCATATATATAAGTCGAGTGCCTACGTATATGTTAATAGAAATCGTTTTCTCCTGTACTAAATACATCCTAACGAGTTTCTGAAAATTCAATTTTTTTCAAATTATGCATGATGGGCTTGGCGGCCATCTTTTCATATTTCTAAGCACCCAAATATCTAAAGTAAAAGCGTAATATGTTTGCAATGTAATATGTTTATAACAATTTCGAACTTCAGATTTTAACTACGGACTAATAAATTAGATAAGACTGATATTTTGAGAAATTGATTATTACTAGTTTGAAATTATTAATTACTGTAAAAAATAAATCATAAGATGAATCTTTAAGATAAGTCATCATTATCTTAAGACACAATTTTCAGATCATACAAATCTATAAATGAAACGCGTAAAATATTTGCTTAACTAACAATTTTGAACTTCGGATTTTAACTACGGATTTGGATGCTTAGAATTTTGTGAATAATATGCAAAGATGGCCGCCAAGCCCATCATGCATAATTTGAAAAAAATTGAATTTTCAGAAACTCGTTAGGATGTATTTAGTACAGGAGAAAACGATTTCTATTAACATATACGTAGGCACTCGACTTATATATATGATAACTTATTTAATGGAAAAAAGTTAAAAAATTAATATAATAGCTTGGAAATTTGATATCACACCATTTTTTAGCCACAACTTTTTTTTTTTACGCTTGGCTTTTTTTTTACTTTTGAAAAGTTGTTTTTGTAGATTTTATTCTACAGCATTAATACTTATGAAATCAGCCGTTTTCCTCTGTTTTTACCTAATTATTACTACCGTAATTTCCGGCGTATAATCCGCAGCTCAAAGAGTCGTTTTTCGACCCAGAAATTTTATTCCATAATTGTAGTTAAATATTTACAGCGATCTTTTAAGTTACATTTTATAAAATAATATTTCTGGGTCGAAAAACGACTCTTTGAGCTGCGGATTATACGCCGTAAATTACGGTACTCATTAAGGTGTCTGTTATATAAAAACTAAAATATAAGTTAAAATTTCCTTTTATAAGTTGATAACGACATCTTACAGTAGAAAAACTCTTCTGAAGTCAGCATTTTTTCTTGGAAATTGATATTTTAATTTGCTTAATTTTTAATACTCATTAAGGTGTTCGTCATTCAAAAACTAAAATGTAAGTTTAAATTTCATCTTATAGCTTGATATTCTCATCTTATAGTTGACAATTCTTAAGAAATCAGCTTTTTTCTTGAAAATTGATAATTTTCTTTATTTAATTATTAATATTTATTAAGGTGTGTGTCATTCAAATTTAATATATAAGTTTACATTTCTTCTTACAGTTTGATTATATCATCTTAGAATATAAAAATCAACTTTTTACTTAGAATTGGTATTTTGCATTGTTTTGTTTAACTATTTAAACTCATTAAGTTGTTTATCATTCAAAATTAATATATTTATTTTTATCTTCAGCTTATGGTTTGATATACTCATCTTATAGTTGAAAAATTCTTAAGAAATAGGTTTTTTTTTCCCCTTAAAAAGGATATTTTGTATTGTTTTGTCTAATTATTAGTACTCATTAATGTGATGATTGTTCTTAAACTAAAATATAAGTTTAAATTTCCTTTTATAAGTTGATAACCTTATCTTATCTTATAGTTTAAAAAATTCTTAAGAAATCGGCTTTTTTCCGTAGAATTTGATAATTTTCCATTGTTTTGCTTAATTAGTAATACTCATTGGGATGTTCGCGTCATTCAAACTTAATATATAAATTTCGTATTCATCTTATAGTATGATAAACTTGTCCATTTAACCTCATCTTAGAGTTCTTAGGTTCACCCCTCATCATACAGTTCATATTTAACCCTTTTATCCATACCAAAAATGGATTTAGTAAATAACAAAGCAATTGGTAGAGGGGGGCCCCAGAGTAACGTCGGGCTTTCCCTACTTTTATGTCTTAACACATTGACGGACAGTAGGAACAAGTGAAGTTCGAAAATTGACACTATATATTTTTGTAATTTTTAGAATATTAGAAGTATAGTTTTACTCTTTCTGCTTAAATAAACTTAATTTTGATTAATTCAGCACCTTTAGTTAGGTTGCACTACTTCCTTCACAACCACGTCAGGGTGACTAGTGGTCAAGAAAAAATACAGTAAAAAAAAGTGATAAACACCAGTATATTCTTATAGAAAAATTTATCTTGATTATTCGATCAAATAATGAATTTGAATTTTTCTATAAGAATATACTGGTAATTATCATTTTTTTAAATGTATTTTCCCTTGACCACTAGCCACTCTGCACGTGCATACTGAAGTTGCAGCTCGTATAACAGGTGGAAAACGAACTTCAACCTAAAAAATTGTTTCCAAAACATGACACTGGGCTTCTACTTGTACGCCGGTAAATGTACATTTATGCTGCTATAGCCGTAAGTGTTTAAAAACTACCGTTTCGTTTTAGACGGCTATTGCCGTCATGCCACATAGCCACATAGTGAACTTCGCCTTGACGGCTATAGCCGCAAGTGTCCGTCAACGTGTTAAGTGGGCCCTGTGCTCATGATGACATTTCCATCTTGTGCTGCGGTTGCAGCCTTTAAGACATATATAAGAGTGAGAAATTTCGAGTTTGGATATCGTTCCTTTTGGCTCAGTGGTTAGAGTCTGACATTGTTATTCTGAGAACCCGGTTTCGATTTCCAGCTTGGGGCATTGTTCAATCTGTAGGTTTACGCTTGAAAAAAAAAAAAAAGCAGGATAAAAATTCACTTGTTATTGTTCAAGGATTACAGGCGTAATTCACTGCTGAAAATGAATTAAAATTTACCTAAACAAATAGTTAAGTTTAGATTGGTTCTAATACAAAAATAATTTTAAAGTAAATATTGAAATTGTTTATGTAACAAAAACCTTTTGTTGTTAAAACAAAGAAAATTCTTAAAATTACACAAAACAATTGTTCTTTAAACAAAAGTTTTTGTTGCCGAAACTGAAAAGAACTCTTAAAGTAACAGATAATTATATTTATTTTGAGAAAACTTTCAACAAAAGAATTTTGTTAATTCAAGTAAAATTGAAACATTTTTACTTGAATTAACAGAACATTTTTTTTGCTGACGATACAAAATTTTTTGTTGGATTTGCAAAAAAAATCAACAATATTACTCTTGTTGATTCAAACAAATTTTCCATTGACCCATATTTAAACGGAAAGTTTTGTTGGGTCAACCAAATTTTTGTTGATTCAACAAAACTTTTCTCTGGGTGTACACTTTTCCGACGTGTGTTTCTGCAGAGTTTAACAATTTCACACTGCACAGTAAATGCATGAGACTCAGAGGAGGGCAAAATACATCGGAAAACAATTTTCGATGCAAAATACAAAATACATTGGTTTCAGAACAAGTACAAAATACTTTTCAATTTTCAAAATACAAAATACATGTATTTTTAAAATACATTTAAAATACAAAATACATTGATTTTAATTTTAATTATTGTGCATTGACTTGCAAGACACAAAAATGCTTTAATTGCAATGTCATATTATAATTTTTTATCTAATGTATGCACAGCTCCGTAACCAAATATAGAGGTTTGCACGGGCCGAAATTTCTAGGTCTGGGTCCAGTCTGACCCGCAGAAAAAAAATTATGGCCCAGGTTAGGTAACTTTGTTAAAAATTCGGCGCGAGCCCGGCTCTAACCGTACAAAAAGTTTTTGGTCTGACTCGATACAAGAGCTAAAAGTTCGGCCCGAGCGTGGGCAAGCCCGTATAAAAAATTATTGGCCCGGTGTAAATGCTAAATTTCGACCCAAGCCTGGCCCGTACAAAAACTTAATTGGCCCGAGTAAATTTCTACGATGATGTGGTTAAAAATTCTCTTGTACAAGGCGTTCTGACAAAAAATATTTATTTTAGCTATTTTTCATGTTTATATTCTTAAAAAAAAAAAAGCACCCAGAAAATGTTTTGTTGAATCAACAAAACTTTGTTTGACCCAACAAAACTTTTCGTTTAAATATGGGTCAATGAAAATTTTGTTTGAAACAACAAAAAAAATATTGTTGATTTTTTTGCAATTCCAAAAAAAAAAAAAAAAAAAAAAAAAAAAAAAATTGTATCGTCAGCAAAAAAATGTTTGGTTAATTCAAGTAAAATGGTTCAATTTTACTTGAATTAACAAAATTCTTTTTGTTACATAGATATATGCTATGTGTTATTTTAACAATCTATTTTCTTTTTTCAACAAAATATATTTTGTTTGTTTAAATAATAAAATATGCTATATTACGAACTTGTTTTGTTTATACTACAAAACCTTTTGTTAAACGAACCAATCTAAATATACAATTTTAACTATTTTTTAATTCATTTTCAGCAGTGAATTGCGCCTGTAAACCTTGAATAATAACAAGTGATTTTTTATCCTGCTTTTTTTCAAGCGAAAACCGAGAGAGTGAAAATTACCCAAGCCGGGAGTAGATCCCGGGTCCTCAGAACAGCCCTCTGAGGCTCTACCACTGAGCTACAAGGAACGATATCTGAGCTCGGCATTTCTCACTCTTATATATGTCGGAACGGCTGCAACCGCAGCACAAGATGGAAATGTCATCAGGAGCACGCAAATTTCTGCGGCAAACATAAGACGACAATACAAGCAACACATAGTTAATTTTTAATTCATTTTCAGCAGTAAATTACGTCTGCAAAAGTAGGATAAAAATTCACTGTTATATTTTACCAGTGTACTTTCTTCTTGTAAAGATAGAAGAAAGTAATAAATGGGATAGGGGGATTTTTAAAACTACCTTGGTCCGTCCCAAAGAAAAAAAGTTTTAATTATACAAAAATTATGTTAATTCTTTAACTATATAGCTATATAAGTCAAATAAATCGAGTTACGTTCAAAGATTACAGGCGTAAATATTGCAATTCACTGCTGAAAATGAGATGGAGCTTTTGCAGAAATCGCCAAAAATGCAACATAGCAGCGCCATCTGTTGCGCGATTTACACCAAAAACTAATCAGCATCAACTTATATCAGGAAGTAACTGAATATAAAGTTTTATTAAATTCCGTGCATTAATTCTTGAGATAGAGCGCCCACAAAATTTTTATCACATACAGACAGACAGAGTCGTTGACAGTCATTTTGTAAAAACAGTCAAATCGTGTTCAGGACCTTAAAAATCCGTCGGAAACCGGAAGTCGAAAATTTTCATGATTCCAATAATTTCTTCTTGTAAAGATAGAAGAAAGTAATAAATGGGACAGGGGGATTTTTAAAACTACATTGGTCCGTCCGAATGAAAAAAAGTTTTAATTATCCAAAAATTATGTTAATCCTTTAATTATATAACTATATAACTCAAATAAATCTAGTTACGTGAGAGAGTTATGGCTACTACACAACAATTTAAATTTTGCAAAACACAACAAAATTTTGCTAGAATTACAAAATTATTGTAAAATTTAAAAAAAAATTGTTAATTTAAGTAAAATTGATGAAATTTTGTTAACATTTTGTAAGAGTGTTAACAATATTTTTTTGTCCAAGCGACAAAACCAATTTTTTTACTTCAACTAAAAATTTTGCTAAAACAACCAAAATGTACTCAACAAAACATGTTTTGTTGTTTTAATCAATTCCTTTTTCTGGGTGAGAGCAGGTACATCTGTTCCAAAATACTGCCCTCCAGAGATATTTTTTCTGCCTGTGTCCAAGTAAACTATATTTATTTTTTATGAATCTCTATTTGTATGCAAATATTTGAGTTATGAGTAATCCATATTCCATGACTTGGAGATTTACAAACTTGAAAAATGCTATAAAGAAAAATCTTCTTATACAGAATCCAATATGAGAGAAAAAAAATGTTATAGACTTTTAAAGATAAGTTTAGATAATTATAGATACGTTTTTACTTCAGCTGGTGCATCTTGGAGGTCTTCAGGCCCGGGCCTGGTCTGAAACCCGGCGGCTCGCAGGCAGGGCTCGGGCCAACTCTTATTCACGAGATTCGGGCCTGGTCTTCACTCTTTCCGAGCCTTGCTTAATATTTTTCTGCAAGTTCGTGCCGGGCACGGGTTAACTATATTCTGCAGACTCTTGTAGGGCCGGATTTATTTTCACCGGGCCAATCTGGGCCTGGACTTCATTCTTCGTGGACGTATGCAAGCGCCGAAATTTTCAGACCAGTGCAAAAATCCGTTAAATAAAACCCGGTACAATAATTAAAAAAAAAAAAAAAGAATAAATTTTTAAATGTCCTTTATTCTACAATTAAAATTCCTTTTAAAGAATAGTGCATACATTTCTAGACACACACACAAAAAAAACTGCAAGTAAACGTGTCAAAATGAACCTGTCTTAAACGGAGAACTGTCTTGATCTGTGCAAGATCATAATACATATACCACAGACAATATACGTGATAAGAATGGAACCTGCTTATAACGGAAATTCCTTCTTTGCTGATTTTTCTTCTATTACTGAACCTTCATTTTCTTGCAATTGTCCAAATAAATTTTTTTAATCCGTGTTTAAGTATGTAATTGTGTTATTAATGTTGTTGATATTTTATATTCCATTCATTTTGAACATGATGTGAAAATAAAATGTATGTGTGCTTTTTGAATCATTTTAATTTTATAATAATATTCCTTCAGAAATATTGGCATGTTTTGTATAAATTCAGTCGGCCCGGGCCAAAAAAATTTTGAACGGGCCGTGCCGGTCTCGGGCCGAACTTTTTGCTTTTATACTTGACCGGGACAAAAAAAAAATTGCACGGCCCGGACTGATCTTTTAGCTTTTATACTGGGCCGAGCAAAAGAAATTTTTGTACTGGCCGGGCCGATGTTTTTGCTTTTAAACCGGGCCGAGCCAGGCCAATAAAATTTTTGTAAGGGCTGGATCGGGCTCGAGTCGAGGTTTTAACTTTTATACAGGGACGGGCCGATAAAATTTCATACGAGCCGGGCAGAGTTTTTAACTTTTATACCGGGACGGGCCAATATAATTTTTGTACGAGCCGGACCGAGTTTTTAACTTTTATAACGGACCGGGTTAAAAAAAAATACGGTTCAGGCCGGACTTCTCGTACAGATCTTTAGTTCTATTAAGAATGTCAACGTCAAGGTCCGGCTCTGTCTGGAAATAAAGAAGTCTGATCCGGCTCGGTCTGAGTCTGCAGAAAAAAGTAAAGCCCAAGCCTTGGTCCGGTCCAAAAAGAGTGATTACGAGACTCGGTTGGCTTTTGACCTGAATATAGCGTTTTGGTCTTAGACTAATTACCATCAAAAAGTATTATTTTGAAATATTTCAAGTATATTTATAGTTTATTTCATATGTAACGTGTAGTGCGATGCATCACAATTAATCAATTTCCTTTCATTAGGTGTTCTCAAGTATATATTATTCAGAGACCCGTAAAGAGGGGGGTAGAGTCGGTACAAGTTACCAGGGCCCGGGTCTCCTAGGGTGGCCGGCTTCGGTACTGGTTTTTAAATAAATGTCAGAAAAACTACACTGGTATATTTTACACAAAAATTTTAATTAAAATAACTAATAAATAATAAAATTCAAAAGTCAGAAGTTGCTTGAACGTCTTTATGAACTGGCTAGGAGGAGACTGGAGGCATTTTACGTTCAAAACAAAATCCAACTTTTATTAAAAATTAGCAGAACGCACATAGCCAAGATACAGACATTTATTTATTTATGTTTTATAGAACAAATATTTTCTAAATTTTAAAACACAATAACAAAAGTTGCAATAGCGTCAGGCAATCGGCATCTGAACTGATGAATTGCATTAAAATTTAATTATATTTTCAATATTTTAAATTTCTATTTAAAATCCTTATATGAAAAGGTGTTATCAATGCATCATAAACTGTAAAACTACTGTAAAATACTGTAAAAGAAAAATAATATAATTGTTAGAAAATACTATATAGATTTTCCAAATAAGTACTATCCAATATATTTATTATCTAATACAGTAAAGGCTGTTTGTAACGGTATTCTTCTGTAAACGGAGAAAAAAAAACATGCATTTACACCTTTTAATACGAAAAAAACCTATTTAAAACGGAATTTCCCGTACGTTTTCGTCTAAGCAGGTTTTATTTTATAAGGCTTATGGTGGGGTCCCGCATTGGAACTATTACCGGGGCCCGCGGTCTTTCGGTACGGCCCTGATTATTCATCTTTTCACGAGTCTATGAAATAACTAACTGCATTGCATTTCTAACATACTTAAAAAAATACAATACTCATACTCAGGAAAACTCTTTACGATCCTACTTGTGTATCACACGACAAAATTTTATAATTCCTATAGCAACATTACGAATTATAAAAGTTTTTCTTATAACGAATAAAGGAGAAAATCTCTTTGTTCAATTACCACCTGATTCGAACCCACCCCCCATCCCTTATCACAAACAGATCTCAGCTGCCTATTTATGTCCTTTCCGACACCACGGGGGGCTAAAACCCAGCTCATCGAGCCTTAGCTCATCCTAACCCCAAAGCAACAAAATGGATGTCTTTCAGAATGTCATCTGTATCTTAAGTATTTTTCCCTATTTTCCCCTTTTTTATCTCCTTCTTAGTTGCCTTGTGGGACCAGCACCCGAATTTATGCGGCAAACATGAGACGACAATACAAAGCCCAGCATACGGCAACACATAGTTAATTTTTAATTAATTTTCAGCAATCAATTACGCCTGTAAAAAGCAGGATAAAAAATCATTAGTTATTATTCAAAGACTACAGGCGTAATTCACTGCTGAAAATGAGATAGAGCTATTGCAGAAATCGCGAAAAATGCAACATAGCAGCGTCACCTGCTGCTCGATTCACACCAAAAACTAATCAGCAACAACATATATCAGGAAGTAACTGAATGTAAAGTTTTATTAAATTCCGTGTATTAGTTCTTGAAATAGAACGCCCAGAAAATTTTTGTCACATTCAGACATAGATAGTCATTTTCTAAAAACAGTCAAATCTTGTTCAGGACTTTCTAAAATCCGTCAGAAACTGGAAGTTGGAAATTTTCAGGACTCCAATACTTTCTTCTTGTAAAGATAGAAGAAACTAATAAATGGGAGAGGGGGATTTTTAAAACTACCTTGGTCCGTCCCAATTAAAAAAAGTTTTAAATTATCCAAAAATTATGTTAATATTTTAATTATACAGCAGTATAAGTTAAGTAAACCAAGTTACGCGAGAGAGTTATGGCTACGGCACAACAATTTAAATTTTGCAAAAACAACAAAATTTTGATAGAATTGCAAATTTAAATTACAAAATTATTGTAAAAATAAAAAAACAGATTTTGTTAATTCAAGTAAAATTTTCTAAGAGTGTTAGCAATATTTTTTTGCCCAAGCAACAAAACCAATTTTTTACTTCAACTAAAAATTTTGCTTAAAACAACCAAAATGTACTCAACAAAACATGTTTCGTAGTTTTAATCAATTCCATTTTCTGGGTGCAAAATCATTTCATATTTTTTTTTAAATGTGCGGTCCGTCATGCGGTACATTAACCACGATAATTTTATTTTTTTGATAAATAAGAAGAAAACTACCAAATTGCAGTATTTATTTTTTTAAACACATATAATAACAAAAATTACAAAAATCTACGACAGGAGGAAGCAACGCTTTCAGCTAAGTAAAATATTTATTAAATCTCTTAAAACGTCATCAGAATCCAATCGTAAAATTGCTTACTCTACCAATTTTGATACAATGTAATCCAGAACACCTTCAAACTTTTTGTAACAGTGTAGTAGTTTTCTATAAGTTGAGGGAAAAAAAATAATCGCGGAAGTACTGTGCTTTATAAAACTAAATGTTTTCATATTTGAATAAATAACTTAAGATAAAAATAAATTTAACATATTCTAGTAATTATCAGAGTAAATCCAGAAATTAATATTTTTCATTTTTAAGCATATCATAAATAAAAAGAAAATAACCAATTCTTACTAAACCAAGTACGTAAACACAAATTTATCTAAATCTAAAAAAAAAAAAAAAAACCTCAATTGAAATATTTTAAAATTTGTTTACATTATTCTCTTTAATCGTGGCAATTTCAAGTTATAACATTCAAATACATACGTTTGGGAAACATTTAATAATTTATCTTATTTTATATACAGCTTCAAGCGAATTTGAAGAACTATTATGAAATTACAAAAAATCTTATAACTTGATATAAAATAAGCTAATACTTTTCTTTGGAAATAGTCACGTGACATAAATTTTGCTCGAAACATATATACTGGGTAATTTAAAATAATATTAATGGCACATATGACATCTCGACGGCATGACAGAAGCGGATTTTGCATGATGATTATTATTATGCAATATGTTTAAATACAGTTATTCATGTTATTTTTGATTCTCAAACACATACGTGCACTTGATGGCATGAATATTTTTTGAAGTATGGTTATCAAATTTTTATTTATTGACCAAATGTTATACTTTAGTAATTTTAGGTACGATGTTCTAATACATTTTTTGCAGATTTCTTGAAATTTTACATGGTCTTTTTAACTTAAAATAATAATAAAAATAATAGTTACTCAAACAGTCAGAAAAACATAGAAAAATGTATACTCTTCGTTTTTTTCTATAGTACAATAGATTATTCATAAATTTACATCATTTTTAGGCTATAAAATTATAATACGAATATGAAATGCTTCATATTTCTGCTTGTATACGATAAATAAATATCCACCAAAATTAATAAATAAAATGTCATGAAATGTGTTTTTCAATTCTCTAGTACACATTTTCAGATGCGTAACAGACACAGAGTTTTTCGGTAAAATTTTATAGTTTGTAGATAGTATAAAATTACTGGTTGTCAATAAATATGTGACATATTCTACATATTCTGATGCTTTTTGGTGCTATATACACTCTTTATGTCAAAAGTAACGGAAAGGGAAGAGAGGAATTTATCAGAATATTGGAAAAGAGTACCCTGGTTCACCATGTTTCGTGTCGGTAGCTACTCAGTGCTTTCTGAGCGCTGAGAAAAATGCGAAGTGCAATGACGTGGTGCGAATGACAACACTTTTAATAAGACGATTAAAGAAGAGATTTAATAAGACGTAGATTACACTTCGGACTTATGTTGTTAAACAATTTTCAGACAAAAACTTTGAAGTCCGCTTATGTTAATGAGATGTTCTGATCTCAACGAGAAATCTAAAGATTATTAATAAATTTACGTTGTTCAGCATTTAATAAAACGTACCACCAGTATCGTCAGGATATACTGGATTCCGGAGTTACCTCGTGAGCGTATGCCCGCTGCGGGTATTTTTAAAAAATAAAATCACTTTGCAACGTTGTAATCTTTAGGTTACTTATACATTTTTCAATAAAATATCTTTTTGACTCGGAAAATTCATCTTTTCTTATTTCACTAGCAAATGTGAAAGTTAACTCGAAAATCTTGCCTATGCAAGTATAACAAAATAACATTTATTTTACGTTGTTAATTTATCATGTTTGTGTGTAGAGCATTAAAATGTTTTCATGGCACTTGATAGCATTCGAAAAACCAATATTTCGTGTTGATACCAGGTTGAAAAATTGATTAATACAGTGTAGAATCTACTTCGTAACGTATCCAAATATTAATAGTTGCAATAATGACTTTTGTTTCAGATATGATTCTTTAAATCTCGGAAATATATTTGCTTCTAATGAAAACTCTTTCCGGATTCATTGGTAATTAGGAAGCGGTTATATTATAGATGTGTAAACGTTGTTGCTACGCATAGAAACATTTTTAATTTTTTTCAGTGCAGATACACACAAAATTTGTTTTAAAAATTTAATTACATTCATGCATCAATAATAATTCCTCAATATCATCTCGGAAACTACTAAGAATTATGTTTTGCAACAAAACTACTTTGGAATAAATAGAAACTTTTTAAACTTAAATTTCGAATTACATTTTCTATCCATTTAAATAACATATGTATTGAATATAAAACTCGATTACTCATGACATAAAACTTCTAATTAACCGTATTTGGCAGTTCGTGTGTAAAACAGTATATATTTTTTAATATTTTATTATCGTACAAAACTACATGTTTGGAATACTTGATACTAGTATTAGTACCAAGCAGATCCGTTTGAAATACTAGATTATTTATTAATTTAATAGGTATTATGCATGTGTACATTATAGATGGAAACATCCGAAATACACAGTAAAATTTGATGCATGCATGTCGCATTCTCAAAGCTTTTATCTTTGCTCTTCAAGCATAAAAAGTCGGTAACCCTAAGCAAGGAAACAAAATGTTTACAGATAAACACATAAAAATGGTTTTAATTACTAAATTGCAACAATTTTATTAGTGTACATAAAAGGTAAATTATTTTTTAAAATGCTGTGCTTCCATCGCATTTCATGGTGTATTTAATAAGTTTCTCTCATTGTTTTTGTATTTTAGAAGATTTGCTTCTTGTGTATTTGTGTTTTGTAAGTATTGCTGTTATGTGTTGTACACCATATACATTTGAGACAAAATTAAAAGCTACGAGAAAAACAATTCGATAAATTTTACCGATAAATAATAAGTAGCTTTTAATTATATAGAAAAAAATTAGTAATTTTAGAACTCTTTTGCACGTAACAGCTCTAAATATTCCGTATTTTCATTTTTGTAAAAATTTAGATTTATAACGATTTAGAATTTCTTTTGTAAAAATTTAGATTTATAACGATTTAGAATTTCTTTTGTAAAGATTTAGAGTATTATAGCATTGAGAATATTTTATTTCAGCATCAAACATTTAATAATACATGTATACTTGTATAAATCATTTTATAAAAAGCAAATCAAAGTAAATAACATTGTCATTCTACCAGACAAATAGCGTCTAATTATTACGCTTTTGACATACCACTCAAAATTAATGTTAAATGTTTCTTTATTTAACTGTTAAAATATGATTATATATAAGGCAAAAATATCTATTAAATTTTAGTGGTAACAAAAATGAGTAAAAGTTGGCAATGAGTAAAAGTTCATCCGCGCACATTCCTTATACAGAGAGTTGCTGATTTTTGCAGTAACATAAACTAAAATTAACAAACTTATCATGTTATGCATATGAAGCAACAGAATAATTCTACATTTTACCTGATAGAGTATTTAAAAATACCGTACTTTCTATTATTTATTTCAACAAATATCGAAGATATTGTTTAAAATTTTAATGATATGTGTTTTGTAAAGTCATCTCCATATATATATATATAAATCACCCATACATGTATTTTTTAAAGTCATCGATATGAAAATATTTATATTTTTTAATCTGGAAATGTTTTTATTCTTTTCTCTCATACAAAAATGAAAATATCACGAAAAGTGTTTTGATGCAAAATGAATATACTTAAGACATTAAATAGTGAAACTTTTGTTTTCAATATTCTTTATGCAGAAGAAATATTTTTTGAAAGTTCATAATGAAATGTCTTTGAAACATAATTAATCACATGTTCTTGTGCCGATTAAAAATGTAAATAATAAATTTAAAATACGTTTTTACAGATACGCACAAAACTTCTTTCAGATGTATAAAAAAAAAACTTGTAGCAATATAAAATTTTCTATTGTACCAAGAATATTTTAAATGTTTTCAAACAAAAACAACACTACTAGGAAATAAAAGAGAAAAATGTATATCACAGCCTTTAATAATTTAGCTTTTTAAAATTTCCCTACATTTAAATCCTACACGTAAAATGTATTAATTATTGAATAAATTTAACATCTTGGAGTGATAGATTTCCGATTATTTTTAATAAATTTGCTTTTCAATTTAAATCAAGATTACCATAATCCAACGAGATTAATTGCCCATAATTTTTAACTTCGCGAAGAAATTTCGTTATTAAACTGAATTTTCGGTTTTATCATAAAATTATTTATTAGAATTAAAATATCGCTTATTTAAGTACACATTATTTATATGATTAAAAATAGTTTGTAAATACGCTATAAAATGTGAAGGAAACTAAACTCATTTCGGAAGAATTTACCTCTTTTTTCGCTTGAAAAAAGTGGTGCCACTACAAGAGCAGAAGCAATGTTTGCGTAATGTGAATATCTGACTGCAGTAGCCAAGTGCTTAGAGTACCAATTTTGATTCCAGGAGGTTTCACATTTATACTGAAAGCTAAAGCTTTACCATACGCAGATACGTGTTATATATGTGCACATAAAATACGTGATATTCAAATTTTTCTTTATCTGAGTGGATGTGACAGGTACTGTGTCTGGAACTTATATATATAAATTTTAAATAGCCAAAAAAAATTCAATGTTAAAAAATAAAATAATTAATCCACATGAGACGATAATAAAAGAAATATAAAAAGCATTTTATTCTACTTGCTTAACTGCTCTGAAATATAAATTATTGTTTTTCTCTACGTTGAAAAGTATGAGAATACCCAAATGTCTCTAATAATAAAATATCTATTGCTTTTATTGGCAAATAAAAAACTGAAACAAAAATTTAACTAAACAATAAATAATTTTCGACTTTACGCTTCTGAAAGTTTTTCAAAATTAATCTGAAGTTTTCCAACAAAATTTGCTGCGGCAAATGTGAAAAAACCACCAAAAATCCCAGTTTTCTTTTGTTTTTGGCTTATAGCTTGCAAAGTAAGCTTCTTACGCAAAAGGTGATCCTATATTAAAATAAAGACGAGAAAATTACCTACCATTCATGTTCTTTAAATTTTTTTTGTACTACATATGGTTTCCATCAAAACGTTGAAAAATAAGCAAAATTCAGTAATTTTTGGAAAATAGCAAAAAACACATTTTTTTTTAATTGGACTATTACATATATATATAATGATTCTCCCTCTCACACATCCAAACAATATTTTTAATATAAAACTTTGCAATTAAATATGTGTATGTTTTTGCTTAACCCACCCCATGTGTTCTAGAAATTCCTTGCAGCAAAAATGCAACAGGTTAGCGTCATTAAAAAATATATTTACTGAAATATACATTTTTTAAAAAACTAACAAAATTTTAAAAGAACTGTTTACAACGTTGTCAAAAAAAGAAAATATTAAAGTGCTGGCAAGCTCAAGATGAATTCAAATGGAATTTAAAGGTCTCCCTGAAAAATTCCTAGGCAATATGAAAAACAAAGAGCGTCTGATTTTAATGTTGAAGGGCAAATTTGCAGCAGCTGACATTCGCACAAAGATGGCCCGAAAGGATGCGGATAAACTCATTATCTCCACAGCAAGGGACTTTGAACAACAACGTAACTCTGTAGTTATCGTGGGTGAAGACATAGATTTGCTAGTGATCATGACTGGTAGCTGTAACAGTCTGTTATTGAGAGTTACGTATTTAAAAGCTCAATTAAAAAATATTTCCACGAACTCATTGACACACTTTATGATATTGCGTATAAATATGTATATAATCCATAATTATAACGCTTTCATCTGCGTATATGAAATAGCCGATAGAAAATCTCCTACAATTTGTTACAGGTTCAGTGGATTTAAAGTGAAAATATTCTGGGAAACATGTACGAAGTATAAAACAATTATATTTTTGTAGGCAAACCTTGAACTTTAAATAATTATTCGTGTTATTCCATTCTCATTACAATATTTTTGTCATAAAAAGATCAAGAAAGACAACGTATGTTAAATTTTTACTGATAATGAAAAATATCGAAGATATCTGTACGAATCCAGATGAAAAAATAAACAATAGGAATATTCTTTGCGTGTTATTTACTATTTTAGTCAATTCAACTTTTCTATTCAGAACTGGAGAACGCCGATTTTCCTTCAAAAGAAATTAGATAAGCGTTCTTCCAGGTAGATATTTTATTACATTAGAGTAAGAAAATTCAAAATATGGAGAAAATCAGAATTTCAAACACAAATCTAACAGAAAAAACAAAGTACCTATTCATTTCGTTTGCTATTAATAAGTGTATAAAAATAACTTTACCAGACATGTGAATCTTCAATTACACAACAGAGGATACTTTTTATTTAAAAATGCTAATAAATCGTAAAAAAAATAAAACATGAACTGTAATAACCACAATTCAGCGAATAATATATATATTTTTTAACTTTTATAGAAATGAAGATTATTTTGCTTTTTATTTGAGAAAGAAATTAAAAAAAAAGGAAAATTTTCATGATCAAATACCTTGTTTTAAATCGATAAATAATGATAATGTATTAGAAAACCATAATTTAAAAATATTTTTAAATCAATAATTTATTTTATGTGTTTTTCGTAGCGTAATATAATTATTTTCATAAAAGCAAATAAATTTCGTTCATAACGATAAAATTTAATAAAATATACAACAGCATATCAAAAGGTTATTTAATATTTCACTGACAAGGATAATTAAAAATAAACATAACAATTCAGTTTGAATTTTACAAAATGATATTTCTTCTGGTAATTGGCCATTTTACTAAAGTAACAAGTTAGAAAAAATATCTTAAAATAAATTTTCAATCAGCTAACTTTTTTGTTATTTCCTCAAATTAGAAGAATGTATTCAAGAAATCAGTTGACTCTTTCAGAATTAATTTTTCTCTTTTGTAGTTGTTAAAAGATATTAGTGTAAATTTTTCAGTTTGGAGGATTTTAATTAATAATTTCATTCATGTTTTTTCAAAGAAAATTTTAATATTTGCATTATCAAACAAATTTAAATCATCCCAATACAAATTAATTACACGTCCAATAAAACAGCGTGAAAAATAATGCGATATTTCGATGATAAATATAATTAAAAATAAAAAAAAACATAAAAATGTGAATTTTTATAAAATCGTTTTTCTCCTCAACAATGTTTTTACCGGAACATTTGATACAAAATACCACATAGAATAAAATTTCAATTAGCAAAAAAAGCTTTTTTTTTTTTTTTGTATTAGAAGAACATAGATAAGAATGTAACAAAGCTTTCAGTGTAAAATTTCTTTAATCTTTCGTTAAGACTAAAGAATGATATATTTTTGTTACTGGTTTTGTTTTTATAATTTTTTTTTCTGTTTTTATAATTTTTCCATAACATTTTTTAATTTGATAAAAACCTCTTAAAATGGATTGTATAAACAGTAGCAAGCCATTAAAATTTACTTAAAGTTTTTGTAATACAATTTATGTTTCTTATCCTCATATTTTTCATATTTATCGTCCTCAAAATAGGATTTTATTTCTTTTATATATTAAATTATTTTGCACGTCCATTGAATAAGGAAATGTTTATATGGTATCAAAATCTTGCATAGCTTAATGTAACGCAATCGGAAACCTCCCTCATTGGGTATGCTGTGGAGTTACTGTGCACTAATATGGGACTAACGAGAATGGTTAGTCCGGTGCATAGTAGAAAAAATTAATTACAAATTCGGCTCAAAATGAAAATGAATCAGCACATTTTTTCATTTCAATATCGACTATTTCAGGGGAGTGTGGAAGGTCTGTAATTTGGTTACCACCTCATCTCCCATCCGCCTTGGATGCCCATTGTAGGGTGCGTACCTTATAATACTTTTATTAGTCGAATCCCTATTCGTTATTCAAAGTAAAAATAAAATAAAATCAACAGCGCAAATAGTCTACGTTATTCGAAAAATTTATTAGCCGAGGTATCACTGTATTTAAATGATTTTGCGTCGACATACGACTTATTGAAGGCATAAATTTCTGCATTAAATATAACGTCTTTATTATTTGTGTTAAAGTTTAAATGTCGTCTATAAAATAATAAAATTTTAAAAACAACATGTCTGAGAAATGTGTTTGCCTTCAAAAATCAGTAAATGATATTGTGTCGCATAGAGACAGTAAACAGTAGTATTTGTTTCCAGCGTAACATGAAAATAGCAGAACACAATTTTATCGTGAATATTTTCTGTAACAATTGTTTCAGGCACAGATAAGGATGAAATTTGATTTTCAGAAAATTTTAACACATACTTTAAAGGTCACATATGTTTGTGTTTCGAGAGTTTACTTGATAAATATCCTTAGCATAAGTTCAAATTAATGTAGGAGTAACTTTATTCAGTTTGTAAATAATTGTAACAAAAATACATATATAAAAATACATATACTACACCGGTAGAAGTAGCTTAATTCTAATTCGAATTAATATCAAAGTAAACATAATAACTAATTCAAGACAAGAGACATTTCTAAATAGATAATAAACTTATTTACTTTATAAATGTTAAATTTGTTTAGTAAGAATAAGTAATTGAAATGTAACAGTTTCTGTTCCGTAAGTTTTCAGTATAGTTAACTATGTTAATGGGTAATATCAAAACATTATTTGTTTTTATCTGTTAAGTTTAAACCTTTTTCTAATATATATTCTTTACGAATAATGATCCAGGAACAAATGTTGTAATGGAATTTTTGAAAATCATCAGAAAATAAGCTGCAATGTTTCTATAGAAATCAACCCTCCTTTTTTGCGAATCTCGTACCGGTATTTCAGAATTACAACATCGATTTCTGTAATCGCAGAGTATCTGTAAAACAATAAAGCTACTTTTTCTATTGGAATTCAGAAGTAATAAAAAAATTGATGTGGGTGGTTCACAACTATGCATTTGACCAAAACATTAAAACCCGAGTAGTATTTACACTAAGCATTTATGAAATTTTCAAACAGCTAGCCTTCTTATTACATGCGAAGCATTGCAAAATTAACTATATACAGTGGCAGATCGAAAGTTAAATAATTAGCTTTAAAATTAACACTTGTTGAATTATTAACTGAGGCTTTAGTTTCTAAAGAAACAATGGTAAACTATGAAATTTATAGATATAATTGTCTCTGGCATTTTAGATTGCAATTTGCATAATTACAATTTGTCAACTATCTAGTTTTCAATTATAATTTTATGATTTTTATTTTTCTGGATCAATTAAAAGGACAAACAAGTCCTTTGTAGCAAAATATATCAACATGAACGTTATAATCTAAACACTATTAAAATTTGAACGTCGTTTACAAAATAATAAAATTAAAAAGAGCACGCGACTGTGAAAAATTGTTACCTTCTATCTAATGTTAGAAATTAAAAAATTCTTCTTCATTTATTATTATTATTGTATTATTTATATATTTTATAAATGTAAAACATACTTGATCGCACTATTGAACAACATTATATAAACGAATTTCAAAATATATTAATTCACATAACGGCAAATTTGAGACACTTTTCAGCTGTAATTGTTGAAATTTCTTTTAACATAGAACTTAACTGATAAATATTTATAAGTCAGTTCAACAATTCCGGAACCTAAATTGTAAACCCGTATCGTACGTGTCTATTTAGGTTAAGCAAATAACATTTAATGATATCACTCGCAATGCTAATCAAACTGGCATCTAATATATACGATGGATCTAGGTTTTAGATAGTCAAAATGCAATATGTATTTCAAATACAATATTTGAAAATGCAATATATATTTCAAATACGTGTGCTAAAATAAGAAGACATTTCAGTTTCTATCAGTTTGGGTTTAAAGATAGTTGATGTAACGTGAAATAGAGTGTTCTTTATAAATAAATACATTTTCATTCATTAATGTATAGATCACTTTACGACCAAATATATAATTATTTCTTTGTCTTCTTATCTTTCAAAATATTTTATAGATTATCATTTATTGTATGAGGAAAACCTCAGTTACTGTTTATATAAATTAACAAAGTAGTAACTTTTTTATTTTTGTATTTACTATATATGTATATTTTTTTCTATATCAGGTCAATGTCTATTCTATTGTTATATCGCTGTACTTTTTTTTTTCTTGCAGATAAGTCTGATGGAACTTTCAATTTCGTGAATATGAAACCAGAATTAGTAAAGTACAAAGATACAACGTCAGACATCGAATTCTGATACTCTATTCAGGAACAGTATTTTAAAATATGGAAAAAAATGTCTTCTTACCTTTCTAAATTTTTTATAGATTATCATTTATTGTATGAGGAAAACCTCATTTACAGTTTCTGTAAATTAACAAAGTTAATGTTTCTGTCTTTACTGTTTTTGTATAATTTTTTTATGCATCTGGTCAATGTCTATTCTATTGTTGTATCGTTGTACTTTTTTATTTTTGTTGCAGATAAGTGTGATGGCACTTTCAATTTCTTGAATCTGAAACCATAATTGCTAAAGTACAAAGATACAACGTCAAACATAGACTTCTGATACTCTATTCAAGAAGAGTATTTTAAAATATGAAAAAAATGTCTTCTTACCTTTCAAAATTTTTTATAGATTATCATTTATTGTATGAGGAAAACCTCATTTACAGTTTCTGTAAATTAACGAAGTTACTGTGGCACTTTCAATTTCGTGAATCTGAAACCAAAATTGATAAAGTACAAAGATACAACGTCAGACATCGACTTCTGATACTCTATTCAAGAAGAGTATTTTAAAATATGGAAAAAAATTGTCTCCTTATCTTTCAAAATATTTTATGGATTATCATTTATTGTATGAGAAAAACCTCATTTACTGTTTCTGTAAACTAACAAAGTTAATATTTCTGTCTTTACTGTTTATGTATATTTTATTTATGTATCTGGACAATGTCTATTCTGTTGTTCTATCGTTTTACTTTTTTTTTTGTTGCAGATAAGTCTGATGACACTTTCAATTTCGTGAATCTGAAACCAAAATTGATAAAGTACAAAGATACAACGTCAGACATCGACTTCTGGTACTCTATTCAAGAAGAGTATTTTAAAATATGGAAATTCATATTAGAAATTTCCAAAGATTGATTCTATTGATTAAACATTATCTTCCGAATGTCGTGTCGTACTGAAGTAGACTGTTAATATTGGAAGACTTATTAGATGTTGTCTTTTCAATTTGTCTGGTCAATAACACTTTTTTAGTCAGATATAAGTGTATACTCTATAGTTATCTGCTTTAAAGGCCTTTGGTTGAGAATGGTTATTAATAAAAATGCGATTTAAACTCTGGATAAAACAATTGTAAACGTACATTTGACCAGAAAGTATTCATATGCAGAAATAATACAAAACATGGATTTAATTAATTGAATTTCACTTTTTGTAATATTTTAGACACTTATTTGGTCCTATATTCAAATTTGATATGTTTAATAGATTACGTAATATATATATTTTTTTAATACAAAGGTTTTTAATGAAAGCTATTAATTGAATTGTTATCCGATATATTCAGATTTTCCAGAAGTAACTATTAAAATAGCTCATTAGAAATACATTATTAGACATAACAGAATATTGCGGATTTTATAGTATTGCAACAATCACCGAAAATACATTATAAAATAATTGTAAACTTATTTTTGATGCGAAAGAATTGTAAAAAGTAGTACTACAGTTCATTAATTTAAGGAACTGAATTTAATAATTGGCAATATTAAAGATAAAAATTAAAATTTTATGTAAATTTAATATGTCGCGCCACTAAATTTAACACAAGATCTTTAAGTGTTTCAATACATTAACTTCCAATTGCTTGTGAAATTACAGAAATAACTATTAAAATAATCTCATTAGAATTACATTATCAGAGGCAGAATATACTGCTAATGAATATTTATATATTTATACGACAATCAAATTGAAACTTATTTGTTAACCTTTATTATTCCTGAATAGAAACTACCTTTAGGGAAATAATATTTAATGCCGTCACATCAAATAGTAATTTAACTGACATTTATTATATACATATTCATTAGATGTATGTTTGTCAAATGTTTTGATAAGATAAATATATTATATAAATAACTGTATTCATATTGAAAAACATGTCAGTTGCTATCATCTAAATTGTAATGATAATGATTATATATTTCATAAATAAGTATTTATTAATAATTTCACTAATATATGTGCCAATCTATAACACTGAACGTCTTTAAAAACACTTTTAAGAATATATAATCTAATATTTAAAAAATAATACAGTTTTGGATATTAAAATTTATATGCATATGTTGCTGGGAATTCTTGTGAAATTAAAATATAAAAAAAAATGAAATTGAAATAAATGCATTTGTTAGGAGCTAGTTACAGAGGTAGCTTGTCTAACAAGGATGGTCTCCATAAGTGCATACCCATAAAAAATTGAAAAAAATACAGAATATTCTTCTCATGAGGATATATATGTTAGTTAAAATAATTGCTGAGGAACTTCGATATAACGTCCGTAGAAAAATAATTAAAATTTCGTGTGTTTGGAACTTTATCGCTGGTTAGAGATACAATGAACAAAAAAATACGCTTTTATTATAAATACTATTTCGTGAAAAACTTTTTCTACTCTTTATACTAAACTAGTGTAAGTAAGTTTAACTTAAATGGATACACTTTTATAACTACGATTTTGCCATACGCATTTATATGTACAGTGAACTCCAGATATATGTTACCTGAGTTGTACGTTTCCCTCAGTTATACGTTTCAACTCAGCGGTCCCGACCGCTTGCCATTAAAAATTAGCTGAGTTATACGTTTTGAATTACACATTTTCCTCAATTAGACGTTACGTTTTGACGTCCCCGGATAATTTTTTATTAATTTATGCATTTTGAAACTGGAAACACTGACGACGCTTCCGAAGAGTCTTATTTGAAAGATCCCACTTAAACTTCAAAGCTGTTATGAGAGCTTTTGGCGAAGGAAAGTGGTTTGTCAGTAGTGAAAGAAATAACGATAAAGAAGCTGCATTATTAACAGAAATACAAAGTTTGCAGTTCAGTATTGGCTCTGCTGAAAAGAAACAACCGAAGATTAGTGATTATTTCATCAAGTTTCAGTAAATTACTGAAATGTCTTTTGATAAATGATTTATATGGCAAGGTGATTCCAATGATTTCTTTTAAGTACTCTATGTTTATTAAAATATCTTTAATAAAGCTTTTATGATAAAATAACTTCATATATACTTTAGTATGCACTTGTTTCTACTCTGTTCCATTTCCGAAAATTTATATCATGTGTGAAGTACTACTTAAGAAACTTCTGTTTTCAATATAAAAGGGAATAAACTCCTCAGCGGATCAAAGTTTTCAAGATATATTTTAAAACTTGTTCCGGTAGATCATTAATTGAGTTGTACGTTTTACTGAGTTATGCGTTTATTTGCCCGGTACCGTGCAAAACGTATAACTGGAGTTCCAGTGTAGATATGTATATATATAAAATTAAGGATCGTATTCTACGGTTTAGAACAAAATTTAAATTGATTAAAAATACTTCAAACTAAAAATTAATGTCTGATTTTAAGCACTGTCAATTTGACTTCGATATTATTAGTGTCGGATACAACAAGAGAGAAGTATTGTTGCCATGGAAGTAATGACTTATTCGATATCGATATATATTGAGAGCGTTCTTAATTGGGCAGTTACTGTTAAATTACACTATAAACTTATCCTGTCGGCGAAACCGTGTAAAATTAAATATCTTCAGCAATACGCAACTTCTATATATATTATATAAGCTTATAGAAAATATAATAAACTATTTAATCGTTTAAGTTTAAATTCATAAAGTACTACGCATTTAAACACTCATTTAACCAGGAAATTTCAAATACATTAAAATCGGCTGTATTTGGCGAGGAAAATGTTTTGCTCGCCAAATAGCGTCTTTTTTGCGTCAAATACTCGAAAGTATTTTAATTTTTTACCGATATTCTACTGGGATTCCGCAGCTAAATTTGACTGATCTTTTATTACGTACATGAGCAGTTCCATTAGCATTTTTTTTTTTAAATATTCTCAGTATGCGCTTCAAGGAGAACTTCCTTATAAGTTAAATCATTCCGAAATGTGATTTGCCGTCCAATTAAAGTACAATGCGGTTGCATTATAATATAAGCTGATATCACTAATTAAATACGAGGGAAAGTCATTAAGTAAGTCACAAAAGATAATTAAATAATAACTTACAATGATATTCACTTCAAAACTATTTTTACTTCGCAACATATTCTACACCAATATTTATGCACTTATATCACCGTTTTATCAGTTCCCCAACACCAGCTGCATAACATTCTGTAGGTTGCTGTCTCAGCCACATTAGAACTTCAAGTTCAAACTTTTCATCCTCTATGAACATTATCTTGCTTCCAAGATGTTTTTTTAGTGGACTAAACAGATGAAAATCGCTTGGGGCTAAGTCGAAGGTGTTGGGTGGATTTTGAAGAAGTTGCAAGATGATGTTCACAGATGATGAAAAGGGCTTCAAGTCGTAATGTGGCTGAGACATCAACCCAAAGAATGGTATGCAGCTGTTGTTGGGGCACTGATAAAACGGTGATATAAGTGCATAAATATGGGTGGAGAATATGTTGAGAAATAAAAAATAGTTTTGGAGTGAATATCATTGTAAGTTATTATTTGTCTTTTGTGACTTACTTAATGATTTTCTCTCGGTTATTCAGTCACGTCCATATAAAAAAACTTATTTTTTATAAATTAGTTTACATTGAAAGTACCGTTAGCCTTGATATAATGTCTCCCTTTTAAAATGTGAACACTTTTTAAGTAAAAAATAATCGAAAAAATAAATAATATCTCATTTTTCACATAAGAATACTCATCTTTTTGGAAACATATGATTTAGTTTCTGCAATATACCTCAAATCCTGCAGTAGTGAATACAGAAAAAGTTTCGAGGTTGCCAATGCAAAATCTATTTGATAAATTTAAGAGTCTGTCAATCAATATTCGTACAACTAAAATTTTTTTAACTAAAAAAACGAATGAAAGATATCAAGCACGAGATAATTAGAATCATAATTAGAAATTACCCCTATAATAACCACTCCCAGTATATTGATTACCGTATTAACGAATGTAACTGAAGGATGGTGTTTTTTTGTTACGGCTCTACGAGTATAGTCGGAGTGGGTGCGAAGTGCTCTTCGTGGGAGTCTTTCTAAGGCATTCCTAATCCGTATTTAAAACAAGGTTCGTTTGAAACAGCAGAAAACGCAGAACGATTATGCCTAAGACCGCGGTATGTGTTCGAACGTAGCACCTCCCATATACCAGCTTTGAGAGCACGACCTGTAAGCTGCTGGTGCGGTTGAATTTATTAAAACAAATGTTTACATGTTGTTGGCACCGCTAAATTGGTTTTAATACTTTGCACTCGAGAGGTGACTCTCACTCACCACCAGTGTTGCCAGGTGTCCCTCGTAAACTGGGGATCCAAGTACTCTGGACACCAATATTGAATTACAGTTTATTTCGCCATTCCTAAGTCGAAGAAAATCAGTTTAAAATACTGGTGTCCAGAGCATTTGGAGCCTCGATAAACGCAAGACACCATTGTGAGTGAGATTTACCTCTCGAGTGCAAAGGGTTAATAAAGTAACTAGTGAAGCGACCGAATCCAATCTTGTAGTATTTAAATTAGCATACTGTTTTCATTTATTATGTTAATGTTCAGAAAATGCTCGTAGTTTATTGTTATGAAAAGCTGCTTTACAAATGTACCTTTGTTATCTGAGTATACTGAGGTAGTGTTTTTTGAGTTTAAAGCATTATCAGCATGTTTCTATACAAGCAATTACATCAAAAGTATCTAATGTAATCATGCTGAATAAACTTATTTGAAACAAGTATATATGTCCCCTTGAAACACGAAGCTTAAAATTAAAACCTGCAAATCTCTTATACTTAAGTATTTACGAGAAATGATTTAATGCGACGAGAGATGTGTTATGTTGACGAGAGATGCGACGAGAGATGTGTTATGTATTTAATGTTGACGAGAGATTTTAACGCGAGAAATTTGAGCAGATATATACTATATTAGTTTCATTAAACATCAGGTTTATGTTTTGCTGAATAATAACGAAAAAAAAAGTATTAATATAATACGCTGACTTAAAGAGATATTAATGTAAAATTGCATTAATAACAAGAATCTCTGTTTACAATTATGAGGCATGCCAAGAAATATTATTACCAGCAATCTACGTAATTTGCACAAATTAAACAAAATTTTATTTATTTCGTAAATTTCGGAAGAAGAGTTGAAACTAGTCGTTGAGGGCCACCGTAATACTTACCCATCATGTATATGCATAACATAAAATATAAAAATAAAACATGTGTAAACTACTTATAAAATGCATTGCAATTCGAATAAAATCGTGGCTTGATGACGTCATAAACTTTAAATGCTGTATTACTGAATTGCGTAAAAGAAACAACCTTATAAACCTCCAAAATTGATAATCCTATTAACTAACGGTTTATTGCGTGGGATTAAGCGTCTCATTTCCAATTAAAATATATCTTTGAATTGAAATTTGGATGAAATACAGTGACATGAAAAATCGAAGAGTGTGGAAATTAGGATCACAGATATCTCGGTCACTAATTATCCGATCGACTTCATTTTTTATGCAAAATTTATTTTTTTAATTGTCTTTTATATTCCCTCCTTAAAATAAACAATTTCGAAAATTTTTATATACTTTTTATCAGAACGAATATTTCGAGAGTCCGAAAAAAATAGTTCCGGATGATCGAGGTTAATGAAATTCAACAAGCTTCTTTCCATTATTACATACTAAGTACATACCCTATCTCAATTTTTTCGGGATATTTAATGTTTACAGACACACAGAAAGACGGACGACATTTTTTTTTCTAAAAAAATGTTTTTCGGAATCTCCAGTGTCTGAAACGTTTAAATCCGTCAAAAAAAAATTTCGATTTTCAAAACGATTACAAGTCTTACGTTATAATTCGCTTTTTTTAATGACAGAAATTTTGTGATTAAACAAGGGAATAAATTTATTTAGTAAGTGTTGTCATCATATTATGGGTAAGTAATAAGGAAGATAATTATGGGATAGAGGAGGTTTGCTGCTCAAACATATTTGACATAAAGTACAAAACTGAAACAAAAACTATTTCTATTCAATAGTTGGAATATTATAGTTGAGATTTATTCCATCAGAGCAAAAAATGCCGGGACCAGGACTCGAACTTGGTACTTTGGTTTGCCGGGCCAACTTTTCCTAACTGAGCTATCCCACCGATATCCTGGCTGACATATTTCACTCTTCTTTGTTAGACAACGCCGAGAAGTGTTACGCTAATTTCCTTCATCCGAGATATAACTATAGCACTTTACATGATGAATCTGAAATATCACGGAAACTTCTGTATACCATGTATTTAGGTCATAATGAACAGAGGAAAGAATTTTCAACTAGGTAAATTATATTCAATTGTTGGAATATCATAGTTGATTTTTATTCAAACAGAGCGAAAAACTATTTTGGTTGTTAAATTATAAATCCTTATAATAAAAAATCCAATCAAATACTTATTTCAGCCTAAAATTTTAATTATAGTTTTGTTCTTGAAATAAATAAATATATATGTAACGCAGAAAACCCCTTCCCGAAAATTAGACTCTTCCCGGCGAAATGCGCCACGCATCACGTGATCTAGAAATTTTTTCGTTCAGTGCAGTTGTCATGTGAGTTTTGCCGAAGGAAGTATGTTTTTTTAAGTGTGGTTATGTATAGAACGTGATGTGTTTTGTTCTCCGGATATGTGAAAGTAAAATCTTATATATACGTGTCATGTGAAGTTTTTGTGATGTGTGTGTTTTGCGTCAAGAAATAATAAAATCTATGAAAATGCCAGCAATCTTTTACTTCTGGTGTTATTAAAGAAATATTCTTTCAGCCCCGAGATACGAAAAGTATAATTATTTTACAGTGAGTGCTACATATATATAATTAAAATTAATAGCATTTTACTTTATTTGACCTTTAAGCAATACTTTTAAAACTCGAAAAAAATTATTTACTTTAAAGTATTTAAATAAATCATACAAATATGTCATTTATTTCTAAACAACAAAGTTTAGCACTGTTTAAAAAAGGAGTACAAACACAATACATATATGGCAAACATTTCCACATTTTCCTAAAAATACCATGTTTCCACAAAAATAAGACTGGTATTTATATTATTTTTTCACTCCAGTCGACGCTTTAGTGCCGGGCTTGTTTAACATGTGTCCCACAGGCCGCAGAGCTATCACCATTTCTTATCAGAATAATTCGCATTTTTTAATGACAGAAATTTTGTTATTAAACAAGCAAATAAATATTTTCAGTAAGTGTTGTCATACAGCTTTCTGGTAAAAATGTTAATTATTGCACCAATTTTAAATTAGTTGTCCAATAACAGAACAATATTTCTCATCTATTTGCTTTATACTAGAAATCAAATATTTAAAAAATTATTGTTATTTTTTCATTAGAAATATAGGCAATATAACGTATAAGATTGATAATATTTCAATCAAATGTTGTCATTATTGGACAAGGTACAACAATGATATAGCCAATATTGTTAATTTGTAGCCGATGACGAAAAAAAGTATAATCAATATAAACAATATTGGAGCAATATTATTTTAATGTAAAATATGTGATTGCTGATTGTTTTTAATGTGATTGCTGATTGTGGTAATTAAACTAAAAGAGAATTTTGTTCTTAAAACTGATATTCTGCGAACTACGTAAGCTATAGTCAACTATTACTGTAGTCCCAACGACGGCAACTCATATTACAGAATCTCTCAGTACGAGCTTCGGCGAATTTATTTAGTTGAGTAAACAAATGCAGTGAACAGTGTCGCGTCAATTCGTCGCGCACAATTCATCGCAGCGTCAATTCGTCGTGGCGACAACTCATCGCATTGTCAATTCGTCGCAGCAGAGTCAATTCTTCGTGACGTCAATTCGCCGCAACGAAAATGTTTTTGAAGGCTATGATGATAAAATAAAGATAATTTAGTAAAATTATTTAAAGATAATTTGTTTTTAGATATATTCGCATATAAATTGTTAGTTATAATTCTCTATATCTAGAAAACTGATTATCATTAAACATTTTTCTAAATTGTCTTTATTTTATTTTCATAGCCTTCAAAAACATTTTCTTTGCGACGAAATGACGTCACGAGGAATTGACACTACGACGAATTGATGCTGCGACGAATTGACGATGCGATGAATTGTGCGCGACGAATTGACGCAGCAGTGAACATTCACTTATACGCAGTGTACGGAAAAAATTTCAGTACTACTTTTTCTAAAAGTGATATTCTGCTTAAAAATTCTGCGAACATTTTTATTCAAAATAGGTGCCGCTAAAAATAATTACTATACATTGCGTATAAATGGGAAGTCATATTGTACTAGTATGACAATATCATTAAGCTCGCTTATTAGGTTTATGGATATGACGCTCTTAGAATGTGAATTTCTAAACCCCAAAGACCTCTTAATCACTCGTTGTGATGAAATTCTTCGGATCTTTTTCGAAAAATCCAGTACGAAAATATAAATGTAGAAGACTTGTAGAATAATTTAGATAAATAGCATGCGATTCTGCGTATAATACAATGCGATTTTGAAACAGATAACACGAAACTTTAATAAAATATATACTCCTACTGTTATAAATTTCGTTGTTCATACATTACATTTATCTTTCACGGTGATAAAATTCTTTCATCATTATTTAATGGGAAGTAAATCTTTAAATGTAGGATGAAGTAGATTGTGTAAGATTGCTTATATAACTGTGATGTTAAAACATCTGCTGTAGTTTATTTTTCACATATGTATTCCTTCATTTATTATTCATTAAAGCAAATTTAATTAAAGTAAATTTAATTTTTAAAATGTTTAATGTTTTTAGTTATTATAACAATTCTCATATATGTTATCGTACTCATTTTTTGAAATGACAATGGAGATTTATTTTTTAATATTGATTACTCCACTTTTTAATTAATTATTTATTTTTCTGTAATTATTAATAATTAAAAAATACTCCATAATAATTCTACATTAAAAACAGACACAGCATCTTTTGCTGCTTAATTTAAGCACAAATAGATTTTTAGTGTATTTGATAAACAATTTAAGAATATATATTGTAAAAATCTATTAAATTTTTCAATTGAAAACGATTTTCACCAACGTACTATACATCTGACAGTATATCGGCTATTTTTCGCATGATAATAATAATTGAATTTTTGCTCACATATATAGTTGGGAAGTGGATTGCAGTTTTATAGACCAATGAAACTACATGGCAAGGAGAGAAAAGAAGAAAAAATGGGGAAAAGTCTGAAGATTTTTTATTTAATTAAAAAATAGAAATGGAAGAAATTTAAATGAACAAACATTTTTTTTTTATTTAACCTTATATCGCTTCAAGTTGGTGCTTAAACAAAATGTAAAATTCATCATATTTTGTTAGTTACAAGTTTCAGATTCCACATTTGGCAAATTTTCACATGTAATAATATTTTTAATGCCTTCAATCACGAAAAATATTTTAATATAGGATGTATAATTATAAAAAGGTTTCTTTAAAATTTTAAAGAAATATAAATTGAATTGAACATACTTGTCAATAATATAATATATTTGAGCAGTATGTCAATATTGAGAGAAAAAACTAATTACATATCTTCAAAAGTGTTTTGTTTCTTTTTCTTTAAATCGTTTAATAAACTTTCTAATATAAAGGACTTAAATTAGGAATAATGATAAATTTATTCACACACCCAGAAAAAAGTTTTGTTGAATCAATAAAAATTTGGTTGACCCAACAAAACTTTTTGTTTAAATATGTGTCAATGGAAATTTTGTTTGAATCAACAAAAAAAATATTGTTAATTTTTTTTGCAATTCCAAAAAAAATTTTTGTATCGTCAGCAAAAAAATGTTTTTTGCTGCAACAAGTAAAATGCAACAAGTAAAATGGTTCAATTTTACTTGAATTAACAAAATTCTTTTTGTTACATAGATATATGCTATGTGTTATTTTAACAATCTATTTTCTTTTTTCAACAAAATATATTTTGTTTGTTTAAATAATAAACTATATTATATTACGAACTTGTTTTGTTTATACTACAAACACTTTTGTTGAATGAACCAATCTAAATACGCAATTTTAACTATTTTTTAATTCATTATCAGCAGTGAATTATGCCTGTAAACCTTGAATAACAACAAGTGAGTTTTTATCCTGCTTTTTTGCAAGCGCAGACAGAGATAGTGAAAATTGCCGAAGCCGTGACTCGATCCCGGGTCCTCTGAACAGCGCTCTGAGGCTCTACCACTGAGCTACAAGGAGCGATATCTGAGCTCGTCATTTCTCACTCTTATATATGTCGGAACGGCTGCAAACGCAGCACAAGATGGAAATGTTATCAGGAGCACGCAAATTTCTGCGGAAAACATGAGACGACAATACAAAGCCCAGCATACGGCAACACATAGTTAATTTTTAAGTCATTTTCAGAAGTGAATTACGCCTGCAAAAAGCAAGATAAAAAATTCACTGGTTATAATTCAAAGATTACAGGCGTAATTCACTGCTGAAAATGAGATAGAGCTATTGCAGAAATCGTGAAAAATGCAGCATAGCAGAGCCACCTGTAGCGCGATTTACACCAAAATCTAATCAGCAACAATTTATATCAGAAAGTAACTGGATATAAAGTTTTATTAAATTCCGTCAATTAGTTCTTAAGATAGAGCGCCCATAAAATTTTTGTTACATACAGACAGATAGAAGTCGAAAATTTTCATGATTCCAATACTTTATTCTTGTAAAGATAGAAGAAAGTAATAAATGGGACAGGGAGATTTTTAAAACTACCTTGGTCCGTCCCAATGAAAAAAGTTTTAATTATCCAACAATTATGTGAATCCTTTCATTATATAGCTATATAAGTCAAATAAATCTAGTTACGTGAAAGAGTTACAGTAAACAGTACTACTACACAACAATTTAAAGTTTGCAAAAACCACAAAATTTTGCTGGAATTACAAAGTTATTGTAAAATTAAAAAAAACAGATTTTGTTAATTCAAGTAAAATTGATGAAATTTTGTTAACATTTTGTAAGAGTGTTAACAATATTTTTTTTGTCCAAGCAATAAAACCAATTTTTTTACTTCAACTAAAAATTTTGCTAAAACAACCAAACTGTACTCAACAAAACATGTTTCGTTGTTTTAATCAATTCCTTTTTCTGGGTGCAAATTGTATTCAAAACTCTTCAATTTGTAACGCATGAATTTTTGTAGAAATATTAACGAAATTTCCTTATTGATAAGATTTTAAATTATTGATATTGCAAGAGTGAATTTTAATAATGTGATATGAACATGAAGAACGTTTTTCTTAATACGTTACTGTATAACTAACGTTTAAATAATTTTTATAGCTTTTACAAATTAACACAAAGCTGTCATAATTAGTAATCATCATTCCTTTTTCATTTGAGATATATGTCACCTTTAAAGTGTTTAGAAACTGAATTAATGAACAAAACTCAATCTTATGTTTAACTTGTAGTTCACATCATTATTTAATTTCTGAGTTATATATATATGGAGTAAGTACTTTTAAAATTACAGTACTTGAATGAATAATTAATGCGAAACTGCTTTGTGACGCGCTTTGTTTAAAAGCTTAAATTAATTATTCTTTGTCGTATTTTTTACAGATATGTATTATCGAAATATTTCTACGAAACACGTGTTATTTTGCTATTAAATTTAAAAATTAAATATTTGTAGTTTTCCTTAATAAGAAATTTTCATAAAGGATAAATATTTTTTAGTCCTATGTATTTTTTTTTACATTTAAATTATTCATTAAAATACGTGAATAGATACTGATGAAATATTTCTGTGTCTTTTATAATGAAGATATGCATTAATAGAAATTATAAATAGTAAATATTTGTCATTGTTATGTATATTCTAGAAATGAAAGAAAATTATATATTTAAAGATATTTTTTTTATTTATTATTCATTTAGTTAGAATTATTAAAGCTTTTTTTTAACAATTAAAATTGTGCAATTTATTGATATCAATGTATCAGCAGGAAGTCTTTTCAAATATTAAATATATTTTATACTGAAAGGATAAATGAAATATTAACATAAATAATACGATTCGTATTATATGTTTTAAAGTAACTGTTTAAAGTACAGTTATAATTTTAATGCTAATGACAATTTAGCCATTTTATTGTTATATGTGTTTTTTAAGTGAATGACTATTTATTTTACGCATGCCGTTAATGATAACCAATAATGTAATTATCTTACATAATAATGAAAAATTTACATGATACAACGGGTGGCACATGTCATATTTTTAATATTTCGATGTAATTATAATTTATTTTGAGAAGAAAGTTTAGTTTTATAAATTATTTTGTCTTTGTAATCCAGTACAATAAATATACGTATGTTAATCATTTCTTTTAATTTACCTAATAATAGCATTATCGTTCACAACGATAAAAATTTCACCTAATACAAAATATCAGCGATGCAGTGACGCATATAAATATTTAGAAATACTTCATTATATTAGTAATTTTAATAATACAGATTTTTTTTTTATGTTTTCTGCTACAATTAGAATAGAAACATTTATTTTAGACATTTCGTTGATTATAGGTAGTTTTTAATGTTTATCTTGGCATGAATTTTTTCTCCAATTTAAAGAATCGTGCAAATTTTGTGAGTTGAATCTTTTGAGTTAAGTAATGAAAATTTCGATATTTTTTTAATGTTTTGACTATAAAGAGTTTTTTTTTTATATTTGTTATGAATTAAATATTTGTAAAATTTAATATTTATAAATATTTAATAAAACACTCTTCTCATATCCGAGATGGTCAATTTCTAACCTGTGTTCAATTCAGAAAACTTCCTCCATGAGGAATTTTTGAAGCTACTGGAGAACATTATGGAGTTATCAATTAAGGGGAGGATTGGAAATTTGAAACAATTAATAATAGAAAAAAACAACTTCATGTAGTGGCCAGAATACGATACTCAGAGAGAATTTTCTCCCGCGCTCACAAAAAATTCGTGAATTGAACGAATTTTCCCTTGATTATATTTCGTCAAAACACAAAATTTACTATTTAATTAACCCATTTTGTCCCAAAATACAAAAATGTACAAATCTAACATAAAAATTAAGCTAAATCATCCAGTCTAAAGCTGCATTTTCGTACAATCACAGGAATGTGCCGGCAACTGTGCTGCGTTGTACTTTTTCGTATTAGAAATAAGATTTTTACGTATATTATTTTTCGCCCCTAACACGAAAATTTTGCAAACCTAAATTCAAAATTTACTGAAATTCTCCCTTTAGAAAACGGTATTTTCTCAAATAACAGAAAAATCTTTTGCAAATCATTGGAGTTTTCCCCAGAAACCTGCTGTCAGTACTTTTTATATTTTTGGACAAAAATTATATTGAAGATGCGGTCCAACTCTTAAAATCATCATTCTTTTTGTCACATTTATAAATCAGTTTCATTTGTAAAACCATAAGTTTTGAAACTGTTCTTATTCGTAAATCAGAATGTCTATTAGAACCTTCTTAAAATATTGTACAATTAAGCATTTTGGGGCGATACGAGACAGGAAAAGAAATGCCGTCATTAGGATGTTATGGGTTAAGATGCATCCTACTTACGGGGAAATTAAAATCGTTTTTCGTTTCCTAATTATTTAAATAACAATATTTGCAAATTTCACATATAATTTGAGCAAAAATAACTTCATAAATGTGTCAGAAATGTTTAGGATCGTTGAGCGAAAAAAAAAAAACACTTTTAAAGACATTAATAAGACATTATATACTTGTACGATATATTTTGTTTATATTTAAAAAGTACTTTAAGTACATTAGAAACAATAACGGCATCTACATTATAAAAGTACATATCATGCCATCTTTCAAAAGAAATATCTGGTTGACCACTTCACATTTCAGAAACCAGTAGGCTATTTTTTCTCAAAAATACTTTTTTGACTAAACTGCATAAAAATTATCTTTTTAGAAAGATGGTGAAACAAAATTTGCTTTTTGATATGTGAGTTATATTCGAATACGTAGAGTAAAAGGTCAAAATATGGGCTGAATGTTTCATTTTTAGGTCATACAAGCTATAAAAATTCACAGAAACACCCAGTGTGCAAATTCATACGATGCGAAATTTGGTAATAAGCCTTCAAATTCTACCATTCATATTGGGTGAAACCCCCAGTGACTGATACTTTAAGGATTTTTTCTTGTTCAAATCACTATTACAAAGTTTTAAATCTATTTTATACATATCTTTGTTTTTGTAAATATAGTAAAGATACATTAAAAAATATTGTTGACAAAATTTTGAAAAAATTATAATTTTTATTACTAAAAATTAATTTTTACCATAACTATGGTCTGTATCTCCAGTAACTGACACTATCTTTTTTTAAAAAAACCAATAGTTGAAAAATAAGTTATAACAGTTAAGACAAAAAATTTTCCACTAGATGACATTTCAATGCAGAGTTTTATAAGAAAATGCTTATTTGAGTTAGATTTCTCCTGAAGTGTCAGTTACTAGTGAAGTGTCAATAACTGGGAGTTTCACTCTAGAATTGTTTCGTTTAAAAAAGAACAAACAGAAAATCCATGTGAAGTTTTATCACAAAATATACATAGGTAATAGAAAAAAGAAACTGCCTTTTTTTTACTTCAAATGTTAATAAGGTATTTTGATACTTTCCGGAAAATCTGTACTTTATCAACAGGCAAATGCAAAGGTCTAAAATAATTGGAATTTACATATGAAGAATAAAGAAAACACACAAAAGAGATCTCAAGAAATAGTAACTAAATACAGAAAACAAAGAGAGCTTGTTTTATAATTTAATGGAAATTTTAATTACACAATCTAGGTACACCTTTAATGGTACATAAAAAATAATTTTGGAATAATCTTTTAAGAGTTTTCTGTCACACACATAAAAAAAATTAACGAAGCTTAAAAGATATGAAACGCTCAAGATTATATATTAAACGAGGAATTTGGCTTCTATAATAGCACTCCCATTCTATTTTTCTTCGTAGATAAATAAAAATAATAATAATCCCCACAGCTGAGAGCTTCTTAATTCTTAATACAAAATAATTTACTTCTCTATCCTCTGAGAATTTCTGCTTTCAGAAACAAAAATAAGTAAAAGTAACTACAATTCTTTGGATTTCATTTCGAAATCTAAAAACAAAGTTTGAAAGTTTATTTGAAAATTAATAAAAGGCTGGGCCATTAAGATCTTTCACGTACAAAATTTAAATGCTCAAAATAAAAGAAAATGCACTTGAAAGATAATTAAATCTTTAATTACATAGTCAGTCAGTAATAAAGAAGCTGATATTTTAAAAGTTATTTCATTTATTTCAAGTTGCAATATCATTTAAATGTTTTCTCTCTTGAACAAACAGGTAATAAGTTGTTAGCCTGATATAAACGGCACTAAATAATTATGGTTACAAATTAAACAGTATAATTACATTCTTTAATTGTCTTTACGATATAAAGACAATTAAAGAATGTAATTATACTGTTTAATTCTGTTTTTTTTATTATTTATTTATTTATTTATTTTAAACACAAGTATGATAATTCTTTATCGTACTGCTCAGCTTTTTTTAAATTTCTAAAAACAGAAAATTTATTCTTTCAGGAGTCTGAGCTTTCTGTAGAAATAAAAATAAAATTTTCTGGATACCTATTACGAAATTTAAAAACATAATATGATATTTTTTTTTGAAAAAGGATTGCGCTTTCAATGTATTTCACATGTAGAACTGAAGTACCAGAAGGAATAAAAAACTTGAAATTTAATCTAAACGTTTATTGCACATTCTGTTTGCAACTAACAATACAGCTTTCATTTATGTTATTTTACATTTTGTGTTGAAGATTGCTTTTCATATTTAGATTCCCCTACAAAACGTAAATAAATAATGCGAAATTGTTAGACAGAGAGAAAAAATGTTAAAAAAGGAAGTTTTAACGCCTGAGATTGATTTTTAATTACATAGTCAGATTCAGCAAAATGTTATAAATGTGCTGATTGCTTAATTCTACAGTGATTGTCCGCATTCAAACAGCAAGAAAAACAAGTAGCGTGAAAATTGGATAATTTAATACTAAATTGAATTGCTCTTAGTAGGATAAAAACAATTATCATAGACACATTTGTTATATATTCCTTTTAAATACTAAAAAGGTGTAAATTAACAACATAATAAATACACAGTAAAATAACTCTTATTAAGTTGTTTGACATGTTTCGGCTCCCTTCAAGTCATTTTCAAAAACAAATGAGAATATTCCGTAATGGTACGGTCTTTGAAGTTATTATTTTAAAATGCTATCATTTATATTCATGTCCTTTTTTAAAAATTACGAACGTTATATTTATTTCTACTTGGTTGTTTATTTTCATATCTTCAACCATGGCTAACTTACTCGAGCCACAATTTCGGTAAGTTAAAAGTTGCCGCATCGTTACATAGTGTATTTTCGTGTTAGTATCTCTATGGTTTCTCTTATTATGGATGGATAGTATAGACTGGAGGGAAAGTTTTTTAATTTCATTGAAATTTATTTGGATGGTTTTTTTCTTGCTATAATCTTGCCAAGGCTCTGTTTTTTCTATTATACTTAATATCAGCTATATGCTCCATTTTTAAAAACAACCTAATAAAAGTTATTTTACTGTGTATTTATTACGTTGTTAATTTACACTATTTAGCATTTAAAATAAATATATTATTATAAGGTGTTATTATTTATTATATTGATGTGGATTAATTTGACCCAGTTTAATAACGTTTCAAACCAGAAAATTTATTTGATGAATTTTTATTTATTTAATTTCAGATTTCGACGTGGAATATATTTAAATTAATTTCTCTAAAAAATTTCTTGTGCGAAACATATTAAGCTTGGGTCGAATTAAACTACATATTATGGAAGACTAGTCAGACGTTAATACCTCTGTATTTGACGCTGAAGTTTATCGCACACCAAGATGTTTCTCAACAAAGTATCATTAAAGTATACAATTTAAAATATTATTTTAAAAAAGGAATATTGTGCTTGTGAGATTTATTTAAAAAATATGTTCATTTTTCATTTATTTATGATATATAGCTTTGTAAACTAAGGATATTCAGTCTTTTTGCATAAATTTCGATTGCCACCATAAATTCTGAAAGGTAATTTTCGTCTTAATTCCAAAATTACTGTTATAAAATAATGCAGTTTTTTTTCTATACTAAAATAGCGGTATCTTGATGATCCACGGACCACAGGTTGAAGATACCCTATTGTAAACAAAAAATAAAAATAAAATTTAAAGACTACGTGCGCAGAATTTGTAAATCCACAGACTTTGTTATTCGAATTATAACGACACTGATATTCTAAGAGTTTTACGGAAAACACTTTGGGCGAGTATTTGCAGCTCTAATTTATCTGTATATATGAAGGTTTGTTTGCTAATCTGCCAATTGATAAATTTCGCACGAGATTACGGTGGGAATAACTAATTTTGGTAAAATGTGTGAAATTGCTTGTTTTTGATCAGATCAATTCGTACGATGGAAATTAGTTCAATACAGATAAGCGGACGTTAATAAGATAATGTTTTTTTAGACATTAATTTTCTCTAACCTAATATTTTATAAAATAAGTTTTTTTCATTTGTAATGTATATATATATATATATATATATATATACATTATATATATATACATACATATATATATATATATATATATATATATATATATATATATATATATATATATATAATCCTTTCAATATTCATTATTGTGATGTATATTTTAAGGGGGGAGATCACGTTGAGCAGCCTGAAATGGACAATAATTAAACCAGTGCGAAAAACTCTGTAGTTTGAAAATCAATGAATGAAATACAAGAATGTTTTTTCTATAATTTCACACATTCTTGTGGTTAAACAAAAACACTCAAATTATACACATTTAGCAATATTAATTAATTAAATGATAACGACAAAAATGTCTTTTTAAAACTATAAATACTAAAATATGCATTTTGCGCAAAAGATTTAAAAAATTCTACTGCAGACACATACTTAATATTTCATTTATTTTTACTTATACTACTATATTTTACACTGAACCTAAATTTAAAAGCATATTTTAAAGCATTCATTAGCATAATTAACGGCTTTTATAATGACATTCACTAAATTTACCAAACATTTTAAATTTAATTTTTGAATACAAAATTTACTATGGCAAAAATCAGACTAAATTTAGGTTCAGCATAAAAGTACACATGAAAATTAATTATACGCAAAATTTCAAGGTTCTGTGATAAGTAGTTTTTTAATGAGAGTGCGCGCAATGCCAAAAAACATTGTTTTGAGAAAAAGGCTTCAAAGGTAACTTTATAGCATAACAGGAAATGGCTTTTTACAAGATATATTTAGCTATAACTTCTGTTCTATTTAGAATTTTGGTAAAATTCTTTTTGCAGTGTATTTGTAACATTTCAAGGCACCCATGCTAATTTTTTTGAAAAATCTATTTTTTTAAATCTTTAACGTGATTTCCCCCTTAAAGTATCCGCAAAGGGAAACTGAAATTCGTAGAAAGCCAAATCAGCAAAAATTAAAATTTTTTATGTAGATCATTGGCGTAAAAATAGACAATAGTGCATCCAATTACACATGAATTTGAACTAATATAATATTTTTGTTTATTAGAACCAAACTTTATTTCTTAAAAATTGGAGAAAGTTTTTCTGTGTATAACTTATAGTGGATCGAAAGGACTGTACAGAAATTTTATTTTCGAAATTTTTTAGATCTTTCTTGATACATTGATTTTCATGAAAAAAAACATTTGGAACATATTTTGCAATTAAAAGAATTATATCCAAAACTAACGGCTTGGGAATTAGCTATTGGTTATTAAGCAGAAAGGAAACCATCTATAGTTGCATTTTTATGATAATTTCTTTGCTACAACTTTCATTAGTAAATAAAATATTCATAGTGATTCCTCTTCTCCCAAAACTAACGGCTTAGGAATTAGCTATTGGTTATTAAGCAGAAAGGAAACCATCTATAGTTGCATTTTTATGATAATTTCTTTGCTACAATTTTCATTAGTAAATAAAATATTCATAGTGATTCCTCTTCTCCCAAAACTAACGGCTTAGGAATTAGCTATTGGCTATTAAACAGAAAGGAAACCATCTATAGTTGCATTTGTATGATAATTTCTTTGCTACAATTTTCATTAGTAAATAAAATATTCATAGTGATTCCTCTTCTCCCAAAACTAACGGCTTAGGAATTAGCTATTGGTTATTAAGCAGAAAGGAAACCATCTATAGTTGCATTTTTATGATAATTTCTTTGCTACAAATTTCACTAGTAAATAAAATATTCATAGTGATTCCTCTTCGACCAAAACTAACGGCTTAGGAATTAGCTATTGGTTATTAAGCAGAAAGGAAACCATCTATAGTTGCATTTTTATGATAATTTCTTTGCTACAACTTTCATTAGTAAATAAAATATTCATAGTGATTCCTCTTCTCCCAAAACTAACGGCTTAGGAATTAGCTATTGGTTATTAAGCAGAAAGGAAACCATCTATAGTTGCATTTTTATGATAATTCCTCTGCTACAAATTTCACTAGTAAATAAAATATTCATAGTGATTCCTCTTCTCACAAAATAAATGGCATTTTATTCACTCCCCCCCCCCCTTGAGAATTTTGAGAGAAAGCACTAACAATATGGATAATTCTCTTTTTCAGGATATTCTTCATGGACATAAAAATATAAAAAATAGAGTATAGAAAAAAAAATATTCGCACTGAATAATTAAATTCTTGAGCAAGTAAATGCTTAAAAATAATTGGATTTGCTCTACCCCACACTTTGAAGATTGTAAGACAAAGAAAAATAAGGAAATATATAACATGAATGTAGCATTCCCTTCCCCTAATTTTGTTAGAACGTTCCGTTTTTCTAATATATATATACTTCAGTATCTTCTTCACTGACATGCATTTTTTTCTTTCTGTAGAAAAGGGAGCATGGTAAAAAGGATGATCACTGAATATTTAATTATTTGAGAAAGCAAAAGCTTAAAAATAATTTGATTTTTTCCACCCCACACTTTGAAGATTCCGAGAAGAAGAGAAATAAGCAAATATGCAAAATGAATGTCGCATTCTACTCCTCTAAATTTATTAGAACGTTCTGTTTTCTTAAAATATTATACAATGCTCTCTCTATTTCAAACTGGCAAAATATATTGAACAAATTACTATACTTCCAATTCTACCGAATTACACGTCTTCTCTTGTTCATAAAAAACAACTCTAATATAAAACAATCAATATTCGTTGATATTTTATCCAATCCAGATCCTTTTTCATCTGTTTAGGAATGTTTTTATGTTGATCAAAGATAAGCTTGGTATAAAAAGGAACTTTTTAAGCTTTTGAACTACAGAGTACAGATAATTAGATTGTTAGTAGCACAGTTTCGAATATTCGAAATTAAGAAGAAACAAGAACGAAAAATCATGCGTCAAGCATAGATTATGTAACACTTTCCAACGCTTCCAAAATAATTTTACAAATCATACCGTTTAATAAGCTGAAAGATAACATCTAAGTAATCCGAATACTTTTATTCAGCCCTGTATAGGATCTATAGATTTGTATATATACTACATAGGATGTTAAATTTTAGTTCAGTTAGGAAACGCGTAGCACAGTTTAAAATTCTCCGTCTGCAGTTAAATAATACGGAAATGTGTTCGCGAACTTTTGTACTTCCCTGTATAGGATATACAGAATTTATACACACCACATAATAGACAAAAAGAGAGTTAAAATTAAAATCGCGATCAGTAACTTAAAACGCACTTCCAGGAATTATTGTTAACTTACAGTAGAGAATTCTTTTGTGTGTCTCTGTAAATGAACGATGACTGCTGTACACACACTATTCTGTAGTAAGCCTCTTGAAATACACCTTAGTGATACATATAAATTTCAATGCGTTTAAAATGGGGAAACATTATTTAAATAAACCGCAGACGATTTTTCTCCATAGACGTAATGTAACAGAATTCTTTTGACTGTCCCTGTAAAGTAACTATAAGTGCTATGCACACCCTATTCCATATTAAGCTTCTTCTAATGCACCTTAGTGATATATATAAATTTCAATGCGCTTAAAATAGTGAAACATTATTTAAATAAACCGTCAATGATTTTTCCCCATAGACCGCAATGTAACGGAATTCTTTTGAGTGTCCCTGTAAAAAAACTGTAAGTGCTACACACTTCCGTTGAAATAGGGAACATGCTATAGATAACGACTATAACATATAAAAATTGCAGAGCAATCCGAGCATATTTACGGGAGTTAGAGCACGGATAGACGGCAGACGACAGACGGCCAGACGGCAGACGGCCATACATCCAGACAAACCGAAGTTATAAACACTTTTCAACTAGGTTGGAAAGTGTTAAAAATAATGAAGCACAAAATTCATGTTTTTTTTTTTAATATTTGTTATTAAAGTATTATGATGATATAAATATTATGCAACACAGCTGGAAATTTTGTAAAGCAACATAAATGGAGTAAGCATCATTAATATTTCTGCTGTCAATTTTGGATGGTAATATATATGTAGAACAACATGTAAAAACTATGTATGGTTGGTTCTTCTCTAACGTAATTAACCATCAAATGAATTTTGCAAATATGTTGACTTCAAATTTTCTAAAACTTATATTCAACCAATATTTTCTTCGTGTACTCTATAATTTACTTACAGTTTCGAACATTAAAATTTAAAGTAAATTAAAACAAAGATAAAAATTAAAACATGATAAAAAACGTAAACAAATGGCGATATTATATAGAAATGCGATTTAAAATTCAATACTTAGTGATTGAACCCTTAATTTTTGCAAATGTGTTTTTATTTTTTTTAATATTTTAATAATAGCAATGAAAATACAACTTTGTTTATTTAGTTTAACCCATAATAACTACATTTAAATTTTCAAAGTAAAAGATATCGGAAGATAGTAATGACAGAGTTTGAAGAGAATCATATTGAATACTAGGTATTTGCAATTCAGCATGCAGCACTGTTTTGGTAAATACAGGGTGTTTCACAAAGGACCCCTAACTTTAAAAATCAATAACCCGGAAACGGTGATAGATAGAACCATGAAACCAGTGGTATGTTTATTAAAAAAATCGTAAGAATCTTATACGTAAATCTCAAAATTAAGTTAAAATAGCACCGATAGATTGCGCTGAGAGCGTTAAGAATCCTTCTAAAGAGAGTTCAGAAGCATAGGAAGACTAGCCGTCGAAGGTTTCGCCATTGAAATATGACCGCTATTTTCGTATAGTGAAAATAATTCGCATCGGCTACGTTGCCTGTCTGTTGGATTTTTTTGAAAATCTCACGAATTGTTTTTCCATCTGGGCCTTTTGAGACTTGAAATCACGTTTGAAAACTTCTCCTTGTGGCAGTAGGACTCTGATTTAATCGGTGGTACTCCAACACAATAAACACACGTTCTTCCACGGTATGCATCACTTTCGAAATTATTTTCACTATACGCTAATAGCGACCAGATTTCAATGACGAAATCTTCGACGACTAGTTTTTCTATGCTTCTGAACTCTCTTTAGAAGGATTCTTAACGTTCTCAGCGCCATCTATCGGTGCTATTTTTAACTAAATTTTGCGATTGACGTATAAGATTCTTACGAATTTTTTAATAAACATACCACTGGTTTCATGTTTCTATCTATCATCGTTTCTGAGTTATTGATTTTTAAAGTTAGGGGTCCTTTGTGAAACACCCTGTATAATCGTACGTTTTTATTTTTAACTATTTGTCTCTTTACCTCCAGTGACTTTTTTAATCCTAGTAGGCCCTTTCAGAACTAGTTTTTATAGTTAATGAACCCCTTTGACCCAAAAGTTAATCCACGAAATTTTATACTACTAGCTGCAATGGTCATTCATTAATGCAGTTTCTAAACTCTCCTCTTTAATTAAACTTACTTCCTATACAATAAATCCATTTTTGTTATTCACCATTAGATTAGTCCTCAACTGTTGGTTTTAGTATAGTCCCAATTGCCAAATGCAAAAACCCTTCAAATGTTATTCTTCATTTAATAAAACCAATTCATATCAAAATAATATATTATTTTAAACTTTTCATAAATTGAATTAAAAATTCAATTTACGGTCCATCGTCTGATAAATTATATTTGGAAGTACTTTCACTTTGCTCTAACAGGTAAAACACTGAACATGCCAGTTGTGTATGACTGAAACTTAACGAGCTGTGAAAATTTTGATGTTTTCTAGAAAAATAAAACGTACTTTTCGTTGGCAACACTATTTTACAACAGTGATCTTCGTCTTAATTAATCACATAATTTCGGCGATCAAATAAGGCAAAGATTACTATTGAAAATACTGGTGCCATTTTTAGCCGCTCTCCAGAGCTTCAGACAACTGATGTAATGCCAAAAAAATAGTTATACATTTATTTTTTAAATTTTAGATGGGATAAAATAGCAAAGTAGCAAATTTATATCACGAAAACTATTTTCTAACTATAAATCTGCTTTCAATTTGTCCTCGTTAAATTTAGGCGATTTCAAAATCTATTTCTTAAATTTATTAAACATTTTCAGAATAGTAAAATAAATTCGCATTATTTTACTATTTTAACAAGTGTTTTTTTAGTTTGAAAAAAAAGAAATACATAAACCTATAAAGCCATTGTACGCTCCAATAAGTATTTCTTCATCAGTATTTTCTTTATATAGCTTCACACGATGAAAATGTTTGATCTTCACACAATAAAATATAAATCATAGCCTTTAATTTTTCCTTGTTAAATTTGGTGCGATTTCAAAATCTCTTACTTAAAATTATTTAAAAAAATCAGGCAAGTAAAATAAATCCGCATTTTTTTACTATTTTAACATTGGTATTTAAAATGTATTTTTTAAGTTTAAAAATAAATATATAAAAACTTTAAAGCCATTGTACGCTCCAATAAATATTGCTTCATCAGTATTTTTCTTTAAATAGCTTCACACAATGAAAATGTTTTATTTTAAAAATGTTAAATGATGAAATTTTACATCCAATCCCTCTAGAAAACTGCGTTATTTTTAAATAATTCTTAAATAATGCTTTTAAAGAATCTTTAATAGAAGTTGTATAAAGGTATTGTTTTCATCTAATTTATTTTGCAAATATTTTTTATGTCGTCCTTTTTTAATTCGACCGAATTTTCTCTTTTGAAAGCCTTAATAAATTAATGCATATTATAACGTAAAAATAAAAATAAAAAAAATAAATAATAAATTAAGATATTTTTAAATACTAAATACTACTAATTGCTTGATTTTAAAGTGTTCCTAAATATGTTTCCTAAGTTTTAAAAAATATATACATAAAAGCAAAAGTGTTCTATGTTAATCATATAAATCGGTTCCCATTTTACTAAAAACAAAAAGCGTTTTTTATGTTTCATATTTTGTTTTATTTAGCAAAATCCGGTTGAGTTTATGAAATGCATCATAAAGTGTTTTTTAGCAATATGTTTTAGTAGGCTAATGCTAGCAGAAGTAATTAAAAACAAATTTCAGAGTTTGCTCTTTAACTAAGCAATTTCATTAATTTTGAAAAATAATAAATAAACTTTTAATCGAAAATAAATTAAAAAATAAATTAAAGTACATTCTACCGTATAATATGTGGGTCAAACATATTTAGACCCCGAAATAGTATTTAATAAAATATAGCTTAATGTTTCGTCATAATTATTTCACCTATTAATTTAATTTAATTTAATTTTTTGTGGTTCGAAATTTGTTTTTTTAGTCGCGCAATTACGTCAGAATATACAGTAATAAACAAATATAACTGCAATGATCATTTCAAGTGATTGAAATGTATTATCTAGCATGTTCCACAATTAAATGGAGACTATGAGAGTAACGTTAGTTTTATAAAATGTTTTTTTTTAACCTATCCGTCTATTACCTGTTTCGATTCCCAATTGACGAAAATGTAAGGACATTTTGAGAAAAAAAAATGCTTTTATAATGAACGTGAAGAAAGGTATTTGTTAATTTTGAAATCAATTTGTTCGTAAATTCTTGTGGCCATGAATTATTTCAACGTTTTAGCCCCACAACTATTTTGTCCGTTAAAGGGGTTAACAAGGCAGAAAATCATCAATATATCAAACGTCTGCTTTTGTACATCTTCATATCTAGAAAAGAAGTTCCATGGACATTCTCCGTATGGCGAATCTTTCTACAATTCTTATACATATTTGGCTTAACCACTTCGCTCCCAGCGTATCATTTGTGCAACGCAGGAGACACAGAATTCCTGTGCCCAGCGATGCACCTTCGCAATGGGCTGAAATTAATATTATCAGATTTCTGTTTAGGTTAATGTCTATATAAATAGTAATAAACTATATCATGTGCTAAAAGCAAAATATTTTTAAAAAACCTTGGTTTTATTTGAATTATTTTCACGTATTTGATTTAATATATTTGAAAATGGTTGGGAAAATAGTGAATTTAGAGGATTGGCTCCAATGGAGAACTTAATTTTCACCGCAATGGTAGTGAAAGCTTTAATTTTCTAGTTGGTCGACTTGTAATTATATGAAAAATTTGAGAATTTCTAGTTCGACTAAATTACAATACATCCAATTCTCATCAATTACACTTCTTGTTTTACTCAGAAGAAGTAACTCTAAAATAAAACAATGAATAACTTTTGCTTTTATTCGTCGAATTCTGACCACCCTTCATCTTTTTAGGAGTGCTTTCATGTTGAAGAGGAGAAAATTTGATTAAAAAAAAGACTGTTTAAGATTTTTAACAAGCTTTAAGATAAATTAATTGGCTGCAGCACAGTTTGAAGTATCCGAAAAAAAACCTGTGACCGCTCCGCCTACAGGCACAGGTAGATTTCGAAGACACAGACCGTGGGTCGCTTGTTTATTGAGAATTGCAGAAGAAATGACCTATATGACATAATGCGGCAGTTGAGACCGCCCACTTCGAAATCTACCTCTGTTTGTAGACGGAGCTGGAAAGGATATACTTGTCAATATAAAAGTTGTAGATAATATTAAGACAATTTATAATAAATTGAAGCGGATTTGATATCTTGCAAATTGACGAAGTTATGAATTGTTTTCTTCTTAAACCTTTTTTCCCCCTTGAGGCCATTTTTAATTATATCAAAAATCTGTCATACATAAATTTTCGTCTCCTTTTCTAGGAGTGATAATAACTTTAAACGGATTCGATATACATCATAATTAAGAAGTTATGTTTTTTTTCTGTTTTCACAAAAATCCCCCCCCCATTTCCCCACCCCCCTTGGCCCGATTTTGTCCATTAACGAACTTGGCCGAGATTTTATGCCCCTTGATTTTATGCATCAGTTTGGAAGAGATTTGTGCAGAAATATGGAAGTTGTACTGTCCATAAAAAAGTGATATATACATATAGATAGATAGATAGATAAAGTTTTGAACTGGGGGGTAGTTTTGGGTTCTGGAAGTCAATTCGGCGTAGATCTGCAAAAATATTTCAGAAATTCCAACGTAGGGGAGAATGTAATAGGTAGTATTTCTTACGAAGTCTACCTAAAAAGAATACACTATGTGGCATAAAACGCATAATTTATTGTTATGATATTATTAATGTATTAGGAACGTATGTTCTAACATATTATTTAACAAAACTGGAATTTTGCAGAATAAGCACTATTATTTTTTTCTGCTGTCAATTTTGGATAGCATTAAATCTATCAAGCAACATGCACAAAATGCGTATCGTTATTCCTAAAAATTTTAACCCTCCACTAGATTTTGAAAATATGTTGGCATCGACTTTTCTCGAAATTTTCACCAGCCAATTTTATCTTTATCTATTCTAAAACTAGTTTCAACTTTTGAACTTTCAAGTTTAAAAATTATATAATACAAAGATAAAAATTAAAACACGCAAAATATATAAAAATACACTGTTAAAAATTTACAGCAAACTGTCCAGCCATTCGACCTTTTTTTGAAAAAACGGTCACGTAACAGTAATTTAACTGTATTTTGATCATAATATGGGCAATAATATGGCCAAATTAGAGTTAAATTACTGTTATGTAACCGTTTTCTATAAAAACAGTCAAATGACTGGACAGTTTGCTGCATATTTTTAACAGTGTAAAAATGGGGATATTATAGAGAAATACAATTCAAAATTTTATATATGTTCATTTAATCGTGAATTCTGCAAAAATATTTTTATTGTTTTTAATAATTTAATAATATCAAACAAATTACTACAATGCTTATTCATTTTAATTCATAATATCTACATTTAACTTTTAAAATTAAAACAGATTGGAAGATAGTTTTCGGGTAAATATTTTCTGTAGATTTTTAAGTACGTAGAATGTATCGTTTATTTACAGAAACATTCGAAATAATTCGGTTAGAGGACTGACTATGATTTTAACTGTGTATTTTGAATATGAACAATATGTATTTTGAAACTAAACATTTTAACCCTCCATTAAATTTTGAAAATAGGTTGACATCGACATTTCTTGAAATTTTCACCAGCCAATATTCTCTATATCTACTCTAAAATTTTGTCCACTTTTGAACTTTAAAAAAAATGCACAAATATAAAACTTGGAACGTAACAAAATATGTAAACACGTTTAGATATTATAGAGAAATGCAATTTAAAATTAAAATTTAGTCATCTGTGTGCAGAAATCATGAATTTCTGCAAAAATATTTTTTTATTCTTTCTAATATTTTAATAAAAGCAAAGCAATTACGATTTTTATATTCAGTTTTACTGATAATAGGGGAGATGGGGGATGAAAGGGACAAGGGATGGATGTGACGTTCTCAATATTTCAGGCAATAAACTTTTTTTTTAATTGCTTCCTATCCTTATAGATTTCACTACCATAGTGTGCTTCAGAACCAAAAGCAAGACCATATGGCTGTTTACAGTTTCCTTCAAATTATCATTTCCTAAAAACTCTGCTTAAAAGTTTTTTTTTTTTTTTACATTTGAAGTTACTTAAATATCGTATGCAATATAAACAATTAAGATATGTTGTAGTTTTTTATTTCAAGACTTAATAAAGGTAATTGAAATGAATGAATATTAACCATTGTGACAAAATAAGTTTTGAGACAAAATGGCTGACAATTGAATATATGCATCATGTGGATGATTGGGCATTTTAAAACTTAACTAATTTTTCGAATATTATGAGGTGTTTAGATCATATACAGAGCTGCACGAAAGAATTCGTACACGTTACAGGATGGACAGCAATTGCTGAAAATGAATTTTTACTGGGTTGTGTTTTTATTTAAATTTTTATTTATATATATCACGTTACTGTATGAATATGTTATGTGAAAATTTAGTCATCTGTGTGCAGAAATCATGAATTTCTGCAAAAATATTTTTTTATTCTTTCTAATATTTTAATAAAAGCAAAGCAATTACGATCGTTATATTCAGTTTTACTGATAATAGGGAAGATGGGGGATGAATGGGACAAGGGATGGATGTGACGTTCTCAATATTTCAGGCAATAAACTTTTTTTTTAATTGCTTCCTATCCTTATAGATTTCACTACCATAGTGTGCTTCAGAACCAAAAGCAAGACCATATGGCTGTTTTCAGTTTCCTTCAAATTATCATTTCCTAAAAACTCTGCTTAAAAGTATTTTTTTTTTTTACATTTGAAGTTACTTAAATATCTTATGCAATATAAACAATTAAGATATGTTGTAGTTTTTTATTTCAAGACTTAATAAAGGTAATTAAAATGAATGGATATTAACCATTGTGACAAAATAATTGTTGAGACAAAATGACTGACAATTGAATATATGCATAATGTGGATGATTTGGCATTTTAAAACTTAACTAATTTTTCGAATATTATGAGGTGTTTAGATCTTATACAGAGCTGCACGAAATAATTCGTACACGTTACAGGATGGACAGCAATTTCTGAAAATGAATTTTTGACTGGGTTGTTCTTTTATTTACATTTTTATTTAGATATATCACGTCACTGTATGAATATATTTTAAATTTCGATTAAAAAAAACAGTGTTGTGTGCGCATTTGCATGTTAAAAGTAACAAACATGTCAAATTTCAAATTTCTATCCTTAACAATTCCATAGAAATCGTAATTTAGAACGTTTTTAGAACGCTTTTCTTTCATTTCACGCTTTTCAATTTCGAATTTTTTTTTAGAACCCGTTCTTAAACACCCTATAAGTAACTACGATGCCAATTTTGAAGTTTCTGGTTTCTTTAGTATAATAAAAATGACAATTTTAGAACATTTTTTGCTCCTGCACCTCCTTGAGGATAGTTTCACCGACATAAAATATCACCTATGTTCGAGCAAGGATTTTCACCATCAATTTGCACACCATCATTTTTTAAATCGGTTCGGTAGTTCCAGCGATTATCCCTACAAACAAACAAACGTTACTTCTTTATAATATTAGTAAAAATTTTATTTTATAACACATATATGATGTAACTTTTACTGTAATTTAATAAATACACGAAAAGAATAAAGAATGGAGATTTTGAAATGAATATATACTTCTAAGTGATTTACATGGGTAGTTATACCTATTCTGCAATCAAGTCACACTTAAATAACTCGATAACTGCAATAATCAAATAATATTTATATGAAAGCGATTCCTGAACATAATACCTTCAAAAGCACTTCCAGAACATAATTCTATCAAACGCTCTTCAAATAAATCTGAAATACTTACGTAATCAATAAGCTTATAATAATATCCTGATTTGAGAGAATTTTACTTTACACGCGGCGGATGTTTCTGCGTGTTATATATTTAGGTGAGTGGGTTTAAGTATTCAGAAATCTGCAGTCGAGTATTAAAACCTGCAATTTACAAATAAAGCTACATTACAAATATAAGACAATAATTTTCGAATATGGATTCTGAAGGGAATAAATCACATTTACTTTTCATGTATGAGAAAAGAAGTTAAAAGTAGACTACCAATAGCAGTTATAAAGTCCATGTATTACTCCAAAGGATTTTAGAGTACAATTTTACTCATTGAGTTGTCGTGATATACTTAAGCAATTTGAAATTGGTAGCACCTTAATCAAATAAATATTAAATGAAATATTTTCACAACGTAATCTCGTGAAAAGCACTATAAATAAGGATGAAGCGCAAGGACAATTTTCAAATAGTAACTACAGATTTTCAGATTATTTTGACTTATATGAAATAGATTTCATGAATATTTCATATTACTTCATATTACTATATACGCATATTTATATTAGAAAATAATGATAAAAATTGTGTAAAGATGACAACATTGATTATTCCTGCAATGACATTGCATTTTGAAATTTTTACAATAATATACTCAATTTATTCTTAATTACCACCAATATACAAAATATTGTAAAACTTACCCTTGCATAAATATTATCTAAAATTTAATAAAACAAAGCATTCAATAAATCAGTAAGGTAGATTACCATATGAACTTTTAATGTGAATCCTGTCGTTGTATTATCTTGAGCAGTTTTCTGATGTCCAATTCAATTTGGTGTTATTGTTTACATCCAGAGAAAAGAAAATCTTATATAGTAACAAAAAAAAATGTTTAATGTTTTAAGCATAAAATTAGTTTATTTGATAATTTGTTTTTGCGAAATATTTCGTTTACTAATTTGATGTTCTTAGAACTTTTTTCCTGTAAAATATCCATTTTATTTTCCTAAATTTATGACAATTAGTTACACAGTTATATAGAACCTTTTACAAAACTACATAAACTATATAATGTTTCTGGTTAATTTGATATAAGGAACTAAAATAAAGTGCCTTCTGTTTGAAATGCGATTTTCTTTATTTTTTTATGTGAAAAGGATCCCTCATTAAAAATTACTCTCTTATACAAAAAAAAAGTTATTCCGTGTCTTCTATTAATTCTGTTATTAACGATTACCAAATAAAAGTTGCTGTAACTATTTTTTTTTTCTTTCTGACACATACAATATTTGCAGGCTAGTATTGTAGATATGATACTCCTTGTACATGATGTCAAAGACATGACATTTGTTTCATAATTTAATTTTAACGTAGTAAATATCTTGTTAACTGAAATCACGTTACTAAATTAAATTTTGTGCAATTAATATAACATTGTATTCTCTTTAATTTTATTATTTAACAATCTTTAATATATGTAGCTTGATAAGTTGGTATGATATTTATGTACAGGATTCCTTTAATAATTTGAAAAAGACTCAAAACTTTTAACACGTTTCTGAAACTTCTACGCTAACAATAACTAAAAAGTGGTTTTTCCACGCTGACGTGTGTACCTGCTGTCACTTTATGTGTTGTTTAGCAGCTATTTGGTTTCATTGTTGTTTTTGTTATTTCTTAAGTAGCTATAGATTTATTATTTCAACTTCTGAAATAACTATCAGCTTTAAATATTTTGAGGAAAAGTGTTTCAAATCCTAAGGTGTAGTTTTCACAAAAATGCGAAATATGCTGAAAACTATACGAAGAAAAAGGTAACAGTTTATCACAAATTATAAAGTTATATTTGCACTATACTGAGCCTGTGGTCTACGATTAACATATCACAAAATGCTTCCTGAAGCACACATGCTACGTAGTATTCAGTTTCAACAATTAATCGATATTGTAGAAGTCAAAATTTTCTAGTGAGTTCCTCATGTCTGTATTAGATCTATCTATGACAGATCAGAGCACATAACATATGTTAAAAAAATTAAAAAAACAGTGGCACTCCGGGAGTGACAACAGAAGTGAAAACTTGAACAATTACGTGTGTATTTTTTGAATCGTCAAGAAATGTTTTATTGTGTAGGAAATACATTTTGTCACAATTATAATATCTATGTTGAATTAACAGAAACGTCCATTGAATAGTGTAGCAGCACTACTGAATGCATTCCCTTTTCTAACTCTCGTAGGTGTATTTCGGGAACCAATAGTGCACAGGCAAGCACGCGGCGCACGACGCGCCCACCCCGCCCTACCTCATACCGAACTACACACAATATATGTACATACTTATATACAGAGGTGTCGGTTACAGTAACAGTGTCGCGAGTTCAATGGTTTTTTCCCCATCTCAAAAAATGCCCAACGCACCTAAAGAAGTTTTCACTTCAAAATCTCTTACACCGTGAGAATTTTTGGTTTACTGTCTAACTATTATACAAAGGGTACCGAATCCACTTAACGATTCAAGTTTCGATTTTCATAGTCAGTGATGCAAATTTATCGAATTTTTTAATACATCCTTTCCGAATTGTAATTTTAGTCTTATTAAATCGCAAAATTTTTCAATTAAATAAGACGAATATTACTGTTCGAAAATAGTGATATTCAAAAATCTGCTAAATTGGTAACGCTGATTGTAGTGTGTGGAATTCCGAACAGTTGATATCAAAATATCGGTCAAGCATTTTTTTTATAAATTCGAAAAAGTCCAGTATGAATATCTTACTACACTACAGTACATATAAGTTAACTTTTAGAATTTCACATGTTACTGATGTCGAAAACAATGAATTTCGGATTACGCAAATGTTACATTCATTGTACAATGTAAAACAATACTCTGCATACTGTAATATAAAAAAATACTGATTTTTTAAGTAGAGGGTGAAGAATATTTCAGTTCCCCTTTGTGGTGACACTGAAGAATGCGTCACATAAAGTAGAAAACATAACTAATTGTTTTCTAGATCTATTTTGTTGGTAACATAGGAAGTAATTGTTACAAAATGTTATACTCAAGAAAATTTTAAATACTTGGGCTAAAAATACACTAAATCAAGATCAAGTCGAATACATTTACAGACTTTAAAAAAAAAAAAAAAATTGGAAATTGTACGTCAAACGTGACAAATGAGGTGCGTTCATACTATAGCTAGTTATATAAATAATCAGATCTGGATGATTTTTAATTCTGTGAAATGAATTATATCGTCTGCAGATTCATTTCTGTAATAAAATATGTATCTCGATCGCTTGACGATTCAACCTCAGAATCTCCCGTAACAAAAAAGCACCGATTTTTAAAAAAAATTCAAAGTTCGTAATAAATATTTTTATTAGCATCTTCTAAAGTTTTGATTCAATTTTCATAAAATTTGAAATGTATCGACAAAATTCTGCAAAGATAATATATCTTAAATTTCAAATCATTCGTTTGCATAGTTTTTGCGTTGTTATATGTGGACAGACGGACAGACAGACGGACGGATCAGACGACGACAATAGGTGCTACGTATTTATATAATTCCGATCGCACCTAAAAAGCGGTTTTTCCAAACCTAAATGTGTACCTGCTGTCACTTTATGTGTTGTTTATCAGCTATTTGGTTTCATTGTTGTTTTTCTTATTTCTTAAGTAACTATAGATTTCTTATCTCATCTTCTGAAATAACTATCAGCTTTTATTATTTTGAGGAAAAGTGTTTCAAATCCTAAGGTGTAGTTTTCCCATTGCGATATGCGAAATATGCTGAAAACTATACGAAGGAAAAGGTAACAGTTTACCACAAATTATAAAATTATATTTGCACAATGCTGAGCCTGTGATCTACGATTAACATATCATAAAATGCTTCCTGAAGCACACAAGCTAGGTAGTATTCAGTTTCCGCAATTAATCGACATTGTAGAAGTCAAAATTTTGTAGTGAGTTTCTCATGTCTGTATTAGATCTATCTATGACAGATCAGAGCACATAACATATGTTAAAAAATAAAAAAAAAAACAGTGGCACTCCGGGAGTGCCGACAGAAGTGAAAACTTGAACAATTACGTGTGTATTTTTTGAATCGTCAAGAAATGTTTTATTGTGTAAGAAATACTTTTTGTCACAATTTTAATATATATGTTGAATTAACAGAAACGTCCGTTGAATAGTGTAGCAGCACTACTGAATGCATTCCCTTTTTCTAACTCTCGTACGTGTATTTCGGGAACCAATAGCGCACAGGCAAGCATGCGGCACACGACGCACCCGCCCCGCCCTACCTCATACCGAACTATACACAATACATGTACATACTTATATACAGAGGTGTCGGTTACAGTAACAGTGCCGTGAGTTCAATGGTTTTTTCCAATCTCAAAAAATGCCCAACGCGCCTAAAGAAGTTTTCAGTTCAAATATACAGAGGTGTCGGTTACAGTAACAGTGTCGCGAGTTCAATGGTTTTTTCCCCATCTCAAAAAATGCCCAACGCACCTAAAGAAGTTTTCACTTCAAAAACTCTTACACCGTGAGAATTTTTGGTTTACTGTCTAACTATTATACAAAGGGTGCCGAATCCAGTTAACGATTCAAGCTTCGATGTTTATAGTCAGTGATGTAAATTTAGCGAATTTTTTAAGACATCCTTTCCGAAATTTAATTTTAATCTTATTCAATCGCAACATCTTGCAATTGAATAAGACAGATATTGCTGTTCGAAAATAGTGGTATTCAAAAATCCGCTAAATTGGTAACGCTGCTTGTAGTGTGTAGAATTCGGAACAGCAAATATCAAAATATCGCTCAAGTATCGGTTTTTTATAACTTCGAAAAGTCCAGTATGAATATCTTACTACACTGCAGTACATATAAGTTAACTTTCAGAATTTCACATGTTACTGATGTCGAAAACAATGAATTTCGGATTGCACAAGTGTTACATTCATTGTACAATGTAAAGTAATACTTTGCATACTGTAAAACAAATCCTGATATTTTAAGCAGGGGGTGAAGATTATTTTAGTTGACCTTTTTGGCGACACTGTAGAATGCATCACATAAAGTAGAAAATATAACTAACTGTTTTTAGCCTTTGGGAAAATGGTTCTTGTTTACGGTCGAGAATGGACCTCTTGACGTCGTCATTTTATTGACGTGGTCAGTTTATTGACGACGTCACTTTATTTTTTAAGCGTTTTTAAGCGTTTTTAACGAAATTCTGTAACTTTAAAAGAATTTTTCCTTGAATATGCAATAGAAATGCTTAAAATCGTTACAAAAAT